>CAWUFW010001026.1:2400000-3000000 GCA_963921515.1 Calotriton arnoldi | reverse complement strand
CATTTCGTATGCCTTTGGTGCCTCGAGTGTGACCATGATCCTAAGGCCTGCTCCGATTGCTGCGCCATGAACCCGAAGGCCATAGGAGAGCGATCCCTCAAGCTCCTGGTGGCTCCACATGCAATGCTGTGACAATCTCGATGCCAGTCGTAGTCTAAGAGATCTTTGATTTCTCCTCATCTGTTGGCTGATGAAATGAGGGAGTGTCGACATTCAAGGCCTGGCTCCATGGTAGAGTCAACACCTGGGCTGTCTCCACGCCTCCCCAAGTTTCAAGGAGCCGGAGTGACCCCCGCCCAATCAAAAGAATTTTATGAGGCTATGCACCTCATGTTTGGGTGACCCGTTCCCTCTGGCGCGCCTTCGGGCCCCGTGGGTTTGGAAAGGCCCCTACTGGATCCATGTCAGTGATACAGACCCCTGGCACGTCGGGCCCCTCGGATGTACAGATGGATCAGGACCGGTGCCAGTCTGCCACCTCGACCTTCCCCAGTGCTGATCCCCATGGCAATGCTCCCGGCGCCACCAACGCCCACTGGCAGCACCGTCCCTCTTCTGATCCCAGTTTTTGACACGTAGATGGAGGGTGGGTCGTCCAGCACCGAATGGAGCCATGCCTTCAAAGGCCAGAGCCCAAGCCCTATTTTTATGGCTAGGACTCTGGGAGGAGTAGAAGGGGTCTGTGGACCCTGAAGAATACCAGTCTTATGGTACAAACATGGATGGGTGTGAGGATTTGGCGGATGCCAGAGGACTAGATACTTCTCCAGATGTGGGCATGCTTTCTCCCCCTACCATTGCTACGGAGAGGGAGCCTCATTTGCAATGGTTGTGAGGAGGGTGGCAGACCATAGCTTCCCTTCAGTGGCAGTCAAGACGAACAGCTTGACAGAAGGTTTCCTCCTCTGAATAGGTTCTCCCGTTTAATGAAGTTCTTACTGATGTCCTGCTTGGGACTTGGTCCAAGCCCAACACAGGGGCTTCTGTGAACAGGATGATTGCCTGCAGCCACCGCTCTGCCCCATGGACCCCCAACTTCCTCACACAACACCCTACCCTGGAGAGCTTGGTGGTCCAAGCCTCCACTTACCACGTAAATCCTAGGGTGCATTCCCAACCACACCAGTGAATCAGGAATCCAAGAGACTGGACAATGTAGGCAAGATGTTTTCTTCCACCAGCCTAGTACTGCGGTCCATGAGTACTGCATGCCTTTTGGCCCACTATTCCCAAGCTCTATGGGATACAGTTCTGCAGGTGCTGCCAACAGTCCCGGATGAGGCTCGGGCTGTACTCTCACAGGCGAATGCCAACGGGTGAGGCGCAGCTAAGTTTAGGATCCGATGTAGACTGGACACCACCGACTCACTGGGTAGAGCAGTTTCGTTGACAGAGGCCTTCAGCTCACTGCCTGGTTGAGGATGACTGGCTTTTCAGGGAATGTCCATGCATCGCTTATGGACATGCCCTTTGATGGCTTCTGAGGCAGATTCAGCGCTGGAGCGCTTAAGGACAGCAGGGCTATGGCCAGGTCCTTGGGCCTTTCCCTGTCCCCTCGTCACTCCCAATCTGCCTTTTGTTCTTTTCATGGCCATGAGAGGAGCTTCACATCGCGTCCATTCCCTCCTAGCCACCATGGCACGCAAGCTTTCCAGCCTTTGCGTGGCAGAGGACGTGGTACCCACAGACCCCGCAGGTCGTGCAACCAGAGGTCAGGCCAGTCCACCACTCCCCCGGCAGCTGCAGCCTTCAAACCCTTATAGTCTGTCCTCTTACTATCATGCGCACCCAGTGGGGGGGAAGGATCCGTCATCACTTGCCTCACTGGAGGTCTGTCATATCAGACAGGTGGGTTTTGCAGATCATGAAGGGGCTACTCTCTCCCCTTCGTGACTATCCCTCCTTCCAAGCCACCTACTTGCCACAGGATAACGGAGGACCATCTAACCCTTCTCTGCCACGAAGTGACAGCTCTCTTGGCAAAGGAGCCATAGAGAGGATGCCGACACCAGAAGCAGGTCTTGGGTGGTAATCTCGCACTTTGTGATGCCCACGAAAAATAAAGGCCTTCATCCTATCCTATACCTGCGCCCTCTCAATTTCTCCCTCATTCTAACTCTCTCTTTTGCACTCACTCTTACGCACTGGTTCTCACTCATTCCCACTTACTCTCGTTCATACTCTGATTCGCTCTTACTTTCTCAGGTATACTCACTTGCACGCAGTCTTACTCTCACTTCCTCATTCTCGTGCACTTTGACCCACTCATACTAACTGACATTCAATCTCACTGATTCTCACTACCAGTCACTGACTGTCGCACACTCACTTTTACTCACTCACTCACACACTTAAGCGTACACACTCTAACCTGTAAGCACAGACACAACATACATTTAAAAGCATTTTTTTCTAACTATAGCTGCCAGTGAATGTTCCATTCCAGCTCCTGGTGTTTAACTTTGTATTACACTAATGGTAAATAATATACTATTATTTACTATTAGTATAATAAAAAATGGGCCGAAAACAGGGCAGAGTCCCGATGCTCATAAGGGTGAGCCGCTCTTTGTATTAGGCACTGATTTTGCCACCTCTGAGGCCAGGGGTCGCAAAGGCAGTGTCACTGGTTGCATGGAGTAAGCCAGGGGTCACAGTTACGTCCCCTGGTGACCCCTAAATGACTTCCAGGACTCCTCCTGTTTCAAAGGCACTTCGATTCTGGCCCTTAATATCCTCCAGTCTTGAGTGTCTAAACCGTGTAGTTGCCCTTAACCTCTGCACTGTATTTCTGGAATGTGCTCCCGTATCATCAGAACATAGCCCTTATCTCAACACCCGTTTTTGTTTTATTTCACTCACTATCATTCTCCCTAACCTGTTACCCTCTGATTTACTCCCCTTTTCTTCTTTACTGATTGCTACTGACTTATGATTTTCTGTTTATTTATACGCAGACCAAAAACCTTTTAACTTGAGCTCCTGCCTTAAATATAGTAAAAACATTTGTTTCCCCTTGACAGAAGAGTGTTTGAAAAAAATCATCTCTGCACCCGAAAAAGAAGGTGATACCTGCTCGCTCCGGTTTCAGCTTCCTGTGACAAAGATATTACCTTTTGCATTCCCAGCTCACCAGCCGTCAAAAGGTCAAGACGAATTGGTAGGTAAACCAATAACAGATTTCGGATAAAGTATTTCTTGAATTCGTCAAATAGAAGCCTAATTTGAAAGGAAGTTTGGGGTAATGCATGATCTGTTTTACACAGTGTCGTTTCAATGATTTTGGGGGCCCTGGTTAAGACATACTTTAGGGGGTCTCTGTTCGCAACAATTTCAAACTCCATGATGCCAAACAATATTGAAAAATACCTTAAAGGTTGTGATAGAGGGTCACCCAAGAGATTTTACACCTACCATTGAAGGATGGGGGATTAGCACTGTCCAATATGGAAATGTACTACCTAGCATCTCAACTGCAACATGCAGCGCACTGGTTGTCTGATGGGCAGAACTGGGAAAAGGGTTTACTCATCAATGACTCACCGGAGGAGAAGTTGCCACAATCTCTTTCCCATGGTGGGAGCAGTGCCCCACGGTTAACCCTGGGCAAAGCACTACGCTACGCTCGCGTAGTTTGCGAAGTTTGCGCTACTTCGCACAACGCGAATTGCACGTAGCACAGTGCAAACACGCGTAGCGTAGTGCAGCGGTCATTTTTGCTTGCTCGCGGTCCTCAACGTCAAGTTGGCGACCGCGAGCAAGCAAAATGACATCCCGGCGAGACTTTTTCCTCGTTCGCGATCAGCAACATCAAGTTGCCGATCACGAGCGTGGAAAATAGACCTCCCGGCGAGATTCTCAACGCGGGGAGGTCAGGTTTCTCATTGCGAGTGGTCGCGTATGCTCGCGACCGCTCGCGATGAGAAACTACCAGTCCGCGTTGAGAAAGCTGCCGCTCGAGTAAAAATCTACTCGAGCGGCAGTCTAAGACAGCTCGCACTGTGCAAGATGCCGTTTTCAATGATTGCACAGTGCGGACAAGCATCCGGCACTGTGCAATCATCGCGAACAGCGCACTACGCAGTTCGCGTAGTGCTACGCGTAGCTCGCGTAGTGCGAACTGCACTTTGCGTAGCTTCGCGTAGCGCTACTTCGCGAACAACGCCCAGGGTTACCCACGGTGCCATATTTAATCAAGCATACATCATCATTATGGGAGCGTGCAGTAAAGGTGATGCTCAGACGTGCCCCCTTTGCATGTGGGTTTATTTTCTGGGACCTCCCAACGTTCTGCCTGTTGTCAGAAGCAGTTGATACTAGCGCCTGGAGCGCAGGTGGGTGCTTAACTCTGGGTGACCTTTACCCCAATGACATGTTTATCAAATTTTGAAGCAGCACAGGAGACATTTGGAGTGGGTCTGTCCAGTTTCTAACGTATGCAAGCATTGTGGATGTAGTGCGAGAGGTCTGGCCCACATACCAGGACACCCCGCCTTCCTCTGCACTATTTCTGACGTTATTGGAATTTGGTGGAGGAAGACACTTAGTTTCCCACTTATACAGAGCCAGGACTGTAGATAAGCCAAGGACCATATTTCGAGCTAGGGCAGCGTGGGAAGAAGAACTGGGTACGCCACTAGCAGACACACAATGGAAAGGTATTTGCGGACTAGTTAAGCAAGGGACGAGCAATGCGCAGTTTAAACCAGTACATTTTAATTATATACACCGCACATATGTCACCCCAGAAGTCCTACATAGATTAGATCCCCAAAAAACGGACGGTTGCCACAGATGTCTGGGTAAACCTTCAACCTTTCTCTGCTTAGCCTGGCACTGCCCCCTGGTGCATGCTTTTTGGCAGTTAGTAGTCAGACGACTGGAGAGTATTGAGGGTATTGAAGTGAAATTGGACCCAGCCACCTGTCTCTTGGGGACGGTCAGCAAACGCAAGGGCAGGAAAATGGAATGGAAATTTATGCAACTGGCCCTGCTGCTAGTGAAACGGCAGGAGTGCCATCTTATGGATGAACTCATTAGAGCCCAAGGAACAGGGATGGATCAAAGATGTAATGGAATGGGCAGTCGCCAAAGAGGTGCGGCTCCGTCAGTGTAGAAGGGATGATCACGCTGAGGAGGATTCGCAAACTAGATTTTTGGAGGTCGAGGAAGGTTCCACAGATGATGGGCAGGAATTGGAGGGTTAAGCTCAAAGAGAAAATGGGGGGAGGGGGATACATATATGGGAGAGAAGGATTATCAGGCAATTTTGTCTTACTGTGATGTTCTGTACACAGTGGTCCCTCTAAGTGGAATTACTGCTGTCTTTATGACATGTATGGAATGATGGCTTAATCGTTCGAATTTGTTATTGGAACAATGTTTGTAATGTACTGACTGAATTAATAAAAAATAAATACATTCTTTAAAAAAAAAAAAAAGGTTGTGATGGAGAAACAGACAGATTGGAGTCAGAAAGTTAGTTCACTTTCTTAGTGGCTCCTTGGAAGATGGGGGCTCTGGGCAATTGCCCACGTTGCCCATGCCTTAAAATGTCTCTGGTTTTACATAGTACAGAGCTCACGATCACACAGTCTTCTTTTTCTTGTAGGATCACAGTTGCATTGCTCATTGATATTCTTTTTCTCAGAAATAATTTTATGTAGTTTTGCAACAAAACAAAAATCAGTAGAAAACATCCACATATAGTTCAACACACCATTACATTTTACATTTAGCAGTATACAGGTAAGATCAATTAATCCACAGCAGGAGATGGTGACCATTAGTCAGTGTAATACCTCCATGTATACCATATTGCATGGTACTTTAGTGGACATACACAAGCTATATACACTGACTTTTCAACGGCTGCATATGCGTCCATTCCCTTTGACCATTCTGTGAGTGTTGGGGTGGTTGGATGTGATCCAGCATAGTGCAATCTCTTGTTTTGCCACCAGTAACCAATGGCATTAAAGTGTTTGAGTCCTATCCGGACTATCCCAGATTCCTCTATGCCCAGCATAGCATGTTTAGGGTTCGGGGTGAGTGTTTAGCCGCTGATTTTACTCATTCTGTTGTGTATCCTAGTCCAGTATATGGTAATGAGAGGGCAGCTCGAAACTATGTGGAAGAAGCCAGCAAAGTGCATCTCGGGCAGTGATTGTCAGGCTTGCGTCCGAAACACCAAAGTTTATTTGGGTCATAATATATTCGGTGGAAGTATTTAAATTGTATTAGTCAGACTCTGGCAGATATAGATATACATCTGGCAGCCATAATTGCTTCTTAGGGCCAATGTATTGGTGCCTTGAGTTGTGTGTACGGGCCTGGTGCTTTGAGGACCAGTGATCAGTAAATGCGAGAGATCCCTTTTTCCTTTCTTAAAGGCAAACAACGCTTTGTTAAAGTCTAGAGAACCCAACGTCAGAATCCTCCAATGTACTGATTAAAAAAAACCTCTGCAATCAATTGACATTGATACTAGTGTCCGGCATTTCTATTCATGCCCATATTGTTTTTATCACATAGGTAATCACGCGAACAATCGGACTTCACGTTCCAGCAGCCCGATTATCATAAATAATACTAAATATTAGCCAGCGCTACTCCCCTGTCCTATATTGTTTTTAAGGTAGCCAGGCGAACCATTGGACTTAATTTCCCACCAGCATGATGGTCGCAGGCAGGGATACGTCAGTGCATGCACCCTGATTGATTTCCACCTCCCCTTTAAAACCGTCCAGCACAAACAGAAGTTTGTACGGCAGGGGTCTGAGCTATGTGCATAGGTGACACTAGTGGCACCAATTCCTTGATGCAGTAAGTGCTTTTTGCGATCTCTGACACCCCTACCTTGCCCTTACAAGCACTACGAAAGGGTTCTTTAGGCTCTTCTGTTAGACTCATTCTTCTCCCGACTATGTGTATTTTAATACCTACGATCCTTGGTGGGAGCTCTAAAAAGTGAAAACTACACTAAGACTGGTCAGACTGAGCAACGCCTATACATGCGATGAAGGTACACAGCACGCAGCGTATCTTCCGCGTCCACTGGTACCACCACGGGGCTCTTAGTAATGTTATGGGGGCACAATTAAAGGTCAATTTTGGCACTTACAAATGATATGGTTCTTCCTTGACTTAGTCGTTCTAAAAAACACAAATCTTGGGAGGGGGCTTTGAAACTTAACAATAACTAGACCTGTGGAATCAAGTATCACGCTTATGTTTTTTATGGGCGATAACATGATCGCAGTGATCTTTGGCTCTGACAAGCGGGTAATGAGGTGCACAAACATGCCTTACCAAAACAAAACCTGCTAATCCGTTCTAGCGCACCTTGAGAATAAGGCGGTCTTCGGCGTTTCTGATGGTAACACATAAAGACATGTGGATTGAAATATGTGTGGTAGTGATTTTGAAACTCTTGTATGACATTCATTATCCTAAATGTCTTTTTGTAAGTGTTTGACTATAGGATGGTTCCTTCCGCCAGACACACATGACCCCTGAAACATCCTTCAATAGAGTAATAGGTGTGAAAGCTTGGGAACACAAGTCACGTATGAATTTGTGCATGTGCACGCAGGACAACTTTTCTAGGTTACATCCAACGGCACATGAGCATTTTTATAATGTTACAATCATTGGATTTGGTTTGCATTCTTTAATGGGAGTCAATCTTACATTCATTTTTAATTTTTAAACTGGATCTTTCATGATCCATAAAAATAACTTTGCTTGCACAAACAAATTGGACTGGCTATGATCAGTTTAGGCTGCCCCCCCTCCCCCTTTTTTAGCTTTAAACCTGGGTACCGGTTGTTTGTTAAAGGGGCACTAAATGTCCTCCTGCAAACTACACGTTTGCGAACACCCCCCCTTCATCTTCCCCCAAAAAACAACTTCTTATTTAAGTTGCTTAACTTCACTTCTTTTGTATTATCTCTTTCATTTTGTGTAGATACCTCTGAATTAGAAGGTACCTCCTCAGGTGAGAGCCTTATGCCTCATAAATGTGCATGGAATGCATGTATAGGTAGGCAGGGATATACACACAGCCCTGGCGAAAGCCCCAGACCCGGATGGGCTATTGGCGAGGGCCGAAACATGTTGGCAAAACCAGGGGCAATTGAGATACTAATGCTCAATTAAAACCCTTTATCCGTTTTTAATCATGCCCATGGGACCCTATTAATAAACAGAAATTCTCTTTGGGTACACCATGAGGCACTTTTAGCTTCTCTTACCGATCTGGATCCATGCTTTATCCAGAGAAATATTTGTAATAAGAACTCCTTTCTGGTTAAGTCCACCCTGGAGGAACTACCCTACCAGGGTGTGAATAGGCGCCGATGATGATGCATGACACTATTTAGTGGGTGAGGCGTCTATTCCAAAACCTTTGGATGTCTTAGGGCTTTTAAGTGTTTTTTTCTTTTCCATTGTTCTTCTTCGCTTAGTTGACCTTTTGTGTATAGGCAGAGTCAATTACGTCAAGTCGGTGCCCTTGAATTGCATGTAGAGCTGCAGAGGTCAATCAAAGTGCTTTTTTCAAGAAGGCCTGTGTCAGGCAGTAGCATGCCAGATACATTGCAACTAATGTTGGAGAAGCCCAAATAGTTTCCAGGTAACTGTGCCCAGGTCAAGCATACGTGGATTACAGGTGCTTACATGCCCACCCCTTTACCTCCTTGTCCATCTTGTACACAAGTGCGTGGTATTTGATCGTGACCTTTGTTCTATCCATGTTCTAATTGTTGAGAGCCGACAGTGATCCTTCTACTGTGAATCCCCAGACTATGGGTTTCATCTGAGAAATGATCTCATCATCCTCTTCTCTGTGGGCTTTTTAGATATATATGAAAAGAACGGTTTAATTCATTCTCACATACTTCCTTTAGAATCAGGTGTAAGAAAAGCATTTCTTTTCAGGATTGCTCATTCTTGATTTGAAATTAGAGCTACTACTGTAGATTTGCATACCAAGTATACCTTTTTGTTCAACATATTCACACTTTGACACACAGTGGCATAGCAAAGGGCCCATTATTAAGTTACAAAAATGATTGTAAAAGAAGGACAACATTGGGCTGTGATGGGCCCATCACGCCTCTGGCTCTAGTGTCACTCCACTTGCCTCACTAATAATAGATAGACCCTTGATGCCTAGGTAACCTTCTGATCTGAATTGACCCCTTGACCCTTGATCTGCTCCGGTGTTGGGCAAAAAATGGCTTCAGCGTGCCCTCATCTTGGCGCCAGTTTATACCAATAAGGTGTATACTTGGATCATGATTGGATCACTAGGTAGGAGATGTGGCGAAATAGATAGAGCTACCGACTTTAGAAATGCAGAACCAGGTTCAAATCCAGCATCTATTCAACATGCTGTGATTCTGGGCAAATCCTTTAACCTCCCTGTGCCTTAAAAAAAATAGTGTAACGTCTACCTCTCATGTAAAATGTATGGTTCTGGTGTACTCTACACTAAGGCTCTACAGCCCTTGGGCCAAGTTTGTGCTATAAAGAACTGCACAAATAAAAAAAAATCATCAAACTTCTGTAATAAACATACTGAAATGCTTTCACAAGAGGAGCACAGCCACAAAAACAATATTCTACAGTTGCCCATGCTTGTGATGGAACCATGCCAGTGAATACACTATGAGCTTGAAGGCATGATGCTCTATCTTCGTGTCGTCAAAGATTTGCTGAAAGAACTGTGGCCCAATTTCCAGTGTCTTTTTCAAGAGCTAGTGTGTCTCCTGGATATTCAAGCATATGTAACACCTAAGTCAGGAATAGGACCCAACTACTCACATAAAAAGGTTAGGGAAACAGCTTTGCGACTCGAGTAGTTGGGAGCAAGACTGCTTTCATTCTCCACACGATCCACAGTCTTTGGAACTTCTTTGATGCTAAGGAATATGCAAGGCCACATGGCTATTTTCTGTGCAATCTGATTATACTGTAGCAGCAAGGAGAAACAAGGTAGTCTAGGAATTACAGCTGCAGTCATACAATTATATACAAATCATCTCTTCAAGGGTTTTGAAACGCGCTCCTCCTCAACCATACTTTCAAGAGTTGTTTGTAATCTTCACATGTTTCGTTGTTTTGTGTCCCTTTAAGACACAGTGTTCAATGAGATCACAGTGTTCAATGAGATCCAGTTCCACACTGGACTTCGTAGGATAACCATAGATTAGGGAAATAGTTTCCTTTTCAGTTCATTGTATGTAACTTATTCTTAAGAGCAAATCCTGAAAACACAGCCTTGATCTAGTCCTCCTGAACTTGCATTGGGCACTCCTGCTGCAAGAGCAGGACTACCGGTAGCAAGTAACTTAATTGATCATGTCTGCTGCCCTTCTCTACAAAATGGGAAACAAGTAATGCATGCCAGGCTTTTGGTCTTACCCATTAGATATTTGCCGGCCCTGGAGTCGTCGTGATAATAGTCTATGGGCCCTGCATAGCAAAGAGAAAGGGTAGCAGTCCCACCTTTCCTCCTTAGGGCTAAATCACACATACGGTCACTAGGGGAACATGCAATCAAACTTGCTAAATACTCGGCAGGGCATTTGCACATGGGTTTCACCTCAGAATAAGTACACACATTTAGTCTTGTATCTTCAGATATTATTATGCACTACCCTTGTGCAGAAAATCTGCAGCCTAGTTATAGCAAATATATCCATGGCATAAGTATAAGCAAAACAATAGAAAAGTAAATAAAATCAATATGCCAAGTATCATATAAATATATAAGCACCCTGCTTAGGGGCTTGCCATAATGAGAAGTGCATTACCATTCCAGCATATCTTACTTAGCTAGGCTGAACACAACTTCTGCTTCAACAGCCAACATGTGCCAATGAATTAACTGACCACTGCTGTGAGCTAGAATGTTTTTGGATCGACTTCCCTGCATGAAGATGTTGGTTTCTGCTTGTTAGAATAACAAAACCCTTTGTTCCAAATCGCATGATGAGAAAAACATGAGATGCAAGGTCTTGCTGCATGTGAAAGTATAAAGTAGCCCTGAGATCAATGTGTTATTTTTTTTCTCATGCATGTTAAAAGAACTTTAGTACATAGACTTGAAAAATAAGCAACTATCATAACACTCAAACATTAGTAGGTAAGCATAAGAAGCACAATATCATAATGCATGAAGCTAATATAATAGCCCACAAGAGCCTCTACTACATGTTTATGTTATGCAACATGCGTTAAGTGTCTCGAGGCTATAGGAAAAAGATGTGGGCAGATGTAACACCAGAGAGCAAGCTGCTATGACAGGGATTGGCCCTGTGAAGCTTCATCCAACAAGGTGGAGCACCATTATGCTTGCACGAGAGGTTAGGGTCACCTGTGAACGTTTTTTTCTTGGAAAGCTTTAAGGTAGGGGCTGAAGGCTGCAGTGGGGTGCAATTAAGGTCCGGGTGTTGAGGGAAAGAGGGCTGAGTGACAGGGAGGTGCTAGGAGCCCTTGAAGTTTATTCCCAGTCGGTGGTGCGTAGGTATTGCTTTTTCACTATTACAGGGGCTGTAATGATTACTATTCTGGGCCACTCATGGACATTTTATGTGGAATCACAAATAGTTATGGAAAGGCCATATTAAAGCTGCACCTCTATTTTTCCCAACATACCTAAATCTTCCAGAACTTAGACATTCTGTTGCATGGTTATAAATTCAGCTTGAGTTTTCAATATGCTGTTTAATAATGGTGGATGTATTTGCATATTATGTGCAAACGTTTAGCAGCATAATCTCTCTGTTCTCATTTAATTCATGAAAATGTACCGTTTGTATATGCTATTTTGTACTCCACGTTTTCCAGTGGACATATTTGTGTAACAAATGTAACATGAACATTCAGTTGATAAACCTGGGCTCTCTGATGCTGACTATTTAATCCACGCATCCACCTAAGTTTCCCACTAAAAAAAGAGCTGAGATATTGATTTTAAATATTTCTGTTTTAGGCTCCTGATGCCCTTGGATTAGTTCCTGTGAGACCTGCAGATGTTCCAGTAAAACAGGTTCTTCCATTCTACGACCTGAAGGTTATTATCAGCATCCTTCCTTGTGGTTGTTTTTTTTTTTACTTCGATTTCTTTAAACAACTAAGTCCCGTAATGCATCTTTCATACATTTTATAGAGGTGTAAATCACTTCAAAATATAATCTTCAACACTGCACATAAAGTGGGTGGATGTTTAACAGTTTGTGCTACAGTGTGTTGCCTTGTTAGAAAATCAATAGCTTTTGGTGACCTCGTTACTTCTCATGAAGTCTGGCTTTCAGCAAGCATCTTTTCCTCTCCTTACCTACCCCTTTATGCGATTTCACTAGGGGGACAACTTACCATGTAACTACCTCCCTGCCCCCTTTCAGGATGCTCTTTTCCTACACCGTTCAGTCATCTAATTAGATGATGGATCCAGATACAGTTGCCCCTCGTCCCCGTCCGTGTCCGGTCTGCCGTTCTGCTTGACTACTACAACTTCTCGACTCTGTCTGTCCCCTCTGGTCTCTCTTCTCTTTTCTTTCCCTGTTGCACTCTATGTCCTTTCCAAGCTCTACTTTGTTTCTCCTCACAATGCCCTAGTTGCATGGTCCATTCTGTCCTTACTTTCCATACTCAGTAGCCCACCCTAGTCTGTGTTGATCTCCTTTAACAACACTTTATCCCTCACCATGTCACTTTTCAGCAGTAGTATTGTCAGATTGCCATTGTATTGTGGCTTTGGGCTGGTCATGGGGAAATCTAAATGACCTGTGAACTGTGCTTTGTCTTCTACAGCGCATATGCTGTTGCAGCAGCTTTACTGTAGTGGCAACAAACTGTAGTGAGTTCACTGCTCACTGTTAGCCTAACTAAAGCACTTTATGTGCTTATTTCTATCTGGTGTAGATCTTTAAGCCTACAACTATGAGTTCACCCTGATCAATTAACCTTCCACGCCCCAACAGTAATCATTTTTGTCCCCCTTTCATTTTTTCCAGAATTAAATTCCATGTGGTTCAGTTGTGCTAAAGTTTCTCCTCCTCAATTTCTTTGCATTTTGCTGAGCTGGAAATGTATGATTTGTAATAGTTTGATTGTGCTATAAGGTGCCTCAGACATATAGAATTTGCCAGATCCCTGCCACAAAAAGGTATTTGTAAGTTCACACTCACAGAATATCTCATCCTATAAAGCGGGGACTCCTCTGCATTTTCTTTACAGTCTATGGCAAACTGCCCACTTTTTGCAATCTAGCCAAGAGATGGAATTAAGATCTTAAATACAGGTATGGCAATATCCTCGTTGCAATATAATGGACACAGGCAGGCCAAATAAGCATCACCTAAGGATTCAAAACCTGGCAGCCAGATTGTACTGGAAATGACTTCAGAGGGTCTACTGGTTGAAATTCCAGCCACTGTGCACTACGCCTAGGGCCGTCTTAACAGTATTATAGGCCCCTGGGCAAAGCAGTGCACTGGGCCCTACCTACACAACCACTAACAAGAATAAAACTGTTTAACGGAAAATGTGTGTTAAATTCTGGTATGCATGGGGCCCCTATGCTCGTGGAGCCCCGGGCAACTGCCCAGCGTGCCCATGCATTAAGACGGCACTAACTACGCCCCTTTTCCAGTGAAGTTAGTTTAATTATCTATATATGCTAAACATTCCCTCTGATGCAGCGGTAATTTCACGGTAATTTCTCAATGCAAAACCTCATTTACCTTCTAATTTACCGCTGCAAAGGTACTGGACCCTTGCCACTGTATATTACCATCAGGAGACTTTACATAAACATGAAAAATCAAAAATGCAATTAATATTTAAGCCAATAAAGAGAGTTGTGAGTATTTTAAAGGGTTTTATTTTCTAGTTAAAAGTTAAAGTTCTCTGACCCTTTATTCATTAGTCAAATATCAATCAGGTTACAGAATTGAAAATAGGAAAAATAGAATTAATACAAAACATATTATAGGTTGCATACAAAGCACTCCATTAGGAGGAAAAAAAAAAAACCTTTAGCATCTAAATCTAAACCTTTTCTATCAGCTGCACTCTCTGCCCTGGTCTGTTCATCTGTCCTCTCTGTGTTCACAGAGAGAGGCTGCTCCTGAAAAGGCCCCTCCTTCACAGACCACAGAGGAATGTGATCTGCCTTGCCAAAAATATGACCTGCAAGGACTCTCTCAAAAAAAAAAAAATATGAGCAAGAACCCCCACCTCCCTCTGTCTCTCCTCGGACGCAATCTCCTCTCAGGCTGCACCCCCTAAAGCTTCTAAGCCTCTAAAGCCCCCCCTAAAGAGGTCATTATTTATACTCTAATTCTTGGCTGACTACACTAATAATGTTGGAATTTTCAGTAAAGCTTGCACCGTGATTGGTTAGCATAGATGACATGAGGGTCTCACCATCCTGTTCTCATTGGCAAATCCAACCCATACCAGTTTTAACAAAGGAAGCGTTAATGCTTAATACAGTCTTATTGTTTCACCATCAATAATTATACAAATTTGCAACATTAAGGCAGAAAAATGTATCAATCCATTTCCTCCTTCCTTTCACATCACACGCAGGAAGGATACTTTCCACAAACACTGGTACATTGGCATGATAACAAGAATGTACAGTTCACTGTGGCCTTGGCCCATGTGTCTTCACTTGAGGCACTTGGCAGTATGTAGCTGGTTCTGCGCATGCGTCTCTCATTCAGTACAATTCTCAGCCTTGCTGGATTCACAGGCAGCCATTTTATCTTAGGCCCAAAACAAAACAAACACAAAGAGTATTAATTTATGAAATGAAGCCCATTATGTTTACCTCCCCCCATACTAGTACCCTGTATTAATTATTACCTAGCAAAAGCTATTAGTTTAAAGCAGCTTTTCTATTATTTGTGCACATCATGCAAAAATGTGCAATGTACAGCATAGCATAAAAATGCTCTAATGCAAATTTTCAAAGCGCAAACAGTTAATACATACTCATAGCAACATGCTCTAATGTTTTAGATAGCTTTTCATGCAAAATGCGTTTGCCCCTTGTGTAGTGTTGGTGCATGGTTGATTAATTAATACACATTATAAAAAGATGTGTTATGAACTGACTATGCATTGCCTAAATATGCAACAAAGCCAAAGTCTCTTGAGACAGGTACAGGGAGTGTAGATTATAAGGGAAAAGAGCTGGGAGGAGAGAACACATTCCATTTTATCTTCAAAGCTAAAAAGGAAAACTGCAATCACGAGTTTCTCTACACTGCAAAAACACATGTTAATACAGCACAAGCATTTCAGACTGAAAGCATTTTGACCAGGCCTCATTTTATATTTCATGTGCCATGTGTTTTCTCTTGCACCAAAATCTGCGTGCCAATTTAAATGCAGTCTGTCTGAAACACAAAACAGAGCAATGCTTAATTTGAGAAATCTAGCTCTATCACCTCCTAATTGCTTTAACCAAAGCTTTGATGTTGGACCATTTTGGTTCTAAGCATTCACTGCCGTCGTCATTAAGCCATTACATTTTTAGAACTTATTCTGAGTTTCTGCTTGTAAGGTTAACAGTGATGTTGTTCAATTGAGTTTCACTAGTCTTATTAACAATTTTGTGTATGTGCGAGCTCGGGAGGCCTAGGAAAGGGACTTGGACGGACCTATGGCAGACGAGGCATGGGTGAGAGTGTACGCTCTGACTCGAACAGTCTCTGGTAACACACGGTTTAAGCTCATTCATTTTAATTTCCTACATCTCACTTATATCACGCCATTACAACTTGGCCATGTAAATCCTGATCAACCCTTTTCCTACCTCCGCTGTAATCTTGTATAGGCAGATTTTATGTACTTGGCGTGGGGTTGCCCCCTTGTGTATGCATACTGGACTCCAGGTAGTGGAAAATATTGTGCCCACCCCAGCGCTACAGGGCATCCTCACACCCCAGTTCTGCCTGATGGGCAATATGGTGAGACCCAAGAGTAAGAAGATGGGTTACAAATTCCTACAATTAGCACTGGTGCTGGCCAGGAGGTGCGTCGCAATTGTATGGATGGGGCAGGTGGCCCCATCATATGATCGTTGGGAGAAGGATGCGGTGGAATGGGCCCTCGCGGAGGAGATATGCATGAAGAGCAGTAAGAACGGTTGAGAAGCTGCAGGAGGATGTGGAAATGTGGGTGGCACTGTGTGACCATTTTCTGGCTCCTGTGTGACATCTCTGTGACGAGGATGCTGATGCTTAAGGATGTGTTTAGTCGCTCATCATTTAATAATACCTGGATTGAATTGTCTGTGGGCTGCCCCTCCCTTTTGTGCCAATGTCCTTGTGTTGATTACTGTGTGCATCTGAACCTCTTGTGTGTAGAACTGTGCCTTCTTTGAAGTAATTGACTTTGGCTGGTACAAGATGATGATAATGCTGTACGACCTTCATTCTGCACTTAACGTATTTCCATGATGTTTATGTAATGTTGTTTATATAGCATATATTTCTGAATAAAAAAAGTTTTTAAAAAACAACAATTTTTTGTATGTGCATACTGCCTCCTATATGTGTGCTGTTTATTAATCCCAAGCTTATGGACTAAAAAACTGCACAGACATACGAGGTACAAAAACTAGCAGTTTGCATAGTGATATAGCACAAACAGTCTGTGCACATTTGCGCATGCCTACTCTTCCACATGATTGCAGATTAAACTCAGAACTATTGGTTCTGCCAATACTTGTTTTTTTTAGGTTGACTCCCTCCCACAACTCCTGCAACCCTCCTTCCTTGCATCAGCTCCATCCCAACATGTGGGTTCCAGGACTATATTTTCCATTTTCAGTACAAACATAGTTTTTCTTAAACAATTAGAAAGCACTTTCCTTTTAACTTCATACCAACTGATACTAATACCTCATACTTACATACAGCTCTAAAATAACAGTATTTGAAGCAGCTTCTGATCCAGACACACTGTGGGTGGATACTCACACATTTGCTAATGCGAAAGAGTCTCTTAAGTAACAGAGTCAGAATACAAATTTCATTAATCCTTTTGTCATAACTCCCACAACCGATGTCACTAATTCCCCAAGAGTATTCAGATCTGTCCACCAACGTCTGGTTAGAGGATTACATTTAAGATGTTTTATATGGTCTAGAGAGCCATACACTAACATGATCTGCTATTCCTTTCACAATTAATTTGTGTATCTACCATTTTGCTTGACTGCAAACCTAGGGCCTGATTTATAGTTTGGTAGATGGTTATTCCATCACAAACGACAGATATCCTGTCTGCCTTAGTACAAATGCAAAACTATATAATGGACTTGTAATAAGGCAGATGGGATATCCATCACGTTTGGTATGGCGTACTCATCCACCAAACCTTAAGTCAGGCCCCTAGATATATAATGATTCTCAAATTTAGAAATGTTGTCATTGAAGGACAGGCATTCTCAAAGTGAGCCCTAAGACTTGTACAATTGGCTTCCTATACACCTCAAAAAGAATGCTTCCAACTTGACGTCAGGCAGGCTTGAATAGCTCATCTCTTCCCAAGCATAAAACTATATTCTTGCTTGTGAGATAAAATCAACAGCACATCTGCTTAATAGTATACTTAACCTAAAAATAACTAACATGCCATTGCAAAATGACAGGTGCACTTCAAGACCAACCATAAAATGAGAGCCATTTTTATGCCTTTTGCTTAGGAATTTATGAACCCTTTTACACAAATTTGAGAATTGCCCGCTTCAATGCCTATTCTGTCTAGGTCCATTTTGGGCATGTATTGTATACGGTTCGACCCTCTTTCCTTATAAATCACACTGTAGCGAATTATCTGGTACATAATGTGGTTAAGACAGTGCATGGCCTAATGAGATCCCTATGTTGATACCTGGCTTGGAATCAGAAACAATGTATGCTATAGAAAAACAGGTGCAAAGCTTGCTGGGCTTCAAAATGGTAGTGTTCAAAGTTCTCAGCCCTCACTGGAGTATGTTTGAGAGAAGCACATAATCGGATCCTTCTAGATGATGTGATTCTGCATGGTGTGGTTGACCTCCCTAAATTGAAAGGCGGGTCCATAGAGTGTGAAATTTATCTAACACCTTGTAATTCTAACCCTTGTGCAAGATGGTGTTTGCCCTAGTTCCACAATGTGAGATGGCATTCGTAATCGAGGCATAAGAGTATTTACTTTGAATACTTAGATAAATATTATTTTGCGGGCACAGCCAGTGGTTTGCAGTAGTGCTGGAACAATTTTCAGAGTGGGAGTGCTGCCATCAGTGTTATATCACTGAAGTCAAAGGAATTGTGAAAAATCCAAGTGTCACACAAAAAAACAAGTGTAGCAAATGTGCCAAGCCAATCCAGCAGAAGAGCGGTTAGGGTATAGTATGTAGTCGGTCTTGCATTTTGCAGCACTGGTGTGTTAGCGTACCATCATTTACAGACAGCACATTTTCTGTTGAAATGATCACTAAATTTACATAGACATGTAGTTTTACTAGTAAAACTGTATAACGCACAAAGGATAATGTGCGGTAATCCAGTTTCAGCAAATATTTATCATTTATGCATCACCAAGTCAAGTGTTTTGATTTGTTTTGATCCTATTATATTACAATCTTTGATTCCATCACACTTCAGAATTACAAAAAGATGTACTTAATTTGTTCATTCCTAATTGCTGATATATTTTGAAATATGTGTATAGTTCGTTTACTGGTATTTATGTTATAAAACAAAAAAACTGACCGCCTGTACCCAAGCAAGATCATAGCCTGACATTTGACCTCTGTCTTTGAATTCACAGCAAATGTTTTAGTGCAGCCCCCAACCTGATCTCTGTTTGCATAATGTATACACACAGAGAATTTAAGAAATATCTTCAGTTTTTTACCAACTTTAAATATAATTTGTTAGTAGGAAGCCTAGCAGACCATTGGCTTTGTGGTTTGGAACTCACATTTCTGGCTTTCTCTTTGCTGGCTTTATTGGCTGAGAGGCTTTGCTGGCTGAGAGGGGGCACTCTGGTGTTACCATTCTCTGGAGGTTTTTAACATTTTTAATCCTGTATCTTGATTTATTGATGCTCAAAATGCTTTGAATTTGATTGCTACTAGTTTTAGTCACCTTCCACAAATAGTTTTAAAATTGCCTTATGAGCGCTTCCACTCGCTGTTGTATCTGAAACAATCGTTTTTCAATCACTGTTAAATGGTTTTAGAGTGCTTTTAGAGCGCTTGCACTATTCGCACTGCAGCCCAGTAGCAACTAAAACTCCACCTTGACCATAGAGAGGATCCCTCCTCCTCGCAGTCATTGAGTGGATAGGTTAGATGTCTTGCGGCCCGTGCTCGCCTATTTATGGCGGCTTCAGCACAGACGCGAGGCTGAGAGGGGGCACTCTGGTGTTACCATTCTCTGGAGGTTTTTAACATTTTTAATCCTGTATCTTGATTTATTGATGCTCAAAATGCTTTGAATTTGATTGCTACTAGTTTTAGTCACCTTCCACAAATAGTTTTAAAATTGCCTTATGAGCGCTTGCACTTGCTGTTGTATCTGAAACAATAGTTTTTCAATCACTGTTAATTTGTTTTAGAGTGCTTTTAGAGCGTTTTTAGAGTGCTTGCACTATTGGCACTGTAGCCCAGTAGCACCTAAAATCCCCCTTGACCATAATGAGGATCGCCCCTCCTCTCGGTCATAGAGTGGATAAGTTAGCGGTCTTGCGGCCCGTGCTCGCCCATTTCTGACACCAGAGGCAAGCCCGTCTGCATCCGTTCATGCCTGACCGGGACCAGGGGCCAGGAACCCTGCGCAAATCCCCCCCCTCAGCTCTTGAATCTGTTGAGGTACAATTCTGACGAATGATGTCAGCTCAGGCCCACCTTTTCCCTGCAGTTCGCGCACACCATTGAGCCGGACAGCCCCCTTAGAAGCAGAGCGTTCTGTCAGCACTGTGGTTTCACACTGGACAGGAGCCCATACTGTACTGGCAACATGCAGGACATGCAGGGAAAGATAGCACACTGGAAAATGGGGCTCATAAACAGCAGATCCCTCCCAGGGCATAAAATAGAGATGGGGATGCTTCTGAAAGAAGAATCACTCGATATATTGTTTAATACAGAAACCTAGTTGAAAGAGAGCTCAACTCCTGAAATTATTATGACCCTCCCCCGGATTACACCATCAGCAGGCAGGACCAGGTGGGAAAAACAGGTGGAGGGGTGGTCATCATTTACAAAGCACAGTTTAGTTGCTCTATCACGCCCCTGACACTAACCAACTGCGACGCTATGCAGTTCAGAATTACACTTGCCCCCACATCCTCATTCTCTGGAACCCTCGTATATAGACCCCCTGGGTCCCCTACAACATTTCTAGATGCCCTTCCTGACCTCCTTGCCAGTTTCATCATAGGGGAAGGAGCTTTCACAGCATTTGGTGACTTTAACATTCACCTTGACAACCCCAATAATCCAGCTGCCACTAGACTTTGCTCAGATCTCGAAGCTCTGCAACTCTCTCAGCTGGTGAACGCCGCCACTCATGAAAAACGGCATATTTTAGACCCCATCATCTCTAATGACCCTAAAATACTGGTCCTCAGCCCGGTCCCAATCCCTTGGTCTGACCACTGCTACATCCCTTTCCTAAATCACTCAGTCATACACTGTCGGTTGGTGACAGGAAGTCAGGCAGGAAATGGCCAAGGGTCGCTCCAGATAAATGGATTAACTTCCTAAAGTACATCACACCATCTCTAAGGGATGACCCTAACGAGGCCCATGCGCGCTGGTCGGATTGGATCAATGATTCATTGGAGAAATGCTTTCGAAAACCTACAATGAAAGCACAATGTAATCCCAGAAGAGCCACCTGGTTTAACAGCCAGTTAGCCACCCAAAAAAAGAAGTGTAAGAAATTAGAAAGGAATTGGAGGAAGACCTTTGCCCCCGATCTTAAGACGCTGTATAAAAGCGCCATTCGACAATATCACAATATCAAGGAAGCTCAGGCTAAATACTATGAAGAAAGGATTAGTTTGGTCTCCAACTCCCCCAAAGAGCTCTTCAAAATCGTGAAGTCTCTCATCATGATTGAACAGAGTATCCCTACGCATCAGTCCTCCAAGGAAAGATGCAATGAGTTAGCCACTTTAAAAAAAAAATTAAGTGGAAAATATATATAACTCACTGCACCTGAATCCCTCAGGTGGCTCCAAAGTTAGGCAGGACACCTCTGGTAGGACAGGCCAGCACTCCAGTCTAGACCTTTCTGGCCTGTCAACCGCTCCAGCACTAGACACCTTTACGGTCTAAAGCAAAGAACACATGGGTCTTCTCCTGAAGAGCATCAAATCAGGCTCACCACTCAATCCAGCCCCCCCTTACATTCTTCTCCAAGGTGGGGAGCCCGTTTTTTCTACGATGGCAGACCTTATCTCGTTATCCCTGAGCAACGGGACAGTTCCCAAAAAGTGGAAACACGTCATCGTAATGCCCTTGCTTAAGAAGCCTCATCTTGATCCTAGGGTACTGGGTAATTTCCGCCCCATATCATTGCTACCCATTCTGGGCAAAGTAGCGGAGAAATATGTCAACAGCTTAATCTCACAATTTCTGGAGGAGAATAACATTTTGCACCAGACTCAGATGGGGTTCCGTCCTGAACACAGCACAGGGTCTGCTCTCCTCCTGATCACAGGGAAACTTACATTTATACTGAACCAGGGGGAATCTGCCGCCATCTTGCTTCTTGACCTAAGCGCGGCTTTTGATATCGTTGATCACATTATCTTAATACACAGATTAGGGGAGATTGGGATTCAGGACAAGGCCATCCAATGGCTGGCCTCCTTTCCAAGCGAAAGATAATTCCAGTGTATGGAATCTGCCATCCTCTCAGACACGCTCTCCGCCCCATACGGAGTTCCTCAGGGATTGGCGCTCAGCCCTACCCGGTTTAATGTTTACATGACACCACTTGCACAAATTGTACAGGAGTTCAGACTGACAATTGTGTCCTACGCCGATGACACAAATTGGTAGTCTCAGTGTCTGATGCAGCTAACTCTAATCAATTGCAGGTAGTCCCATGCATGGAAAAGATAGCAAGCTGGATGGCCAACTGCAGCCTAAAGCTTAACAGCGAGAAAACAGAGCTCATGTACCTGTGCAACTGCACAGGACCTTGGAACAGGATCAGCTGGCCTGAAAATTGGGGTGTACCCCCGCCCCCAAGTCCTCCATTAAGAACTTGGGGATGTGGCTAGACCATAATCTTTCCATGGAGACCCAAGCAAAAAAACTCTCAGCCACTTGCTACGGTATTCTACGTTTGATCCGCAAGATCATAGACCTCCTCCCAGATCAGCTCGGAGAACGGTGATCCAGGCATTGGTGGTCTCAAGACTGGATTACGGTAGCTCATTGTACCTGGGAGCCCCCTAATACATAGTCAACAGACTACAGGTTGTTTAAAACGCGGCGGCCAGGATGCTTCTAAAGATACCCAAGCAGGAGTCAGTCAGATCTTCGTTGAGTAAACTCCACTGGCTACCTATCCAATCCAGGGTCAAGTTTAAGGCCCTTTGCCTAGCCCACAAAGCTATGCACAGCAGGGGTCCAGCCCTTCTACAGACCCTCGTCTCTGCATATGTCCCCAACAGGTCCCTTAGGTCCTCATTTGACTTCCTCATGAACACACAGAGGATAAAGAGATCCAGATGGGGAGGGAGATCTTTTTCTCATTTGGTCCCAAACCTCTTGAACTCAATGACCACGGAATTGAGACTTTTAAAGGACGAACGTAGTTTCAGGAAGAAACTTAAAACCTGGCTCTTCTCATGATTGTTCCTCCATGCCTCCCCGCCTCCCTCTCGGCAGTGCTGGAAAGCCCTCGGGCAGCCATGCGCTCTATAAATCCCCTAAACATAAACATTTGTTTTAGGTTGTCCAGGGTGAGTTTGTCCCTCCTAAGGAGAAAAGCCTTTTCACACCATCTCCCCTTGTATTCTTTCACAAGTGCTCCTTTCTGTAAACAGGCCTGTACATCTTGTTCTTATCTTGTCACATTTGCTGTAAATTCAAAGACAAAAGTCAAATGTCAGGCTCTGTCTTCCAGGGAGCTTGGTGTTTACTTTTCTTTTTCTGACTTCAAAGTGAGAGGATTTATGTGACAAACTTGCTGGATATTAGGGGTAGGAAAGGTTTTTTTCTGGCACACAATATTTAAATGAATTGTGCAAGCATTTTAGAATATTTCAGAATGAGTGATGCACAAATTAAGCAAATGTTTTGTTAATTCTGAAGTGTATTGGAAACAAATCCTTTAATATGATCAAAACAAATCAATACACTAGGTGATGCCATTTCTGCACATTATTGTTTGTGCGCTGAATAGTTTTATTAGTAAAACTGTTTGTCTGTGCAAATGTAATGGTCAATTGAAAATGTACTCTACACCTCTCTACTCTATGCCAGTACACTCTTCGCCGCTGCACTCTACACCACTCCAGTCTAGGCCACTCCAATCTACTCTGCACAGCTCCACTCCACACCACAGAGCTGTGCAAAACTGCATTCTATGCCAATGCACTTTACTCTGTAACTCTCAACTCTGTGCCCTTGCACGCTATGCCAATCCACTGTACGCTTCTCTAATCTACTCTGCACCACTGCACTCTACACCTCTTTACTCTACGCCACTGTACTCTACCCTGCACAACTCTACCCTACCCCGCTTTCCTCTACTCTGAAATAATCTACTCTGACACTGCACTCTACTCCACTCTGCATCACTGCATTCTAAGCCACTGCACTGTATGCTGCTCTACTCTGCACCACTCTACTCTACGCCAATGCGCTCTACACAACTGCACTCTATGCCACTGCACTCTACGCCACTGCACTCTACTCTGCGCAACTATACTCTGTCACTCTACTCCACACCACTCTACACTACTGCATTCTACAACACTCTACTCTGCAACACTGCACTCTCCACATTGAACTCTACGTCACTCTACTGTGCACTACTGCGATCTAAGACAATGCACTCTATGCAACTGTACTCTGCATTACTGCACTGTGTGCCACTGCACTCTACACCACTCCACTCTGCTCGAACGACACTCTACTCGACGACACTCTACTCTGCCATTCTCTACTCTACACCACTCTGATCTATGCCACTGCATTCTACGACACTGCGTTGTACTCCGCTGAATTCTATGCCGCTGAACTCTGTACCACTCTACGCCACTCAACTCTACACCACTCCGTTCTGCACCACTACACTCTACTATGCACCACTCTAATCTAAGCAGCTGTATTCTATGATGCTGCATTGTATGCTGCTGAATTCTACGCCACTGCACTCTACGCCACTGCACTCTACAGCACTATATTCTACTCTGCACCACTCAACACCACTCTACTCTGCACCACTCCATGCCACTGCACTCTGTGCCACTCTACTCTACACCACTGCACTCTACACTACTGCACTCTATTAAGCACCACTTTAATCTATGCCACTGATTCAAGCAAGCCTGGCTGATGACGGCTGAAATGCCAGAAACCGGTCCTAGGATGCTTGTTTCCGGTCCAGGGAAGACATGGCTTGGCAGTTCGGGCTGGACTGTTCCCATGAGGCACAGGGTCAGACTGATTTGCATATGGCCATGTCTGAACTGGGGTGGTGGAGTGAGCTAAAGAATGATGATGGATTAAACCCAGATCAGTTGACTGGGGGTGAGTGTTTGATTGGCTCAAACGTTCCGTCCATCATCCCCTTTTGTATCGCTTTGGTCGCCCTAAGTTGGCGGGGGTATGCCCAGACGTGGGTCCCTTGCTCACTTTGCCACTGGATTCAAGCAAGCCTGGCTGATGACGGCTGAAATGCCAGAAACCGGTCCTAGGATGCTTGTTTCCGGTCCAGGGAAGACATGGCTTGGCAGTTCGGGCTGGACTGTTCCCATGAGGCACAGGGTCAGACTGATTTGCATATGGCCATGTCTGAACTGGGGTGGTGGAGTGAGCTAAAGAATGATGATGGATTAAACCCAGATCAGTTGACTGGGGGTGAGTGTTTGATTGGCTCAAATGTTCCGTCCATCATCCCCTTTTGTATCGCTTTGGTCGCCCTAAGTTGGCGGGGTATGCCCAGACGTGGGTCCCTTGCTCACTTTGCCACTGGATTCAAGCAAGCCTGGCTGATGACGGCTGAAATGCCAGAAACCGGTCCTAGGATGCTTGTTTCCGGTCCAGGGAAGACATGGCTTGGCAGTTCGGGCTGGACTGTTCCCATGAGGCACAGGGTCAGACTGATTTGCATATGGCCATGTCTGAACTGGGGTGGTGGAGTGAGCTAAAGAATGATGATGGATTAAACCCAGATCAGTTGACTGGGGGTGAGTGTTTGATTGGCTCAAACGTTCCGTCCATCATCCCCTTTTGTATCGCTTTGGTCGCCCTAAGTTGGCGGGGGTATGCCCAGACGTGGGTCCCTTGCTCACTTTGCCACTGGATTCAAGCAAGCCTGGCTGATGACGGCTGAAATGCCAGAAACCGGTCCTAGGATGCTTGTTTCCGGTCCAGGGAAGACATGGCTTGGCAGTTCGGGCTGGACTGTTCCCATGAGGCACAGGGTCAGACTGATTTGCATATGGCCATGTCTGAACTGGGGTGGTGGAGTGAGCTAAAGAATGATGATGGATTAAACCCAGATCAGTTGACTGGGGGTGAGTGTTTGATTGGCTCAAGCGTTCCGTCCATCATCCCCTTTTGTATCGCTTTGGTCGCCCTAAGTTGGCGGGGGTATGCCCAGACGTGGGTCCCTTGCTCACTTTGCCACTGGATTCAAGCAAGCCTGGCTGATGACGGCTGAAATGCCAGAAACCGGTCCTAGGATGCTTGTTTCCGGTCCAGGGAAGACATGGCTTGGCAGTTCGGGCTGGACTGTTCCCATGAGGCACAGGGTCAGACTGATTTGCATATGGCCATGTCTGAACTGGGGTGGTGGAGTGAGCTAAAGAATGATGATGGATTAAACCCAGATCAGTTGACTGGGGGTGAGTGTTTGATTGGCTCAAACGTTCCGTCCATCATCCCCTTTTGTATCGCTTTGGTCGCCCTAAGTTGGCGGGGGTATGCCCAGACGTGGGTCCCTTGCTCACTTTGCCACTGGATTCAAGCAAGCCTGGCTGATGACGGCTGAAATGCCAGAAACCGGTCCTAGGATGCTTGTTTCCGGTCCAGGGAAGACATGGCTTGGCAGTTCGGGCTGGACTGTTCCCATGAGGCACAGGGTCAGACTGATTTGCATATGGCCATGTCTGAACTGGGGTGGTGGAGTGAGCTAAAGAATGATGATGGATTAAACCCAGATCAGTTGACTGGGGGTGAGTGTTTGATTGGCTCAAACGTTCCGTCCATCATCCCCTTTTGTATCACTGCATTCTACAACACTGCTTTGTAGGCCACTGAATTCTATGCTGCTGCACTCTACGCCACTGAACTCTGTCACTATACTCTGCAACACTGTATACCAATGCACTCTACACCAGTCCACTCTATGCCACTCCACTCTGGTCAATAAACACGATCATCGCTTTGATCAACTGAAGCGGTGCACTTCCAACACTGAAGATGAACGTTCCGCGGACAGGAAAAAGCTACTGCGCATGGAAAAGGTTCTTGAGGTGATATGAAATAAGAACGAATATCTAGAAGCTCACTCCAGACGGAACAATATACGGATTATTGGTGTGTCTGAATCGATAGCAATGGGTAGAATGGAGGACTTTGTGGAGGACATGCTGCGCACACTCTTTGTTGCTGACCTTTCCCCCATGCTCGTAGTAGAAAGGGCTCACCGGTCTGGACTGTTCCCATTGGGCGCAGGGTCAAGACTGATTTGCATATGGCTGGGTCCAAACTGGAATGGCATGGTGAGCAAAAAAACGATGGATTTAGGCCCAGATCTTTGTACTGGGGTGAATGTATGACATTGTTCTGCATTCTGTCCATCAATTGTTGTTTTTGCATTTGTCACCCCAAGTGGGACGGGTATGCCCAGACGTGGGTCCCGTGCTCTCCATGCCACTGGAGTCAAGCTATCCTGGCTGATGAGGGCTGAAAGCCCGAAACCGGTCCTAGGATGGTTTTTTCCAGTCCAGGGAGGTCCTGGCCTGGCAGTTCAGGCTGGACTGTTCCCATTGGGCGCAGGGTCAAGACTGATTTGCATATGGCTCTGTCCAAACTGGAATGGCATGGTGAGCAAAAAAACCGATGGATTTAGGCCCAGATCTTTGTACTGGGGTGAATGTATGACATTGTTCTGCATACTGTCCATCAATTGTTGTTTTTGCACTAGACTAAATCCCGGCACTATGCCTCGGCCCCTTATTGCCTGAGTATTGAATTACCGTGACAGAGACACAACTCTGTGTCTTGCAAGAGAGTGGAAACCCTTATATTATAAGGAAACTGAGATTTCTATTTTTCCGGATTTCACAGTGTCAGTGCAAGAGGTGCAAACAGACTTCCTGCTGATCAAGCGCGCCCTTCAGTGCCCCGAGGCACGCTACTCAATCTTGTATCCTGCGAAGCTCCGAGTATCCCATGCCAGCAAAACTCTTATTTTCACAGACCGCAGGAAGGCCGCCAAGTTAACCAAAACTATCCCGCTATAGGCGTTCTGCTCCCCCACGAGAGACTGCAAGCAGGATGAGGCATGCCTCAGTGAAACTGACTGAGGCTTGATTGTCTCACTGGCTGGGGAAATATGGGGAGCCATACCCTGGTGCTTCACATACGATAGACAGCCCTGCCTGGGCTTACCTGAGGAAGCTCTCCTGAGCCCAGCCCGTGGAGCTGTGCTGGCGGGACGTGCAGTGACCTGGCCTATAGACACTGCACTAAGATGTGAACTGGACTTTCCTTTCAGCCGTGGAGGGAGGCCTTTCGCCAGGGGGTCTGTGATGGCTTCCTGTTAATCTCTCCAGCCACCCAGCTCCTTGTAGTTGGGGAGGGGGCTGGTCTCCTGGCCTGCCTCCACGGGATGATTCCCAGAAATGTACAATCTCATTGCTGTTGGGGATTCCTGGAAGAGTGGGGATGGGGCATTTGGGCTAATTGGAGTCCAAAGTGGGTGGGCGGTGTGTCTGTTTAATATGGAGATTAAATGTTGCCAAACTGGCTGCTAATTATTTGTGTTACTACGTTTCTGTCACTCAATCTGAACCCCTTATAACTACCACATACGATCTGTAGGCTGGCGCTCATTGCTTCTGCATCTTCGGACTGCACCATCATGTGCCCAATTAAAGTTGTAAACTGGAATATACGCAGCCTTAATGACTGCTGCAAGGCACGGCAGGTCTTTGCATATTTACAGAGACACTCCATAGATGTCTGCCTATTGCAGGAGCTCCACCTCATGCTCACGGAAGGGACTGCGGTCCGGATGGGTTGGGGAAAGACACGTAGCCACTTACTCCAACTACAGCTGTGGAGTGGCGATCCTTATTAGAAAGCGGCTGCCATGGCACATGCGCAGTGTTATATGCACCATCCAGGTCAGATTTGTTCTACTTTTTGATGTTCTACAAGACCACCCAGTCAGACTTCTTTTCGTCTACATCCCTAATACGGATGATGCCCTGTTCTTTGCTGAAGTATGGCAGCTGGCTGAAACACTAGGTCCTGGAGCGATTCTATAGGGAGGTGATTTTAATGTAGTGCTTAATCCTGAGACGGATAGATCTAGTATTCCAGACATCCTCACCCACGCGCGGCAGCTCAGCTGTGACTTATCATGGACGGTTTTGATCTGACTGACCTTTTGGTCTTCCGCCACGCCGACCAAATGGAAGGTACTTGCATCACCATGGCACGCGCTTCGTGGTCACAAATAGATTAGTGGTTTCCCCCTCGTGATTTCACCTGGAAAGTCCCTCCTGGTGTCCTGAGAGATCGGGTGTTCTGGGAGGACATCAGAGCTGCAGTGGTGGAAACTTTTGACCATAACGATAATGCTGAAATATCGAGGGCTTCCCTCTGGGAGGCTTTCAAGGTGGTCATCAGGGGAGCATGCATTGCCGAGCAGGCAGGCATCCTCCGTGCCCTGTGAGGCGACTTCGTGTGGCTAGATCGAGAAATTAGAGAACTTGAACTGCAGTTTTTTAATTATCACAATGTCTCCAAACTCACAGCCAGCCGGAGCAAGCTCTCTGACTATTAGGAGGCTGCACAGTGAGAAACGCACTACCTCGGTAGGGAGGTGTGAGCCAAACACTTCAGGGAGGGTGACAGACTGGGCAAGTCTCTCGCTCAGCTGCTTTGCAGGCCCTGGACGAACGATTACATTACTGAGATACATGATTACTGCTCTCATGTACACACTGGTACGGAGGCTGTCCAAGGGGTTATGGTGGGTTTCTTTTCATCCCTGTACCATACTCGCAAAGTCTCCGTTTCAACTTTGGGCCTACCTATACTCAATCCAACTTTTATGGCTTGAAGATGGTCACAGGCGATATTTGGACGAGCCTTTAACAACTGAAGAGGTTATCAAAGTAATCAGTGCTAAGCCTGCAGACAGGGCGCCTGGCCTTGATGGCCTCACAGCTGCATTCTATAAAGAATATGCTCCCTTGCTTGCCCCACATTTGGTAGCCATGTATGCAGAATCTCTCTCCTTTGATGTCCTGCCTCCCTCCCAGCGTAAGGCCCTCATTGTACCAATTCTTAAACCTGGTAAGGATCCCTGCTGCTGCGATTCATATCGCCTGCTATCCATGATAAATACGGACTACAAGATCCTTGCCAAACTCATTGCCTCACGCCTCCCCTTATTACCAGCAGCTGTGAAACCTGATCCGGTGGGTTTCATACCTGGAAGGTCCACCTCACATAACCTACGCACTTTCTTTGCAATACTTCACAACATTGACCCAGCTTTGCGAGCGGCAGCATTTTTCTTAGACGCCGCAAAGGTGTTAGACTCTCTCAAATGGCCATACCTAGTCACCTTGCTGACACACCTAGGATTGAGCCCCACCTTCATCAAACTGATTGGTCTGTTCCACTCCCAACCAGCGGTCGCCTGCAGGTCAACGGTAGAATCTCAGACCCTTTTGCAGTGACGAGGAGCACCCGTCAGGGGTGCCCCTGTCACCCATACTTTTCGCGATTGCTATGGAGCTGCTTGTGGCCCGGCTTCGCCAGCATCATGCTCACCGCAGACACGCATTTACTCCTCGCAGAATCTTAGTATCACTATATGCGATGATGTTACTTTATATGTCAGGGACCTGCATGTAAATCTGAATCCTATCATCAGAGAATTCACCAGATTCGATGGGTTGTCGGGTATCAAGATAAACTGGACGAAATAAATTGTTTTCCCCCTGACAGACGAGGCGTCTCCAGTCACTTCGGAATTCCCTCTTGCGTGGCGGATGGCCCCATCAAATATCTTGGGGTGTGGCTCAGCAGAAATGTTGATGAATTATGGAGGTACAACTGTGGCTGGCTGCTTACATGGCTGGACAACAAAGTTGAGGGCTGGAAGTGACTTCCCTTGTCCCTGGCTTATCCATAGTGAAAATGATCATTCTCCTTAAATTCCTCTACCTATTTATTAATTTACTGCTTCCCTTGCCCCTCCACTTTCCTCAACAGCTCAGAGCACTTCTTGTTTCATTGGCTTGGGCTGGTGGCCAGCCATGCATTGCTTGGGAGATCATGACACTCCCCTTTGAGCAGGGCGGCTTAAGTGCTCCTGACATGGACGTGTATTATTTTAGTGCACAAGCCCCGTTCTCCCATTACTGGCTTTTTCTCACTCAATTCCTAGCCCCACAGCCCCTCAAACTGATCACGCAGTGCCCTGCCCTCTCCAGATGGTGATATTCCTGCCCTCTATGCACCCGCGTGCGCGGATCGATACTGTGGCATGTAGAGTATGGGCTTGGAGCGAGCTCCAGCATAGGGCCCGCATTCAGTATCTCTTTGCTCATTCTGTACTGCTTATTGGTCATCCCTCTTTCCCTATCAAGCGTGATCCTGGCACATGCACTAGACTGCGTAAGCGGCATCTTGGGCGCGATCTAATCTGACTGCACATTTCTCCCGCCACAGATAGCTCTACAAGTTGGCGACACTAACTTGTTGGACACATTTACATACTACCAATTAAGCGCTGCGACTCAGGCAATTTACGCCACATTTCCAGATGCTCGGCACACAGTTAAGTTGCTCGAAGCTTCTTTACTACTCCATCTCCCTGCAAGCTCATAACGAGATTATACACTGGAATGCTGAATACTGTGCCTATGCGCATTCCTATGAGTAAGAGCACATGGGATACTGACATTACACCCCCTCCCACTGGCACGCAGTGGCGCTACTGCTGCTCCCAGGCATGGCGCTCTCCCCCAACTACCACCTTTGTCTCATTTATTTAAAATTCCTCCATCAACTGTATCATACCCCTGAGAAATTGTTCAAGATGGGCTTGTGTGCAGACCTGAGATGTACACGTTGCTCCTTCCCAACTGCTGGTTTCATTCACCTAGCCTGGGACTGCCCAGGAATCTCAGACTATTGGGCTGAAGTATTTGCTATGCTTGGTGATATCACAGGACACCCTCTTGAGCGCTGTCCTTGTGTTGCGAGGTTGGGATATGTCCAGGAGGTGCCGCCCGAGATGCGTAAACTGGCAGCGCTCCTTCTTCTGCTCGCTAAGCACAGGGTTGCAATGAGATGAAGTTGGCGTGCACTGCCGCTTGCTGCTGACTGGCTAAAGGACGCCTTCAGGGAACTCATGCCCATACGCTCCCAACCTAAAGACAGCTGGCATCCCCTGGAGGTGTTCCTCATTGCCCGGGCAGACGCAGCAGAGAGCGAGGGGCCTGCCGTAGAGGCGGGGCCGCTGGGCCAATTAGATGATGCGTAAATATTAACTGTCTCAAAACCGCCTAACATTACTATATCTTTGTAATTCACGGCTTGTTATGGTTCTTACAGAATTACCACCTCAATCGTGAATGCTGGTCTAAGACCTGAGTGACTGCCCTTTTCCCTCTGTCCCCTGTTTCTCCTTCCCTTGTTCTTGTTCCTATGCAGTGGACTATTGAGAACAATTTCTCCTTTTATATACTGCCACTTGTATATCTTTGACACTACTGTGATCAATGGTATCTGTAAGCTGTAACCTCTGCATTGTTTTTTGAAATCAATAAACAGAATTCCCCCCCCCAAAAAAATGTGTGGTATATTTAGGGTAAAAAATAAAAAATGTAACATGAACTGGGGCGACATGCCATCACATGGGCCAGAACAGGCAGTGGTCACTTTAAAATGCCCTAGCAGGAAATATAACAGAACCACGAACAGTACCAGCTCTGAGACGAAACAAGAGGGATCTTTCCCACCACCCATGAGTAGTGATCAACTAATCCTCCAAGGTGTGTGAAGGCCTCAAACGTAGGTAAGCTAAAACAGATGGTTTCTTGCTTTCCACTGTTACCATATGAACATGTGCACAGTTTATTAGCTAGCCTCTCAATATCCGTAATGCTCTCACAATCAAATCCCTCTGGGTCGACTCGTTGCTCAACAGGTCCAACTCCTGACAGCCTTAATTCTGATTGCAATTACAGCACAGAAGGTTAAGGTGATGAAGTGAGGGAAGGGAACAGCAGGGAAGGAGACCTGTAATGCAAAATACATATACTATTACTCTGACCAAACAACCACCTTGTAGCAATCTATACCCTGTTACCATCTGTTACCTGTATAAGAAAATAATCTTCAACTTGTATTCAGAGACGCAATATGTTAGTTCAATATGCTTCTACGCTCCTATTCAGTAGGATGCTGTAATATAAAGAGAACTTTACTCAACTATTACAAGTGCCTCCTAGCCTAGGTTTCTTTTAGCAGATATGAGACACCAACCGAAAATATTAATGGGCCTTGCCTCAAAGGGGGCAAACCACGTCCCAGGACTCACAGGCACCCCTGTTAAGAATGGCAAATAATAAACATCATAAGCATCTGCATTGAGCTGTGCACATTTTCCTCGTTTACATGGTTTTGCCTTTTACAAAAAAGACAGCCGTTATTTATCTCCATAATGTGCTGAGTTCACATGCAATCAATGTCTCGTCACCAATGGTAGCCAATAAGCAAATTCTTTACGATACGCAGGGATATTGCCAGCAAGTCTTGTTTCCCCTCAAGGGTTAATATATATGAATGGCAGGAGCATCGTAAATTAAATAAGTCAGTAGTGCACAATCCGTAGAACTACCGAACTAAGGAGATTCCATGATGTACAATATGCAAAATGTTAGCCCGCAGAACGAGCTCACCGTGACTCCCAAGATGCCGTTTGTAACCCAGGATGACGTTTAAACGCTGTAACTACAAACGCTTCTGCGACCGGCCACTCAATGAGAACGTGCCGAAGCCTGGACACCCAATATGGCAGAAATGGAGAGAACAAAAGGGCTTGTGCAGAGCACCATTACCCCCCGATCAGCAGGATGAGGCTCCTGCCCCACACCAGGTAGGTCACATGGAATGAATAATCTGCAACTCTACTAGAGCGAAATCTGTATTTATAGTATTTCCGGTACAAGGTCCATGCCGCCAATCATCTCCCCAGTATAGTCTGATACCTGGCAGCATTCATGGGAGCTGTAGTTCCCTACCTCCCACATTGTCTTAATCAGTCTAGATTGCACTGCTCTATGAATACACATCTTCTTTTCTCTTTCTATGTTCCCCACCACCCAGTGAGAACACGAAACAAAATAGCCACATCTTTTATGCTCAGTGAAGGTAACAGAATGTTTGGGATGGTTGGCATATGCTTAACCCTGATAGCATTCACAGCATTGGAATCCTTATGCCTCGTTTTGCGTGTAACAGTATATCCCTCTCCTGTGGAATGCTGATAGGAGCCAGGTTTCTCAGGACATCTAGCATGATAAGAACATATAAGCCGTAGAGCATGAATGCCTGTGGCGGGTTCCCACAAATTTTCCTCCACTCCATAAGCCTTTCATGAAACAAGATACCATATCCTTGTCCCTCTTTTCTTGGAATCCAGAACTTTTCTGACCTTATATTCAGCTTCATTATCCACCTAAACAGGAGCCGGTGTCTATTTTACTTTGGCACAAGAAGTTTTTATTAATGAGATGTGAAAGACTGGATGAATTCTGAGAAGCTTGAGTAGGGCTCGTTGTACAATTACTGGATTTAAGCACTTCTTGATCTTGTAAGATCCAATGAATCTGGGGTTAAAATGCTGTATCTCCAAAAACTGAGATTTCTTGTGGACAACCATACCATATCTCCTTTGTGATATGTTGTCCCTGTTCTACGATGCTTGTCTGCTGTCTTTTTATAATGTACTTTGGCCTCTTATATGTTCCCCTGAGCTTTCTTTTAAGGTTTGTTGCATATGGATCACTCTCTTCTGGACTTCTGGTAGGTTGGGGCTTTAGGAGGGATGTATCAAGGCTATAAAACCTGGATGGAAACCATACATGCTGTAGTAAGGGGCAATTCTAGTTGAGCTGTGTTTCATGCTGTTATAAGCTACTTCTGCCACCCATAACAGTCCCACCCAGGAATCAGTATTTTTTTCTACATAACAATGTAAATACTGTTTTAGGATTTGGTTCAGTCTTTTGATCTGGCCATCGGTTTGGGGATGAAAGCTTATCGATTTGGCAGATGTTATGTGTAAGGCTTTACATCACATCTCGCAGAAATGTGCTGTAAATTGTGTTTCTCTGTCGGACGTGAAAGTTTTTGGTAACCCGTGGAGTCGGACTATGTGAGTTAACAATAACTGTGCTAGTTTCCCAGCGATAGGTAATTGAGCACATGCTATGAAATGTCGCAATTTTGTAAGGTTATCAACGACCACCAAGATTGCTGTGCATCCTTGATCTTTTGACAACCCTACTATGAAGTCTAATGATATAGTCTCCCAAGGTACGTCTGGAGTAGGCAACGGCTGTAACAATCCTTGTGGTTTCCTGTGGTCTGTCTTTGCCTGTGTGCAATTTGCACATTCCTGAATCATTTGTTGCACATCCTTCCATACTGTAGGCCACCAGAATTGTCGTAATACTCGGTCAAGTGTTTTTTCTACCCTGGTATGTCCTGCACTGGGCGCATCGTGACGCCATTGAAGAACTTCCTTTCGTTGGCTTTTGGAAGGAATCAACAATTGAGTCCCGCAGATAGGAAGTCCTTTTTGTAACTTCCATTTGGGATGATTTTTAAGCCACGTTTCCAAGTAGCAGTACGTACTGTTTGTGCTATTTGTTGAAGCGCTCTGTTTGTATCGTGCATATTACTTGAGTTGGGCTCAGAACAGCCTGGGTTTTCTGTTCAGTGGACACAATGATTGTTTCTTGTCTGGTAAGAGTGTCTGCCTTAGGGTTCTCAGTGCCTGGCCTGTGAGTTACTTTAAAATTGTACTCAGTAAAGAATAAAATCCACCTTAATTGTCTAGGTGATACCATTCTATCAGATCTCATGAAATGTAAGTTACGGTGATCCGAATATACCATGATGATATGTTTGGACCCCATCAAATAGTGACACCGCTCACTAAAAGTGTCTTTTATGGCCAATAGCTCTTTCTCAGCAATCATGTAATGTGATTCTGCCTCATTCCGTTTTCGTGACATCAAGGCTAATGGATGCAGCTGTCCTGATACCTCGTTTCGCTGAGATAAAATGTCTGCTATAGCCACTTCAGATGCATCATCTTCCACCATATAAGGGTTTTCTGGATTGGGATGGGCTAAAATGGGAGCTGTGGTGAATGCATGCTTCAACTGTCTGAAAGACTGTTCTGCCTCTTCTGTCCATACAAAAAGGGGTATTTTTTCCCAAAAGCCTGGTTATGGGGGCTACCATCTTAGAGAACTGATTAATGAACCTCCGGTAAAAGTTAGCAAAAACCAGGAAGCTTTGGATGCCCCTCACATTCACAGGTTTGTGCCACTTTTCACTACCTGAATTTTACGCTCATCCATTTCTTGACCCGTGGAAGACAACATAACTCCTAGGAATTCTACTTTTGGAACGTGAAACTCGCACTTGCAGAGCTTACAATATAATCCATTCTCTCTCAGTAATTGCAACACCAAACATACATGGTGCCCATGAGTGGCGGTATTCTGTGAATATATCAGTATATCTTCTATGTATTTCACCACAAACACATCCAGGCATTCCCTAAGTGGGTTATTCAGGAAGTATTGAAAAGCAGCTGGCGCATTACATAGCCAAAAGGTATTACCCTATACTAAGAGACCGTAACATGTACGGAAAGTCATCTTCCATTCATCTCCTCTTTTCATTTTTACCAAATAATAAGCCCCTTTTAAGTCTAACTTAGTATATGTCTCTGCCTTCTTTACCTGGTCTAGAAGAACTGGTATTAAAGGTAAAAGGTAACAATTTTTTTACTGTAATATTGTTAAGGGGTCTGAAGTCTATGCACATTCTCCTCTCGCCATTTGCTTTGGGTATAGAGAACAGAGGCGAAGAGGCCGGTGATTTGGATGGACGTATAAACCTGAAGGCTAGGTATTTGTCGATGTATTGTTTCAAATGTTCGTTTTCCGGCTCTGTGAGCATAGATACTGCCCCGGGAACCAAATCTATTTGGCAGTCACATGGTCAATGAGGAGGCAAGATGTCTGCTTGCTTTTCACTGAAAACATCTGGTATTCATAATATTGTTTGGTAAGAATGGAATTGTTTCAATTGATAGTAGGATTGTGCTGTTTTAACCATGACAATCCAAATATCAATCCATATTGCAGGGCTTTTATAATGTCAAACCGTAATGTTTCTGAGTGTAACTGGAAGGTCTTCTGTATAGTATCTAATGGGGCCAGAGGCAAGATCCCTTTCATCTACAGCTAAAACAATTTCTGGGTTCAATGTCAATTGTAAACCTTGAGCCACAGTCTCGTCCAGTCCATAAAGATCCCTGTTGCCCCTGAGTCATGGCTTGAAGACGTTGCCATCACTTCTGTTTTTTTCAATTGTATGGGGAGGAAGAAGTGTTCTCTATTTTATGCATCTATCTCACTCAATGAAGGGATATTAGTGAAGCTCAAGGTGTTCCCTTCCGCTACCCTTGAGCTAGCAAGTTTTCTGATTTCTTCTCTTTGCTGGTGGCGGGCACTTTGGACCACCCAGTCAGATTCTTCGGTTTCATTAAACAGTCGTTTACAAAATGACCTTCCTTGCTACAATACAGGCAAACACTGTTCCTTCTCTGCTGTTCTCGTTGTTCTTGGGTAAGCTAGGCTCTGACTGTACCTATTTCCATGGATTCAGCTGGGTTATCTGCCCCTCCCCATTCTTCTATTCCTCTTGAATCGATCACTCAAGTGCTAGTCCAAACAAGAAGTCAGATTGATTAAATCAGTACAGGTAGTTGGTCTATCTGAACCAACACGTCTTTGAGTGCGTCTCGTAATCCCTGATGGAATAAAGCAGCTCTATTTTTTTCTGGCCACTGTGTCTCTGACACCAAACTTTGAAAGGTATTCAAATATACCACTAGATCCTTTGTTCCCTGCTTTAACTCCAGCAACTCTCTATCCATGGAGAATCTGGTGGCCCTGCGAACAAATACCTTCTGGAATTCTTTACAGAATTCCCCCCAATCATATAAAAGTGGATCGTCTCTTCACACTAAGGGTACCTCCGATTGTGTGGTGTCCCCTGCTAGATAGGAGATCATAAAGGCTACGCTGTCCTTATTGGTAGGAAAGGCCCTAGGATGACAAGTGAAATGTAAAAGTACTTGCATCAGAAATACTTGCAGCTTAGTAACATCCTCATGAAAGCGTTCTGGTTCTGCTAATGGTCTGGGGGTAGGAACCTCGACTGTGATCGGAGGGTCCTGTGATGTGTTTCCACTTGGCAACCATGAAGCACCCCCAGTTGTTCTCCTATTTTTGGTAAAGTCTAGCCAACTTCAGACTGTGCTCTTTGAAGAACAGATCATTTATAAATGATCTCTCAAGCCTCAAATGTATCTTTCTGACAAATAACTATTTTCTGAAATTTTTGCGGCGGCAGAGGGTGTCGCGTGACTCCGTATCAACGTCATCCAACGGGTGTGACGTCAACAGAGTCCAAATAACCCCCTCGCCACGAGCCAATGTCAGTTCCTTCTCTTTTGCGCTTGCAATGCGGATCGGGAGCGGTTAGGGGCCGTTTTTTCAGGCAATCTTGATGTCTTGTCGAGAGAATAGTGTGCTTTTTTCAAGCGATGTCGTCTGGGTTTAAACCCTATGGAACTTGTGAAAGACAAATGTCGATCACGGATCCCTATACTGTCTGTTTGTGGTGCTTTGGAGAACATCACGACTCCGAGGACTGCGGTTCCTGCCAGCGTCTTCGACCAAAGGCGTTAAAAGAGCGCTGTATGAAACGTCTGGAGGCGCACTTTTCTGAAAAACCACGTCATCGTCTATCTTCACTGAAGTCTAAGGACCGGTCAAGGAGTTGTTCAGGTGAGAAGTCGCCTCCTTCGACATCAAGGAAGGCTCCGAGAACCCAACGGTCAAAACGTAAGTCTGACGCGGTCTCCCAACCGTCGGTTGAGGAGCGTTTACAGGAGCCTACCCCGTTCCGCCCTAAATATCCTGGAGCCGGGGTGACTCTAGCCCAAATGCTGGAATATTATTTTTCCCTGCTTAAGGTCTTTGGGCATCAGTCTCCTTCTGGTGCTCCCTCTGGCCGCAAGGAGGTAGGAGGTGCCCTGGCTAGATCCTCATAGACGGCTTAGTTCTCGGTGACAGTTAGGCCCTCTGACTCGGCTATCGGATTCGAGATGGCACTGGTGCACAGCCCTTTGGGGCTCACACTTTCGCCGTCTGTTCAGCCTTTGAAGTTGGCGGAACTGGTCGGCGTCGGGGCTTCGGAGTCTACTCAGCCAGTGACATCGGTGGTGCCAACGGATGCCAATCCTATTCTTATTTCCAACGTCGGGACGATGCCGGGTGCGGCTCCGTCAGTTCTGTTTTCTTTGGATGACTCTGCTGTTATTCAGCCCTTGCCTGTTTTTCCTGCGGGATTGCACAGTTTGGTGTCTGAAGAAGGGAATATTGAAGGTCAAAACCCGTTACAGGCTGGCCAACCTCCTGTGGAGGAAAACTGGCTGACTGAACTGGGGGATGCTAGTGGATTAGAGGCCTCTCCAGTTTCAGGTTTACTTTCTCCACCTGGTATGGCAACAGAGGAAAGTTCATCCTTGACTGAAATATTGAGGAGGGCGGCTGTGGTGTTGGATTGCCAATTTCCCTCAGTGGAATTGTCCACGGATCCTTTGGTGAATATTCTTCATCAAGGCGAGACAGGAGTGGAACTTGTGCTCCGTTTTAATGAGTCTCTGTTTGACCTGCTTTTAGGAGCTTGGGCAAAACCTGTGACTGAAGTTCCAGTTGACCGGGCTGTGTGCCATAGGCATCGACCCACCTCTGGGGTTCCACTTTGTCTTCTGCAACATCCCACTACAAAAGGGCTGGTGGTTCAAGCTGCTACAGCTTCTTTGGATCCTAATGCTCTTCTTTTGGTACCATCAGGTAAAGAATCCAGATGGTTAGACGGTTGTGCGAGAAATATATTTTCTTCTATAAGCTCGGCTTTGAAGTCTATAAACACTATATGTGTTATGGGCAGGCTTTCTCATGCTTTATGGGACTCTGTGGACCAAAGGCTACCTTCTCTGTCAGAGGAAGCCAAGAATTAGTTATTTCAGGTGGTACAAGATGGCCGGGAGGCGGCAAGATTCACCATCAAATGTTCATGGACACCACTGATTATGTGGGTAGCGCTATGGCTTAGTCAGTTGCACTGCGCAGGCATGCATGTCTGTGTCAGTCTGGGTTTTCAGAGCCTGTGCAGGAGAGTCTCAAAGATATGCCGTTTGATGGTGTCCATTTATTTGGTGAACAGGCTGATTTGGCCTTAAGGCGATTCAGAGCTGGTCGATCTGATAAGTCCACTTGAGTTATTTTGTAATCATGAGTTTGGTGTTCGAGCTGGTGTAGAGAAGTATCTACACGACTGAGTTATGATATGTTTCATCTGGTACGTCCAGGTTAGTATTTTGCTTAATGCAAAGATGTATTGATACCTAGTTTTTTAAATCGTGTACAGTGGGGATTACAGAAGTTGTGTTCCACGATAAGTGGTTTTCTTGGTTATTCTGCTAGCTGCGAAAGTACTGGGCTCTGTCGATGACAGTTTTTCAGTGTCTAATTTGTGCTATGTTATTTATCTGAGCCCTGTTATATGGAGCTCACTATTTTATTTACTCTGTAGAAGAGTTTAGGCTCAAGAGTGATACCATTATGGTATATACTATATTCTATGTAGGGTATTGTTTGTATGCTGTCGTGAGCATTTTTAAATGTGTATATATATATATATATATATATATATATTTATATATCACTCGAAAACTCCTGTCTGCCACTCAATCTGACAGAATCTTCAGGCACGGACCTCAGGCACTCCCAATGAACTTGAAGAATCCACACAATGTAAGTGGATGAAGCAGTGGAAATTTATTAAATGAAAAGTCCTCACAAAATTAAACAGGCATAATGCCTGCCATTTATATATATATATATATGGGAAGTGGAATTCTGTGACTGCCTTCACACGCATTTCGCCGCCATCGTTGAAAGACACAGAAAGGTAGCACTTGAAACAGCGAGCTCACAACTGGTTGTAGCTTTCAAAAGTCTTTTATTTTTTCATTTTCCTTAGATGCAAAGTGCAATTAGTGCAAATGGAGACAGAAAAACGACCTACGCGTTTCGGCCTGGGGCCTTCGTCCGGGTCAAAGTGTACAAGGTGCAAAGTGATTTTAAAGAGGTTGGTTGGACCCTCACTCTGTTACAAAAAATTGGTACTTGTTGGCTATTAAAGGAACATTACACATTTTTTTAGGCTTTTCTTTTTTTTCCCCTTTCTTTTTCACTTGCCAGCTTTATGCACTGATGTTGATGCTGCCATTTGTTTACAAAAAGGTTTTGCCCACAAAAGCAAATTAAATAGGAGGAGAGATCACTTTCAACCATCTTTTGAATTTACTTGAAAATGTTGTGTTTGGTGAAGTACCTATTAAAACTAACTCTCTCTTTACTGCAGATGATTATATGCTTTAGTACTTTTGATGGTAAGCTTGGTCCAGTATAGATCATATCTGTACATTTTTAGCAGTTTCAAAATTTCTTAGAGTTCATAATGTCATACAATCACCCTCATTTGTTCATTTTATAGAGCCACTTATAAGAAAAAGGGGGGGGCAGGTGGGGCCCTGCAATGGTCCACACACAAGGTGCGGAATACAATAAAGTGCAAAGTGCAATTGATGTAAACATTTGCCTAGTTCTTAAAGTGTCGCGGTGCAGAATACAATAAAGTGCGAAGAATGTAAACAACTACACAGTTATTCATATGTCAAAGTGCATCTCTATCTTGGTGAAGTACCCAAGTTGTCACATGGCTGTGTAGCCCTTTCCTCATTCCATTAACGCACTTCAACTACCATTAAAGTAAAGTGCGGAATGCAGTAAAGTGCAAGATGCAAATAAATCACAAGCATATAAAATCTCAAGAATTGTCTCTCTGTGTCTTAATTCTGGTAAAGTACCTAAGTCATCCATAGTCGCACAATCTAATCGCAATATTGTAATATCTCCACTCTTTCATTATTTCTATGCAATTTATCCAACTTATTTCTTATAACATATGTACAGCAGATCTTAGTAAAAAATCAATATAGTCACAAATTTCCATATAATCTAATGCAATATCGATCTAGTTGCATATTCATCTCCTAAAAATGCAATTGTCTTATCAGCCCAATGGATCTAAAAATCTTTTTACCTCCTTTCTTTTTAAAGTGCAAATGCCAGCCATAAAATCTAATTAGTCACAATCCACAATTAAAGTGTATTAAAGCATGTAAAAAACAGTTCTCTTCATTACAGTAATTTATAAGAAGGTATATAATTCTGCATCGGCATTGAGTCCCCATGGTATTTCCGTTCCCATCATAATTATCCACTTGGACTCTGCTTTCCTAAGTGTCAATTCCCGATCTCCACCTCTGATGTTCAAGGGGATATGTTCAATGCCGTAAAATGATAGATTTTCAAAATTACCTTCATGATCTTTCCACACATGTTTTGCAATAGCATAAGTGAAATCTTTGTTTTAAATTGCCCTAAGATGTTGGAGAATACGTAATTTTAATTTATTTACGGTACTCACAATATACTGTTTTCCACATTCACATTGTAGGGCATAAACGACATGGGTGGTCTCACATGTAATTCTTTCCTTAATTCTGATTCTCTCCCCTATCAGGGTGTCTACTTCTTGTCGATTTCGACCATGCTTGCACGCCTTGCATTTTGGGCATTTATAAAAACCCATTGCTCTTAACCATTGACTCTTACTCCCACTTTGGTCCGCTTTCTGATAGTGGCTGTGCGTCAGCAGGCCCCCAAGTGAGGATGCTTTTTTGTAGGTGATGCTGAGATGGTTAGATGCAAACTCCTTCAAATCCTCATCCTTTGCCAGTAATTTCCAATGGTGTTGTGGAGCATCTCTTATTGTGTTACTTGAGGAGTTGAATTGTGTGATATATCTTATTGTGTCCTCCTCAGGTTGGTCTCTCTGTTTCACATCGATGCTTTTAGGATGTAACAAGGACTCTCTCTTCTTTTTCATAGCCCTTATTTTGGCATTATCCAACACCACCATTGGATATCCTCTTCTTAGGAACCTGCTGTACATTTGGTCAATCTGTAAGAAGAACTCTTGATCTTCAGAACAGTTCCTGCGTGCTCGAAGAAATTCCCCATAGGTGACGCTCCATTTCAGACATTTTGGATGCGCACTGTTCGCTGATAGGATACTGTTACAAGCAGTAGGTTTGCGGAAATGTGTCGTACACATTTTTTGTTCTTTAATATAGATGTGTATGTCCAGATACTCTATTTCCTTCTTGCTGGTATTGTGAGTGAATTTCAACTGGAATGCGCTTATATTAAGAGCTTTAAGAAAGGCATTCAAATCCTCTGTGGTGCCTTCCCAGATTAAAAACAAATCATCTATAAAGCGCACCCAGAGTACGACATTCTCCATCACTTTCTTGTTTGTATCCGACCAGATGTGTTCTGCTTCCCACATGCCCATCGTTAGGTTGGCATACGTGGGCGCAAAGGAAGTCCCCATCGCGGTTCCTTTGTTTTGTCTGTAAAACATTTTATCAAAGATAAAAACATTATTTGTGAGGCAGAAGTGCATCATTTCTAAAATCATATTGGTCTGTCCAAGAACACTCGGAGATCGTGATCGGAGATAAAATTCACAGGCCTAGATACCATTCTCATGTTTAATCGAGGTTTACAACGAGACCACATCAATTGTCACCATTGTGTAGTCTTCTTTCCAGGGAATGCCAGCAATCCGGTTTAAAAAATCCATTGAATCCCGGATATAGGAAGGTAGATTTTGCACATACGGAAAAAGAACAATATCCAAGAACCTCGAGGTGTTCTCTAAAAGTGACCCACAGGAACTGACGATGGGACGTCCTGGTGGATTCTCAATGTTCTTGTGAACCTTTGGCAACACATATATAGTTGGAGTAATGGTGCAAGTTATTAAAAGATAATCCAATTCATTTTCGTCCAGCAACCCATCTGTGTGCCACCTACGAAGCATGCTGTGGAATTTATTCATAATTATCGGCGTTGGATCTTCTTTGAGACTTTCGTAGTTGTTCACATCGTTTAATTGTCTTTTGATTTCAAGATAATATTTTTGAGAGTCCATCACGACAATATTCCCCCCTTTATCTGAGGATTTTATTACGATATTATCATCCATTCTTAAATCATTTAGTGCCCATTTGTCATTTTTGGTCATATTTTCAGGTCGGCGGTAATTCTTCTTCCTTTCCTTAAAGTAAATCGCTCTCAACTCCTCTGTCATGAGTTCTTGAAAGTTGTCTACCCTATTCCCAGCTGGTAGTTGTGGACAGAATCTGTATCGGGTCTTGCAATTACTACTGATGGACAAGTTTGTTGTGATGGCCATCTCTTGACATATCTGTGTGTCCATCATGGTCTCTGTGGTAGTTATAGGGATGCCAACATTGCTTTCAATTTCAAGGCTACGTAATGATCTCAATGGCGGGATGTCATTAAGAGTCAGTGGTGAGAGCATATCCTGATTTTGTTGTTCTCTTGGAAATATTTGGCCCCCTGTAACAAAATCAGCCGAAACCGGCCCTCGCAAACTGCTCGGCTCAACTCCCCTCACCCAAGGGGGGACCGGCTGAGCAGTTTGCCAGGGCCGGTTTCTGTAACCAGTCCGGCCCTGAGAGCAGGGGAGGAGGGTACAACCCTCCTAAGTGCACAATGACTGTTTGGCCGGCCCTCTCGGGCCGCCCAAAACAGTCATGCGCACTTTCCCTGTTCTCCATGCAGGCTGCATTACAGCCTGCATGGAGAACATGCCCACCCCTCCAGGCCTTGGCTGCGTGGCATTGCAGCGTTTTGATTGGCTGCGGGGAGTGTGGGAGCCCTGGCGCTTCTTGCTTCCTGTTTCTCCAAAGAAGGAAGAGGACGTAGGAGAGGCGGTGGCGGCCGGCCAGCCGGCTGGCCGGGAGGTAAGTGATTTTTTGTTTGTTTACCCGACCCCCCCACCCCCCACCGCGGGTGGGAGGTAGCGACTGAATAAAATATTCAGGTATGCATTACCACAATTCTTCCTTGGTAGACATCTCTAATTAAACGTTAAACTGCTCTTACGGAGAGTGTTTAGCACCAGAACAAAGTACAATTTTGCATACGTGTGCGTCTCTGTTTTTGTGACCTGCAAAAGATGGTGTGCATGCCACCGAGCACGCAAAATCCAGACAATTCAGGGATGCTGTCCAAAGTCAAACTGCACACGAGGAGGCAGTTTGCGGCGAAACGGATGTGATTTTAATTCTATATTTTACACATGTTACTATGACACGCTAGTTATGGTGTACGTGTCACCGAACAAAACCAAGCTTACATCTATGCAGTGCGTAATATAAGAGGTCTATAAATATAAGTAGATAATTACATTTTGATTAGGTGTGCTTGTCACTGTTACTGTAACACACAGATGCAGTGTCCGTGTTACCGAGCAGTGTAATCCCCAATATATGCTGATAAGACGCGCTTCGAGGAGGGCGGTGGAAAGCTGGAAGACTCCTCTGAAGGCGGGCCTAAGTGCAGTAAAGGCTAAACGCTGCCAGATAATTTCTTTTACATCCTCTGTTCATTAGTAGATTTGTTAAACAGCTAACGGTCTTTAAATACAATATTTGTAAACATACCAAAGTTGTAGTTCAGTTTGTGATTCATTAAGGTGAGGCAAATCTCACCGCTATCAGCTTTTATTAAACTGCAGTTCGCCTGCAGTTACGTTCCAGGGCTATTGATGACTATTGACAGTTCGTGCCCTAGCAACACCCAAAACACCTCAAAGCTGCTAACAGTGATTAGATAGATTGTGAAAACTGTGCGCAAAAATCCATGCACTCGTATTCAAAAGCTATGTCAAAATTTAAATAAATATAGCCGTACCGCAGATTGACAGTTTCCAAGGTGCTGGGGCGCATGTGTCCCTCTTCAGAATTAGTTCTGTAAAGTGTAAACTCCTGTATACTCAATTTTATTGACAGATTGTCTTTTTTAGCTGAACTGCAGCAGTTTAATAAGGTGCAGTGAATCTGATAGATGACATTTCATTCCTGTTCTTTATGACTTTTGTTTTCCAAAGTCCTACAACGTGCCTTAAGCCCTCCTCTTATTAAAAAAAATAAACATGCACGCTTTCATATCTCCAGAGACAATTTACCATGTTCCCTACACTATTAAATTAATGTTCATGAAAAGAGGGTATCTGATCTGGACAGGGGGCCAAGGTCTGCACATGTGCTTCTTTATATCTGTTGTCTGATTTAACAAATTAATTTTCATGGCAAAGTACGCCACAAGTGGTTGGGCTTTATACACAAATTCCTTATCAAAATGTGCTAAAAGTGCATTATCAAAAATGTGCTAAAAATGCATTATTTTGTCCTATTTCTCAAATATTTTTCTAAGAGGAGAGTGCCCCTTGTCCCCTCAATTGGCAGGCATACTCATATATATAGTTTGTTCCATCACACTCGTCAGCTACTTTTACGGCCCAACACCTTAAAAAGTCACCAGCCGCCACTGGTATCTGATAGTCTACATTAATATTGATGTGGCTTCGGCTTTTGTCTGGTACTTGCTTTCTGTTTTCGAGATGGATGAAGGTCTCTACGTCTACTGATGTAGAACATTATTAGCTAAATGCTTGTCTTGTGAACCTTTACATCATTATTTTGCTATTCAGGTTCTGTCTTATGGCCAGTGATATTGAGCATGTTCATGTTTTCTCACCATTAGTGATTGCTGACTTTCCTGGTGTTATATCATGCTATTATAGATCTTCAGGCAGATATAGTATCTTAAGTGATTCTATTCCTTCCATTGGAAAAGGTTATTTAATATTTCGTCCTTTTCTGGATTGTCATAACGCTGTGCATTATTATTAAACATTGTTTATTTGTTCTTGAAGAACTTTTCCATCCAATGCTGTACCATTTCTTCTCTGCGAAGAATTAATATAGATCGATCCTTGAGGGGGAGAAGCATGGGCCTCGAGGTTTCTACCGTTTGTAGAAGACATTTATTCCTGACTTCAGGATCTTTACTCTCTTAAGGGTCAATTCCTTTTATTATATATCTGTCTATAGTTGCTGGTAGGCAACTCTTTTCCATTTTTCCTATCACTAGGGCCTGTAAGTTGGGTCACACATTGTAATGTGTGTTTCCTAGAGGATTAGACAAATTAATGTTAGACTTTTTCAATGGTTGGATTCTTTCATTTTAGAATTTTAGAATCCCTGTTTAAGTTTTAGATTTTGGTCTTTTACCAGACCGTTGATAGATGGTCTCTATTCATTAAGCAAGGTCTTGTTCAGACCTTTCTTTTAGTTAGGTCATCAGGATTTCTTTTCGTTCTTGATATCTTATTCGATGTTATATTACCACTGTTTAATGATGGTCTTCTCGGCAACTTGCATTAACTTATGGGTCAGATGCCATTGTTTTTCTTTGGATATGATTCTGCTACAGTCACATACTGTTATGTCAAAATAATCTTGGTGGATACATAGGCGTTGATCATGTTACTCCTATGTCTTCTTATATGTATATGTACTTTTATGTATAGGGGGTATTCTAGAGGTCCTTGTACAGCTCTAGTTCTTTTTTCTATATTCTGAAGGTCTTTATACATCTCTAGTTCTTTTTTCTATGGAGGGATTGCTTCTATGCCAACAGGGGCTAATGTTGCCTTTGACTTTGTTATTATATAAACATTTGTTTTCTCCATGGAGGATGTATTTTCTCTGTGTAGTTTACAGAGTGGTTCTGACCTTCTATGATTTACAGATGTTGTTGAGTGGCATAGCCAGCTGTTATGGGTTCACAGGTTTGAACATGCTGTTCGGACTTGAGTATATAGCCAGCTGGTTGTGGTTAAAGTCTTATTGCCCTGGGTAGTACCTTTCCCATGATTTTATTGTCTTATAATTTTTGTTACTGTGGTTATATCCACGGTTATTGTTAGATGAGAGCTTTTAAAGCTGTTTTGTCTTACTGACATGGGTAGATTATTCTCATGATTTAAATGTCTTGCAACTGTATTTACCTATGACCCCTTCTGGGGACTTCATATGGATAGGTATGTTTCTGCTCCCCCTACATTATCATACATTTCCGGTCGATTCTCTTCTTCTGGACCTGGTTAGTCTTAGTAAGAGACTTTTCATGATTACAGTTCGCAGACCCTCCTCCGGAGTTGGCATGGCTTTGGCATTTGACTCTAAAGTAAGGAATCTGCAGCTAGATGTCTGTCAGATGAACAAGTTACTTACCTTCGGTAACACATTATCTAACTCGCAGATTACTTAATGATCCTCCCCGCTCAGCGAACTGGGTTCTGTTTGGTCTCAATTGTTGTGTCTTCATCTTTTGAAAAGAAAAAAAAAGAGAAAAGGAGAATCCAGTGATACTGGACATAAGAATTCTTTTTCATCTCATATTTTTATTGAGATATTCATATACTGAATTCTTTGGTTAGGAATTCGGTATTTATTTGACACATGAGTGCCTTTTCTTTAAGCACACTGTTCAATAGGCAGATTCAGTTTGTGGCTCTGCATATCGAGTCTGGAAAATAGTCACAGAAGAAACTGCCATTGACGCGTTGGCGAGGGGGTTATATGGACTCCGTTGACGTCACATCCGGTGGACGACGTTGATACGGAGACAGGCAACTCCCTCTGCCAGCATGTGGACATGCTGTGGGAAAAAATTCCAGATCCAGTCTCACGTCAGGGGAGAATTCTAAAGTAAGGAATCTGCGGCTAGATCCTGTCTCTACCAGATAATGCGTTACGGAAGGTAAGTTACTTGTTCTTTAATAACCATGTGCATGTCTTGCCCTCTAGCCATTGGTAGATTTTTAAACTTCTTTGAGTCATTGTTCCATCTTCTTTTCAAGTCTAGATGACCTTTCTTTCTTCATTTAATTCTGATGAGAACCATGGTGCAGAATGAGTTGCTTTTATTTTCCTTAGTATATCAGATTCAACTTCATTGATGACGCCAACTGTATTATCAAACTATACAAAAAAGTGATGGATGGAATGCTTGAATTAATCTCAGTCATTGGTAATTATTCAGGGCTGCATCACAATGCATCTTTTTTTTTGGCCACCATGCCACCTCAGTTTTAACCCAGCTATATTCAAATCAGTCCTGACCCTGCTCCAATAGGAACAGTCCAGCCCGAACTGCCAAGCTAGATCCTCCCTGAACTGGAACACATGCAACCCAGGACAGGTTTCACCCTAGTTGGGGTTCATCAGCCAGGTATTGATTGGTTATAGTGCACGGGACCCATGTCTGGGTATACCTGTCCCACTTTGGGTGACATATTAAAGTATACAAAAGAATAATGGATTGAATTCCTGAATTAATTTCAGCCACTGGTAATTACTTGGGGACATTGTATTATAGCATAAAGAGATTGAGGTCATGTGTGTCCCTGACTACCAAGTTAGGTTGAAGACAAGGAATGACAATAAGGTCCAGTGCGCAGGCTTTGCCTTCTGTGGGTTTTGTGCTGGGCTTCTTCATTCTCTTTAAAGCATGAAGAAAACATGCAGAGTAAAAGTTTTGAGCTTTAACATTTGTAAGAAATTAGGTTACTGGTTGAGAGGGGGGCCCCTGCTCAAGCAGCAACCACAGCTCTTCTCAGGGTGAAGTCGCAAGCAAACCCTAAATTAACCTGTGCTCTACCTTCAGGTAGCTTAGCACAGAGCAGTCAAGCTTAATAAAGAGGCAATGTGTAAAGTATTTGTGCAGCACTGCAAACAGTAGCACAGTGAAAACACATCACAAAAGGAGCCCACAACAGAGCCCACAACAAAGTTTGAAAAATAGAGTAATTTTTAATAAATAAAACAAAACTTCTAATTAGTAGAACCAGAGAAATTCAATTTGAAAGATTTTAGTGAAAATAGCGCCAAAAGGCGTAAAGCGCTAACTGTGGTTATTTGGTCACGCCGGACCGGGACAAAGTCCCAAGTTCAGGCCTACCTCAATGGGCCATGGGCTGGTTACAGGGACACAGTTGGGCACATTGAACAGAGTACCTTAAATCCTGGTTTGCACAGCGTTGCGAGGATCCGTGTTGAAGATACGTCGTGCAGCCTGGGCCATGCATCGGTTCCAAGGAGCTTCAATGTGGATTCGGGCATCATCATCGAGCTGTACAGGGGTGCGAGCGCCTGCACCGAGGATGCGTTGCGCACTTGCGGTTCCGAAGCGATGACGTGTCGCAATACGATGCTGGCCTTTGTGGCGGTTGCAATCCACCCAGTAGCGACAATGCGCCGGTTCTGCTCAGGGTTGCGCCGCACAGCAGAGGAGATGCGTCAGTCCTGCTGGATCCACAGAGAATGGCAGAGCACCGTAGGCCCACTTCCAAGGTCCCAGGTCTGGCTTGGCACAACTTGGCAGAGTAGATTCACAGATGGCAGAGTCTAGGTGCTGGGTCAAGGTTTTTGAAGCCTTCTGTCCCTGAGGCTCAAGTCAGGAGGCCAGCCAACAAGCCCTTGCAGCCTCTCTTGGGTTTTGGGTTTAAGAGATGCAGGTCCAGTCCTCACCCAGGCAAAAGGGCAGCAAGAAGCAGGTAAGCACAGCAAGGCAGCAGCCTGGCAGAGGGGCAATCCTTCAGCAGCTCAGTAGTCCTTCTTCCTGGGAAAGTATCCACAGGCAATCTTCGAATGACCTACCCCATAAGAGGTCCGAGGTAGGTTGTTCACAAATCGCGCTCTTGACAAACCGTTGCTTAACGCCAGTGAGCGTTTTCCTCTGCTACTTACTGTTGGGGTATAGTACTTCCACTCATATGGTTGGGATTTTAACCCTGAAGGTTTACTACATACTAGTGTGATCACTGTTTGGTACAGTGTACATATCATGCACTCGTAACCGACCCAACCACGAGAAGATTAGGACCTTGGTCCTAATGAATTGCCATGATCAGCTTTGACATTAAAAAGGCAAGAAACATGTCGCCCTTCTTTTAATGATCATGTATTGAGCTAGTTTGGACCATGGTATCCGTTTCTAGCCATTCATTCTTTTTAACGATAACAAGGGGACCCGCATATTAAATTGTCTTTGGGCATCCCTTAGTTATTTGCAATCTCACATTACACCAGTCTGCTCACACTATCACACCCAACACTGCACCTCACTCTTCACATCGGCAAAAAAAAAGAACTTCTGCAAAGAGCCCCCTCACAGGGCCCGTTGGCCAATGCAGCGCCGGGCCAATGAGGAGCTGCCCGATGATGAAGCATGACCCCCATTTGGGTGTGTGAGGGCCCTTGACCCTGAGAAATCAGATTTGCCGAACTGACACTTCAGGCTTTTTTCCGACCTCTTCCTCTCCTGTTAGGAACTGCATACTCTTTTGACTTATAGAGTATCCACAGGTCCAGAAGTGTACTGAAGTGGTGATGTCCGAGGTCAAGTATTTATGCCCAGTTGTGTATAATGTATATGCAGTTGGTGTATAATGCTAACTCCTGTAGATTAGGGCAGGGGTCGTTAATTCTACTGTTAATAGTCAAAGGTAAACATTCATTGCAAGCATGTTTGCAGCTGTGAGTGTTCCTACTTGGAGAGACCTCTTAGTTGGTGTTACTTGTCTAGTTGTATGATGGAATACCATTCAGGCAATATTGAGTCCATAATGATTTATGTGACATGATCGATCCAGAATCCCCTTAGAATGAAGAAAACCAGTATATTTGTTCAAAGTATCAGCATGAAAGACTGAGGACTACTCCAGACTCCCATGATCTTTCTGTATTTGTATTTCAACTGAAACTTCAAATAATGATGTGGCATACATTCACCCTCTCTTAGATAACTCTGACAATGTGTTTAGTCCCTTGGGCATCTAAAGAGGGTGGCAAGTGGTAATGGAGTTTAATCTATACCCACTTTAGCAGGCATGCCCAAATTGATGGGCTGGCTTAAACTTTGTAAACCCATTTAGCAATTCCCTGGGTATTGGTCATTGTCCCTTTAAAATGTACTAGAAGAGGGGCGTGGCCAAGATGGCGGACTGAACAGTCGCTTGTCCCGGAGGCTCCCTGCTCCCGGCCTGTTCGCCCGGCTGTAACTTAGCAATTGACCCCTATTGCCACGCTGACCACAGCGGGAAAGAGCCGAGGAGTGCAGCGGCGGTCTACACAGTGCAGACGGCGACGGTTCGTGCCCGCCCGAGGGCAAAAGTGGCAGAGGAGTGCGGGCAACCTCGGCACGAGAAAATGGCGCCCAGGCCGGAGGATCGCTAGAAGGCGACGCTGGCGTGCGCGAGAGGGGCCCCGAGCAGCGGCGACACAGAGGTGATCTGCCGGGACTAAAAACGAACCCGGAGTGCCCGGAGGAGTGGTGGTGTCTGGAGCGGAGCGCGGGCAGACTGAACGCCCTGAAGCGGCCCACCACAACCGCAAGCGAGATAGGACTGCCCGGGCCGAGCGGTACCCGCCACCGGCGTTGCGACGGAACAGAGCGCAGTGCCGATCAGGGACGGGCCCGCGCTGAAGCAGCGGCGGAAGAGGTGAGGAGCGAGCAGGGTGATCCGGGAGAAGGCACCCTGGGGCTCCAGAAGGCCCGGGGCCTCCGAGGGGCCTAGAGTGCGTGGGAAGAGACAACTGCGAGAGCGCACAGACCCGTTGAGCACTGGGTCGGCTGCTGCTGTCCCGAACAGGGGATTCAGAGAGGGGGGGAGAAGAGACTCCCTCGACTATTGTCACAGGAGGGGAGCACTTCAACAAGAGGGACACCAGAAGGGCCGGACTCAGCGGGGGCCCGCATCAGAGAGCCGTGGGGAGAGAAACCAGGGACATCTGGACGCCACACAGAGCGCCGAGGTCTGAGACTTGAGAGGCCAAGCAGCAACAAACACTGGGAGATGGGACGGGACCCGGTGTGTGCAAGGGACGAGACAGGACTAGAGCAAACTCGACGCAGAGGGGCCTAACGTGTGAAGAACGCCGCTGGTGGGGTTGGGAGCAGGGACCAGGAAAGAGCCCCACGCACCAACACAAAAGAGACGACGGGTCTTTCTGGGATCGGGGCCCTGAGCCCACGCAGCGTAGAAGTGGAGACGACCCCCAGGGGGAGCAACACTAACAGGTCAGGACAGTGGGCCCTATAGCCTCCAGGGGGAACAACACAAGCAGGTCGAGACAGAGGGCCTTATAGCTCTTACCAGGCATACAGCAGATCGAAACCACGGCTGACCCCTGTGGGGAGAGAGGAGAGGCCTCGAGTACACGCTCAACATTGGGACAGTAGTGGGAGTCCGTATCCACCCTGCGAGCCTGTAGAGTGACGCTGGGGAAGGTGGTGAGGCAGCGGGGAGAGCGGGGGGCCTACACTCGGCCAGACCAATCGGCTGGCGGAGAGGAGGGGAACTGGCCGTAGGCGGCTGACAAGGGAGCCACGCGGGCTCGAGGGGTGCTTCCTGGAGGACGCTGTACGCCATCGGATGGCGCAGGGACCCCCCTGCCCCTCTCCCAGATGGAGATCGAGTAACAGAGGCGACTCAGGCTTCCCACCCGCTGACAGGCTCAGCAATGTCCTCGGTGAGGAAGAGAGGGGAGCGATCTCTGAAAGAGATGCTAACCAGAGGACCCCTACCTGCGGACAAAGGCAACAGAACGTCTCCAACCCAGAAAGCTCAACCAGATTCGGAAGACGGGGAGGTCCCAATCACCCGCTCCTTCTTGGAGTCGCTTTTCAACGTCCTCCGAGAAGACTTCCAGACCCTTAAAAGTGAAGTGGCGGGGGAGGTGCGAGAGATTCGCTGAGACGTCGACGCAATAGGGGAGAGAGTAGCGGTGATCGAGGAAAGCGAAATGACCAAAGGAGAAGAGATCGAGCAGCTCCAACAAGAGGTGATTCGCCTGCGAGATCAACAGCTGGACCTCCAGGCCCACGCCGAGGACCTTGAAAACCGCTCATGAAGAAATAACATCCGCGTCAGGGGGGTCCCTTTGAAAACAGAAGGAACAGACGTGAACCAATACCTCCAGGGACTGTTTCGAGACATACTAGGTAAGCCACAAGACTTTCCAATCCGCATAGACAGAGCACACCGAGTTGGACTGGCGAGACGGGCCCCTGCTCCTCCGCCAGACATCCTTGCCTTCCTACCGGATTTTCCTCTCAAAGAAAGAATATTGCGGGAGGCACGGTCGAAACAACCTCTACAATATCAGGGTCACTCCATTGCCCTATACCAGGACCTCACCGCTATCACACTACAAAAGAGGAGGGACTTTAGGGAAGTGACTACCCACCTGAGAGCACAAGGAGTGGCGTACTCATGGGGACACCCTTTCCGCCTTATCTTTAAAATGAACGGCAAACTACACCAACTCCGATCCTTCCGGGAAGCCTGTAAGATCCTTGGCCTGGAGCAGAGAACCACGGGAGAGTCACCCAGTCGCACGCAGAGCTCGGCAAGAAACGAATGGCAGACAGTGGGTGGCAAACGATCACCCAATCCAGAACTACGCCCAAGCTCAGACACAATGGCGCATGAGAGACTGGTGGCACTTGAAACAGTACAGAAGGAAACCGCTCCGACGACCCCACCATGATTCTACTAGAGGGACTACTCAGCATTGGTATTGCAATAACCGGGGGGGAGGGGAGGGTCGGGGGGCCCGGGACACTTGGTCCACACACTAACCCCAATTCTTTATTTACCACATGCCCACGTTCATGTACGAGGGGCACTGGACAATGATGGGACTTTGGGGTTTACAAGTTGGGGTTAGGGAGGGTAGAAGTGGTCAGGGCGGGGGAGAGGGAGAGGTAGGGGTTTTTCGTCACCACGTTGGGGGGGATGGGGAGCTGGGAAGGGAGCGGGGGGGAACCGGTGTGCTGCTCACAGGGGGGATACATATGGGACACATGCCCATCAGTGCAGGGTATCGAGAACATATGAGGGGGCTCGGGGGACAAAAGGGGTGGTTCTCCACCATTCATAGCTGTCTGACCTCATAAATACCCTATGTCAAGGTCCGCACTGCAGATACTAACCCTTAATGTGCGGGGACTGAACAACCCCATTAAAAGGAGAGCGGTGTTATCCTATTTAGAGAACTCGGGGCTTCAGTGTGCCTATTACAGGAGACCCACCTCCTCTCCAAAGACTGGCACCGCATGAGAACCCGAGCTTTTTTCCCCACCAATTCTACTCGTCCACTTCAGATAAGAAAGCGGGGTGGCCATTCTGATATCTAAATCATTCCCAGGTACGATAGGGGACAAAGTGGCAGAAGTGAAAGGCCGGTTACTGGCCCGCACACTCTGGGTGGGGGGTACTCCTCTGGTGGTGGGCTCGATCTATGCCCCGAACTCGGGACAAGAACAATTTTTGAAGATAGCACTCTCAGAGGTCTTGTGTTCTCAGGAACGGAGGGTGGTCGTTGGAGGGGACCTAAATTTGGTCATGGATGCAGAGAAAAATAGATCAGGGCAGCGATACGGCCAAACAGGGGCGATTTCCAAGACAGGAAGGGAATGGCTAAGGGATAGGGGTTTGCTGGATTTATGGAGGGTGACCCATCCCCACCTCACACAATTTTCCTATTATTCCCATGCACACCAAACATACGCTAGGCTGGATCACTTCATAGGGACCACAGAAGTACACACACTGGTAGACACAGTAAATATCACACCAGCAGCACTCTCGGACCATGACGCAGTGGTGATGATTCTCTCTATCCCCTCAGCTAAACGACCTCCAGGGAGGTGGAGACTCCGAGAAAATCTGCTTGCTAGAGCAGGGGTGCCCCAGCAACTACAACAATGCATCTCTAACTACCTAGCGATAAATGACTCCCCAGACACGCCTCTTTCAGCGCTCTGGGGGGCACTGAAAGCCGTGGTGAGAGGTGAATTAATCGCTATCTCTGCCGCCGAAGCCAAAGAACGCAAAGAAAAAAGGGAACTCCTTACAGAGAGAGTGCTAGAACTGGAACGCATACACCAGCGACTAGGCGCGCCTCGGATATGGCGTCAACTAAAAGCAGCACGGGCACAGCTAGGGTCACTAGACCTCGACAGAGCCGAATACGCAGCCCTTCGGCTGAAGCACTTATACTATGTGGGGGGGCGACAAAACGGGCCGACTCTTAGCCAGTAAGCTCAGGGCCCGAGCCCAACGGGCCAAAATACAAATGCTCCGGAATGATAATGGGGAATCGGTTGAGGGGGATGAGAAGATCGCTGCGGTCCTACGGGACTTTTACTCCACGCTATACGGTAAAGCCTCACAGCTAGACGGTGACGGGGCCACATACCTCCAGGGGCCTGCCACGTCGGCGCTGGACGCCTCGGGGGCTGAAGCACTGGACGCGCCCATTACGATCGAAGAAGTGATTGGAGCCATTTCCCGTCTTAAACCCCTGAAGTCGCCAGGCCCTGACGGGTTTTCGGCGGGATTTTATAAGGCCCTATGCCCACTTCTGGCCCCGATTTTAACGCGGCTTTTAATTCCTTCCAGGGACCTGGGACTATACCTATGGACATGCTGACGGCCGACATAGTAGTCATCCCTAAACCAGGGAAAGATGCAACTCAATGTAGTTCTTACCGCCCGATTTCCCTCCTCAATCTTGATCTGAAGTTGTTCACTGGGATCCTAGCAGCTAGATTAGGCCCGCGACTGCCCGGAATCATTGAACCGGACCAATCCGGCTTCATCTCCAATCGTCAAAGCAGCGACAACACTAAACGCATACTACATTTGATAGATAAAGCCCATCGTACTAAAATGAACGCCCTACTGCTGTCGGTCGACGCAGAAAAGGCGTTCGACAGAGTCAGTTGGGATTTCCTAGACAACACCTTAGCTCATTTTGGCGTGGGGGATCGCTTCAGAACCTGGGTAGCGAGTTGCTACTACAAGCCCACGGCAGTAATTAAGGTGAACGGAGTAGCCTCCCGACCCTTTGAGATACAGAGAGGTACGAGACAGGGGTGCCCTCTATCACCCCTTCTTTCTGCACTATACATAGAACCTCTAGCGCAACGAATCCGAGACAACCCTGACATCTTAGGTATCCCTTTCGGGGGGAGCGTCACACAGTGAGCTTATATGCCGATGATATCCTGGCATCTTTGGAGTCCCCTGAACGCTCAGTCCCAGCTTTCTTGCAAGAGCTGACCGCCTTCGGTCAAGTATCCGGCTTCAAGGTGAACGTACAGAAATCCATGGTTTTACATCTGGGGAGTGGGGCAGGCCAGCGAGAGGAAGAGCGGCCACAATGCGGTGAGCTTCAGTCTCGTGACTCAATTACTTATCTTGGGATAGAACTCGCTCCCTCCGTGGCGCGTATGGTCACACAGAACTATACTAAACTCCTCGTCCAAATTCAGAAAGACCTTAGACCATGGCAGAAACACTCTTTATCATTATTAGGCCGCATAGCAGCTATCAAAATGAATATCTTGCCCAAGGCTCTTTACATTTTTCAGACTATACAGGCCTAGCCCCCTCCGGGGACCCTCCACAAACTACAAAGTGCGGTGCAGCAATTCATTTGGGCCGGGGCCCGTCCGCGCATGCGCAGGGATCTCTCGCATAGACCCCCAGACGAGGGAGGATTGGGTATCCCGAATTTCCTAGAATATTTTAGAGCGGTGCAACTTCGACACTTAGTGGAGTGGAGCAGACCCGAGTCGGAAAAAAGATGGCTGTTCCAGGACCGAGCGCTGGCGAAGCTCTCTCTATGGAAGGTGCCTTTCCTCAAACGGCCAGATAGACCACCAAATCTCAAGGGCTCCCCAATCACCAACACGCTGCTAAGAGTCAGGGACTCGGTGGCAGTTAAACGCGGACTCACATCCTTTCCTTCGCCAATGACTCCCATATTCGATAACCCGGAGTTTTTACCAGGACTCGAAGAACGCGCGTTTCCGCAATGGCGAGCCACGGAATGCAGGTCGGCGGGACACCTTTTCGATCTGGAGGGGTTTCTTCCGCTTGCAGAAATACAACAAACCTATACAATTGCCGCCCCGCAACGCTATCAATACTTCCAAATCCGCCACTGGCTCCTCCACCCCGAGGTGAGGCCGCTGGTTCACAGGAAGCTCACTAAGTATGAGAAATGGCTAATAACCAATGACTCGGATAAAAAGATGATTTCTGACTTATACGGTATGCTGCGTTCACCAATACCCTCCTTACCCTCTGCGGGACAGAAGCGCTGGATGCGGGAACTTGGGAGAGACCTAACGGCGAAGGAGTGGCAAGAGATATATTTTCGGGCTAACCATACGGCCCGCAATACAGCTAGTAGAGAAGTTGCGGTTAAAGTGGTTACCTACTGGTACCTGACACCGGCCAGACTACATAAAGGGAACCCTGATCGAAGCCCGACCTGCTGGCGGGGTTGCGACGAAGAGGGCACACTGACTCACCTACTCTGGGACTGTAAGGAAGTGACTGACTACTGGGGTGCCATACTAGATGACATAGACAAGCAATTCGAGACTGAAATTCCCAGATTCCCCGCATACACGTTATTAGGGTTGCCCAATCCACTCACTTACCCCCTGAAGTCGATTAGGGGCAAACAGATGGCCCTGGCGATGGGTGCTGCCGTTCAACACATTCTCTCACTATGGGGCACGCGGACCCGACCAACCCACACAGGTTGGCTACACAAACTATGGTATATTATAGGTATGGAGCGGATCCAAGCCACCCTAACGAACTCTACAGATACCTTCCGCACTATATGGCGCCCACTGCTGTCCCTGTTAGAGCTTGAAATGAATGAACTAACATGCCCTAAATACCTTCGTCTCCTACGGCTCACCGAAATGGCACACACAGACGAGCCTTCTCAACCTGCTCACTAGTACAAGACTCCCACATCAGGTTCCTAAGAGTTACTTATCCAGCACACCGGTTCGGGGAGGGGGGGAAGGGGGGCTAGGGGGGTGGGAGGGGACCAGGGAGTTTTCTTTTGTTTGTTTCTGATCCACACATCAGTATGATATACTGTTGACTTAAGACAGCCCCATGCTACACCCCCCATGCGTCTACCTCCACGCTTGGCCAAGACCGGCTCACGGTGATTCATATACATGTCTACGGGTATGACGAGGGTGGGGGAAATGATGATTTTAAGCGTATCTTATGGGATTGTCTGCTGTAATTAATGCTACATCATTATTATGACATGTTTGGAAATAATAAAAACAGAGTTAACCATAAAATGTACTAGAATCATTGGGAAAAGACAGTGATCATCATGCTATTGTAAAAATGAAAATGTCCTTGATTTTTTTAGTAAAATGTATGATTTTGCAGTGTGTAGCAGTTACGGTCTTATTAGATGTTCTGTATAAGGATTTTCTAAAGTGTCTAGGTTGTCTTTAAAGAATTTCTAGAAGATCTGCAGCCCTGTCTTAAAGTCTATTACCAAGCATTTTAAAATTGGAATTTGCCGTTAATAACTATCACCTCAGACTACACAGTCTATTCTGCAATTTTGGGAATATGCACATTAAAAAAAATATTTTCTCTATTTATCAGGTTCCTCAGCATTACAAATTGATGGGATATCAGAAAATTAGTTTACAGGATGTGGCATCGTTCCAGAAATCTCAAAGACCATGCCGCGTCCTTAGGAGTGGTGCTGAGGTAACATCTCTAACAGTAATGTTATTGACTACATAAAATGTGATGTAGCATGACAAAACACTAAAATCTGTTTTCTGATTATTTCTGGTACTTGTTATAAAGGATGAACTGATTTCAACAGAACCCCTCCCAAAGTCAAACATAGAACTTAAAGATTTTCTCAAGTGTGAATTGGATGGCAGGGAAACAGGCTCCATCAACATTACACTTGCACCACCTGAAGCCTTAATTCAGCCTAGAGGATACAATCCACTTCACATTTTCGTAAGTAGAAGTACAGACATTTTAATATGAACAGAGAATAATGTTCCTGGTTGCATTTTATATTTCTAATGTTTTTGGACAATAGGCCCAAAGCATGCTATGAAATACTTGTAACATTGATACAGTTTGGCAGAACCTTGACAGAAAAAGGTTTTCATTTAAGTGTTAGATTTTTAAACCGCTTCAATCAAAATGATATCTTTACTAGATATTATTAAAAAATTGTCAATATTACTTTTCCATGAGTGAGTGCTTCTATATTTGTAATACTCAATGCAGTATAGGTATTTGTGTCATTCGTCAGATTAAATATTCTGATCAATCCCTTTTCTCTTTTTTAATGCATTGTTTGAATGTATTTAATTGAAGACATGACATCCAGGCTTCAGAGTTTGTTAAGGATCTTTGTTGTCCATTGTTTTTCTGAAGAAAAGTGCTTTATAAATATTTCATAACCAGGGAAAAGAGCTAAACTTGGAGCGCATTTGTTGTGGCCATAGACCTTTGGACCATTTTGGATTGATTTTGTTGCACAGGGATGTACACTATATAGAGCAACCCAGCCTGGATTAGGGATTCCACTGTAAGAGAGGCAGTTGGGAGAGGATACCAGAGAAAATGATGTAGCATGCTTAAGCATGTTTTCATGGAAGCTCAATATGACTTTATAGGAGTTGGGGTAAAGGCATGGAAATATCAGACAACAAATCATGGCCCCTGGAATTATGTGGCAATTAGGGACCAAATTATGTGCCCATAATTATTTATTTATCTGCAGTTTTATATAGCACAAATTTAACCTAAAAGGGCAGCAGAACGCTTTATATTAGAATTAGAGATGTAATGTAATCATGATAAAACAGTAGCAAGATTCTAAGGAAAAAACAGTATTGGTCATAGGTTAGAAAACTTTGTTTTACTGGGTTAACAGACATTTTTTAAGGAGAGTTCAACCCAGTCACTGCATGAGATGTTACTGCCAAAGTAGGGCTTTAAGCTCTCTCTTGAAGTTTGTATGATTGCGATTCATCCTAACGGCAGGAGGGATGGCGTTCCAGATTCTGGAAACCTTTCCCAAAAAGGCTTGCTGCTGGGTTTTACTATTTTGAACGAGAGGATTTCGAGTCTTAGAGAGTCTGTAGTTTTGGAGAACCGGAGCTTCCTAAAATGACTAGTTTGTGTGCCAGTTAGTTTGCTGCCTCCACATGCATTTCTTTGTGAATTGTACAGGCCCACTTGAGGATGCTCTTTGCTCAATGGATAGCTGAGAGAGTCCATGCACGAGTTAGAGTGTTGGGGAAAGGATGAAGCCTTGGGGCACTCCTTGATGAAAAGGTGAGGGGCTGGAGAAAGTTTGACAATTTTAGAGGTGTGAGAAAAGACTCATGCCTAGTCAGGGTTGTTCCATTGAACCCCATCTGTTCTTCAAGAATTTTAGAAGGAATGAGTGATTGACTGTGTCAAAAGCAGAGGAAAGGTCTATCAAAGCAGGGAGGAAGGATGCTCTATTGTCCAGGATTCTTAGTATATCAACCACTACATGTAACTACATGAAGCCTGACTGGTAGCCACTGAGCAGGATGTTTAAATTTATGTGTTTTTAGGTTGTTCAGCTTCACGATTTTTAAACATTTTAGCTAGGAAAGGAAGGTTGGATATGGGGTGGAAGTTGTTACGGCCATCAAAGTCAGAATCTGTTTTGTGAGAAGAAGGGTGTGTAGTCCTTTTTTGTTTTTTGAGGCCTTCATTCATGAACTACAATTTGATTAGGTGAGTCATGTACGGGATGAGGGATGAAGCTATGTCTAACACAGTTGTGGCCGATATCAGGTCACCAAAGTGGAGGGGATGACCTGATGGTTGAGAGAGTGCTTTTTTCATTGGTTTCAGTTAGCTCTTCAAAAGACGTCCAATATTTTTCAGATTTGTTGGATAGAGTCTCTAGTGCAAAGATCGAATCTGCTGGTGAGAGAAAGACCAATCTTTTTTATTTTCTTCCTGAAAAATTTGGAGAATTTTCACAGTGTTGTCTGTGGTTTGGGATATCCAGAGACCTTGAGGATTTCCTGATTGCCAAGGATGCAGTTAATGACATCTAAGGACTAACAATGGCCCTCCTCTGCGCAAGTACCCCCTACCATCCTAAGGATACCATGGCCATAGGACGAGTATACTCCTACCCATGGGCCTGTGTGATCCTACAGACCTGACTTGGCAGATACTGTTCTGGTGAAAACCTGCTTTGCTATCACCATGGTCTGGCTGGCACAGGTATCCAGCAGAGCAGTGACCGCGACCTGCTGGAAATGGTGTGTAGCACCCTCAGAGATCACCAGCTTACATTCTGGACCCACCTCCTGGCTAAGGGATACTAGGGAATGCTCTACCCTCTCCTCCTGGGAATAACCCCCCACCCCCATGGTTACATTAGCCACCCCTGTGGAGTGTTCACCTGTGAGGGGCTTCTTGGACATAGAATACCCTGTCTTGTGCCCTGACGGAAGACAGTCATAACACCTGGGTGGGTGAAAGGGTGCCCTTGGTTTCTGCCCCTCAGAACCTCCGCTCCTATGCTCGGAAGAGGTCTGGGAATCTTTCCTCTCAAAACTCATTTGCCTCCCTTTTGGGACCTTCTCTGTATTATCCTGGTCTACCCTTCCTTCTGTGGCCAGAGGGAACTTCTTTGACAGTCTGGTGCTTTTCCAGAGGTCAGCGTCCTTCACAAGCTCTCTGAGCACAGTAAGCTAGGTGTCTAATGGTTCCTGGCACAGCCCTGTAAAACAATTACTTTAAATGTGCTCCTTCATAGCCAAATTCACTGCCCCTCATGATCTTTTACTTTGCTGACCTTCACCCAACCATCCAGTGCCTTGCTAGAAGAATCCACAAAATCCACCCATGACTGGTTCTGGCTATCGATGAACTTCAGCTGATACCTCTCTGGGGGTCCAACCAGACTTACCGATAAGGACTTCCTTCATGGGGACATACTTCATCTGGTCAGCTACCTCTTGGGCCAACAGAATATCCCTCCCAGCAGTTGGCATGTGCTTCCACAGACTGGTGTCCCAGTCCGCTTCTGGGACCCTATGCGTATTTAGGGCCACCTCATATGCTATAAACCCCTTATCTATGTCATCCCCACCACAAACAAAGTACCAGGTCTTTGGGAATGTGGACTCTTTTACCTCTCCTATGCACTTCATTCGAACTGCCAGCATGATCACTAGACTTAGAGGCCGTTTATAACTAGAATCAATGGTCCTTTTTGACCTCAAGTCCATTTATCACTTGCTCCTCTCATGGGCCAGCATGGCCTTTTCTCCTCCAAGGGTAGGCCAAGGTCAGTTTCTTTTCATCCACGGCTATAGTGGCCTGTTGCAACTTCAAAGCTCTCTCTTTTTGTGTGTCCTCTAGCTCTAATGTACACAAAGCATGGGAGGACACTCCACTTCCTGCTATGACAACAAAGGTGATGCTGCTCCTTGGGGGACCCCTTGCACTCAGGCTTCCTCCATGTGTCCTCCTCGTTTCCATCATCAACCTCATCTTCATTCTCCTCTGAAATGCCCTGCAGCTAACTGATTTCCTCGCAGGCTCTCAGAGCACTATGATAATTCTCCGTCTTGGACGTCTTGTTCAGCTTGACTCCCGTTTACTTGCATGTGCTCCTCAGCTCGGCCATGCCAAGACTATTGATGTGTGAGTCGAATCCAACACCATGTTCCAAAAACCTAAAGTACAATGATTGGGGGCAAGAATGAATTTAGGAAAAAACAAAAATGACCAAATTAAAACGAAAAGCCAATTAAAAATCCAGAAAGCCAATTTTTGCTGTCAATTAGAAAAATAATTTTTAATTTCAACATAAATCACAGTGTGATTTTGCAAAACACAAGTCCTGAATCCCACTGCTGAGCATCAATGTTAGAAATTGGATTATTTTTTGGGGGTGGGTGACTACCCGCCTCAAGCAACAATCAAATTCCATGTGAGGGTGAACCATCCAAGGCACTAATTTAACCTGACCTCAACCCCCTGATACCCACAGCACAGAGCAAACAAAGCTTAACTGAGGGCAATGTGTAAGCCATTTAGGAGGTGCCAAACTAGTAATAAAGTCAAAATGCAAAACTCCTAAACAGAATTATAGTAAAATTTAATAAACACAATTGCACCAAAATGCAAAAAATCCAGTAAGGGGAACCAGAGATATTCATTTTTAAAGTTTTAAGTAGAAATAGCACCAAAAAGCACAATGCTGTTATGATAGTCGCAGGTAAACCAGGACCTAGGGGGGCAATTTGAGGCTGACCACAATGAAGCTCAGGTCGGATACATCAACCAGGTTTGTCCTGGTCAAAGATTTGACTTTCTGACCTGTTCCTTGAAGTCCCAATCCACCACAGGAATACACTTCTAAAGACCCCCAGGAATTCAGAAGAGAGACTTAGAAACTAACATGGTGTCAGATAGAGGCAAAGAGCAGTGTCAGTCGAGGTCCAGTTGCCACTGGTCAGCTCTATACTTGCAAGAATAGGCCTCTTGCAGCTTGAGGTCTCCCTATACACTTAATTCTTTAGCCTCTAACAACTTAATCCCTAAACGTTTAACTCTATACCCTAAACCCATAATACTGTAACCCTTAACCCTTTATTATTATCCCTATTTCCTATACCTGTAATCTCTGACTCATAACCATGTGCTCCAGAAAACCTTAACTCGTAATTATTTGAATCCCTAACCCTATACCAAAAATTCTTAACCCTGTACCCCACATCCTTAACCTTGTAACCCAGATCTTTATCCATGGACCCCAAACCCTCTACTCCTAGCCCCATACCCTTACCTTCTACACACTTAAACCCTAAACCTCTTAACCCTTATCTCTTTACCCCTTAACCCCAAACCCTCACCCGATGCGCCAAATCTTTAACCCTTTACCCCCAAACTCTTAACCCTGTAACCATATAGCAATTATATTTTCACACTGTCGTAACCTAAAAATATTTCGGTATCAAACTCTTTTGGGAGTATTTCTTTTTGAGTGTGTTTTAGAAGTAAAAAAAGTGTTATTTTAGAAGCGTGGTTTAGTTTTGAGGAGGTACCCATCGGCTTCGGTGAGAGCAGGAACTTCATATTTAGCTAAATGCTCCTTTGGATATTATCCATAAGAGATTACTTTAGACTGCCCCACATTCCTTATGTAAACGTTATTAAATGGATACTCCCTCACCCGCTCAAGTAAGTATTATTTTTTGTGCAGTAACTATGCAGTGCCCATTATGCATTCTCCTCATAGTATAACAGAATTGTGAAGGATTTGCTCTTCCTTTTTAATATACAAATCTGTTTGTCCCAAAAATTATAATGAACTGTTATCTCGTTTCAGAATCCAGCTCCTGGCTTACTAAATTTTAAGAAGCCACTTCCGTATCCAGAAATAGATATGGAATATCACCTTTGTCCTCTTCCAAAGTATACTGTTAGCATTGAAGGTACTGGTTGGTCTAATCCAACACCAACACAGAAGAAATTTCTTAACAGAGAGGTACTTTTTGTCCATATACATTTTTTGTTAGTAGCTTCTTAAGCATGTAGATTTGCAAAATTACTTTTAGACATTGATTGGGGTATAGAAAACATGTTGGCATCCACCATCACAGATCCTTTTAAAGCACACATTTAAAGATGTGTTGTATGATGTTTCTTGCTGCTTATATCCACTCTTCTATGCACTAATTTTGTCTGTGCAATTTGACCTATCGTTTTGAAGACGGGTGTGTGGTGATGCTGGGATTTTGCATATGCGGTCAAATTAGGCATTATTTGCACCATTGCCAGATCAACTCAAGAAGTCAATTAAGTTTTTGTAAAAAAGAAATCCGCAAGCAATGCCCTGCAATTTGAATTTCTGCACCAAATGTTTGTGACTCCGTGTATCTAATATTTTCCTACAAGATGTTATTTCTTAGTAGGGTGTTTCTGGGGGATAATCATTAAAGATGAACTGATTTACATAAATATCATGCTCACAACTCTCTTTTGTTTATTATATTATATTTTTGCTATTTTATGTAGGGTGAACGTGGCCCAAAAAGCATAAGAATGATTTGCAATTAAAAATAGTGTCCCAGGTTTACATTTATCAGGGAACAATATGTATAAACCTAGGATTGTTATAGAAACATGACATATTTATACCTATTAAAGCACTTAAAAGACACAGCTGTAGGTGAACAGTAACAAAGCACCAATACATATACACACTTACCAGTTTTTGTCTGGACATATTTCCAATGATTGCTATTGTAGCTAGTGTGAAGCATGGGTTGCCAGCAAGTATTGGGCCCCTTAACCCATGGACCATTAGCACTTTGTGATGTTCATGGGGGTATCCGTATCTGTCCCGCCCCCCTGGAGGCTCTTTAGTCAAGAGCCTTGGTACTGGGGTTTACACATGCCCGTACCATGAGCATAGCCCTGCCCACCACCCAAAGATGCCCCCTACCCTTCCCGAGATTTGCCTTCGGCCACGATCCTCCTGGGCCATGGCGTTGGGGTCCTCAGCATCCTCCTGTGTCCCAGGACCTCTGGGGAGATTTGGCCATAGCTCGGTCATCAGTAGCGTTGCTCCTCTCTTCCTCGGTTCTCATTTTTACTGGTAAAGACACCACCTCGCTCTGGATATCACCTATCCGGGAGTCCTCCTGTCCTACGGCACTCTGACCTGTCGGTCTCTCTCTCTCCCTGTTTCGCGTGCTTCCCCTTTCTCCTGCAGTGACGCCCTGTGGCTGACATCATCGCGACTGACTGGTACACTACTGAAGCCATCGGCAGGGCACACCTTAGCGCCCATGTTTGAATTCTCTGGTGTGTTGGTATCTATTACACACTTTCTGGTGCAAAATAAAAAATAAAAAAAATTAGTAGTACAATTTTTTTTCTTTTAAAATTTTGTGCCCCTAAGAATTTCGTGCCCAGGGCAACCGCCCCATGGCCCCGCCCATGCTACGCCACTGAATGTAAGTCTAAGTTCGAAACGTGGCCCAACAGGATTTTAGTGAGTTGTATTTGAATGTCCTTTTAGGTCTGGCCTTGAGACAACCCTATCTCTTTAGCCTCATGTAATGAAAAATACATGAAATGATCTTTTTTTTTTTAACTTACATATATAGATATATGGAGGGCTTATTATTCAACCATTGGTCTGTTCATATTTTGCTACCACACACTGCTGCATACCGCATGGGATAATGGGTCAGTCCATTTCAGCCACTGGCACTTTTGCACTGCTAGTGATAGCATTTTTCCTGATCACATGTGCACATCCTCTTAAAAAGAAAAGACCTTCGTCGAAATTTCTTCTGGGCCCATTTTGCACTTTGCCAATGCTTTTTCTGTCATTCTTTATGTTTTTTATTTTTCTAGTCCTTATTGTGTGTTTAAACTCTGTCTTCAACTGAGTAATTCAAAGCCATTAGTACCTTTTTATTGCTCCAATAAGAATCATATTTTCCTGTGATGTCCATTAAAACGAGAAAGGGTTTACTTTTTTTTTTAATTGAATATATTTATTGTAAGCATGTGGCTGCCAATTTTAGATGTCGGCAGGCTATCTATTCAATTTTGTGGCTTATACTTTCAATAAAAATAAATATGTAAAATAAAGAGCACACTAGCTTGCCAATGTCAAACTTATTGGCATTTCCAAAGCTTGTTATTTATTTATTTGGTATTTATATATTTATTGAGCGTTTTATATAGTGTGTACATGACTCTAGGATATCAGAATGCTAGAGAACAGCTACCCAGAGAATGTTCACTTGTACAAGAGAGTTTGTAAAGATTGTGTTACAGGTTTTTGTCTATACTTTTTTTGATACCTATTTGCCAAGATCACTATATAGCTACTCCCGTTCCTGGGTTGCTGCTGATGGTGGTTTTATAGTCTTGTATAGTCTCTGTGATGTGGACTGTTTGTTATACCTGTACAAATATCTGTCTGTGTGTTGTCTCCATGCTATCTTTAGGTAACACGTTTCCTAGAGTTTACCTGTAGTTGCCTGTTGATCGTTGGGTTGGGGAGCTGCTTCTTACAAAGCTGGTGCTTTATGTTTCTCATTTGTGCCTTGTTTTTGACCAGTGATATTTTGCGTTGACATCCTTGAGGATCAGGGGACTAGTGATTTCTATACTCTTAATAAATTAGGTGGCCAAGGTGCCTTTCTAGTAGTAAGGACTTTACACTTTTCTTGAAGTAAGCTGTTGATGGGTTTGCATGAATTTCCGGTGGAATGGAGTTCCAGATTCTAGGAGATTTTCCTGTGAATGAGCGCAAGTCTGATTTTTCGTATTTGAATTTCGGCGGGTCCAGAAGTAGTGTATCTGCGCTCCTAAGTGTGCGGTTATAGTTTTGAGTACTTTTGAAATACTTGGCATCCTGAAATGTCTGCTCTGTATGCTCAGGATGCAAGATGTATGCTCAGGATGCAAGATAATACATTCCTTAGATATGATTTTGTTTGCTCTATCCTGGTCCCAGTACCTGATTGAACCCCTCCCCCGCATCAAGCAATGTGTTGGCTTGGTTTGTGTACATTAATTCTCTGCATACATATAAGACTCCTAGGTTTCCACTCACATATTAGTACTAATATGGAATAGAAAGCCTATAGCCGTACAATGTCAAGTTTTATCAAGCTCCAACTCTGTCCTTTGACATTACAGAGGGCAGAACCATGGAGCAGTTTTTTCTGTGTAAAACGTTGTTTGCCATTATTGTGTCTGTCGAAAATACTAATTTAAAGCAAGCTTTGGTTTAGAAAGTGCTCTGTGTGATATTCTGCCCCAGTGGGATATTGTGTGGGTCCCCAAGCCTTTATAGTGGACTGCAAAATTTGGCCTTTGCTAGACCCTGAACTTTATAATTAATCCCTATCACTCATAATGCCCTCCTTACTAAAAGTCTAGACCATATAAATGTTTAGAAACAGGGGATCCATTTTCTCCCAAATAGCAGAGGGACACAACCCACTGCACTATAGAATTCCCCATGAGTCTTGAGGCAGCAGAAACGTTTTCTCTACTTCATCTTCCACACTGGACCCATCAAACTATCTTTTTATGAATTTCTACTGAACCGAGATTTTACACTATACCCATTAAAGCATTGGTCCTCTGATGAACCCTTTGTGGTCAGAGGGAGTGGTGAGACTTTAGGATGTCCAAACCACAGTTAGCCACCCAATGAGGACCATTAATTAGTGGCCAACTCACAAGTTCAAAATGAGATTCAAATAAATTACTCTCAGAACCATACTGTAAATATAAAGTATTGCAATTGGAAGACCGAACCTCCTTAAGAAGTTTAGGCTGACCAAAATAATACAAACCAATAGCTCTGCTGTTGCTACGCAGAATAAATGCAACAGGACTTGATGTTCTGAAAATAATCTATGACTAACTCTATTATGCATTTAGAATCAAACTAATAACACAGTTCAAAGAAACATCAGGACACAATAACAGACAATTTAGAAAATGTAGTTATTGTATTGATGATCCAAAATCAATGCATCCAAGCAACATTTCAAGTTGCTCAGTTAGAATAAAACCACGCATGTAGTCAAAGAATTTCAAAGAGGATGGTTTAAACTTTATAGGTGTCCACTACTAATGAAGGCAGGAGGATGGTTAAAAGGCGGAAAACCCTCATTCAGGAAAGGGTCAAGGTAAAGTCCTCTAGGGAAATATCCATGCAAGAACAAAAATCGGGAAAGTTCAGATTTAGTATCTCACTAAATCAATCCAAAAGAGTTCAGTAAGCAAGTTCATTGGAAAAGAAAAATCAGAGCATTGAGTTCAGGTTGTCGGCAAGGAAAGGAGTCCAATCCGATCAGCAATTACTGCAGAAGCTGAAAATGAATCCCAAGTCTTTGAGCAAAAAGAGCCAAAAGGTAAGGGAGCTCTTCAATCTGCGTCTCCAATCTAATCCTCATCTTCCACTCCTCCTCCTTTGGGGAGATCATCTTTATAGTATAGATGATGCAGTTGTGACATCAGCGATCGGACCACAGCGGTCTGTCCATTGTGCGGTCATTTTCCGTTTGTCAGTTACCATTTGCTACTCCAGCATTGTTTCCCAAGCTAGTAATGAGAAACCACAATCTTTGTCATCCTGCCAACATGTAAACTAATTCTAAAAATCATTAAAACAAAATTGTTTTCATTAATATATGTTCTTTATGATGTTAGGTACTTATACTGAAAGTTTCAAGCATGCAACCCTTATCAACATTGATTTACACCACTGTTGAGTTTGAGAAAACACTCTGCAATTGAAATCAATAAAAATGCTATACTTCTCATTAGTCTTCATAACATCTTATTATTATTATTTGATTAATCCTTCTATTTCCAGCTAATCAAGCACGCTTTTACGGTGCTGATAATTCAACGCTTGCTCTGTTTCTGTGATGTTTTTCGTCAACATGTGTAAGGTACATGTTATTATTTCATTGTCAAATCTAGTGTATATGTTGTGTAAAGAATAATTGATTGCTACGCTGTTACAGTCTCTTAGCAATAACCTAGAGCTGCCATGTGTTGAGGCACAGAACTTTGCATTCCGAGGATCCCCAGACTGAAACCCATCTTTATCTAAGAATTCTCTTAGCCCCACGATCTTTTCTGATTAGGAATTGAGAGGGTGGAGTCAGCTCCACTGTTCATGCAGCCTTTGCTTGGACACTTCCAGGACTCCACCCAGATGGACCCCTTGATGCCCATCAGAGCATGTGTGAGACTCATTGTAGGGTCGTAACTTGCACTTCCTGTATAAAAGCCCAATTTGATCTATCCATAGAACTGATAGAGCACAACTAGGTAGGTGAGCTATTACATTCTCTAATCCCCTCGGGGGTGTAAATATTTTATTTATGTTACTTGTAACATACCTGGAGCCATTTTCATTATTTTTGCCTTGCAAATGACTGAGCATTTGCAGTGTGGATGTGATCGTTTCCTCGCCCTAATGTCTCACAGGGAAGCTCATGTGACATGAAAAGTAGAATGCTCAGGATGGATTTGCCTGATCCCTGACAGCAAACCAAGGGAGTTGGTGAGAGAAACTGGAGAAAGGAGCAGGATAGGATAGAGTCCTCAAAGGAGTAAAACGTTGCGGCAAACAACAACAACACTGAGTCTTAATAGAGTTAGCTTTATAGCCTCCCCTCAAGACCCTTTCAGCTTTAGCAATGGATTGGTTCCCATGTGTGTGGAGTGATGCCCTACCCAGGCTAGCCACCCCTCAGTGTAGTGAATTATTGCTGGTGAGTGAGATGGCAGGTGCCTACACCTCTGGATGGACTCACAGGATCCAAAGAGGAGCCAAAGCTTTAAGAGGTCTCACTGCTACTGGCTAGTAACAAGCTGCAGGTAAGATAAGTGAATGGTGACTAAATGAACCCAGAGAGCATCTAGGGTACTCCCATCATTAGCTGAGTGTCAGAAAGTGACATTTTCCTTCCCTGGCAGTGACACGCTTTTAAGTTACCTCAGGTACTCTGAGAGAGGGGGAGGCATCATTCATTGTTGCGTATAGGGTGTGACTAGTGCTTGTTTATTGTTCATATACTTTAATGGAACTTGGAATTCTGCCATGTTCCACAGTATGTCCTAGTGGTCATTTCAGCCTTGGCAGCCTGTGGGGAAGGCATTGATTTTCGTTTCCCAGTGTGGGCATGTTGCTGTACTTGTAAAAAAAAATACAGCTGTATTCTAGCCATTGCTTCCTGTTATTCTTTGGAAGGATGTCACTACAGATTGGTGATGAGAATGACTAGATTTCTGGCCCAACAAAGAGTGTTTTTTGTGCCGGTTTTCCGTCCTCATTCTATGACTTTAACTGTAGATTTAAGAGCTTAGTTGGATTTCACTTTTAACTGTTTCCTGAATCTACTTCAACTTTTTGAAGGTCTCTGCCTTTGTGCCTTATATCTTTGCTCTGTGTGACAGTAACTTTCAATCATTGCCGTTGTTTGACCAACAATTACAACTGTCTGCACAAGCTTACCTCATCCTTTGAAAACTGAGAACCTCTCTCACTTGTGTTCATTCCACTGTCATTTCACACGCCATATTGGATCAGCCATACACTGTCGGAACTCATGCAGCGTGTCATCACACGCAGTTTTGCAGCCAATCCAAAAGGATTATTCTATTACAGCCAGTCATGTGTTGTTTGGACCAATCAGCAACAGGATTTTGTGAGCAGTCTTACGGCAAATTGTAGTGGGTCATTTCATCATAGCCAATCTAGTTTCAGTTTGTTTCAGCCTATCAGCAGCTGGATGTTAGATCAACATTATTTTAACGGCCAATCACACTTTTCTTTGCTTTTGACTATACTTTATAGATTTACATCTTTCTAGTGTTTGATTTACCTTGCCTATATCGTCTATGTGTAAGAACTTGGAAATTGAGGTAAGGTTTTAAAGGATACTCCATCAATGTTTTACTACTACTTTACCATGGCATGTACTTCAGTGTATAATCAACCTAATTTATTTCTACAAAATTCTGGCAAACCAATTGTTAAATGGAAACAATGGTACAGTAGTTTTGAAAACTTCCTTGTGGCAATTGATGGGAAATATTTTTCAGGTGAAAGAAAAAAATCGTACTATTCAGCTTTTTGGGAGATGTTGGCCAGGAAGTATTCGATAATTCACCTGAGATTGATCATCCTTGTGATATGCGAATGTGTCTCAAGGAAACCTCGAGACACTGGTATTGTTTGTAAAGGTACACGTGCGTGGAGCGGACACTGGAGAGGGATTCGACCTATAGCGGGGCAGTTATGGTTGGACTCCGAGCCAGATGTACGTGGCATGCTGTGGGTGAATATTCTTCTACAATAAATCCTTTTTGAAGCCATATTCATTTCGGTGCACTTACTTGCTACATTTGGTGACAAGCGGATTTCACCCACCAGCACACCCATGCAGCGGTGACTCAGCAAGGTTTAGTGCCTTTTTCGGCAGTGGATGTCGAGGATCTGTTCAGCTCCCAGCCCCTCAGGCCGATGAGTACTATGTGTGGCTCGAATACCAGGGCCAAATATATTATCGCTGACTCCTGTGTGATGAGAATTAACTTAGTTTTATCGTACCTCGGTGACGGCACGAGCAGTCATTCGCATGTCACTGCGCATGCGCTTTCCCTCTGCCTGCAAGCATTAGTCAGCTCTTCACGTTGTACGTCTTCACATCGTGCGTGGTGGCCATTTTGAGTGTGGCTATCTACATATCAGCACAGCACGATGTTCGCCATCACGTCGTGCATGGCAGCCATTTTTAGTGTGGCTGTTTGTAAGCAGTATCGATACTTTGCCCAGCATTACAGGAATTTACAGTTTGGCGCGTTTTATTACAAAGACCCAGAAGAGACTGAATTTAAAAGTAACAGCGCTTGCTGCATTCAGCATTTTCATTGAAATTTCGTTTTTGCAGCATTGTGGTTTGGTTGGTTGTCTAGGATCTAGCCCCATATTTAGCCTTTGGCTGTGTGCACTTACTTCACTGACTATATTTATTTGTCGAGCATTGGACTGTTCATTCCATCATGGCTTCTTCTTCTCATCAAATTACTGAACCACCACCATTCCTAAGCAAACCAGGTAAACGAGCAATGAAATGGGCACAGTGGTTCAGGTTATTTGAGAACCATATAGTAGCAATTGATGCAAATGGATATAGTCCTGTATTTAAATTTGCATAATTGTTTGGAAGTTTGGGGCAATCAGCTCAGCAGATATTTGATAGTCTACCTCCAATACCACCCCTTAAAGTGACGGGCAATGGAATGTGTACCAAGAGGCGATAGCCAGATTGAGAAAGCAATTTCCAGATGAACCTACTATTATTTTGGAGCACCACAAATTTTATAAACGCAAGCAAAATGTGGAAGAGTATATCTCAACTCTCCGAGTATTGGCAACTACATGTGAATTTGGCCCGAATTTAGATAATTTTATTCGCGATCAGTTTGTTTATAACTGTGGGTCTAGAAAAATCCAAGAGAGATTGCTCAGTTGCAGAAACCCATCATTAGCAGAGGTTATTGATTTGGCCCTAAGTATCAAGAGATCAGCAATCTCAACCAAGCTCATGCATGCACAGTCCACTACAGGGTTCAACATGGTATCGTCCACTGACAGTGAGCAGGAAGATTCTTTATGTTTAGTCAACATCAAAGAAAAAACATCCAGGTTTTTAAACAGAAAGTCTTCATCTTATTGTTACAGATGTGGTTCAAAAGCCACTCAAGTAATTTCACAGATTGCCCATCATTAGGCAAACGTTGCATAATTTGCAAGAAAACAGATCATTTTCAAAATGTTTGCAGGAGCAATAAAAAGACAGTGAAAGTTGGTAGTATTGATGTCAAGTGAATACATGTTCTGAATTCCTTAACAATGTAATTTTAACACTTGACTGTGGTGACAAGAGCAAAATGGTTAAAGGACCGTTATGTACAGCTGTAATTGATGGCATTTCTTTTCAGGTCATGGCGGATTCTGGATCCCCGATAACTATATTAAGAGACACTACTTTTTATGAATTCTGTTGGTAAAGATTTTTCACTTTCTAAATCAGATGTAAACCCCAAAGCGTTTGGGGAGAAAGATATAGAAATGGTGGGTTATTTTTTGTCTAATGTACAGTGTTTAGGCAGGGAAACACAAACGATAGTGTATGTAGTGGTAATGGGGAAGAACATAATAGGTTGGCAAGATTTGACACGCATGGTCCTGTATCTTATTCCTGGAGCTGATAACCCGGTGATGGTAGGTGATTTACCGGTGTGCCACGTGGATTGTGGTGAGGTCTCAGTCAAAGAAGTTCTGGATAAGCATTCTGCAATATTCAGCAACCAAGTTGGGTTGGTGAAGGGACTTTGTCATCACATAAGACTTGCACCTAAAGCATAACCTATAGCACACAAAGCAAGACCTGTACCCATTAGTGTTAGGAAAGAGCAAAAAAACACCCTACACAATCTATGTACACAAAGGATTATTCAGCCTACGGATTCTTCACAGTGGATGGCGCCCATAGTCGTAGCACAAAATAAATCTGGAGAGATTAGGCTATGTGCCGACTTGCGTGCACTGAAAAAGACATCATTGTAGACAGCCACCAACTGCTCAAAATCCATGAAATTGTTAGCAAATCTTGGAGGGGCCAAGTGGTTTTCCTTAATTGATTTACGATCAGCCTACCACCAGGTACCTTTAACTGAAGAATCTCAAGAATTGACAACATTTGTAACCCTCTTTGGTGCCTACAAGTTTCTGAGACTACCGTTTGGTCTGGCCTCAGTGGCCAGTGTGTTTCAGAAACTAATGGACGTTGTTTTTAGACATCAGAGGGGTACAAGCATATCAAGACAACATCTTAATTTATGCTGAGACCCTGGCAGAACATAATGAGATTTTGAGAGATGTACTAACCATCCTGAATGAGAGGGGAATGACAATCAAAGCTGATAAATGTAAATTTGCAAACAATGAGTTCGAATATTTGGGTCACACAGTATCGGCGATGGACATAAAACCTACGTTTTCAGTGGTTAGAGCAATCACTGAGGCCAAAGCACCCACAGACAAAGTTACCCTTCGATCATTCCTAGTGTTAGCAGATTATTACGCTAGTTTTGTTGCTAGTTATGCTCAAACTGTTGATCCTTTATGTGCCTTACGTAGGAAAGGTCAAGTGTTCAAAGGGACGGAAGATTTAGAGAAAGAATTTGTCAAAGTCAAAGAACTAATCATTACAGCCGCAGCATTACACGCTTTCCAGGAGTGTTCCACTTCTATCATAACAGTTGATGCCAGTATCCATGAGTTGGGTGCTGTTCTCAGCCAAAAGGTGAATGGACATGAACAGACCATGGCATTTGCTTCAAGAGCCTTAAAACAGTTAGAGCGTCAATATAACACAATTGAACGCGAATCACATGCATGGGCAGTGCAAACATTTTAAATGTACATCTGGGGAAGCAAGTTTGAACTTTTCACAGATCACAAGCCACTGGTTTACATTTTCAGTAAAGTTAGCAATAACACTTTGTTAGCCAGGCTAACTAGATTAGTGTCTAAACTACAGAAGTACAATTTCTCAAACATATCCCTGAGGGCAAAAACATCAGGGCAGATTGTTTGTCTAGAATGCCAGTGTATGATGATGATCAGGATTCTCATATGGATGACATTGAATGTGTGTCTTTGGTGGATGCAGTGGCAGATTATGAAGAAGTCATAACTGAAAAGGACTGGTCAGATGTTTGTACAAACGATATGATGTTAACTAAAGTCATTGAATATTCTATTTCTAAATGGCCAGAAACTAGATGTTTGAGTGGAGAGTTGAAGGTCTATTCACAAATTGCTGATGAATTGTCTGTCATAAATGGCATTGTACTCTGTGGTGACCGTTTTGTCCCACCTTTGGCATTACACAGTGCAATCATAAACAAGGCACACCAAGGTAATTTGGGTTCCACAAAAACAAGTATGAAAGTGAAACATTATTTGGGGCCGGCTATTGACAGCCAAGTTAGAATGATGATTGACAAGTGTCTGGAGGGTTTACACTGGAAAACGGTTCAATCACCCTTACATTCAACCCAGTTTCCCAATCTGGCTTGGGAAAAAGTTGGTCTAGACTTTTCCGGACCTATTATCTAACAACATGAGGTATTTAATATTGGCTGTTGACTACTTTTCAAAATGGATGTACTATAAATTTATAGACACTCCAGACACTAATCTAATGCAACCATTTAACTTCATAGCAAGATGTTCTTAATTGAAGGAGCTCCTAAAGTCATTGTCACAGACAATGGTACACAATTTGTTTCAGAGCGAATGTGCAACTTTGTCTGAACAAGACCTAAACCATTTGAAGGTGTCATTGTACTCACCCACTTCAAATGATTTAGTGGAGCGTGGAAATAAAGTTATGAAGGAGGGCTTACAAACTACTTTAGCTTCAGCGGTGGATGTCAAGGATTTTATTGAACAGAAAGTGTGGAATTACAATACATCGCCACATTGCACCACGGGGGTCACACCTTTCTCGCTTATTAGAGGCAGGGAGGTGCACACTTCTCTGTTTCCTTCATGGTTGATAGAAAAGAAAGGTAATACAAAGGTTGTACCGGATACAGAAGGGATTGCTTTGAAGATTTTCATGAAGCAAGTAGCCATGAAAGACAATTTGATAACAAATGGTGTGATGGAAGAATGGATGTTATTAGTGGAGACTGGGTTTTAATTAAAAAAAACATCAAAATCAAAAAAAGGAATTCAAGTTTTCTCTGCCTGTAAAAGTCAGCAAAGTTACCAAAGGGGCAGTGTTCATCACAGGCAAAGGTTGGTGGAGTAAAAGACAACTTGTAAAAGTTACAACTGAACAGGCCAACATCATGTGACAAAAGAAAAGTGATTTATTCATAAATGTCCATAATTGGGTGCATCGCTTAAAATCAGATTTTGACAATAGGAGTGTGTGAACAGAATGGTGGAACCACTAGTTAGGTGTTAACTACTGCTCAAATATCACCCACTCTTTTGGATCAGGATGTCAGTAACAATATAAATAATGAGGTGCTCACAGGGCCACGTATTAGGAGAATCCCTAAGCAGTTTGAGGACTTTGTTAGATAATAAACTAAGATTGTAACAGTTACAAATTAATATGCATTTTACATTTCTTTGTGTAATGCAAATATATATATATATATTTTTTCTTCAATGTATTCAATGTATTTTGTTTTAAGGGGGAAGGTGATGTGATATGCATAATGTGTCTTGAGGAAGCCTCGAGACATTGTTATTGTTTGTAAAGGTACACGTGCATGGAACAGACGCTCGTGAGGGATTCGAACCGTAGCGGGGCAGTTACGGTTGGACTCCAAGCCAGATGGGCGCGGCATGCCATGGATGAATATTCTTCTACAATAAATCCTTTTTAAAGCCATATTCGTTTTGGCGCACTTACTTGCTACACTCCTGCAAGACAATTTGCACAGTAGGCTGAATTTAAGGAGGCTGTGGCTCGTTTGGAAAAATGTTTTACTGAGGAACTAAGTGTCATGATTGAGAGACACAGTTTTTTAACAGGAAACAATCAGTTAATGAGACTGTTGAAGAATACAACTGTTTGAATTCTGTCTTGTAAATGTACATTTGGTGACAACATTGATATTTATTTACGGGACCAGTTTGTGTTCAACTGTGCATCCAAGAAATTTCATGAGAGGCTACTTGCTTGTAGAAATCCTACATTTGATGAAGTATTGGATATTGTCAAGGGCATCGAGAGATCTATTTTATCTGCAAAGGTGTTGGCTAATGAGGAAGCTATTCATTTTGATAATTTCAATGCAGTAGTTGACAAGTACAAAACCAACAAACCTATTGTAAAAATAAATTATCTTGTTATTGTTGTGGGTCAAAATCTCATTTAGGGAACTCTCCTATGTGTCCTGCTTTTGGGAAACTTTGTATAAAGTGTAAAAAGGTTGTGCATTTTCACATGGTGTGCAAGAGTGTGAAAGGTTCTACCATGAAAGTGAATTGTGTAAGTGAGAATGATGTAGATGTCACTAGAAATGTTGTTCATACTGTTGAGAATGTGAGTGTTACTTTAGCCAATTTCAAGGCTACACTTGATTTAAATCATATTGGACAAGTGGCCCTTTATATAGCAGATTCAGGTTCGCCAATTACTATTCTTACTGATACTACTTTTCATGAGAAATGGCATGGTGTGAATTTGAACCCAACTGATGTCAATCCTAAGGATTTTGGCGATCAGGACATTACCATTTTCTCTGATATTAGTTTCCTTATCGACAAATATAAAGATGTTTTTTCTTCTAATGTGGAGTGCGTTAAAGGTTTGAGCATTTCATCAAGCGTAAAGTGGGTGCCATACCTGTTAAACATGGGGTGAGACCTGTACCCCTTAGTGTTAGGGAAGACCTCAAAAAATTATTGGACGAGATGTGCAAGGATAAGATAATTGAACAAACTGACTCTTTTGAGTGGATGTCAGCTGTGGTTATTGCGAAGACAAAGTCTGGTAGTATTCGTTTGTATGCGTATCTTCGTGCATTGAACAAAAACATTGCTGTTGACTGTTATGCCCTTACCCACATTCAGGAACTATTAGCTGCTGTGGGTGGATCAAACTTTTCACTACTATTTATTTGAAATCTGCTTATCAGATTCTACTTTCAGAAACATCTAGGGATCTTACCGTTTTTGTTACAACTTTTGGCGCCTGTAGTTTTCTCTGGTTACTGTTTGGTTTAGCGTTTGTGGCCATAGTCTTCCAAAAACATATGGATATATTATTTAAAGCGTCAAGGGTGTACAAGCTATTCAGTATGACATACTTTTTTTTGCAGACACAGTTTATGAACATAATGTTATTCTGGAAAAAGTATGGCAGATTTTGGCAGATAAAGGTATGGCTGTGTCCCTAGATAATTGCTAATTTTTACAAATCAAAGTGTATTACTTAGGTCATACTATTTCTGCTTATGATATTAGACTTAAGTATGATCTTCTTGACGCAATTAAATCTGTGCCCCAGTTCATGGAGAATGATTCACTGAGATCTTTCTTGGGTCTCAGTGAATATTATAATCGTTTTACAAGGTTATGCACTAATTGTGGTGGCGTGTAGCTCCTATAATAATTATACAGGATCTGTGCTTTTGGACAGCATACACTGTAGGATTGATGTCAGACTGTTTCTGAACACCCCCACCGAGTATGTTGGCCTTTTGTACCAACTAGCTCACAGTGCCAGTAGAGTCTCCTCTTACCAAGGAGAGAATAGTTCCTGGCAACCATCGAACATGACAACCCTGATCCCTCAGGACCGTGGAAACAATATACTACTTTTCGCTCAGTCACTCGTGCTTACTTAGTCTGTCTCGGAGAGGTACACAGAATAAACAGGCTGGGCTTTCTCAATAAGTATTTATTGAACAGTTGTTATTCTGGTGTAGAATAGATGAGCTGCAACAACCGTTAGACAGTACAAGACATAAATGATTAGTATTACTAAAAAGGTAAATGGATAGTATAGTTCTACCATCTTACAATAATCATGGATACATACGAGTATATAAAACACATGATAAAGATGCGTACTCCTATGATGCTTCCCTAACTAGATGTGCCTAAATGTACCTACCATGTGTGTAGGTGCAAGGCCAAGAATCCCTCTAGGATAAAGTCAAACCCATTACCTGGATTGAGAGACTGTGGGACCCCGTCCTGGTCTCGAGTTGGACACCCCGCAGGGGATGTTAGACCACTGCAAGCTGGAGTGTCTGCATGCAGGAACCTCAGCGTCTCTGGTCAGTGTGTCTGCCGGGAAGTCTCGGTCTCCTCTAGCTATCTTAGCAAGATGTGATGTATATATACCCATAGGTCTCCCCAGGGGTCCTACCTCGCAGTATTACTGTGTCAGCCTAAGGATGACGTCGGGCATGAACTTTGTACATAGATATTATACAGGAGGTGGTCGTCCTGCTGTGCTTCCAAGAATCCTCATGCATAATGTATGAGCTTCAGAACTAAGGAAAACCCGTGTTCTGAATGCAGTGTTGTATCTAGGTAAAAGGTCAGTCCCTGTAAACCGTTATAAGTGTAATGTAGGGAAGAATATAGGTGAAAGGGAATGAAGTTACCGGGGCCTTTATTATGGTACCTATATGGAATATAACACCCACTCCTCTTCCGAATGGACGACATAGTTAAATTCTAAATGTACTACTAGGCTGACTGGATACTGGTACGCAAAAAATAGTTTAAAAAACATTAGTTTCTTCTTTTGCTAAAAACAATGTTAAAAAGGTTCTAAAAATCTTTAAAAAGTTTTAAAAAGGAAATTGTCACACAAGCCATAGCTCTGTTTCCGTAGGTATAGTTCAAACTACTATAAGCATTTGAAAGCCATGCATGCTCAAAAGAATGTCAGTTATGTTATGGAGTTCCAAATTTTATTTTGTTTTTCCAAAAGACGAATTTTTCCCAGGACACGACGGGCCAAATGAGTCAAATGTTTGTGTCCTGGCTGGTAGACGCAACATTCTCGTTGCCTGCCTCCGCAGACGACGTTCCCTGTAACACCTCGCCGATTATGTCAATTGAGCACAGATGATCTTTTGTATTGTCCACAACAGATGCTGGGACAGCCTGTGCGCCAGCCAAGGCCTGGGTGTTAGAGGAGGAGCCGATGTCCATACCGACAGGAGCCGATACTACCTGTGGTGGCTCTAGGAATGCCGCCATCAACATCGGAATATGCTGGGGACACTGCAGAACATGGGCCGTTATCGGGTCCAGTAAAGCATCAACGTCCGGTTGCGCACATGTTGGGAGTGTTAGAAAGAGATCCAACACGCATTCTTCTCTGCAAAACAGGCATCGGAGGACAGGTAAGATGCAGTCCATTCAGACTGGTCTAAATGACAAGGACCAAGATGCACTTAGTTCTCTTAGGCGAGGCATGCCTAGATGTTGTACCATGCGATCACGGTATTTTCGCTCCAGGAGTACTGTTTTCATCTCCTTGGTGACTGGGACTTCCATTGTGTAGCAGAAAAATTATGATCAGGATACCTGCTATTAAAAACAGGATCACCGGAAGTCCTCCAAAAATGCTTCCAAATACGGAGTGTATAAAGTTTGGTATAACTCTGAGGACCGTCTGAAAGGTGCTTAATAGTCCAGAACCTTTGGTCTTAAATAGGTGGACGATGCCTGTCGTATCAGACACATTAAAGATACGATTTACCATTTCTGCGAAATGGAAGGGGCGGTTTGTACCTATGAGTGCCTGTATCTCTGCCGAAGACCTTGCGATCTGGAGATCAAAAGTCTCTCGAGCAGAGGTTAAGGGCACGGATTTCTGTAGAAGCATGACTTTCATTCTGCTCAAAGCATCAAACCGTATTAATGAAACATTTAGCGAAAGCCATAATGGTGCCTCCCTGACAGTATGTGTTGTGGAAACAATACTTGCATACAGCAAGTAACCCTGGAGCTCACGGTTACCAGATATGCGATGCCCGGAAGCATCCCACAGCAACCTTGATCGTTCAGCATCAAGTAACTCTCATTCGAAAGTAGCCTGAACACTGGAGTGATCACGGCAGCTGGGGCACCCCTTAAGTGACAGGATAAGTTCGCTACCCGTTACAGGCCCCATGAAGCATTATATCTTGGCATATGAGTGATCCACTTAAAGTATTCTCGCAGTTTGTACCGCTCAAAAACACTTCTTTTTCCCCACTCCGGCATCAAAATCTGTACGGTAATTCCCAAGATTCCTTGATGAATTCCCTACCCATTTCTTCATATCTGCCTGCCTGCTTTTGTTCAAGGCAATATTGGGATTGAAAAGTAGTGACCGGAAGAGTTATGTGGCCATGGATTAACCATTCTGTGGACGGTGACTCTGCCACTGTAAAGGCTAATCTGTCCAGTTTTTCAATACGCAGCATTGTATACTTTGCTCCCCTTTGTGCCATCTCTAACTGTTTATCCATTAGATTGTATGAAGAAAACAGAGACGTGCTGTTTATGAAACGCCAAGGCACATAGCCTGCGCGCAAAGATTGCAGCGTCCAGCTTAATAACATAATAGAACGCAATTGTGATTGCCCATGATGTAATATGGACAAATCCTGTTCTAGTACATCAAGAGCAGAAGATACAATGTTGCCTAGTGAATATATCCTGGAGGTTAGTGTAGTTAACCAATTTTCAACTACTGCTAGAGCTTTGTCTAGGTTTATACAATCTATTTCTCGTAATCTCTCCGCGGCCCCTTGTTGTGATATTTTCCAAATCTCACTATAGACAGCATAATAGAAACGTTTGTGACGTGTCTTACTAGGACCTAATAAAAAATCCCGTAGGTTGTTTCACATGTGTAAGTGTTGAGGTCTTTAGCCAATCGCGGCATAACTTCCCAACACTATATGATGTCACTACTCCTGGGTGTTCTCTCTGTACATAGCGTGGATCTGGCCTGTTGATACTAATACATCACAGTCAACCGAGGCGACTGTAGTAAAGGCCAGTCCCACCACGCTAATAACTGAGTCGGGTGGGCTGAAAGTTCTTTCGTGGAACATAGCCGGGCTAAGATCGAAAAAAGGTGATGTCTCTTGGTTGCATTTCGTGACCAGTCATCACATTATAGCGTTACAGGAAACATGGGAGTCGACTGATCACTTTCTTTTGGATGGTTACACATCATTTTGGAAGCCTGCTATAAAGTCAGGCATGGGCAGAGCGAGGGGGTCTTCTTTTGTTGTTTAGCCTCAGACTTTCTTACAAATTTAAAGTGATAGATGGGGGCTCGCCACATGTGTTAGCTGTAGAGCTGACAGGAAAGAATTTATCTACACTCCTTGTGGTTAATTTTTATAACTCTTTTACAAGGACAAACGAGAATGAACATCTAACAGCCCTGGATGTTTTCTTAACAGCTTATGGGGATAGTACTGATGATTATTACAATTTATTAATTCTGGGAGATTTTAATGTCCGTCCATGCCCCCTTAATTGTTTGGCACCACTAGATGAGGAAGACAGCCTGCAGGGGCTTAATCACTTTGAACATTCACAGTCCGATATTTTAATGGAAAGTATTTTATCACTTCATAATTTATTCTGTCTACCACTATCAGATAACCCTTTACCTGCAGCTACCTATGTTGGTCAGGGCTGTCAAAGTATAATTGATCATATACTGGTTTCTTCCTCGTTAAAAACTGCTGTAGGCAACTTAAGAGCTAGCCAAAACCCATTTAGCGATCACAACCCTCTAACGCTTGATCTCTATCATTGCGTCGCTTTCAAGTACATGACAGTTAGCCAACTTACTAACATAAATATAAGCCTTAAAGATCAACAGCGCAGATTGAGATGGGACAGGATTACCACCGAAAGTTTTATGAATAACGTGTATAGCACATGTGCCCCAGAAATCAAGGTATGTTTAGATGAGGAATCCCATGCTAGTTCCATCTTGGGTGCCTTTGAGTTAATCACTAAGTGTGTTGCCTCTAATTTAACCACCACGAGTAGAGTAGCTCGACCGAAGCTGAAAAAATGGTTTGACGATACTTGTATGACTACTCATAAAGAGCTCATGCAGGCTCTTAAGCACAAACCGAGGGCGGCCTCCCTAATTAAAAACTGTAGAAAGGCATACAAAATCGCAGTACTGACCAGGAAAAAAGAATTAAGGGAGATGGCTTGGGAAGAGCTTAGCAATGTCAGTGTGTTGGCAGATAGTGCCAAATTTTGGTCTGTTATTAATAGCCCGCTTTTTGATGATTCAATTAATACTGGCGCAGAGTGCTTAGTTCCTGCAGAGATATGGGTTCAGCATTTTGGCAAAATTTATAGTGATGAAAACTTGGAGAAGCCTGTAGAACATGTCGTTCCAGGACTAATAGGCGGCCCGCTCGTTTTAAACACAAATGAGGTACTCAAAGCAATCCTGTCCACACTAGGAGGTAAAGCACCGGGCCCTGATGGCGTACCGGCGGACTTTTATAAGGCAGACCCTAAAGTTTGGGCTAAGATTTTAACTCATGTTTTTAATGCAGCATGCAGGTCAGGCCTCCCACTGTCATGGGCAAAAGCAGTGATTATCCCAATTTTTAAAAAAAGGTGCCAGGGACGACCCAGCCTGTTATAGGCCAATTTCGCTCCTTGATTCGGCGGCTAAAATTTTGGGGAAAGTGGTCCTGGAGCGTATAACAACGTGGCTTGATAGGGCCAATATTGTATCTGATTTGCAGTATGGCTTTAGGCCGGGGAGGGGGACCTTGGACCAGTGCATTAACCTCCACCTGGTGATAGGCAAGTATACTGTTGCCAGGGGGGGGGATTTGCACTTGGCTTTCATGGACCTCTCCTCGGCTTTTGATCTAGTCAATAGGTCCAAGCTGTGGCTGATCCTCAAAGATATGGGGCTAGACGCTGACCTAATAAATTTCTTGGTTACTGCCCATGAAAATACTATGGCTGCAGTTTGTTTTAACAAAGACGGCAGCTTGACCGACTCTTGGGCAGTTAAAAGAGGAGTGCGCCAAGGATGTATAATGGCCCCTTTATTGTTTACTCTTTATATTAATAATTTAGGGCACTCCCTGACAAATTGCTGTAAAGATATCCCAAGAGTAGGCACTAAAATGATCCCGGCACTTTTATACGCGGATGACGCGGTTTTAGTATCTAGAACTGCTATTGGGCTCCAGTTGTTATTAAATTGTTTTATAGATTTTATGGATTCTTTGGATCTGATTACAAATTTTAAAAAATCACATGCCATGACAATAGGTTCTAGGAGGGCAGCAAGGGCAAAATTCTACTGCAAGGGGACTGAGCTAACCAAGGTTTCTACTTTCCCATATCTTGGGGTGCTTTTTGACGATCAACGCTCATGGTGTGCACAACACACACTTAAAAAGAATGTTTTAGCTAGAGCGGCAGGGGCAACACTAGACTTCGCAAGAAGAATAGGTACTAAACCATTCCCTGCAATCTTAAAGATTTATAATGCTAAGTGCATCCCAATGACCACCTATGGCTGCGACATTTGGGGTTATAAAGACGCGAAAGATATACAAGGGGCAGAGGATAATTTTATGCGGAAACTACTTTCTGTCCCAGCATCTACTCCTAATTTTAATGTACATGAGGAGTTGGGAGCGGGGTATATTTCAGACCTGATCTCAGTTGCACCACTCCTTCGCTGGCTGAGAGTCTGGGCTCAACCATCTCCAAGCCTGAATCAACTAATAGTTCAGGACTGTCTGGGCCTGGAAAAGGCATTAAAAATCCCATTCCTCAAATACATTAAAGATCAGACCGAAAAGCTTGGCTGCCCTGATCTGTTCACGTCTCCTACTCTTCTGACTAAGCCTGCCATTAAAGTGGTCAAAATGACGTTTCTAGACAGATGTCAACGTTCAAGAGAGGAAAAGGAATTGGTAAAGCCCTCGGTGAGGAAGTATGTCATATTGAGCCTGGGTCAGCAGATGCAACCACATTTAACTTATATAAATAAGGCACATCACCTTTTTGTTTTAACAAGATTTCGTTTAAATATGGTACCTTGGTTATTGTCCTTTCCGAAAGGCTATCTTAAATCAGACTCACCAAATAGGTGTACATGTGACAAATTTTCTGAACAAGATACCTTACACATAATGTTCTTTTGTTCCCATTACGACCTCTTACGCAGGAAGCATATTCTCCCGTTGTTAAGGGACAAAAAATTTGTACAAGTAAGGCCAGCTTTGGTCTACATACAAATGCTAAGCTCTCCTGTAATTTGCTGGGGGGTGGCCAGCTTCCTAATTGGCGCCATTAGATATAGGAATAAGATGCCATAGAGTTAAACTCTTTGATCACATTTGCAGTATGTCTAATCGAATTATTAAGAACTGTGGTATGCTGCCTATGGTTATAACTTTGGTTTTTATCATCCCTTTTTTTATAATGTTTTAATGAATATTAAGCACTTCATGAAATGAATTACCAATGGTTCTGTATGATTGTTTCTGTCCATTGATGCTTCTTTTTACCTGACACTTTTATGGCTTCAATTAGCCGAATAAAGTTGATATTGACTTGACTTGATTGATTGATACTAATACCTTTGGTTTTACCCATGAATCTTTCCTGACAGCTATTGGTGTCTGTGGGCCAAATCAACCATCCCTTCCAATCGGGCTCTGATCTATTGTATTGCATAATGTCATCTAGTGTAACCTCTTCTTGTGATGTTATGTTACCCTCGGTGTGTGATGGTGTGGGCATCCGAGGTGTATTTAAATCTTTGTTCTTGGCTAGTCCAAGACAGGACGTTTGTTGCACTGTTTCATTCAAAAACATGATTTGTTGAGGAATAAGGCATGCTCTAAATAGTGCCTCTGTTCCCTGGACCTGCCGGTCTCTAGTACCCCAGACAGATTTTAAGTCTATGGTGTCTTTCCATAAGTCGAAACCTTGTTCAGACAACTGGGCAATAAAGGAAGCAGAATAAATATGTTTGGTGTTTGTCAACATATTTTTCTGTGCTGGTGTTGGTGTAACCTTATAATAATATGAGGCTGGGTCTGACATGTTAAACCCTGAAAAATATGGAAACTTTTGTGCAAATGTTTTTGAACTGCTTTTCGGTGTTGGGCAGTGTTCCCATTGGTGGTATTTGAAAACATTTCTGGGATTAGCTCACTTATGCAGAAAGTGATGGCCATAATGTTGATAGCGATACATTGTTTCAAAGTCTGTTGTGTCTTCCAACATTTCATTATAAGAAAAGGCAGCAGATTTTTCTAAATCAGACAACATATTATTTACAGTTTCATAATCCCAATCATCGGAAAATGTACTGGAGGTAATGATATCACTTAATGAAATTTTAAATAAATGTGGTATTTTTAAAAGTTCTGTCTGGCCAAATATATCGTAATCAACCTTGTCCCACACTATACCATCAGGTATAGGAACTTGCCATGACAGACTTGACTTCCCCAGTGGCGGTCTGTTTCACCTGGACATTGCTTTGTAGTGCCCTGGATTCATTTAACTCCTGTAAAACAGCCAAACGTTTATGGATGTCAAAAGGTTTTTCATCCGCCACTGTGCCTTCACAATCAAGATCAGGTACCCACATTCTTGTCCCAAATAGGATCTCATAAGGAGTGACATCCCCTAGAGAGCTTCTTGGCTTGTTGTTCAATGCTCTTTGAGCTCCATACAGATGTTTTACCCAACTCACACCCGAGCCTAATACTCTTGCTGTTAAAGACTGCTTTAAGTCCCGGTTTTTCCTCTCCACAACCGAATTTCCCTCGGGATGGTACGGAGTGGAGTACCGCAATGCTACACCCAAACCTCCCATGGCTTCCTTGTAAGCCCTAGAGCTAAACGCGGGGCCACGGTCAGAATGTAATGTGGCAATTGCGTATGTCCCTATAAAGACTCACAAATCTTTTATAACAGTTCGAGCGTCAGCCGAGCGTTGGGGCCACACCCACAGGAATCTAGAGCAGGAATCCACTGCAACCATGATATACTTGTAAGCCCCATCTGTTCGTAAGGGGCTGCAGTGGTCCAAATAAACACACGCGAGTGGTTTGTCTGATATTAGCAATGGTGTCTGCACTGGACGTGTTACGGTGGAGCCTTTCATCTGCTGGCAGATGTCGCATTTCAAGACATAGTCCTTAGTTTGCTTTGTTAATCCTGGCCACCAGTAGCGCTGTTTCAGTAGAGAAACAGTTGCTGTAACTCTTGCGTGTGCAGAACCTATACCCTTGTGTGCTGCTAGGATTAATCCTTACCTGCAATCCATATTTGGTATTACTCTATCCCCCACTCCAGGAATCTGAGCAAATGGAACGTTGTTTGCATCTAACTTGTATGAGTACTTGAGTGGAAATCTTTTCGGTACTGCAGTCTTTTTGCGTGTAGCAATAATAGCAACCATAATCTCACCGTCTATTCTCGTTTTTGAACGAGTGATTGCAGCTACGGAAGCCGTCCGTACAGCCCCCTTTGCGGCTTCATCAGCCAATTAATTCCCTTCAACGTGAACACCATCACGTTGATGACTCAGTGTGTGTATCACGTGAGCCCTTGGTAGTTCGTTTCTCAACTCCACTACCTGTTCCCATAGCGTTTTATGCTTAATTGTGCCACCTTTTGCGTCCTTGAATCCATTTTGTCCTCAGTGGTGTAAGTATTCATTGTATGACTGTACAGAGTAAAAGGAATCACACACAATTAGTGTGGGGAATTCTCGATCCGTATTTACCAGTGCCAGTAACAGGGCTTTTAATTCTGCCAGCTGTGCCATGCAGTCTCCTAGAGACAGGGTTTTTGTGCAACTCGGATGAAATTTTCCATCCTGCATGCGTCCTTTAACGATAATACATGCAGCACTGTATTGTTGTTTACTCCCTATGGCCGGCTGAGCAGAACAGTCAGTGTAAATTATATATTCATACTGATCCAGAGGCATTATTTCATTTGGTAGAGGATATTCTTGTTCGTATTGCCGAAATGCTTGTGTTTTTAGACATGGGTCGTACCTGTATTCTACATCTGTTGCAGTAAGAGAATTAGCCCATTGTATCTATCTCGGATGTAAGGCTTTAGCGTTCGGAACGCTAGCCTTTGTAGCCGCCTTTAAGGCCGATACTGGGGTTATGACAATTTTACGCTTTCCCTGAGCCAGTGCTCTTTCTCTCACTACAGCAGTCTGTACTGCTGTAAGAATCTTTTCTGTTGATGCAAAGCGCATCTCAGCATTTGTGTACAAATGTGATTTGTACGCTATTGGTACTGTTTCGCCTTCATTATATTTTAGGTAGGTGTATCCTGATTGACACGCAACTATACTGATCACTAAGTTGCGTATATTTACGCGAGTCTGTAAGTGTTTTGAAGCTATCATATCAGCTTGTAGGGAACAAAGGATATTTGTGTGTTCCTGTCTCCAATGTCTAACTGAAAAGTCAGGTTTTATTAAATCGTAGAAAGGTTTAACTCTTTCTGTGTAATCCAACATGTATGTTCTGCCAAAGTTCAGGAATCCCAGTATTGATTGTAAATTTTTTAATGATTTTGGAGGTTGTAGCAGTGCACACTTTTCTAAAAAGTTAGCTGCTAAGCTTTTCCCTTCACTTGAAAGCTCATATCCCAGAAAAAGGACATTGAGGTCGGCTATCTTTGAATTTTTTAAAGTTAAATTTGTAACCCTCAGAGGCAAATCCCCAAATTATGGTAGTTACTCTGTTCAAGTGTTCCTCCAGGTCATCATCTGTTAGATAAATATCATCCACATAGGACAATGCCTCTTCATCCAAATTTTGAAGTAATTCAGTTACTCTAGCTGAAAACAACACCGGGCTGTCTTTATACCACTGGGGGAGTCTACAAAATTGACGCTGGGAGCCTAACGCGGAGAATGCCGTTAAATACCTGCTTTCAGGCGCTATATTTTGGCAAAAAAATCCATTTGAGATATCTAGTGTTGTTTTGTATTTTTTCCACACAATGTTATTCATTAATGCGGCACTGTGTGCATTTTGAACTGCAAATGTCTTAGTGCAAGTGTTTAAATGTCTGTAATCCAAAACTAAACAATATGAATTGTCCGGTTTTGATACAGGAAACAAAGGGTTATTCATTTGAGAGGCGCAAGTTTCAATCACTCCTTGGTACTCAAGTTGATCTAGGATCTCCCTGACCTATTTTTTAGCTTCTTGCTTTATTGGATACTGCCTCTGTGCAGTCGGAGTATTTTTAATGGAATAATGTGGTGGGTTGAATCCTCATCCCATCCAACATGGTTTTTGTATAATGCCGGGCCAGGGCTACCGCCCACTCCCGTGCATATGTATATTTTAGATATTTGGGAACAGGGTCGGAGAATGCTGGTAAAATTACTGTTTCTCCTCTAGGACAATCTATGACGAATGCTGGCGGCCAATCTTGTTCAGCTAACAAAATGTCATAGCCAAACGTCAGGTTCTCCCAAAAGAGACCTCTAACTTTCCTGGGCTTGTCCCCCAACATTTGGGATGTTATTTCATATAACTTAGCGGGACACTTACCCTAGTATTGGGTGTTTCCACCATGATGTAATCATTCAAGTCCTCTGTCATCAGAAATTCCATCCGGTTCTGGCGAGCTATTGTTACTTCTGCCGCACTGTCTAGCATCGTCAGAGCCCATTCCCCGTTCAGCAGTTGCGTCCTCAGAATTCTGGGCATGTCTGATCTTTAGACCTGCAACCTTCTTCTTTTTGAACTGTGGCTTTTGTTTTGGTTTATCTTCTTTTTTGGAAGTATAGTCTTGAGCGTGCTGCTTGTCTCTGGAATTTGTACGCTCTTCTTGTCTGTCTGACCATCCTTCCCCCTCGGAGTTTTTCGTTGAACCCTGAAAGGAATGAGAGGAACGTGTATCAGTATCCTGATACCTGTCAGGCTTCCTAATATTGTCCCTATTCCTAAGGTTATACCTCCTTTCGGAGGGCTCCTGTGTAGGAGATCTACCTCTGGATTGAGATCTGTTTTCTTTAACTTTTTGTTTTTTGTTATTGTCCCACAGCTTTTTTGATGAAGCAGGTGTCTGCTTGTAGGTGTACTTTTCGGGACTACCCATCAGTTGTGGTTTCAATGCTTTTCCACCCAAACTGTCCCTGCCTAATTCTGCATATGCAGTTTCAATTATTTTAGGTAGTTCGTGCTCCTGTTGTGAAGGACTGAACTCCCTTAGGCGTTGGCGGATAGCCACTGATGCTGCCTCCCCTTTAATATTAGCTAATATTATGGCTGATACCTGGGCATAATTACCTAGTAATTTCATCCCTAAGTTCAGAGCAGGCTCCGCTCCTTACTCATTTTGTATTTGTCTTAATACATCTGGTATTACTGCTAATGACGGGATGCCATGTGTTCTGGTATATATGTTCCCATGGGGCACAGGGTCAAGACTGATTTGCATATGGCTGGGTCCAAACTGGGGTGGTGTAGTGGGCAAAAGAACGATGGATTTAACCCAGATCTTTTGACTGGGGGAGAATGTTTGCATTGTCAGCATTCCGTCCATCATTTGTTTGCTGTAACACTTTTCGCCATAAGTGGGATGGGGTTGCCCAGACGTGGGTCCCTTGCTCACTGTGCCACTGGATTCAAGCTAGCCTGGCTGAAGAAGGGTGACATACCCTGAAACCGGTCCCAGGATGCTTGTTTCCGGTCCAGGGAGGACCTGGCCTGGCAGTTCGGTCTGGACTGTTCCCATGGGGCACAGGGTCAAGACTGATTTGCATATGGCTGGGTCCAAACTGGGGTGGCGTAGTGGGCAAAAGAACGATGGATTTAACCCAGATCTTTTGACTGGGGGAGAATGTTTGCAATATCAGCACTCCGTCCATCGTTTATTTGCTGTAACACTGGTATATATGGCAGCAGAAACTGTACCCCAAGAGGTACAATCTTCTCTCTGTGGTGTTATCCCCATGGGCAAGCAGATTGTCAGCATTCTGTGTTTTTCATACGGGCTAGTATTCGGGAATACTGCTTCTAACTGTGTTATTTTTTGAGCTACCCAGAATGGCATTTGTTCACGTTTTGCTGGCATTTTACCCATTACTGAGTGTAACATTTGTGGTGTTATTTTAGTTGCTATATTTTGAACTGGAGTTGTATTTGTTGCAACAGTTGCCGGCTGGACTGTAAGTGTCCTCATGAAAAACGGTGTCATGTTTCTATAAATGTTTATTAATTCTTTGTGAAGTATAAGTAAGTCTCCTCCTGGCATTGTTTCAATGTCAGGGTGTGGTGTGTAGGATGCTAATATTGGCCATGTCGCTCCTTCTCTTCCAAGCGGACCGAGTCTTACTATACTTCTTGTATGTGGGAGGGCGCCTTTAAACCAGTATAAGTGTTCCTGGTAAGTTAGTGGAATTTCAATGTCCTCATAGGGACAATATTCGTCGGGTATTCCACTTTCTGTGTAGAAGTGAAATGTCTTTGTTCTTGCATTTGCAACTGGGAATGTAACCTATGAATAGAATACCTCTGTTTTAAACGATTTGTGTGCCTCAATCACGAAAGCTACTGGTCCACCCCTGGATGTTAGACCGTGTGCACCTAGTTTTACGGTAACGGCATTTCTAACATTTTCTGCAATGGAAAGTGCTTCTGCATCTTCTTCGTCTGCCGAGAGATTTAGTTCTTGCATAACTCTATACACGTTTCCTATTTCTTCAGTCATTGTTATAGAGAAGAAGAGCTTTTCAAGGGAACTAAGATAAGGTGTTTTGCACAATTTTAGGAACAAAGTGTCCTTCAAGCTTGATTAACCAACAGCCAATAAATAGGATTTTGCCTACTCAGCTGTGGCGGAGTTTGTGCCCACCCACTCCAGACGTCTCTGGGAAGTTGTGAGTAGGGGTCTCTGAGACTAGCACGACTGAACTACTCAGATTCTACTGTTAAATAAGTACCCAACCAACGTTGGTGGCGCCATGTTGTGTAGTTCCTATAATAATTATACAGGATCTGCGCGTTTGGACAGCATACACTGTAGGATTGGTGTCAGACTGTTTCTGAACACCCCGACCGAGTATGTTGGCCTTTTGTACCAACTAGCTCACAGTGCCAGTAGAGTCTCCTCTTACCAAGGAGAGAATAGTTCCTGGCAACCATCGAACATGACAACCCTGATCCCTCAGGACCGTGGAAACAATATACTACTTTTCGCTCAGTCACTCGTGCTTACTTAGTCTGTCTCGGAGAGGTACACAGAATAAACAGGCTGGTCGTTCTCAATAAGTATTTATTGAACAGTTGTTATTCTGGTGTAGAATAGATGAGCTGCAACAACCATTACACAGTACAAGACATAAATGATTAGTAGTACTAAAAAGGTAAATGGATAGTATAGTTCTACCATCTTACAATAATCATGGATACATACGAGTATATAAAACACATGATAAAAGATGCGTACTCCTACGATGCTTCCCTAACTAGATGTGCCTAAATGTACCTAGCATGTGTGTAGGTGCAAGGCCAAGAATCCATCTAGGATAAAGTCAACCCCATTACCTGGATTGAGAGACTGTGGGACCCCGTCCTGGTCTTGAGTTGGACACCCTGCAAGGGATGTTAGACCACTGCAAGCTGGAGTGTCTGCATGCTGGATCCTCAGCGTCTCTGGTCAGTGTGTCTGCCAGGAAGTCTCGGTCTCCTCTAGCAATCTTAGCAAGATGTGATGTATATATACCCATAGGTCTCCCCAGGGGTCCTACCTCGCTGTATTACTGTGTCGGCCTAAGGATGACGTCAGGCATGAACTTTGTACATAGATATTATACAGGAGATGGTCGTCCTGCTGTGCTTCCAAGAATCCTCATGCATAATGTATGAGCTTCTGAACTAGGGAAAACCTGTGTTCTGAATGCAGTGTTGTATCTAGGTAAAAGGTCAGTCCCTGTAAACTGTTATAAGTGTAATGTAGGGAAGAATATAGGTGAAAGGTAATGAAGATACCGGGACCTATACTATGGTACCTATATGGAATATAACCGTGGAACCTATGAGAAAATCGTTGCAGAAGAGAGTGACATTTGAGTGGAGCAAAGAGCAGGATGAGGCTTTTTAGAAAGTGCATGGGTTAATAGTTAGTGCACCTTGTTGGAAACCTTTTAATGTGAATTCCAAGTGCAATGTTATTGTTGATGCCAGTACTATAGGTCTTTGTGCTGTTTTTACTCCTTTGCATGGTAACAGAGTACAGTGTAGGATTTCTCTCGCCCTTTGAAAGGTGCTGAGTTGCATTACAGCACTACTGAATGCGAGGTTTTAGCGTGTGCGTGGGCTATTGAGAGATTTAGAACATTTCTGTGGGGCAACAAATGTATTATTATTGCTGACCACAAGCCATTGGTTTACATGTTAGATGTCATTGATATAGGTAAAGCTTCAGCAAGATTGGTCAGTCTATTGTCACAGCTTCAGGAGTTTTCTTTTGATGTTAAGCACATTCCTGGTGGTAAGAATGTTCCGGCTGATTGTCTCTCTCGTCTTCCTGTACCGAACAAGAGTATTGATTTCATACTTGATAAGGAGGATGAATGTGTTGTGGCAGTGGTTGATGTTCTTGAAGCATATATAGGAGTTATTTCTGAAGAAGAATGGGTTTTAGTAATCCAAAAAGATGCTGTTTTACAGTTGGTCAAAAAGTTAATGGTTGAGGGTTGGCCTTGTATTAGATTTGTGGACAAATCTATTTTACCTTATCAGCAAATTGCTGCTGAGTTGACTGAAGACAATGGTATGCTAACTAGACAATCTTTTTTTTATTCCTCCTGTGTCTTTGAGAGAGAAAACTATGGGTATTGCCCATAGTGGTTACCCTGGTATTACCGGGACTAAGAAACGTTTGAGGAAATTGTATTGGGGGCCTTACATGGATTCTCAGGTTGAGAGCTTTGTTAATAAATATCAACAATGTTTGTTGTTGGATAAATATTGGAAATCTACTAATCAGTTTATTGTAATGAATCCATTACCTGATAGTCTGTGGTACAAGTTATCTATTGATTTTGCAGGTCCCTATCCCACTGTTATATGTTATCTTTATTATTTATTTATATTTAGTTAGTATGATCTGTATTAGTCAGTGGATAGGGTCATTGGTTGTCTGAGTGACTAGAATGTTATGATTCAATGTGCCTCTGGGACATTCCAGACTGGACAGTGTCTGTTGTCATTCTCTGGTGTGTCGCTGAATGGACCCCTGTGCTGGCTTCATGTTCTCTGAGGAATAGACTCTTCTTCTATCATCTACCTAAGCTTGGAGTGTATTTCTTTTCATCGACATAACATGAATTGGTGATGAGTGGCTGAAGTCAGCACTTAAGAACCTACCACCGTGGTTTGCTTGGATTTTGTTTGAGTCTGCAGTTGAAGTGTTCCCCAGGAGTTGCTGATTTAAATCATAACATATTGGGACTGGATGTGCTGAAGCCTACTGCACTTGGGATTATTTATCTTCACCCTGAATTGGTTATTGGTTGATTTTTCAGCTCTTTTGTGTTCCTTGGAGGGATTATTCTGAAGAGAATATTGTGTACTGTTTGAGTTAAATTTTGTTGGAGTCTTCACTATTTCTACTTTAGTTGCACTTGTCCTGCTGGGTGCCCCTGGTGCATTAAAACTTGTCAGCGCGTCTTAAAGTCTTGAGAATCAGTTTGAGATTTTGCGTGGATGCTAGCCTGAGCATTGTTTGAATTATGCTCAAGGTTCTCACCTGGCACGAACCAAGGACTCCTTCTGGAAGTTTTGTGCAGTGAATGTCCTGCGGAATTCTTGCGTCTTAGACAGGAAGGAGAGCACATCCATCAAAAAGGGTTGTCTTCAGTTGAGCGACAGTGAAGACGATTACTGCAGAGGAGAAGTGCGGCGACGCGCACACCTTAAAGGGATTCTCAGCTATTTTTAAAAGGCACAGTGATGCGCAGATCAGTTTCAGATCTACTTCTACGCTGTTAGTAGCGAGGTGACGCACACCTTTAGGAGTCTCGTTTTTCTTCAAGGCATACATTTTTCCTTTTCGAGTGATTTTACAGGTTTGCCTCAGTACTATACTTTGGTAGCAGCTCGGCGACGGGCACACCTAAAAAGCCATTTTTCAATGATTTGGGCATTTATTTCAACATGAATATTTTATGAGTTTTGGCGATTTAGCACACCTCACACAGGTATTTTGTGTATGTGTGCAAGTCTGACATGCTTACAGTTATATACAGTATGTGTAAAGTTGCGTGTGTAGTCTCACATAATTTATAGGTCATTGGATATAGTTTTAAACACAAGTATTTTCATGTGCTGCATGTGAATTCTAAAGTTAAACTGAGTTCTTATTTTGGTGAGTTTCTTGTAGTCTATGACTATGCAAACTGCAAACTTACCTGGTTCCTTTATGCCAGATCCAGGTGCACCTAGGGCCAAATGGCATCAATGCTTCAAATCATTTAAAAGTTATTTGGTGGCCATTGATGGGGACGGTTTCTCAGCTGTGAGGAAAAATGCAATTCTATATAATTGTTCAGGATGGGAAGGCCTGAGAATTTTGTTCTTCATCAACCAGAAATATCTTCACCATCATCTGAACAATGGGATGAATTCACTGAGGCTGTGAAGAGGTTAAAAAACATTTCAAGGAAGAGCCCACTGTGATTGTAGAAAGGCATACGTTCTTCACCCATAAACAACAGCAGCATGAAACCATAGACAACTTTGGGCAAAGTTAAGAATTTTAGCATTTTCTTGTGAGTTTGTTGGGCCTCTCGAACAATATTTAAGAGATCAAATTGTGGTTAAATGTTTTGATAGTAAAGTTCAAGAGAGGAATTTGTGCTGCAGAAACCCCACTCGGAAACGCTGGAAATAGCAAGAGGTATTGAGCGTTCTGTTCTAGCAGCTAGAAAGTTGGGGAAATCAAAGACATTGTCAAAGGAAGCTGTCAATGCTATTTCTCAAAAACCTAAACCCATACCTAATAGTAAATCAGATTTTAAAAGAACTGAGAAAAGTTTAACATATTTTAGGTGTGGTTCAAAATCTCATGTGGCCAGTGCTAACAATTGTCTAGCGGTTGGAAAGACTTGTTTAAAATGCAAAAAGATGGGCCACTTTGCTCAAGTGTGTAGGAATTTCCCAAAAGATAATGGTAGTGGATACTCAGGATGTGGATAATTCTGTGGGTTCTTCTAACAACATAGATGTCAGTAAGAGATTAGTGCTATCGGTCGGTATGGTAGATTTCCATGTCCAAGTGGAAGGTGGGGGTGTAGATCCGGGGCGTGTGATGTCAGGATTGGTAAAGTTAACACCAAGGTCACTGGTGACTCTGGGTCCCTTCTCACTATTATTTCGGATAATCTTTCTATAAAGAAGTGGAGTAGAATTGATCTTCTGGCTCCAGATATTCGCACTGTAGCATTTGGAGGGCAGGAGATCACTATGATTGGTTACTTCTTAGAAGACATTAGGTTCAAAGATAGAACCATTCACTCGAAAGTGTATGTAGCTAAGAAAGGGCCGTAATATTTTGGGGTGAAGGGACATGGCATGGTATTAAGACCTGGTACAGAACATCCTATTTCCCTTGTGGAAAGTGTTCAGGAAAAGGTATGTTCATTGGAAGATGTTCTAAGGAAGCACAAGCCTGTTTTTGAGTATAGACTAGGAATGGACAAAGGTTACGAGTACACAATTATTCTTAAGCCTGAGGCTATTCCTGTCATCCACAAAGTGAGGAATGTCCCACTGAGTATCAGAAGCAGGCTAAAGGAACATATTCATAAGCTCTCTACTGAGTGTGTTATAGAGCCAGTAGACTCCTCATTATGGATGTCTCCTATAGTCGTGGCTTTAAAAAAGAAATCTGATTAACTGAGACTCAGCATAGATTTGAGGTCTTTGAACAAGAATATTCAAGATGATTGCTTCCCGCTGCCTAGCATCCAGGACATGTTGGCGCAACTTAGTGGTACTAAAATCTTCTCCACAATTGATCTTCGAGCTGCATACCATTAGATTGAATTGAGCAAAGATGCCCGGGATTTGGCGGCTTTTAATACTCCATTTGGGGCATTTCGCTTCCTCTGAATGCCGTTCGGGTTAGTGTCAGTGACAGCGTGGTTTCAAAGGCTTATGTATTAACTGTTGGGGGAGAAGAAAGAAGTTTTGACTTATCAGGACGCCATTTTGATATGTTCCAACTCTGTGCTGTCACATTTGAATAAGTTGAATAAAGTGTTGGGCATTCTAGAGGATCATGGCATCACTGTCAAGAAACAAAAATGTAATGACGAGGAAGAATATCTAGGTCACAGGATTACCTTACAAGGGATTACACTGAAGGAAGATCTCATTCAGGCTATTGATGAATATTCTCGCCCTACTGACAATGACCAGTTGAGATCTTTCCTCGGTTTATGTGAATATTATTCATGCTTCATGCTGAATTTTGCATTGCAAAGCGAGCCTTTGAGAAAACTGCCCAGGAGCAATGCCAAATTTGTTTGGGAGGAAAAACAGACAGTATCTTTCAACACTTTAAAATGTCTCATCATCAAAGCTCCGGTTTTGCAGCCCCATAGTTATCATGTGTTGTCTATAGAAGCAGTAGACACCAGTAATTTAGGTATTGGGGCAGTGCTTAGTCAAATGGTAGATGCGATAGAGAACACTGTAGCCTTCGCTTGTTGAAGATTGTCTGAGGCAGAAAAAAATTACAGCATCATAGAAAAGGAGACATTGGCCTGTGTGTGGGGTGCTCATCATTTTTCAGCATATTTGTGGGGAAGAAAGTTTGTGCTGATCACTGACCACAATCCGTTGGTTTTGATATGAAATGACAAAGGGATGGGCAATACCAGCATAAGACTTATTTGCCTTCTTTCAAAACTTTGAGTTCAATTTTAGAATGAAGCACATCACAGGCAGGAGACAATGCAGGGCAGATTTCTTGTCCAGATGTCCGCCTTCTCATGTGGGCAATAAGATGGATGACTAGGACAAAGAGATAGTTATTGGGTTAGTGGATGGCATTAGTGTGAAAACAGGTGGTTTCATGTGAGAGTTGGGAGGAAAGTGGTGGCTAATGATTACTCTCAAGTTGTGCTCAAGAAGTATATTACCTGGGGTTGGCCGCGGGAAGGTCAGATTGCTGTGGAGTTTAAACCTTACTTGAAAGTGAGAGAGGAGTTGATTGTGGAGGGTAATTTCCTCATGAGAGGTTCTATGTTGATTCCTCCAACTGATTTAAGAGCAAAATTAGTCAAGCTGGCGCATAAAGGGCATGTAGGTGCAACTGAAATGAGGAAAAGAGTGTTTGTATTATTGGTGGCCGGGAATGGATAGTGCAGTGGAGGGGATGGTTGGGGATTGTGGTGGGGAGTGTTCTTAAGCGGAGAAGTCCCTTTGTACCCGTAACACTCCTTTGTGTCCAGTAACCTTTCCAGAACGTCTATGGGAGAAGCTTGGGATGGATTTTATTAGACCCATTGGTGGTTTAAATGGTGGGAAGAGGTTTGCATTGGTTGTAGTAGACTATCACTCTAAATGGGTTTCTGTCAAGGTTATACGGGAGCCCAATACAATCAATGTCATCGATTTTCTTAAAGATTTGTTTCGCTCGGAGGGTATCCCAAGGTTTTTGGTGGCAGATAATGGTGGAATCAGACCTCTTACCACCACCCTTTATAGCCCACAAGGTAATGGCATGGTGGAAAGGGTGAATCGCATGCTGAAGGATACTGAGCAATTGGCTATGTCTTCAGGCTTGCAGGTGCAAGACGCAGTAGCTGAAAGAATTTGGTCATATCACAATATGCCTCATTCTACTATGGGGATTGCTCTGTTTGTATGGTTAAGGGGGAGGCATTCATTTAATGAACTATCACCTGAGTGGCTGCTAAAAGAATCCAAGGCGGATGATCGCATCCCTAGTTTGGATCAGGTGAGATTTCAGGTGGAAAGGACTCAGGGCAAGTCTAAAGTCAGACATGATGATCATAAGCAAGTCAAAGAAGGAGAGCTTTGTGTGGGTGAACGTGTTAGGATTAGGAGACCATTCAAGAAATTAGGTTCCAAATTCTTTCTGGAAATTAGGATTATTCAAGTTGATAAACATGCTGTTAGAGTGATTGGTGGCAAATGGTGGAGTAAAAGGAGAGTAGCCAAGGTTTCTGGTGGCAGTTTGCTTAAAGAGGGCTGGGTTGGAGGAAGTATTGGTGAGGATTTTGATGGTGATCGCAATGCTGGTTGTTTTAAGGATGCTGCTGGTGATCTCATTGTCGGCCGTTTTGGTAATGTAGCAGCTTCTTTGGAGCCACTTGTGTGTAAGAGTGGTGAAACGTGAGACAATGGAGAATTTGATGCAGAGGTTGGTTTGGAAGTGTCACTTGCTGACTATAATGGTGACTCTCTCTTGGATGAGGGGGACTTGGTAATTGGGTTAGAGGAGTCTGGTCTTCGCCCCAAATCACAGAATGGAGCGGTGCATTTAGAGGAGAGCAATTGTTCTCAATCTCCGAATGGTTGCTGTCAGAGTCCAAATGATCGGCAGGAAAACCCAAGTATTTTGAAGATTATATGATGTAGTTTTATTTTTGGTAAGCTTTGTTTATTTACTTATTTATTTTTGTTTTGTGTTGTTTTAAATGCTGAGATGTGTTATGTGTTATCTTTATTATTTATTATTATTTAGTTAGTATGATCTCTATTAGTCAGTGGATATGGCAATCAGTTGTCTGGGTGACTAGAATGTTTCGATTCAGTGTGTCTCGGGGACACTCCAGGCTGGACAGTGTCTGTTGTCATTCCCAGGTGTGTCGCCAAAGGGACCCCTGTGCTGGCTTCATGTTCTAAGAGGAATAAACTCTTCTTCTATCATCTACCTTAGCTTGGGGTGTATTCTGTTTCATTGACGTAACACACACATTACCTACGGACATGAGGTATTTAATTGTTCTGATTATTTTTCTAACTGGATTTCATACAAATTTGTTGGTGTTCAAAACACTGATAATGTAATTGATTTTCTGAAGGATGTTTTCTGTAAAAAATCTAGTATTGGATAATGGTACACAGTTAGTTTATGAAGAAATGTTTGCATTTCCAAAATTGCATGGATTTACTCAGCAGAAAAAGCCTCTGTATTTTCCTTTTGTAAAGAATTTGGTGGAACATAGTAATATATTTTTAAAGGAGGGCATTGAGACAGCATTAGTTTCATGCTTACATGTTAAAGATTATTTAAGGGAAAAAGATTGCACTTGCTTGTGTACTCCACATTCTGCAACTGGAATTTACCTGTTTGATTTGCTGAGAGAGTGTGAACCTAATACTCGCCTCACACCAGTTTGGTTTAATTTGGCAGGCAGAATCTCTTCTATCAGAGAGGTGCAGGAACGTGTGAGTAGAGTACAAGAACGTACAAAAGAATATTGTGATTGAGTGAGGAGTGGTGTGGATAAGAATGTTAAAGTGGGTGAGTAGGTTGGGATTAAAAAACTTTTTTGTGTTCAGAAAGGTGAGTAAGTTTTTGGAGCCTGTGCTAGTTGTGCGTGTTTCCAAAAGTGCTGTATTGCTGAAGGAGCGTGGGTGGTGGAATAAAGGGGCCATTATTAAACTGATTTATGAATAGAATTTTTTTTTGCTCAATGGTGTGCAATTTTCTTGTGAGGATAGCTGGTTTAACACTAATTTGAACAGTTCCAATGGTGTGAGTATGAATGCTTGTGATACGGATTTGAGTGGTGAATGTTTTTCAGCTCAAAGCATGTAGGAGGACATCTGTGACAACAGTGTTGAAAATGTGGAGAATACTCATTCTTCCGTCACTTCTGATTTCACATCTTGCTGTGGTAAAGCTAGACATGTCAAGTTACCTGTTAAATTTAAGGACTAAGGGCCACATGTATGAAGCATTTTTGTGTTCGCAACCGGGCCGAATGCAAAAAAATGCTTTTCACATGTATCAAACCCTATTTTGCGATTCGGTAACCTGCTACCAAATCGCAAAATGGGTTTGCGATTCGCTATTTGGAAGGGACATGTTTTCGGCGTCCCTTCCAAATACCGAATCCTAATGGTTTGTATGAATGTTTTGTGACCGTGAATGTGGTTGCAAAACATTCGCATTTTACCACGTACTTCAAGTAGGTGGTAACACATTTGCAAATACGAAGGGGTTCCAATGGGACGACTTCTCCTTTGGGAATGGCAGCGGAAACGTTTTTTCAGAGCAGGCAGTGGTCCCACGAACCACTGCCTGCTCTTAGAAAATAAAAAGAAAACTTTAAATTTTTCTTTTTAAATGCAACCTTTTTCCTTTAAGGAAAACGGGCTACATTTAAAAAAAAATGTTTGTTTTATTTAAAAGCAATTTGGACATGGTGGTCTGCTGACCCCAGCAGGCCACCATCCCTGTGATTTTAGAGATTCCTAGGGGAGGTCGCAATTTGCGACCTACCTCATTAATATTCATGAGTTAGGTCATTTGCGACCCCCTAGGAATCGCAGAAAGTGTTCAACACGCTTTCATACATGCCATTTTGCGATTTCCTAATTGTGAATTGCAAGGATTCGCAATTAGGGAATTGCAAAACAGTTCCTACATACATCTGGCCCTAAGTTTTATAATAATTTCCTAGGCTTGTCACTTTGTTTTATATTGATGTACCTATGATTTTCCAAGCATGTCACTTTGTTTTATATTGATGTTCCAGGCATTTCAAGTTACCAGTTAAATTATAAAGACTATGGCCCCCATTACGATGGTGGCCAGACGTGCGTCCGACCGTCCGACCGCCATCGTTGAGGGATGGAGACCGCCCGACATGTAGTCGGTGGCGCAACCGACCATATTACGATCAGACCTCCGTGAAGGAAAACATGCCTTTTCCAATTGCGGCTTGTGCTGCAGCCCGGAAAAGGGCTGCAGCACAAACTGCAATTGGAAAAGGCATGTTTTTAAACATCCATGCACCGTGTGCCAGGCACCATTGGGTGCCTGGCACACAGTGCATGGATGTTTGGGCGGGCACCACATGTGCCCGTCTGGCCACATTCCAGTGGCTCACGGGGGTCGGGAGCCCTGCTTGGGGTCCCTCAAAGTCCGTTTCCACCTGGCTTTACATGGCGGTGGGACCGCCATGTAAAGGCTGAGGGAAAGGGACATCCTAATCCCTATTGCGTTGCCTACGTAGACATTGCCCCCATTGTAGGGATTAGGCTCCGACTGCCGCCCCAAAGGGCTCTTTGAGTCTGTCAGAGGCGGCGGTCTTTTCACCTGCCCAAATTGCTCCAACCGCCGGAATCGTAATCCGGCAGTCGGACCGATAGAGTGGACGTAGGGTCGACTGCCACCGACGGCCTGTCAGTGGCAGTCCACCCGTCATCGGAATGAGGCCCTATATTTTATATTGATTCAATATTATTTTCTGCTCTCAGGTCTTGTTTTGGGATTCCTGGTATATTTAGTTTTTTGTTTATTTTAGTACTTTGTTTCTTTTGTAATTTTAGTTTTAGTTTTGTTTTGGGTAAGGGGGATGTTGTGTATTGGACGTTACTAGTGCTTGTTTATTGTTCGTATGCTTTATTGGAACTTGAAATTCTGCCACGTTCCACAGGTTGTCCTGGTGATCTTTTCAGACTTGGCAGCCTATAATTCTGGCTGTTGATCTTCATTTTCCCTTGTGGGCCTGTTGCTGTATTAGTAATAAAATATAGCTTTATTCTGGCCATGGCTTCCTGTTATTCTTTGAAAGGATGTCACTACAGTCATCTTTGGGGAAACTGTATGCCACTGGACGTGCAACTTAGTAGTTATGTAGGGGCCCATAGCTCCACTGAACTATTACACCCTACAGCGCTATAGGGTCTTGAAGGGTGCTAGAAGATTAGGAGCAAACAAACTCCTACAGGGGCCCAGTACTGCAATATTGTATGCCTCATTAAGAAAGGTGAGGGAGGAAAGACTTAGGGGCTGATTATGAGTATGGCAGTCCATTGGACCGCCAAACTCATGGTGGCATGGCAGGAACCGCTGCACTGGCGGTCCGACCGCCGCATTACGAGTGCAGCGGCTGCACTGCCTCAGGATCACCGCAACCGCCGGGGATCCGTGATCCCTCTGCAGTGGTGCAATGGTCTGTGACAGCAATATGGTGGTGGTGCTGCTGCTGCACTGCCAGGCATATTTCAACTTTCCAGACCTCCACACTTTTCATGGCAACTGCCATGAAAAGTGTGGCGGTAAGGAAAGTTAATGGACCCTACATGACCCCCTGGTGCCCTTGTACATGGGGGTGCATGGGGGTGCATGCGGGGGGCACATGTTGTTCCCCCCTGACTGTATGCACCCCTGAACGGTCTTTGGCGCTCCCTTACTGCACCACTGTGGGACCGCCAAAGCACCGCCTGCCAGGCCACGAGGAAACTCGTAATCTGGCGGCTGGTGTGCGGACGGCTTTGGCAGTGTGGGGGCGGTGCGCTGGCGTGTCGGCTGGCTCCCACACTGCCAAAGTTGTAATCAAGCCCTTCGATATGATGAGGCCCACTCTAGGTTCTGAAGATACAGCCCTGCTGGGCTTTAATGAGGGTTGTACGTCACAATATCAAAAGTTAAAATACTATCTGATATAATATTATTTACTTAAATATTGTTCCATTGTGTGTAGATTTTCTATTATTAACTCCAGTGATATTTTTGTAACCAATATTTAGGAGTCAGTATTTTTGTGAGGCAATATTTAGGCCTCTATTTTTTGGTGTTATACCTGTTATTAGAAGCACCAATGCATTTTGAACTTTGCATGCCCCAAAGATGGAATAAAAAGTTTGGAGGTATGTTTCACTTTAAAGAACAATAGTTCTGTTTGGAACCATTTAAGTTGAGGATCGTGTTATGTGTACGAGCGTGACATGCTCCCCATGTTACGCTCGTGTTCCTTGTTCAATTTCATACCACGCTGTTGTAATGGAATAAACACGAGTGTGACACGCCTGTGTAACACTCGTGTCTATTTCAGATAATGTCTTTCGTAGTGTGAACGGGCTGCTCCTGGCTCGTGGAAGGCTGGTGTACATTTGAAGAGGGCGGTGGATATATATACAGTGGGCTAACAGTTACCATCATTCAGTTGCTGATTCTTTCTTACCGTGTGTATGCCGTCCGACTAATAAAGTTGTGTGCCTGACAGAACCTTTCTTCGGTTGAAGTTCTCCGTTCTTAAAGTGCCCAATGATGTTTTCCTACAGATCGTATTGTCATCCATGATTTTTGTTGATGATGTATAGATCGAGTTCGTTCATGAGCATAGGAGTGAGTGTGGAGATAAAGGTTGACACGGATTTTAAGGCAAGAGAAGAAGTATGTGGAAGAGACCTGGTAGTGTGGAGTTATTGTTGGAGCCGCACTCCAATGTTTTACTGCATCCCAATAGTTTGATCACCCCAAAATTTACCTCTGGTGGCTCGGCTTCTGCATCCTTGATCTTGCATTAAGATTCACCACCCTCCTCGACATCAGGCGCCACAACTCTACTTAGAAAAGCGACTGGGACCACTTAATAACTGGGTTCTAGATCATAAAAAAAGTTAAAGGGTTTTATTACAAAATCTCAAAATAGGCATTACAGAGGAATGCTAAATAAATGCCATATAGACTCAGAAACACAGTACATAGACAGAAATCAGAATTATTCTTAGTCCGAATAAGCAACAAAAAAATCATAAACTTAGTACATCTAGGAGAAAAGGAAAGGCTCTCTCTAAATGGACAGTGTTCTGTGAGCAAACATTAAAGTTGGGCCTCATCCTGAAAACCAGGGGTTTTTATACATGTTTTATTAATAAGTAATAAGCAAAAATTGTAAATTAAGCATGGCACGACTAGTGATGACATATTGAGGAAATCAGAATTTAGATTGTTATAACAAAAATATAACACTAACCCATTTCTAAGGAAAAGGAAAACTCCATCAGCTTCCACAGCAACAGTGCAGTCTGGGTATGTACAACACAATGTGAAACACTTTCAAACATAGGCACATACACTACTGTATGCTAGCAAACCTACATCGGAACTTCCAGTGGAAGTATCCTTCAGAATTATACATTCAGTATACAAAGAACGTTTCACTCAATATACATGCTCTCTAAGGAAAATGACCAGTTGTGTCACAGTATTCTGTGCTCTGCAAAGACTGTGGGGAAAGTAGACATGCAAGGGAGCATTGATTCTGAAGAGTAATGAGCAGGAGCAAGATGAACGGAGCAGCAAAACAACATCCATATTAATAAAATAACATCTCTGTAGAAATGTGGCATTATTAAACTACATTAGCGAACACACTTCTAAACCTCTACAAAAAATCGTTTCAAGTGCAACATTAATAATTCATCATAAAACTTATTAGTATTCAGAAATAATTTGTCACCCAGAATTGCACATCTAGAAAAAGTGATTATTTTTTAATAATCACTAAAACAAATTCGTAAAACTTTATAAATCATCCATCAGTTAGCAGACATCATCATCATCTTTAGTTGCTATCGAGAATGTTCCTCTACCATTTTCCTCTGGTTGTAGACCTGATCCTTGTGAGAAATTGGGTTGGTGCTTGGGGTGGGGTGAAACCCTACTCAAGCAACAGCCCAATCCTTTTCAGGGTGAACCACAAAAATGTCACTAAATTAACATGTGCTCAACCCTCTAGTAGCTTGGCACAAAAGCAGTCAGGCTTAACTTAGAATCAATGCGTAAGGTATTTAAGCAGCACTTAAACAGTAATAAAGTGAAAACACAACACAAGAAAAATCTCAAACCAATTTAGAAAAATAGGTTACAATATAATAAACTATTTGTGACCAAAACGACAAAAGTGCAATCAGAAGACCTAGAGATGTGCAATTTTAAAGATTTAGATCAAAGTAGCACCAAAAGGCCCAAAGTGCCAACTGCGGGTATATGATCACACTAGATCGGGACAAAGTCACAAGTTCAGGCCAACCACAATAAAGCACAGGCCGGGCACAGGACCAAGTTTGGCCTGCTGAGGAATGTAGGTAAATGCAATAAGAGGGGCCCCACAGACCAAAGGGACAGGGCTCCGTGAAAGACTGTCAAGTCAAAAGTAAATCCCTTTGGGACCACTGGTCATTCATTAGTTCCACACATGGACACACGCACAGCAAACATTCATAACCCCAATCCTGAATGAGCAGAATGCTACACAGTTAACGAAATATTCATATCCCAAGTTTTTTAGTAAAAAATCCTTATATCAAATATCACTGCAATTTTTCAAAGGATTAAAATTCATTCAATAAAAGAGGACTAAATACAAATTTACTTTAAAAATGGGTAACCAATGCACAAAACCAATCATTTAAAAAGAGAGAAAACATACAAGACAATTAAATCTGTCATTGATTTGGGCTAGTTTGTAGGAATCAATCAAGCCAACACTTGATGACAAACCAATCCTTTTCTAATGTGTTCATCTGTCCCTCAACTTGGCACAACAAATGCTTTGATGCGTTTCGGTGGTTATTGTTACAACCACCTTCTTCAAGACAAAAATTATAAATTGCCCTCATATGAATATAATAGGTTAAAAATCCACTGAAGACCGCATTTCTAATACCGCTGGTTCAAACAGGTATAGACCCACCATCAACAAGTATGTTCCGCAGGTTGGAAAGTATATCCAGAACCTCTCACAGAGGTGGAGTCATTCATTTCTTTGAATTTCACTCAAATATGCCACTTGAAAAGGCTGTCTGATTATCCTGTTGATAGTATAGGGCTTGCACAATTTAAATATCCTACTGCCTTTAATCCAGATGAGGTTCGGCTTCAATAAAACTAATGAGGCCAAGCTTTCAAGTTGTGTGCTATAAGGGGGCTGCACTCGTCTAATGCCTCCCTTTACCTGGAGGTGCTATGATGCTCTCCATCCCCTTGCCGATTCAGCCAAATTATTGCATATGATACACTTATTTCTGTGTTCGCATGCAAAACCAATCCATGTTCTAGGCAAATTGAAATAAGCAGTTTTCCCACAGACATACTAAATTCCCCTTAGAATAGGTTCTCCACCAAGCAAATAATCTCCACTAACTTCATTAGTTATATCACACACACTTCCCTTTGAAGAACTATGCCTTATCATACATATCTCACCTTTTATCCCATTGTCAATCTAGGATATAAACCGACAATCTAAATTCCTCTTACTCTTTCATCTCTTCTAATGCAACATTCTGTTCTTCCCAATTGCTCACTACCTTTACTCCTCCCTCTTTGTATTTTCTAATAAAAGTATGCTCCTCCCTACTCAACAGACACACATAACCTTGATCAGTGTTAGTAACATACTTGTTTTGTGCAATCTCTCTCAAAAATGTACTATATTTAATTTCTCTGCTGTCTTCTCTAATAGCCAAATCTTCTGAAAGCACACTAAACTAATTCAAATATGGAGAAAGAAACTCCTCGTGGTTAAAAAAAAATCTATATAGATGTTACACAACAGTGAGTAAGAAATAGGAAGCTGTACATAAGTAGAGCCTTCCCTAGCTGATGTAGGAAGGTAGGCACACATCTAGCACCCACTAACTTTCTTTATATCTACATATTCTCTAATCATTTTAGTATGCACATTATCCTTAAATACACTTGCTAAGTTTTCTCTATGCGCTAGTACATCATATTTTAACTCATTTCTTATATTAGTAAATAAACATTAGCATTTCTACCACCATGTGAAGCATATACCACAGGAGTCGGTAAGCACAACTACAGTTACACTAATATTATTATTATTGACACCAACCCTACAATTTTATAACATTTAAGTGTATTCCATCTTCTATTGCGACAAAAACTCTTATTGTGGTAAAACAGTTCAAAGATCAACACTAAAACTATACTATGTTTCTTCTTTTTTAATTAAAACAATAATCAAAACAAAAATTCAAAGTAGTCTTCTCAGTTTTCTTTTCAACTGTTTATTTCAAAAGTTCATTTCAAATTTGTTTCAGGTTTCAGTTCTCTTTGTTTGACTGTGTTGTATTGTGCTCTCTTTGGCATCAGACTTATATGTGGGGCTAACTACGATGAAAGATTCTAGAATGCAGGGCGAGCCCTGCCTGAGGTTGCGCTATATGGACTTGTATAATGGTTGTTCTACAATAAACATGTTATTGTAAATAACTTGGTGGTGTTGTCGCCAAGAAACAGCAGTCTTAAAAACTTTATCTCAAAAAGTCTCTTTATTCAATTTAATGTGACTCTTCTTCTGTTTCGAACTCAGTTTCTTATTCACACTCAAACTTGTGCTTGCACTGATTCACAAACGTATGGTCATCCAACACAGTTTCATCTTCTTCACCTTCTGAAACTCAGAACACCCATTCAGGCGAGGCATATTTTCTATTTGGAACTCTCTTTCTCAATAATCTCTTGGCCACTGGTGACTCACTTCCACTAGTTTCAGAATCTATTTGTATCTGACTTTTCTTCTGGTTCAATGGCGTTTTCTTTTGCATGTTCTGTTCCTTGCAATATCTTCCTCAACTCTTTCTCTCTCATCAACAGTCTTTGTCAGAGTTTCTTTACTGTCCGAGGAACTTTGACTTGAGCTCAAACTCTGACTCGAACTTGAACTCTGATTAGCTTTGTCTGTCTGCTCTGTTCACTGTGAACTTCCTCTTTCCTTTGGGGGTCTTTGTAACTTTGATCTTCAACTGCAACTTCTCACTGTTTGCCTCTCTCTCTGGCACTCTAGAGCTTAGTGCACTGCAGGATCTGTATGGTAGCAGTAGCTTTACCCTTTCACTTTCCTAAGTCTTACGGCAATAACAACTTTTTTGCACAATCTTTCTTCTATCTTTTCTAAACACGGTGAGTTTACTGGTGATGCGGTGAGGTTTTGTTGAAGCATTTGTGTTTAGGAATTTTTAAAGCTATAGATCAATTGAAAATGTGGGTGTGACCCTTACACATATATATTCTTTATTTCATTAGAGATTACCCCACTTGTTGAATTGGGTCAAAAAAGAAACTCAAGAGTAATAGGTCCTGAAGAAGGTGGTTGAAAATACCTGTATCCCATCAAAACGTGCGTTGACATATTTTGTTTGAAAAACTCAGTTCAAGTCGCATCAATGGAAGGTTAAAGAAGAATGGTCTCCTTAATTGTCTGTTGAAGAGTATTGTACTGGGTGGTCTAAAGGACCTGTGTATATGGAGTGGGCATGGGTGTGATGTATGAGTGAGATCCAGGGATTGGCAAGTGGGGTGGTCAAATGTTCAATTGTTGTGTATTGTACTGTTTTGATTTTGTACTTATTGTAGTATTGTTTGTGGAATCTATGTATGAGTTTTAAGTACTATATTTATTTATAAAAACGTTTATGTGAAAATGAAATATATGAAAATAAGAAAAATTGTCCGAGAATAAGTAAATCATGCAAAATAATATAAAAATGTGAACAAATGTTTCTGGGTCATTCTATATTGGATTAATTCCATTGATGAATATAGATTAAGCAGGAAGAGTCATTACTGATGGCTGTTGTTTTTCTCCTTTCCCGAACCACACGTATACATTTGGGGGCACCCTTTTTCTGATAAAAGAATAATGAATATTCTTTGGTTTTTTATCTCCTTAAGCACTTACAGTTAATATTTCACTTTTCTAGGAAGTGATTAAAGGGGTAATGAACTGGAAAAAGTTCACACCAGTGGCTCTATCAACCTTATCAACGGCTTCATTGCTCACAAGCACCCGTGTGCCACACAGGTAAAAATTAAACGTTTTGTACTTTTTAGTTTGTGTTGTTTTGACCAATTCGAATCAGTGCTTAAATAGCTAAATCTCTTTTCCTTTAGAAGTATCAGCGCTTCACAAGCCAGCACTTTACAAAGCAATGAATAAGTTGTTACCTCCAACAAATGTGTAAAAATTAATATAGCTCACAAGAATTCTACATCAGTTAGTTTTCAAAGATTGTTTTGGTGAAATAATTGATCATCTTTGTGCAGACTGTAACTTGTAGCTTTCTGATATAGTAACCGGCCACTAGTTAAATAAAGTGATTGTGCATCTTTTTATTCTTGTCCATCGGTAACAAATCTTTGACCAAGAATGTGGTGTCTTTAGTCATTAAGCATGAGGTGAAGACTCCACTTGGCAAGAAACCCAAACTGAACTTCGTCCAAATGACAATTACTGGGCAGCCATAGGACTAGTTTCCTAAGGAAAGTGAAAGAACAAGTTGTTGGAGAGAGGTGCAATCATAATTGTTTTTTAAACTCACTGTTTGATTGTGGTCAGTCAGGATATCGCCCAATAGCACAGATAAATACTCCTGGGAACAGATGCCAAAGTCACTGAATGTCAAGCAGCAGGAATGCTTTGTTATTCCATATGCCTGCTGCTTTTGTCACTCTGGCTGACAGCATCATGAGTGACAGATTACAATCCTATGTTGGGTTTCATGGAACAGCCTTGGTTTGGCCGTAATCCATGTTACAAGACAGAGGTCAGAACGTCAAAATAGAAATATTTTGTTCTTTGTTGGGGAACGAGATCTTTTCAGTACCCCAAAGGTGCTGAGTTCGTCCATGTGTAAGTCTCTATGAATAAATTTATCATACTCAGTAGATTGCGGAAGGTAGCCAAGAGGGTCATACTACGCTAGTCAATGCTGAAAGTAGCCTAGAGGGAGGTAATGTAGTTGAAATGAAAACCTTTGTACTTCACATCTATAACTGAATGGAAGAGGATTTTAGTGCTCTGAAGGTGTAAAATGGATATCTTAGGCCCTCATTATGAGCATCCCACTAAACTGCTGTCCCTGCTCACAAAATGTTTAGTTTGACGGAATATGCTGCACTGGGTAATTATTCGTTTGATAAAGTCAGACTTGCTGAAATTCAATGGATAAAAAACACACACGTAAACTGTGGGCCTTTGGGATTTTGGTGCAAAAACACCAACATATGCATGTTATTCCCCACTTTAATGGGGAAAACGTGTGATAGTAGTTATTTATCAGCCCAGATAAAGTGATCATCCAGGTCACTGCCTTTATCGGGATCAATAAATCATTTATCCTCCTCTGGGCCACGCGTAATGAGGGCTCTAGTGGCAGAACCCCCAGACCCTAAATAAATGCCTTTTTTCATGGCCATCAAATGTGGAACCTTTTCTCAAGTTCTGTTATTTGAGTTTTGTTCAGCGGCAGCTCCTCCACTATGACGGAGGAGCATCGCCCCCCCTGCCTGCAGAGGCAGACGAAAAATAAAATGATTATCATTTAATTTTTCGTCCATCCGAGTCTTGTGGGCGGGGCCACAGCACTGCAGTTAATGCGCATGACGGTTTGGCCGGCCGTCTAAGGACTCCAACTCAGCAGCCTGGCTGGGTGGGGAGACCAGCAGGCACAGGCTCCCAGCTCCCAATGGAGTGCAAAACCAGTGTGCTCCGCCCAATCCCGACGCTGCTCTCATGGTGAGAGCAACGTCGGAATTGGCCGCAGGGGAGTCTCAGAGCGTGCGGCCAGATGAGCAGAAGAGCGACGAGGAGAAGAGCGTCAGGTAACTGTTTTTTTTTGTTTGTTTTTTTCCTTTGTTTGTTTGTTACTGCCCACCCCTCCCCCGTGCTGCCTCACCATTTTTATAAGCCGCCAGCCGCCACTGGTTTTGTTTTCAATCTGAGTATTTTATTCAGACACCGAATCTCCAGTGTAACATACAGATTTATAAAGCTGCCAGAACTGCATGGTTGCAACTTTTATTTCATGTTTAACTAACCAACAATACTACTTCCTGAATAAGATTCTCCTACTCTCTCACTCCAATCATTGGAATTCCATTCATGAAGGAATGTCAGCTGCTTTAATACAGCTATTTCAATTAGTTTGGCATAGATCAGCAAAGAAATTCGCGAGGATAAGCACGAGGGCCCACAATAAAACCAACCAATAGCAAACTGGACTTTATTCAGATCCTTTAAGTCACCATAAAAATGCATGTACGCGCACCTAGACGCACTTAAACATTTATAAATAGTGTACAGTTCATTTGGTTACTTACAGTCGTGTCCAGATTGTATCTCAGTTTCCCACAACTGTTAATCTATAGGATTTTTAAAGTGCTAGTGCAAACATTACTAAGCAGTATTGTAATACCCAAATAATTAAAGCAATTTCAACAGCATACAATATAACCATGTATATGTACAAGCCACCCTTCCAGGCCACCACGTAAGGTTTTTCACAGTTTCAACCAACTTGCGACTTTTTTTTACCAGCAATCATTTAAAGAAATGTAAGTAAAATGTACAGTCCAACATCACAGTGGAGACAAGCTACACGTGCTGTTGTCTCATGATGTCATAATACGTTTTAGAACCCCACCTGGCATCATTAAACACATGGACATTCTGGAATCCTTATTATTGGAGATTAGTGATGATGCAATATTTAGTTCAGCAGACATAAAGATACTAAAGGTGCTTCCTTATTGTACCTCTGTTGACTTGTGTTGTAAAAACGTTGACCAAAGGATGGGTATAGTGGAGTCTAGCTGTTTACTTCCTGCCCATTGAAGTATCAGGAGTGATGAACGTGAATGAAACATTTTTCACATTTATGTTTTGTCTTACTTGTAGATATTTTTTATCTTGTGTTGAAACAATTATATTTATTTTTAGCATTACAATATCTTGTAGAACCACAGATTTGCCATGTTAGGTATGTGGCTTACTCCAGGGTTTGACTGGAGTACATTTGAGCCTGCTCCGTCAACAGTTCTACTTGAATAGTAGTAGGAGTAAATGTAGTTAGCAGCAGTTCTCTTAAAATTTGAGGGTGTGTTTTAGTGTTTTCATTTTTCCCCAAACCCACCTTGTTTTTCCATTAACCCAACCCATTTAATAAACAGTAGTCTCCATTGTGCTACTCTATCCCCTGGTGCCTCCCACATTACCCCTAAAATGGAAACCTTCCTATTTATGTGCACTCATGGCAGAGACTTCCACACAGAAGAGATAGGAAAGGTGCAGGCAGAGATCTCCAGCCAGAAATGTGTGAATAGCATTTCTGATTATGTGAAGTAGTACTCCTGGAGTACTACTTTATTTATTCAAAAATGTTTTTGTGAACAGGCCCCTATATATGTTGATTATTATTAACTAATTGACTTCACAAATCCAGCATACCTAATGTTGCATAAAGGGGCGGAGAATATTGCTATAAAGTGTAGTGTTCCAACGGAGGTGTAAAAGCCAGTCCAGCTATTCACATGATACTGTGCTTCGTCTGAAGAAATTTTGTCATTTCAGCCGGCTCTGAGGAAAGTTGGTATTTGCTATGTCCTTCTGGAACCAGCCACAGGTGAACTTGAACAGTTTTAGTCTACTCTGCCTGGTGTAAACATGGAAGTGTCTCGATCAGACCCAAGTTGTGCTCCACAGCCAAGTTCGAGTCTCGAGTCTACTCAGTGAGAAAGCCTGAAAGATGATGTCCCAGAACGTCAGAGGTTGGATTCTGTGCTAAAACGTTGGGAGGGCAGGGCCCCTAGAGAGGGGTCTGAAGCAGTTGTGACAAGTCTTGTTCCCACATCAAGCTTTGACTGCCTCTGTCTTTTGAAGTTCATGCTGATATTGTTAAACTTATGGTTACCAGAATAGAGATTCTATAATGTAAATCTATGACAGTGTGCTTTAGCAGGGAGGCACCTCCTCCTCTCTCTTATATATTTTTTTTCTTTTAAGTATTTGTGCCATGTAGAGGGGCCTGTTTGAGTATGTGGGTGACTTCCCCAGCGTAGCAAGATATAATGGGGTGTCCTTTATCTTGTTAGTTTTATCCACTTATTGAAGTTGACCGCTATATATGCCCTTGAACGGTGCAGTAGTGGTGATGCCGAGTGGCGTTTCGGGGGTCCAACATTGTACTGCAATGTTATTCTAATGCGTTTCTGATGGAGGGTATTGGGGTGGCAATGGGTTGGGAGGTTTATCCGCCTGTTTAAAGTAGTTTTCTTCTTTTTGCATTTGGATTCCTCCTTCTCTCATTTTTGTTTTGTTTTAACCTATTACTTTCTTGCCTTCCTAAATATATATATATATATATATATATATACATTATCTACTGGCGGTCGCCAGTAGATAGTTATAGTTAGGACCTATTTTCCATAGGAAATCCACAACATTCTATTTGAAATAACTTTGGCGCCGGTTGACGAATCTTCGCGAAATTTTCAAAACTTATGGCCCGCTCCGCTCCTATCCTGAAAGTCTCGGGGTGATTCGTCAAGTGGGGGCTGAGAAAAAAGGGGGGTCCCAAAACGTGTTTTCCCCATGCAATTTTCCATAGGAACCTTTCATCGCAGCTACAGCCCGAACTGCTGAACGGAATTACACCAAATTTGGCAAAAGGTAGCCCTTAGTTCAGAGTCGTGCCTTTTGGTTAAATGGTGTAAATCCGTTCAGTAGTTCCTGAGAAATTTGAAAAGAAAACACATATATATCTGGGCGGAGCCTAACCACACATGTCATCGTGAGATCTGATTGGCTGTCAGCACTTCATCCTGGAATTGCTGGCAGCCATCTTGGGACCAATATAAATGATAGTACCCCATTGAAATGCATTGTAGTGAATCGAAGATTTTGAGGGTTACCAAAAGGAGAACTATAAAGGGTGATAACAGACTTTAGTTACATTAGAATTCATTTGTTGATGGTACCATACTAATTTCAGGAATTGTGGTGTGTTCTAAGGTGATTTTACCCTGTGAAAAACCTTCTGCTGGGATATCATGAATCATGTTTGAGAGAAAACTATTTTCACATGCTTGTCCCATACAGTTTTGGAAGGTGCTCCAGAAGCTAAAATGAGAGCATATTTTCTGTAAATTCATATTATCTTTCTCAGTCATGTGAGAATGAAGTCTGACATTCTCAGTAAAACATGTACATCCAACAAGGGCAGAGACTGTCAGTTGATTCCTTTGTGTTCTACTGCAGCTTCCCAGAGTGTTCTAAAGAACAACTAGAGTGCTAACAGCCTTACTTATGACAAAATTATGGCACACCTGAAGCCATCTTGATTGGAATAAACTGGTAACTCTTAAAACATTTAATTTAAAAAGGAACAAAATGAGGGGGTTCATTTTGTCATAGAAATTATGGTTAGTGCTGTAGAAAGAAAAATTAGGACATGTTTCAAGTGTGATCTCAAATATCTTCCTGTTATATTTCAACAGGAGCAGCCTGTCAGTTGATGCCTTTGTGTTCTACTGCAGCTTCCCAGAGTGTTCTAAAGAACAACTAGAGCGCTAACAGTCTTACTTATGACAAAATTATGGCACACCTGAAGCCATCTTGATTGGAATAAACTGGTAACTCTTAAAACATTTAATTTAAAAAGGAACAAAATGAGGGGTTCATTTTGTCATAGAAATTATGGTTAGTGCTGTAGAAAGAAAAATTAGGACATGTTTCAAGTGTGATCTCAAATATCTTCCTGTTATATTTCAACAGGAGCAGCCTGTCAGTTGATGCCTTTGTGTTCTACTGCAGCTTCCCAGAGTGTTCTAAAGAACAACTAGAGCGCTAACAGTCTTACTTATGACAAAAGTATGGCACACCTGAAGCCATCTTGATTGGAATAAACTGGTAACACTTAAAACATTTAATTTAAAAAGGAACAAAATGAGGGGTTCATTTTGCCATAGAAATTATGGTTAGTGCTGCAGAAAGAAAATTTAGGGCATGTTTTAAGTGAGATCTCAAATCCTCTTCTATTTCATTAGAAAATTCTGACATGCAGACTGAAACAATCACTTTCAATACCAGCAGTAGACTTCCAGTTAACTCCCTGGTGAGCAGTAGCTTTACTACAGTGATCTAATGAACAACTAGAGTGCTAACATTCTGAATTTATGGCAAATGTGTGACATCTGAATGCCTTTTTGATGGAATCAAAGTAAAAAACTGAAAGCATTTCCTACTGAGGAGACTGCAGTAAATGACGAAATTAGGAAACTTCATAACAAATAAGTCTCCCAAGATGGCCACCAGAGAAAAAAGAGCCCAAATGTAGCACAAATATCACCCAGTTGTAGCCCACATATAGCCCAATGACAGAAGTGTGCAAAACACTTTTTATTTTTAGTTTTTCTGCAGTTTTATATAGTGCAAACTGGTCAGGTATTGGAGCGTTACATCTTACTTGGACCCCTTATTGCGTATTTTGCACGAAGTACATGAGATTGATCTTGCGAAACATTGAACTTTACGATTCTGTTAACCTGAAGTTGCTCTGAACCGGGCTTTGTAACACCCGTTTTTACCTACTGGTTTTAATTAATTCTCAATGTATTGTATTAGGAAAGAGGATTTACTGTTTTTATGTACACTTTTATGATCTATGTTTCTAAATCAGATCAAATAAAGTTTAATGAATTCTATGGCAGGACGGAGGCGAGGATTATGCACATCTTTCCTCACTTTATTTGCATAGCAGTTCAAAGAAAACGTAACACAACAATCATTAAACAAAAGACTACACAACCCATGAACCATTAGGGGGTAGTCTCCAAGGTAACTGTGGTCCAATCATATCACAGTCCATCGTATATAATATCGTGACGTCCCTTCCGCTTCCTCTTTCTTCACTGCTCGTCAGTTAAGTGCATTCCTTACATTCTTGGCTTAATCTGACGTTGTTGCTGTTTGTATAGCGGTTTCTTGTGCACGTTATTAGCATTATTGCCTTGGCATTGTTTCATATTCCCTGCACAGCAGGCTCTTATCCGAACGCGTTCTCCCCCTCGCAGTTTCTCCCGCTGTGTGCTCTGCGCGCGGTGAGATCCTGTCAGGCGCGTCTGGTCCGAGCTAGGCAGCTCCGTCAAGCGCTCCCGCTGGTCTTTACGAGCGTTTGGGAATCCGGTCACTCCTTTAGTGTCCGCTTGATTCCCGACCAACCCTCGCCTAATTTTGACACCGCTATGCGGGGATTTCCCCACACGGCCACGTTAGTGACCAGCGCCACCTGGTGGTTGTAATTGGTATTGCGCCTCAGTCTATTCTTATAACAGCTTCGGGGAAAGCCCAGCTGTTGGAGCACCGGCGAGGTGGCTGTCTTAAGGATTTTAAGGGCATTTGTTCTGTGCTCACACCCTCTGCTATCATGTCTTCTCCAGAAGACCATTTTTACTCCTCCTACCAGGAAGTGGAGGAGGAATGGCCCCCCAACTTCTCCCTCCAGCAGTGGACCAAGCCCTCTCTCTGGCTATTTCTGGGGCGCTGGCTCCTCTTAGGGATCAGGTTGATAAGCTGGCGAAAAGCATCCCTGGGGTGTTCAGTGACCCAGATCTGGTGGTGGCGGGTCCAAGTAGCTCCCAGATGGGGAATAAAAGGGCCGTTAAGCATAACGCGGGGCACTTGGAAGGATTTGATAAACTTACGGAGACCTTCCTCAAGAGTGCGCGAACACTAAAACATGCACCCTGCCGGGAGGAGGAGGGGCCCGGAGAAAATTGCGACACTGTCACCACTATTGTAGACCCCGACGGCGGGTTTTCCTTAGAGGGAGAGGGTGTATCGGAGGACGATTTCTCCTCCGATGAGGATAAGGACTCGGGGCGTCCCTGGCGTCCAGAGTCCCACTCCTCTCAGTCCCCGGTTGTGGACGGGGTCCACTCGGACATGTTCGAGCCTACCCAAATTTACCATCCTAGGTCGGCAAAGTGGACACCTGACGCCAAAGTGGCAGAGTATGTGGTGGGGAAAATCCATCAACCCCTTGAAAGGGAGGTCAGGAATAGGATGAGGGGAGAATGCTCCAGGCCCTCACTGAAGGGGAAGGTGGCACACACACCTGAAATTGATGAGAAACTATGTACCTTTTTCTCCAAGTATATGAGGGATCCCAAGAAAGGAATTGATAGGTCTTGGACGTGGTAGGGCCCTTGAACCAAATTATTCAATTGACGGAGCGTTCCAAAGAGTCAGGATCCCCTTTGTCCACGGATATTGTGGCTGGTTGGGTGCACTACCCTAAACCCTAAAACACTACCCCCTCCACTACCCAAACACCACTGCACTACCCTAAACCCTAAAACACTACCCACAGCACGACACCCTACACTACCCAAACATAACTGCACTACCCTAAACCCTAAAACACTACCACCAGCACGACTCCTAGACTACCCAAACACCACTGCACTACCCTAAACCCTAAAACACTACCCCCAGCACGACTCCCTACACTACCCAAACACCACTGCACTACACTAAACCCTAAATATACCCCCAGTATGACCTCCCACACTACACAAACACCACTGCACTACCCTAAACCCTAAAACACTACCCCCAGCACGACCCCCTACACTACCCAAACACCACTGCACTACCCTAAACCCTAAAACACTACCCACAGCATGACCCCTTCACTACACAAACACCACTGCACTGCCCTAAACCCTAAAACACTACCCCAGCACTACCCCTACACTACCCAAACACCACTGCACTAACATAAACCCTAAAACACTACCCCCAGCACAACCCCTACACTACACAAACACCACTGCACTACCCTAAACCCTAAATCTACCCCCAGCATGACCCCCTACACTACCCAAACACCACTGCACTACCCTAAACCATAAAACACTACCCCCAGCATGACCCCCTACACTACACAAACACCACTGCACTACCCTAAACCCTAAAACACTACCCCCAGCACGACCCCCTACACTACTGCACTACCCTAAACCCTAAAACACTACCCCCAGCACGACCCCCTACACTACCCAAACACCACTGCACTACCCTAAACCCTAAAACACTAACCCCAGCACGACCCCCTACACCACCCAAACACCACTGCACTACCCTAAACCCTAGAAAAGAAACCCCCACCCCATGCCCAATCCCCCTTCCCTCTCACTCCTCGTGGTTCCTCTCTCCTCGTGGTTCCTGCTTCACGTCATCTCTGAGGGGCGGTGCACATCGTTGTGAGAAAACGGAACAGCCTCTGTTTCCTTACAACGACATGGATCGTCTACATGTTTTTTAGAACGCATGGTCATTTACCATACATACCTTTACAACATAATTCGTTGTAAAGGCATGCGTGGTAAATGACCATGCGTTCTAAAAAAATGCGTAGTATTGACTTTGTGATTTACAACGCATGCGTGGTAATGCATGCGTTGTAATAATATCGCAAAGTAAAAAAGTCGTTGTAACTGCTGTTTACCGATCGAAGCTGGCCCCTGTTCTTCAGTGAGACGTTTATTTGATTAATTAGGAGGAAGGAATGTGGTTTTTTTACCGAAAAGTGCATTCCCGGCTGTTGTATTCTGAAAGTGTCCGCGTGGCCTGGTTTCACTTCCGGTGAGAGAGTGGAAGAGTCTGTTTGGATCTAAAGGAGTTCTGTTGTTGGACGGGGCCGGTGCGACATGTCATGAGAAAACATAGCTAATGGAAAGTGTCCTCCCTGAAGTGTGGAGCAGTGCCATGAGATGTCAACGAGTGTGCGTCCCACCGCAGTATGACCGTACCGCGTGACCCATGTGCCGCCTCCAGGGTACGGGAGGCAGAAGCAGCATCGCAGGTCCTCTTGAAGACCGTTGTAGCACTAATTCTACATTTTGGTGCTAGGGCATTTTAACTTCGTTGTTCCTGCCAGATACAAAGAGAAGATCCTGTGTTATTCAGTGCCCTCGTTACCTTTTTTGTGGGTTGTGGTGCTTGTCACTTCGCTGCCCCGCCGGTGCACATGACTGGGCACCCCACCTCGTGTGCCATCTGCAGGGCCTCTGCCCTCGGATCACTGGTTTCGGTTTCTGGAGTGGCAACATAAACAGTTGCTCCCAAAGGACTAGCCTGAACACTTAGGTGAATATCCCCTGCACCAGCATTCCACGGAAATTCTTTCCTAGCTCTCCCACGTCAACGAGCACGGCTCCGCTCGCGACACCGTATGACGTCATCGGAGCCATAAGAGGACCTCGTCAGCGTGCTGACGTCAGTTCCACCCATTTTTTCCGTGCCACCGAGGCAAACAGGGGACCGAGACATTTTCACATGTATACATAGTATAATAAATATATATATATTCACTGAAAAAACCATAGGTTTCAGGCACGTTATAGTTCGAAATTAGCATTTAAAAAACCTTAGAAATTCACTGAAAAAACCATAGGTTTCAGGGGCGTTATAGTTAGTTGGACATTTCACTCGTACAAAACCATAGAAATTCCCCTGTTATAGTTAGTTCAGCTAACTATAACTCGCGCGCCCGCAATGCACTGCTGATGACGACACATATTACATCACTCATGACATGGTCAGTGATATCACTCATGACATCACTGATGACATCTCAAATGACATCACTGATGACATCACTGATGACATCATCCAGTGAATGTGTGTTTTTCTGAAAATTAAATATGTTTTATATATGTATATCTCAAGGTCCATGGAAGAATAAATGGGTATATAAGTGTCTAAATGGATGATTTTTTTGTAAAATTGATTGTATAACTGACTAAGTGTATCTTAGTGAATACATGGGTTAGTGAGTAATGTTTAAATATGAAAATATCTGTATCAGTCTCTCACTTTGTGTATAAGTGGCTGCATGGGTTGGTGAGTAGCTACATGAGTGTCTATATGGGTTATTAGTTGGTTTTTTGAGTATCAGTATGAGTGTCTGAGTGTCTGTATGGTTCGGTGGGGGTATTACTTAGTGCATAGATGCATGAATGAGTGACTCACTGTATGTGTTGAAGACAGCATGTATGCAGGACTGTATAGGTGGATGAGTATGTGTATGGGTGTGTTAGTGAGTGAATGACTGTCTCAATAGTGTCTTTATGAGTAACTACATATGTTTTAAACTAGTATATGTGAGTATTGGTGTATATAAGTGAGAGTGAGAGATTGGAAGAGTTCCTGTACAAATAAGTAGGTGTTTCTATAAGTGATTGTTTAAGAGAGTAAGTATGTGTAAGTTTCTGTAGAAGTAAGTGTGGTAGTGTGTGTATAACTGTATATGCAAGTAAATGGATGTTTGATACTTTGTTTGCATGTGTGACTATGTGTGTGAGTAACTCTATGGATGAGTGGCGGTGTGTAACAGGATGTATAAGTGTATGAGTACATATGATGAGTGAGTACATGTATGAGTGACTGTATAGGGACTGTTGGTGAATGAGTGGATGTGTGTGTAGATCTTGGAATTACTGAATAGGTGTGTTGTAACTGGTATTGGTATGTCCATTGTTTTGAAAATGTTGGTTTGTATTTTTGAGTGTGTGTATCAAAGGTTATATTAGGGTGAGAGGAGGTCTGCCACTCTATCACAAGGATGATGTCATCAGTGATGTCATCAGTGATGTCATTTGAGATGTCATCAGTGATGTCATCAGTGATGTCACTGACCATGTCATGAGTGATGTAATATGTGATGTCATCAGCAGTGCATTGTGGGCGCGAGTTATAGTTAGCTGAACTAACTATAACGGGGAATTTCACGGGTTTTGTACGAGTGAAATGTCCAACTAACTATAACTGTCCCTAAAACCTATGTTTTTTTTAGTGAATATATATATATATATATTGATATATATATATATATATATATATTGACAACAAGTATTGACCAAAATGTCGGCCGACACGCTGCGAGACCGGGAGGCGGCAGCTTCCGAAATGTTCAGTAATAACCTCTCAAACGATGCAAGCACTGATTTAACTAAAACCAACATGAGCGTTGCCAAAAATAGCATAAAAGACAAAATGAGGACTTTGGAGAAACTAATGCGAGCAGAGCAAGGGAAATGGTGGGAATTCCAATCTCTGCGAAGATACCTTGATGTAGGACGGATCCCTAGAGGATTGAGAATTCTCATCGCGCCCAGCTACGAAAAACCTAACCCAGACATGATGAGTGACTGGGCAGAGTGCAACCTCGAATCTTCCAAAAAATTAGTGGTAATTCTTGTTAAATATGCTGAATCAGACAGGGCAGATTTACAGGAACAAATTGACAAATTAAATGAAGAGATAAACCAATTGGGCAAAAGTGATGAAATAACCAAATTACGTGAGGAGATCACATTAAGACTACGCAAAGAAGAAGATAAAATAAAGGAACGTAAGGCGTTTAAATTCCACAGAGACAGAGTGGATTATGAGACTGGACGCATCTTTACATTTTCCAAAAAATATGATGCCATGAAGACTTCAAAAACCAAAATGAGAAATGAGTCAGCACCAATTGCCCCACTAAACCGAGAAGGCTACAGTGAAACTTCGAATTCGGACTTAAGTTCTGCACTAGAGAGTGAGGTGGAACCAGATACTCGGCAAACAAATACTGGTGGGGCGCAATCGAAATTATCTCTAGCTGAAGAGTTAGATTTTTTGTGTCAAGACCGGCGGCAGACTCTCCGCCGGAGAACACAAAGGAGCAATTCAGGAAGAGGCGAAACCACAAACGCAGGCAGAGGCAAAAAGCGGGAAGAAAATCCAACTGCCAACAAGAAACGTGAGAGAGGGCGATGGAACCGCAAATAATGAATGGTGAAGAAACCACAAAAAACATTATCAATCTGACTGAAATCAATTTAAACAACGCAGAAAAACAACTACTCGCATTGGGTCTCTCCTATTGCCCGGAAACGAATTTTAATTATGCAAATACCAGAATGGATATCTATCGCTTTATTCGCAAATTAAACTGAAAAAATTCCATGCCTTACAACAACACAATACAAGACCGGAAATTGATAGCCAAGGTCAAACTGGCTCCCCTCCAGGGAATTCCATGACTTCAGACATAAGTTTGCTGGAAACTCTAAGAGAATTACAGGAAGAAAACAGCAATGCCAGTAGTCAAGGAGACTCCCACCCCAGAGGGGGTCACCATCAAGAAATTAGTTCTGAGAATGAGGCACAAAATATGGGCAAAAGAAAGCCACCGTTCAAAAGAAAATCTACTTTCAATCCGATAGCACCTAGAGATGCGATTGACATTTTTAGTGAACAAGTGACTGTTGAGATGAAAAAGTTAAACTACCAAGTACAAAATGCCAAACAAAAAATAAATAAACGAAATTTACAATACAACCAATTGATGACCAAACTGCAAAAAAACAATCAAATCATCATCAGAAATTCAGATAAGGGAGGCAATATAGTCTTATGGGCAAGAAAAGACTATATCAAAGAAGCCTTGTCCCAATTAAATGATCGAACGTGCTACAGAACAAGCAATGCTTTGGCACTAAGAACTATCTACAATGAATTTTACAGTAAAAGTTTGGCACGGAAATGTGCGGGACTCATCACCAAGGATGAATATAAATTTATCAAAAAAGAAAATACCACAGTCCCCAATATATATTTCATACCCAAGATTCACAAAAATGCGCAACAGCCACCAGGCAGGCCTATTATATCGGCACAGAACAGTCTTTTGGAAAATGCCTCACAGTATATTGACTACTACTTACAGGATTATGTACAGATGCTGCCATCTTATATAAGAGATACCAGTGATTTTATTTCCAAATTAAAAGACTTTGTGTGGAAAAAAGACTACTTACTAATGATACTGGATGTGGTGTCTTTGTACACCAGCATTAACCACAAAGATGGAATACGAGCACTTGAATACTATCTGGGGAAAAATACGACAACCCTGACCCCACACAGTGTGATGCTAGTCAACATGGTCAACTTTTGCTTAAATAAAAACATCTTCATGTTTGACAAAACATATTATCAGCAAATGCGTGGTGTTGCCATGGGGGCCAGCTTCTCCCCCAGCTACGCATGTTTACACATGGGCTGGTGGGAGGAGCTGGTCTTGGGCAACACACACAAAATGTATATGGAGAAGAATGTCAAATTGTTATTACGTTTCATTGATGATTTGTTCATTGTGTGAGATGGAACTATCCTGGAAGCCACAAATTTTGTTTCAGCTATTAACAGTAACGGCATCAATTTTAGTTTTACAACAGTTATCAGTGATACAAGGGTACATTTTCTAGATGTAGAAGCATATGTAGAGAACAACAAAATAGAAACAAAAATATACCGCAAGGAAACGGCAGGTAATTCAGTGCTCCACTCGTCAAGCTTCCACCCCAGACATTTAATTGAAAGCATTCCCTACGGGGAAATGCTCAGGTTAAAAAGAGTGTGCAGTAACCCTAAAGAATTACAAATAGCACAACAAGCGAGCAAAAGGAGATTCTTAGCTCGGGGATACTCCACAAAGACAATTGATGCTGCCATAAATAAAACTACTGGCCTGGATAGATCCAATCTCCAAATAGCCAAAGATAAAAACAGTAGTCAAAAAGAAGACCCTATGAAGTTGAGACTAATTTTGGCATTCAATAAGCAAGACAAAAAAATCAGAAATATCATGAGACACATTTGGCCTATTGTACAAAGTGATCCAGTTATAGGGGCGACATTACCACATAATTTGGGAATCACTTACAGACGTGCCCCATCTATGAGCTCATGCTTAGTCAAGAGCCGTCCTGAAACAACAGACCATCACACTTGGTTGATGCAACGCAACGGCTTTGTTAAATGTAATAGCTGTAAGGCGTGCCAGTACGGAATCAATAAAACAACATATAAAACTCCATTCTGTGAAAGGGAACACAAAATAACCAAACCCCTACACTGCAAAACTGACCATGCCATATATGTGCTGGAATGCTCCTGCAATTTAAAATATGTAGGAAGCACCAAGTTACCGGCAAACAAAAGAATTTTGCAGCACATACGGGCCATTACTAATCAGGCTCCAACGTATCCAGTGGCACGCCACTTCAAAGAAATACACAAAAATAATTTGGAGCATCTATCATACTACCTAATAGATGCAGTACCAATTAATAGGCGGGGAGGTGACAGAGAGGGAACCCTTCAGGAAACTGGAGACCAGATACATCTTAAACCTCGATTGTAAGTTTCCGGGGGGCCTTAATACAACAGAGGACCTGTTCACCTGCCTCCACTAACAAAAAGGAGTAATTATTTTCTATCAACCATTGTAGATGTCTCATGATCAAAGGAGATAATCCTTGACAACAACCAGGCAGTGAAAGATTCTTGCGGTATCATCTCTCTGCAGTAAGATTATCTGTGCTTTACATATAGAGAGTGACAAAACACACTAATACTCAGATGCAGGTTGCTCATTGGGGGGTTTAGAAGAAACTGATTGGAAGGCTCACACAGATAAAGAGCATCCTATTTAAAACTTTTATAGAGAGAATATATATAAAATTCTTATGTTTACAGTAGGAAGCTGCCAATCCGACCTGAACCACGAATACAGTGGTTTTTTAATCAATTTCAGCACTTTTGCACTTTATGAATAAGACAGGTCATCACTTAAGAATGGGATTGTTGCACTAATTAACACTGCACTAGCACTTTAACTTTGGGTGTTTTTATAGTAGACAGGATTGTTAAACAACAACTAGAGAGGTACGACAAAACAGTATTGTGTACTAACAAAGGCTGGAAACAAGGGTTAAGAGTTACAGGGATGCAACAACGCATTATGCAATGATTTACAAAAATGCACCCCTCCAAAAAAGCAAGGGAAACTGTTTTTACAATTTTTATTGCTCTTACAGCTAGTATTGCTTGAAAAAATATATTTATTAATATGATGTATTTGTCTATATATTTATATATGGATTGTATTATAAGCATTGAAATTATCAAATTTTAATTTCAAATTGCGGCTGACCGTCAAATAATGGGTGTATGATCAACAAATACAAACGTTTTTATGGTATTTCTTCTATGTTTATGCCTAGTCACTGTTTACTCTATGCACACGTCACTTTAAAAAGGGAAAAAGACTATGGCAGCGATGTCATGTGATCAAGGTCCGGCTGGACCGAAACGGGTTATGGCTGACAAATAAAGAAGGAACTTTTGCACTAACCTTGTGGTCCGCGCCTGCTTCCAACAAAGGATTTAAAAGCCAAAGCGAGCGGAGATCTTTTTGATGTATGTATATATATATATATATATATATATATATATATATATATATATATGGGAAACAGCGTTTACAACGTTGCCATTACATCGCGTTCCTTTTACAATGCGGTTGTTACAACGACCGTGTTGTTAGAACGCGATGCCTTTACATCGAAAGTCATAAGATCGACTTGCTGTAGGAGGCGCTCTAACCTAAGGAATAGTATAATTTACTATTCCAACACCTTCCCTACTGTTGCGCACGCTGGAGTTGGAATAGTAAATTATACTATTCCTAAATCCAGCGCGCCTCCTACAGCAAGTTGATCTAATGACTTACGATGTAAAGGTATCGCGTTCTAACAACGCGGTCGTTGTATCGACCGCGTTGTAATAGAACGCGATGTAATAGCATGCAATGTAACATGCTATATTCATAAATATTCACTAAAAAAGCCAAAGGTTACATGGACATTATAGTTAGGCTCATATTTCACTTGTAAAAACATTGAAATTCAGCAGTTACAGTTACCTGAGCTAACTATAACTTACGCCCCCGCAATGCACTGCTTATGACCTCACATATTACATCACTCATGACATAGTCAGTGACATCACTGATGACATCTCAAATGACATCACTGATGACATCTCAAATGACATCACTGATGGCATCATCCACAGCACCACTCACACACCCACTCACACCACCAGAGTTTCTCATACACTCACTCACACACCCACAAAACCATTTGCATACCTATTCACATATCCATACAATTTGTCACACACCCTCTCACTCATCCATGCAAACACTCACATACCCCCTGCAACAGGGTGTCAAGGGCCAAACGTTTGTGCATAATGTTCCTTAAAGTTAATGGCCTAACCCACTTCATTAATAGGAAAAAGGTTCTGTCTTGCATTGCATTGAAATTTCCAGGCATAGCCATATTGCAAGAAACGCATATTTCACACCCGGAATCTAGTAAATTAAGGAGAGATTGGATAGGTCATGTTATTAGTAGCAGTATACTGCCCTCCTCCCTTTCTGATTCTGTCTTCTTTGAAAAGGCGTGGAGTTGCCATTCTCGTTCATAAAGCTGTACCAGTTACTGTCTTGAAAACATTGATGGATCCATAGGGACGTTACGTCTTCATAAAATCTAAAGTAGGAATCAGATTTTGATTGTGGGGTCAGTGTAGGCTAACCAGACTATTCACTGAGTTTGGTTCCACCATGGCAATTATGGGGGGAGACTAGAATATAGCGCTTGATCCCCATTTACATCGTTCTGGCCCAATGGATAGGGCTAACGCACGGGATAGAGCAATCTTGAATGATGTAGTGAGTGAGCATGGCTTGAAGGACCCTTGGCGGTTGTTACACCCTAAGGATAGGGAGTATACATTTATCTCCTGTGTCCATGGGACTTGTTCTCCGATAGGTTTCTTTTTAATGTCCCATGCCGCGTTAGCCTTCCTGAGTGATTGTAGTATTGTACCTGGGGGAATCTCTGACCATGCCCTAACAGTTTTGAAATTGGATTTAGGACACGTGCCCCCAGCATCAAAGTGTTGGAGACTGAATGTCTCCCATTACCGTACCCCAGAGAGTAAACAAAAACGTATTGGCCATTTACGTCAATTCTTACTAGATAGCGAATCCTCTACAAAATCAACGCAGATGTTATGGGCAGCAGGGAAGGCCACTTTGAGAGGTATGCTCATGCGGGATTCAGCGATTCGCAAGCGAGAAATTAGTGATACACAATATCGTTTGGATAGGGTAGTACGTGACCTTAATGAAATATATGTGGGCATCCCATTATGGCTTCCTTAGGTCAATTAGAGCGAGCAAAATATGATCTTAATTCGCATTTCACTACGCAAGCATAATTTGCCCTCCTTCGTTTGAAGTGGCATCATTATGAACAAGGTGAAAAGGTAGGAAGGCTTCTTGCAGCTTAGTTGCGTCAGCGAGAGGCACACTCTGCTATTCCAGCGATTCATAGCAAAACTCACGGTTTACTCACACACCCAGTGCAGATCACAGAAACGTTCACACGCTTCTTCTCAGCTCTTTATAGTTTAGAAGCCCCTCTTGATGCTGCTTCTGAACACATTTTTTTCAGGATCTCCATTTGCCTTTTTTGTCAGAGGAGGTTAGGCAGCTCCTGGAGGGAGAGATCACAATGGAGGAGATCTCAGAGGCTATCAGGAGTAGGTCAAATAATAAAGCCCCATGAGATGATGGTTTCCTGATTGATTTTTATAAGATAAACATAGATTGATGGTTCTGCTTCGTTATAGGCTTTATAAGGAGCTAGTGGGTGATGCTGTAATTCGACCAGAGTTTAATAGAGCGATCATCACCATAATCTTGAAGCCTGAGAAAGATCCTACAAATTGTGCGAGTTATGGTCCTATTTCGCTTCTTAATGCAAACATGAAGATACCCATTAAGGTCCTTGCAATTCGCCTCAACAAAGTTCTTTGTAGCCTGATACATAGCTGTCAAGTGGGATTTGTACCAAATTGTTTTTCTCGAAATAACATGGGTCTTTTGTCCAATGTAATATGGCAAGTTCAGAATGACCCAGATGACAAGCTGCTGCTTTCTTTGGATGCCGAAAAGGCTTTTGACCAGGTTGAATGGGGATATCTTTATCTTACCTTAAGCAGGGTGAAGATAGGTTGAGTTTTTTTGCCCAAAATTCAGTGGCTATTCTCAGCCTCTTCAGTGCAGATTGATGTGGAGGTCACTTATCAAAGCCCTTTCAAATTTTAGGAGGCATGCGTTAGGGCTGCCCACTGTCACCTTTGTTCCTTTTAGTTTTTGAGCCGTTGGCGGTGGCAATACGTCAGTCTCCCCTTGTTCAGGGAGTGGAAACCCCTGTTGGTGCTTGCAAGATCTTATTATACACGGATTATATATTGTTGACTTTGAGTGATCCTGCCTCCTCTGTTCCCCAACTCATGGCTTTAATCAAGACTTTTTAAATTTCCTCTGGGTATAAGATAAATTGGTCCAAGTGTGAGGCAATGTCACTCACCTGTAGGAATCAGAGAACCATGCAAGGCAATTTTGGTCTTATATGGAAGGCCGCAGGTTTGAAGTATTTGGGTCTGCTGATAGAGGTTTGGATGATCTGTGGTTGATAATATTCAGCTTTTGATGATTAAGATGGAACAGGACTTTGTGAGACGGTCCACCTTACAGGTCTCTTTTTAGGGTAGGGTATAGATGATTAAGTTGGAGACTGCTCCTAGATTCAGCTATGTCTTTGGTATGCTGCCCCTCGTTATTCTTGCTTGTACTTTTCAAGCCATAAATTGGAGTTTTAATAGGTTTATCTAGGCAGTCAAGCAACTGCGACTTAAATCGTCAAGGTTACATGCGGATTCCAGGTCAGGTGGTCTTCGGCTCCCTGATATGCGTCTTTACTGTATGGCTGAAAAATTATTGCAACTGGCTTATCTGTTGGTTCCTGTTACTGATCAACCAAATTGGGTGATATGGGAGTGGAATACTGTTAATGCTCCTGGGGGCTTAGGTATCTTGTACAAATCTCATGTCTTAGCAACCCCACCCTGTCCTCCGACTATTAGGGCTATGTCGGCTGCTAGGAGGGATTTGTACCGACTTTTGAGAGTGGATAGTACCGTTGGAGATCTCCTTTATGGGGACTCGATTCATTCCTTTAAGTCGTTAAAAACAGATTTTTCCCTTTGCCAGTAGCAGCTTTGGAAGTATTGGCAAGTGTGCTTGAGCGGTAAATTAGGACGAGATCCGATACATCTCTGAACCTCGCCAGTCATGTACTATCTCAGACTGTGGGGCCTTTCTAAGGGCGGTATGTCTAATATGTATCAAATACTTATTGACAATTTATACTCACATGAAACTTGTCTTGCGGCTAAATCCTATTGGCAGGAGTGGTTAAAAGTGGAGTACTTGGAGGGCGACTGGGAGGAAATCTCAATCGTTCGCTCAGAGAAGCACTCTTAAAGTTTGTTTATTTTAAAATTCTGCACAATTGGTATTTGTCTCCTTTCAAATTGTACAAAGCTCATCTAGATCCCAAATACAGCATGCTGGAGGTGCTCTAGCGCAGCATGTGATGTGTACCACATACTTTGGTCATGCCTTGCATTAGATTCATATTGGTGTTTTATATAGGAAATGGTAAATTCAACTAGTTTTATTTCTTTTGAGGAGTCAGACAAAATGGCTCTTTTACATGACTTTGTTGATTTGGATAGATCTCTTAAGTGATAAAGGGATAGCTGGTCACCAAATTACACAAAATGAGAGTAGTAGTCCGAAGGGTAGTAGGAATGATCCGCGGTGCACCCATCTTATTTGTTCTGAGTCATCGACAAAGCAAGACGCCACTGATATTTCTTACATCTCCTGGAATATAGCGGGGCTGCAGTCCAAGTTAGAGTCTGAGGATTGGCAGGAATTCATAGAGTGCCATGACATTTGTTTGTTTCAGGAGACGTGGTCAACTAAACCCCTACATCGGCTGGGTTATCTTAATTTTTCAAACCCGCAATTCAAGGACAGAAAGGCAGGCCCGTAGAGAGGGTTAACCATTTGGGTCAAACAGAATCTTGGGTACACTATATGTACATTCCCCATAGAGAATCAAGATATTATGGCCATACGTATTCAGGCAAACTCAAACAATCAGATCCTTATTGTAAACATTTACGCAAGAGGCCTCACTGGGGGTAGACAATCGAGTACAGTTGACTGTCTTGAGGATTTCTTGAATAATTCGACTAGAGAGTCAAAAATAGTTATAGCGGGGATTTTAATACCACCTTCGAACCCCTAGGATATGAGGATTATAAACTAACAGAAGAAGAAGATGCGCTATGGGTGTCCCCATTTTGGAACTGCCCCCAGTTAAGCGATGGTCCGAAGCAGCCCTCCAACTCAAGGCATTGAGTATGGAGAGTGGGTTGAAGGCAGTAAATGGCTGTGTACCCTCTGATAAACTAGGAACCCATACTTACAATAATGGTAAGAATTCGAGTAGGATTGATTATATATTCATTAACCTGGAATATTGGTTCCTGCTTAGTGATATGAAGGTCCTGGAAAGAGCTGAAAGTGACCATAATCCCCTCTCATTAAAAATAAAAAGTCTGGGCACCATGCAGCAATCTATGAGACCACCGCTGCAGCCAATAAGAGATGTTCAGCTCTGCAGCAGTATGAGGGTAAAATGGGTCCGCATTGAAACAAACGAACATTCTCTGTTAGATATAAGGGTTGCAGTTTCCACAACCTTGGAAGTGTTGCAAACTATTGCAACACAATCCGAGCTAAATAGTCGAATTACGAAGCTGCTTGAGGATCTGTTTGGTAAAATCGGCACCTTCTTTTCAAAGTCTGTAAACAATTCTAGTCAGCAGAAAAGGAAAGAGGTTAACTGGTATAACAAGGTATGTAGGGCTGCCTATAAGTCACTGGCTGTAGCTATCAGACAGGGAGATCCTACTGTAGTTAAGCTAGCCCGGCTAAACTATAAAATCATTAAAAAAAAAAGCAAAAAGGGAATGGGACGAACAGAGGTGGATAGATATCTACGAGGCTAGTAAGGAAAGGGACTCACAGTCTTTTTGACAGCAGGTAAAATGGGGGAAAAGAGGGCAACCCCCTGCGCCCCACAACCATGTAGCTCCGGAGATGTGGGTATCTCATTTTGCAGCACAATTTGCTTCACAAGAAGGGTGTGAAAGTGAGTTTGTAAGTGCACTCTCATCTCCTGTTATGGCACTGAACTTCAAAATAGAAGAAGAAGTCAAAACAGCGTTGGGGTCAGTAGCTAAGGGTAGAGCACCGGGTATTGATGGTATCCCGGCCGACCTGTTTCAGAGTGACAGGGGTATTTGGCAAGAGTATATACTCTTGTTAGTGAATGCTATAGCCAATGGAGCGGCCATACCAGATACATGGAAGGGCGCAGAGATTCTGCCAATATTTAAAAAGGGCGATCGCTCTTGCCCAGGTAATTACAGACCCATTAGCCTCATAGATGCCATTCAAAAGATTATGGGCAGAATGGTATTAAATAGGATACTAGAGTGGACCGTTGACCAGGATATATTAACCCCTTTACAAGCAGGTTTCCGTACAAATGTGAGCACGATAGACCAGGTTTTTCGGTTTGTCTTGATTTACTGGCGTGTTGTTGTGCTGGCTGGTTGTACCATCTACGCAGCCTTTGTAGACTTGAAATCTGCCTTTGACCTGGTTTGCCGTAGTAAATTGTGGAGGGTGTGTAAGGATTTGGGTATGCCTGCAGAATTGTTATCTGTGGTGGAGCGCCTGCATGCTGGAAACTATGCCCAGGTGCGTTGGGACACCCAGGGTCACAAAACTAACTCATTTCCAGTAACTAGAGGATTGCGCCAAGGGTGCGTTCTAGCACCAACGCTATTTTCATTGTTTATCAATGGGGTTATAGATTATTTTTCAAATTTTCCGACCGACGCTCCGTCCCTTGCAGGTGTCAAAATCCCCCTACTCATGTTTGCGGATGACACCTTAATTATTTCTAAGACACAAGGTGGACTGCAGAGGGCACTAACGAGATTTGAGGGGTTCTGTTACGATCGAGGGTTGGTGATTAATGCAGACAAAACGAAATTTATGGTCCTCCTTAAACAAAGAGTAATCAAGGGTAGGGTGTCCCTGAATGGCAAACTTCTGGGCCAAACAGATGTTTTTAGCTATCTGGGGATCACGTTGGGTAACAAACTGAATTGGTCCGCCCAGATAGACACTTTGGCCCTAAAGTATAGCCATCTAGGTGGTGCTCTACTGAAGGAGTTCAAGACCTCACATACCCAACCCATGTACCCCCTGCTTAAAATCTATAACACGAAAGTTATACCATCTGTAATATATGGTGCAAAATTATGGGGTTTCTGTGATTTAAAATCACTGACCTTAGCGCAGAATAAGTTTGTCAGAAGCATCGTAGGCTTACCACAGAGCACCCCATTAAAGCCAGTCTATCTTGACCTAGGTCTTAATAGATTGGATGAGTTGGCCAGATTCCGCCCTATTGCGTACTGGCGAAGACTGTGGACCACTCCCGAGTTGGAACAGTATGCAGCTGCTCTAAAAGACGTATGGGGCATGGATACCTCTTGTAAGATTAAGTGGTTGCAAAATGTAAAAGTCATATTGGTTAGTATGGGCTTGCGCCACTTGTGGGAGGAGCCCGAGAGGCAGCAATCCCCCCCGAAAAAAGAGCTGAAAAGGCTCTACTGGTCTATGGTGGCAAATAATAACATACTGACCATAGCGCCAACTACGTTGTCGGTTAAATTTATGGAGTTCAAGTCCTGTCCAAAATATGAACATTACTGGGACGTTATTACAAAACCCAGGGACAGACGTCTTTTCTTCCAACTTCGAGTTGGATCACTACCAATTAATGCATTCACACGTAAATGGCATAATGGAAATGATAGTATGTGTAAGTCGTGCCCTGAGTATGAGGAAACATATTCGCTTATTTTTTTTGTCTGCCCGGCTTATCAGGCTCCACGGAAAAAATGGCTGCGCCCATTTTGTAAGAACATTGGTGTGAGGAGTGGTGTTACTGCTATGAGAATACTGTTGACGGACACTAATGTACCATGTGTAATAGCAGTCACCACATTTTTGAGTTGGGCGTGGGCAATTAGAGAAAGAATAACGACCCAGGTAGCATAGAATATTCAAGACTACATGCTCGAATTAGACGGCCGTATGCTCAAAAAGTGGAACGTTGCCCACCATCCATATTTTAGCCTTAGTATTATGGTACTTGTCCGTCCTATGGTTGTGGATCCCAACGCTAGTTTTAGTTTTATGTTTAGAAATACCGATTGTGTATTCATTCTTGTTATTAATGAGTTTTTTTAAGTTTTAGTAATTTAAAAAAAAAGAATATACAGTTTTTAATCTTTATAATTCATAGGATGACTGAATATTGATTGCACCAACTCGCTCTTTTTTTTATGTTGGTAAACAATTTTATGGTGGGGATGAGTGCTTTTATGTAAATTGTCTTTTATGATCTTAATTGATCGGAATAAAGATTGATTGATTGATTTGGATAATACGACTTCCCATTGGCATGGAAGGATGTCAATGACTCATAAGATCTGTATTTTAATGCATTGGTGTACTACACTGATGCCCACGCATCAAGAGTGGATAGCTGAGCTTTTTAGATTAGCTACATATAAACGCCAAATTTACAGGGTTCATGATCAAATACATGTTTTTGATGAGGTTTAGGGTCCTTCTACTGAGGCTTTGTGATCAATAACAATTTTCCTTTGGCATGTGTCTACTACTTTCTTTTTCCAGATTAAACTAGGATGGTGTTTGGAGTGCTTTCATTTTAGGATTAGTGTTTGGGATGATATGCTTGGGGCTTGTGGTGCTATATGTTTGCTTAAAAAGATTACTTTTTATGTGGGGTAGGGTTACCCTAGGTATTGCTTAAACTGTTTTGGTTAAACATGATGACTCTTCTGTTCCTTCTTTATTTGTTTATTTTATTTTTTTAATTTATTCCTTCTCTTAATTTTCTCTCTCTTTCTTCGGATCTTATTATTCCTTAATGGGATCTTATTTATTATAGTGTTTATGAGGTACATTGTGGGGCACTTTGTACGTTATTAAAATTGTTTTCGTGTATTATAAAAATCACAATGAAGAAATGTTTAAAAAATAAATAAAGAGTAGTTTTTGTTGCTTGTGCTAATACTCATAGTGACTATAACAAAAGAGGGATTGGGCTGTGTATTTTTGTGAGACAGACACTTCATTTGCTGTACATAGAAAAATTCAATCTGTCCATCTTACATTTTTTTAGGAAGTTTCACCATCCAGAGTATGTTAGCATGTTGATTATAGTTTGCTGTTTAGGAGGACCCTTATTGAGTCACGGGACAATCACAGGGAAGGTGGCCTGCAAGGGACAGCAGACTACCTTTCCTGTGATTGGATTCACGAATGGATTTTTTTTCTTTTTTCAAAAGCAGCCCGACATTCGTTAAGGAATTGGGGCTGTTTTAAAAAAAAGTTTTCCATTTTGAAAAACCTTCAGTGAGAGTTGGTAGTGGGCCACTGCCCACTCCCCACCACTCCCTATTAAGTTATCACCAGGGGTCTCAAAGGGTGCAATGCGAAACATTTCCCTTTACAAATCGATCTGATAGAGACTTCTAGCTGCAGATTCCTTACCTTTGAATTTCCCAGGCGTCCGCTAGATAGAGTCTCTACCAGATAAGGCATTACAGAAGGTAAGTAATTTGTTCGTTACCACCCCAACTTTGGAGTTGGTAACTAATCAATGGTTTGTGACTGGAATTACTGTCACAAACCATTGTTACATGATACAATTAAGATGGAGCGCAAAAAACACGCTGGTTCCAAACCCCATTTTGCGATTATGTAAAACCTTTCTCAATCACAAAATGGCTTTGGTATGTGAGAAAATGTGATTTAGCAGTCACAAACTCAATTATTTAGAGATATGCAAGGTTACACGTGGCCCTAAGTGGGTTAGAAGCTAAAAAAATATATTTCCTCATGGGAACCTCAGGCCAGCAGTCCTCGGGTACAAGAACAAAACCACACATGCCAGAACCTTCTCATGTAATGCCTCTAAAATCTGGAATGCTCTACAAACCCATGTAAGATGGATACTATCTCTGACCCTTTTTAAGCATGTACTGAAATATCTGCTAGAGTCATCTAGCTGCAGATTCCTTATCTTAGAACTATCCCCAGGCACCAGACCGGATCCGGAATTTTTTTTACAACAGTACTTCTGCAAGTTGGTAGAGGGCCTCGAGTGACTCCGTAGCGATGTCGTCCTCCGGATGTGACGTCGAAGGAGTCCATATAAGCCCTCCCCTGACGTCAGTTTCTTATTTTCTGCGCTTACAACGCGGATCCGATCAGCGGTTCCTCAGGCTATTTTTTAGCCACCTTGATGGTTTTGTCGAATGGAGCAATGTGACTTTAAAAACAACTTCTTATGTCCTCTGGGTTTAAGTCTTGTGGGTCCTGTGGAGGACAAATGTCTGCCATGGACCCTCACTCTATTTGTCTGTGGTGCCTAGGGGAGCACCATGACTCTGAGGAATGCAACTCATGTTGGCGGCTTTGACTGAAGGAACATCGGATAAAGTTTTAGCAGCGTGGATGTCGCAGTCTTCAAAGACAGCCCATCGATCTCAGTCCCCTTCGCGCTCCACAGACCAGCCACGGGTCCGATCCAGGAGCGCTCCTATGGGCGTCGCTCTCCATCGATGTCCTGAGGTAAGTCTCTATGCAGGCAGTCAAAGTCGCGGCGCCAACCAACTTTGCCACATAAGGCCTGCCCCCGATCTTGGGCTGAAGAGTCGGTGCACGAGTCTACCCCACGCCTTCCAGCCTACTCTGGAGCAGTGGCAACTCTGACCAAGCTGAGAGAGTATTACAACTCTCTTCATAGTATTTTGGGGTCTTCTCCTTCCCCTGGAGCGCCCTCGGGCCTCAAGGAAGTGCACAAGGCCATGACTGTGCCCACTCCGGCTGGTTCACCCTCAGCTTCAGTTCAGTTTCTGCATTCTAAATCCGTTTCGATGCCGGTGCATAGCCCTTCGGGGTTACCACCTTCGGCATCTGGTCAACCGACTCTGCCATCGTCATCAAGGTTGGGCCTACTGATTTCGAGGATGGTGCTGTCGGCATCGCTCGACGCTCCACCACATCCCCTCTCCGTCACCAAGATGTCACCTCTTCGGCAATAGACCCTTCACTTGGCGTCCTGTATCAAGGCCAATCAGGGGTAGAGTTGATGCTTCCTCATAGTAAGGCTCTTTTTGATATTCTGTTGGGGGCTTGGGCTAAGCCCAAAACGGGGACCACTGCGGATCGCTCTATTTCTCACTGGCCCCTGGATATCTGATATGTCTCCTTAGACATCAAACTCATCATCGCTTTGTGGTTCAGGCTGCTTTGGCCACCCAAAATGTGGATACATTCCCTGCTGTCCCTCCAGAAAGAGAGGCCAGAAAATTAGACTCCTTTGGCAGGCATATTATTTCTCAACCAGTTCTGCACTGCGATCCCTCAATACTTCTTGTGTCCTTGAATGCTTCTCCCATGCATTGTGGGACTCATTGGAGCGCCTGCTGCTCTCCCTTCTGGAAGAGACCCGGAACGATCTTGTCCCATTGGCACGAGATGGGCAACAAGAGGCTAAACTAATTATTTGCTGTGGTATGGACACCACTGATTCTGTAGGTCGGGCTATGGCCTCTTCAGTAGCACTACGTTGACGTGCCTGGTTGCTCACCTCATGGTTTTTTGGGGGCTGTTCAAGCTTCCTTGATTTATATACCTTTTGGTGGCGCCTGTCCATTCGGCGCGCATGCTGACTCTGCTTTGTGGAAATTTAGAGATAGTTGGGGTGGAGCAAAATTCTTAACTTTGCCGACTGCTTTCCTAGTACTCTTATAGTATGTTTGTTTGGGGAAGTCCCCTGTTTTCATTCACTCATGAGCTATTGACAGAGCGGAGCCCATTGACCTTTCTTTTGAAGCCCCCTTTTCAAGGGGGATACCTGGTGAGGTGTGTCTGCTTGCTGCAGGTACTTTTATTCTTTTACGAGCCCTCAATCGCCATAAACAACTTCCACAACGGTATGAAGGCCATCGCCACCTGGATGAGAGACAGCTGCCTTAAGCTCAACTCGGAGAAGACCGAAGTCCTCATCCTGTGGCCCAACACCTCTGCTCGGGAAGACTGCTGGTGGCCTGCCGTGTTAGAAACCCCCCTCACACCCAGAGACCATGCACAAAACCTCTGCATCATACTGGAATCCGTCACTCACTATGAACCACCAGATCAATGGTATCTCCTCATCATGCTTTCACACTCTTCACCTTCTTCAAAAGACCTTCCTTTTTTTTTTTTTTTTTATTTACATTTTTATTTTATAGCCACAAAACAGAGATAGATTACATGGACAGACAATTTCATAAACTATATACCATTATACCAATAGTAATCGTAAACAGGACAGAAAACAGAGACATAACCACATTATAATTTGAAGGAATTCCTCAGCACACGTCTGTTATGTCACAATATACATAAACATGCTAGATGTGAGCATAAGTAAAATACAAGTAGGTAAGTTCTTATTTCTTTTTTCCTTTTTATTTTCCGATGTTCAGACAGCCGACACGTGTTTCGTCGCTTACATGGGAATTAATCCCGCGACTTTATCAAGGCTGCATAAAAACAGAATGAATACTCAATGTATCACCTTCTTTAAATTGGGTGTACAGAACTAGTCAGAGATTACATTCAGCGGCCGGTGCCATGCTTCATCACAATATATTATCTCATTGGTTGTGTGCCCACATGCACAAAATATAAAACACCAGAAACATTGAACATTTTCTTCAAATGTGACCCAATAATCCGTAGATCAAAAGATCCAGAATCCCAAAAGAAAAAGATGGAGTAAGAAGAATTCCGTGGTATATAGTCTCAGTAGTAAGTGCAATATAAACCATATACAGTGCCATTCGGTAGTGTCAAAATATAATTTACTCAGACCGTGTATGACGACTCCAAGAATGAACATTCCTGGGGTGAGATCGGAGTGGAGCCCAAAAGGTGAGGTAAAAGATTTTTTGTTTTAACTTAATTTAACAAAAAACCAAATTATGTTGGGTAAATACCTATTGTCTTCCTGTGTATAACCCTGTAAAGAAACCAGAAAGCGCCCTGAGTATAAATAGGACCATCAGGCAAAAGTCACATACGGCTAAAGTTGCAAACTCAAAGTAACAATTGGCCCACCTACTTTATTAGTGGTGTTAATTCCAACCCACACTGGGATTCAATATCTCGCGACGTCTCACTTCTCAATGTTAAATCCAAGGGATCCCTGTATGTCCCAGAAGTCCAGAATCTACAAAGATATAGCCAGTCATGTTTCACTCCATAAGATTTATGGTTCAAAATGAATACCTCATCCAATCTCATTGTAGACTAACCATGTGATATTTACCTTCCCTGAGCAATGTCAAGCTCTATTTATTCAAACCCCAATAGTCAAAATCTAGGTGCAGAATGACCAATCTAACACTGCACCATTTGTCATAACACTGAATACAGCTTGACATCACAACAAAGCTATTCAGTTTATATCCGCTTTATCTATCTCCTCATATTAATGCTAGAGTACCATTTGATCCATCTAGTAAATCGTAAAGATAAGCTTCCTCCATTCCTGTGCTATATCTAGAGTGTCAACAAGCTAAAATGAATCCGTCATGCTAGTTGCTCCATTAGCACTATCATGCTAACGATGAATCTGACAACAAAAACTCACAATATTCTATTCTTCCTTAAAGTCAAAAGCCCCCTGGTCAGTTGATCCCCTTACCTGATTTCTTAGTAGTTTGATCCCACACACGGACGTCGCTCCTCGTGTTGCCGAGTACGGTGCACGAATGAGGCTCCTGGTTCCCGCCATTATATACCGGCTTCACTCAAGTTTAATAGAAACCGAGGAAGGACAGCTATCCAGTTTCTCAGCAATCAGAGAAGAAGGACTCAAGTATAACCTAGTTGCATAACGGTGGCCATCTTGTAACGACACTGAATCCCTAAGATCTATATGTTCTTATTCATTAAGGTGCAAAGCGGTCTTCTGGCAGCAACAATACCTATTGCCTATAAAATAATCCGAAATAAGATTGCGGGGCTACCGTTATTGTGCGGGAAACGCGGTGATATAGTCCTATATGCAGACATTGCATCCTGCATTACAGACACAAGGGCTGATATTGTGTAGCGTAAGGGGTATAAAGATACGGTGTGTAGAGGCTGTATATTATGTCATTTTCATGTGAAAGGTGCCTCATGGTCTATGATGCATGCATTTTCCATGCTTCATGAACATCTATATAGTGACATGTCTATATATAAAGGGCAGTGTGAAAGTGCCAAGCAGGTGTTCCATTCTAATCCTATTTTACTAGGTGCATATTCTTTATCTCCATCTCTTCAGGGTCCTGATTGCCATAACATGGTTAATGAAATTTAAAAAAATTTGATTTCTCTCTACAAATGTTAAAACATCAGTGCTCATGGGGAAAATAATGTCATAAATGTAATTAGCATTGAGATATAAACCAAAACAAATAAACAATAAATAATAATGTAATTAGCATTGAGATATAAACCAAAACAAATAAATAATAAATAATAAGAGAAGAACATTACACACTCCGTATATTTGACTCACATACAGATGTATCTGTAATTAGCCATGTTGTAACAGTGAGTCATTGAGTCATTTATGTCTTGATGAGGAGACCTACGGAGAGTAATAGTGTGTGGGGAGCAGAACTAATACCTGTAGTGTGGCGACTCCATGTATTCATCTTCCCAAAAAGTAGTGTAATTCGGGGTCAATGTTAAGCCCTATCTCTGTACTTCGTAGTCTAAGGATCCAAAGTGCCTCTCGTCTACGCAAGGCCAATTCTCTGTTTCCCCCTCTTTGGTGTCGCTGAACCTGTTCTATACCATAGAATTCAAACTGCTTATGAGCTGTCTGAGCTTGACACTGTGTCACATGAGCGGCAATGGGATATCTCACATCTCCCTGCTTGACCGCCCTTATGTGCTCGCTTATCCTCTCACGTAATGTCCTGATGGTACTGCCTACATACCTTTTCATGCATCTGCATTCAATAATATAGACAACAAATTTCGTCATACAGTTAATGTTAGTCACTATGTTGTAAACTCTGTCGCCCGGACCCTTAAACTCAGTTCTTCCGTTACAAGCCCATTTGCAAGAACTGCAGTGCCCACATCCATAGAAGCCTTTTGTCAGCGATGTCAGCCAGTTGTTTTTTCTCTCACACCTGGGGTAGCTCGGGCTAAGTATGTTCCTAAGTGACAGGCCTCGTCGGTATGTAATGTTGGGTGTGTCAGTGATGAAATCACTAAGTGATTTGTCTGCCTTGAGTAAATGCCAGTGTCTGTTCAGACTACGACGTAAGACACCAGACATGTTATTGAACCCAGTCACCATACGTACTTTATCTTCCTTACGTCGATGCAGTGAGCCTTCTCTAAGTGTGTCTTGTCTCTTTACCCTGAGTATCCTCTTCTCTGCATTCCGTAAAGTCGTTTCGTCATAGCCCCTATTTCTAAAGCGGGCTAACACTCCCTTCTTACATTCTTCATACTCAGGTTCAAAGCTGCAGTTCCGTCTCACTCTGACGAGTTCCCCATAGGGGATTGATCTTATCTGATGTGAAGGGTGGGCACTGGATGCGTGAAGTAGTGCATTACAGGCTGTCTCTTTCCGAAAGAGTCTGCTGTGAATCTTATTTTCCCTTATGTACAGTTCTACATCTAAAAAGGAAATCATACTTTTGCTGTAATTGAAAGTAAATTTAATGTTAAAGTCATTTTCATTCAAGTACCTAAGGAAGTCAGTCAACTTGTGTTCCGTGTCGGTCCAGATCATAAGGCAGTCGTCAATATACCTACCCCAGTAAAGAATGGAATCGTTCCATTCCATTCCTTGAGGGCCCCAGATCATCTTCTCCTCGAACCTGCCCATGAACAGATTCGCGTACGAAGGAGAAAATCTGGAGCCCATGGCCACCCCCTGCTTCTGTCTGTACCATTGTTCTTTAAACAGAAAACGTTATTGTCAAGGATCAGCTCGATCATTTCGATCAGCATTTCCGTGTGACTCCAAGCGCTGGCTGATCTGGTGTTCAGTATTCTCCTGATCGCACTTAAGCCGGTGTCTCTCCTGATGCTAGTGTATAGCGCCGTTACATCAAGAGTAACTAATGTCATATGGTCGTCCCAATTCAAGTCGGCCAGGACTCCTAGTATATGTTTGGTATCGCGGATATGTGATGGTAAATTCTTCACCATTGGTTGTAGAAATGTATCTACATACTCTGAGATTCTCTCTGTCGGTCCATCAATACCAGAGATGATGGGTCTGCCTGGCGGAAAGGGCATATCTTTATGAACCTTAGGTAATGTATAAATGCAGGGGTACTTTGGCCTGTCTACTCTCAAATATGTGTACTCATTATCATCCAGTAGCCCTTGACCATGCCATTGTTTCAGGTGTCTGTTCAGGTGTTCTGTCAAGGTCCATATCGGGTTATTGGGGAGAGGCTCATAGCATTGTTGGTCACCCAGTTGTGATAACAGTTCGTTGTCATAATCTGTGCTGCGCATAACCACAATATTCCCCCTTTGTCAGCTTCCTTAATCGTGATGTCTCTGTCATTCATCAAATTCTTAAGGGCCTTACGTTCACCATTTGTGAGGTTATCATTTCTGGTCTTGATATGTGTTTTCTTGTCTGTCTGTCTGTCTAGATCTGAACTGACTAGCTTGTGAAAAATATCTATGTTGTTGCCCGTAAACAACGTAGGTGTCCATTTCGATTTTTCTTTCAAATTGCTAGTAATGCTCCAGTCACTCGTTACATTCAAATCACGCATAATCATTTCAGATGTCACAATTTCATCCTCACAATCTGTAATTGATAGGAGGAGTCTGGTGTCTAGTATTTCCTGGATGGTATGTTCACTAGAGGCAAAGACTCCATGACTTTGTTCAGTATTTTTATTGCCATAGTCCATCATTTTGAAATGTTTCTTAATTTTCATTCTTCTTACAAATTTATATAGATCTATTTTGACTTCACAGATATCACCAATACTTTTTGGGCAAAAACTCATACCTTTCGTTAAAACAGACAAAGCATCATCAGAAAGGCATTTCTCTGTCAGGTTTACAACATTTATATTGTTCACTTCCCCTGGTTCCAGGATCTGGTTCTCATCCCCGGACGTTCCTCTGCCTGCCTTCCCTCTGTTTCCCCTCCTTGTTTTCCTGGTGGGGCGGGGCGTCTGTTTTCCCTGTTTCCTTTCTTTATTCTCATCACTTCGGCTAAAAACGGCTCTCACTATTAGGTACCCTGCTTGTGTTATCCCCCTGGTCAGACTCACTCCCATTTGTTAGTGCTGTATCGAGAGATGTAGAACTGGAGCTGACTGATTTGCCCTCAAGTGTGCCTGGTTGACTCTCTCTAGGTATCAAGTGATCATATTTCTTTGCGAACGTGAAAATTCTGCCACTTGAATAGTCACGTTCGTCCCTCTTGAGCTTCCTAGTCTTACGTAATTTTATGTCTGTAAGATGACGTTGTAGAATGTCATTCATAATAACAGACGTGTGCTGAGGAATTCCTTTGTATATCTGTCAATTGGCCAAGGCCATTTTGTATTTTGAGGAGGTCAGTGGTTCTCTTCACCTTGCAGCACCGTGATCAATACAGCAAGTAAATATCAAATATTTGTGTTATCTCTCCCGAGTGGCGCCTTCATTTACCCAACTAAATACCACTGCTCATTAGGTGCTCACATTATAATTTGATAAAGAAAAAAATATATTTTTCCTTGGACTCTCAGTCCCATTGAAGGCAGGACCATGTCCTTTTAAATTTAAGCCAAGACCGAGGGCCTCTAACTTTAGCTAATGCCATCTCCATTTCATAAATTTCTCTTAGTAAGACCCAAAATTCATTAACACTTGGACTCCTGCTCTGGATCCAGGAGCGAGCTATACATAGACGAGCACAAGCTGATATGATAGAAGCGAACAACTTAGTAAGACAGCCTAACTCTGAGAATATTCCCAACGCCAACTCTTTCTCAGTGACCGCATTATCGTACCCGGCCCAGACTGCGAGAGCGAGGGTGATACCAGACCAAAATTCTTTCAGTTTAGGACACAAAAAGAACATATGGCGCAGATCTGCAGCAAATTCCTGGCATTTCGGACAGTATGATTTAGTATTGTTTGAGCTAGTAGCCCATTTAGAAATTCGCTCCGGAGTATAATAAAGCATAAAAATTAATCTAATTTGCTGGAGCTTTAGATTGACTGAAGTTACTGCCGAGTCTATTGTTTCCAGGTATTCGTTAATCTCCTCCTTAGTAACATTGCAGTTAAAAATCAGACTTAATTTAGCCGTTATCTGTATGCCGTCGTCACTAACTAGCCCCCCCTATAAGTCTCTGATAAGTTTTGCCGATAACACCTCGTCTAGTAGCCCCAAAAAATGCAGACAGAACCTCAGAGGGGCTAGATAGCTCTAGCAAACCTCGGCCTCGGATATAATAGTCCCTGATTTGCAAGTACTTATAAAAATATTTTTGTGACAGGCCGAATTCCTCTTTCCTGACCTGACCTTCAGATGGATCCCCACTGAGGCCAGAAAGACGGTCGCCCACACACTCATCAGCAGCAGACTCGACTATGGTATTGCACTGTACGCAGACATCACCCAGAAACTCCCCAGGAAACCACAGAACGTGCAAAACACCACAGCCAGACTGGTCCTCAACATCCCCCGGCGCACTCCACTGGCTCCCAGTCAACAAAAGAGTCATCTTCAAGCTCTTCACACATGCCTCCAAAGCCCGCCACGACGCCGGACCAGCATACCTGAACCACTGCCTCTCATTCCATGTACCCACCAGATACCTCAGCTCCGCCCAACTGGCCCTTGTCACTGTCCCTCGGATTCACAAGGCCAGGACTGGAGGAAGATCCTTTTTCTACCTCACAGCCAAAACCTGGAACACCTTGCCTCTCCACCTCAGGCTATCCCCGTCGCTGACCCAATTCAGGAAGGATCTCAAGACCTGGCTCTTCGACTGAACTTCAGCGCCCAAGCCGGATCTGCACCCCGCCCCCCCTCCCTCCCAGCGCCTTGAGACCCTCATGGGTGAATAGCCGCCTTAACAAATACTGATTGATTGATTCTTCTTCTTCAGTCAGTGACAGATTATGTTTCCAGTTATCTGGGTGTATGTTATTTTGTAAACTTATGTATGCATGTTTTTACAGCCTTCTTGCTGAAACTAGTGTTTCTACTTGAATACTTATTCTATTGAGAGTATTTTGCTTGGGTTGTGTGGTTGCACTGTTGCCTTGTTCTCTGTTCCCGGGGACCATGCTTTGTATGCCTTGTAGGCATTGCAATGTCTACTTCTGGTGCTTAGTATCCCTTATAAGGACTTTGTTTATTTGTGTCTGAACACGAAGTGTTTGTGGCTTCCGCAGTGCACCAGCTCGATATAAACCTCCCCCACCACCCCCTGCGACCATCATAAGGGTTATCTTTTACATCCATGGGGTATTTATTCCCTTTAATGGTGTCCTCCTTTCCATATAGGGGTTAATGGAACGAGGAGCAGGATCCTGGGCCTGGGTAGAAATTTTGCTTGGGCCTAAGTCTTTTCTAGTGCATCAGCACTTCTTGTTGTTCGGCTTTCACTATGCATTGGCAAGAAGGTTTCCTGCCACTGATCTCTCAAGGTCCTTGTTGACTATAGCTCATGGATGCATTGGGTATCAAAGGCCTATCTAATGCAATGTTCAGAACCCAACACTACCGCAAGGTGACCTTGGTCCTGTGCCACCGTCCATGCTGTCTTTTCCCTGCTTCATCCCTAGAGAGAATGTTATTTCTTGTCTCATTCTGGAATGCTATGTTCCCTTTTTTCCTATAGCCATTATTTGTTTACCAATTCTGATTACAGCCATTGCATTTTCTTACAGTATTAGTTGTTCTTCAGATGTCGCCATCTCACCCCTCTTGTTTGTTGATGTTATGCTAATTTTCATATTAAGTTTTCCTTCTGTAACATGTGCCCCTTCGACATTATGGTTCCATCTTTTTGAGGATTGTTTTCTAAGGAGGCTGCGGTCTCCCTTACCATCCTTTTGCTGAAGGTTCTTCTCCATTATACCACTTCCACCTTATTTTGTGAATTCCGTCTACTTGGAGGAATTTCTTTCTTCTGTCCTCCCTCTCTTCCTTTGAAGGATGTGGGTCAGTTTATCCCTTTTTTAGTCTGGAATACATCATGTCTCCGGTTGAGACATTTCTTACTGACCTCAATCCTTGTGGTGCTTGTATGCACTGCCATCCATTCTTTTCGGTGTTTCCATTTCGTGGGGCTTGAACCTTTCTCAGTTGTGGTACTCCCTCTTTTCTCCAGGAGTGTCAGTCAGTTCTTGCTGCCTGATATCTCTGTCTGTTGGATGGAAATCGTTATCTGTCAGGGCCTTATGTGTGTTAGCCTTTATTTCGACAATACCTTTGGATGGACCCCGGTGCCCTTCATTCCCTTCATGGCAGAAGTTTTCACACCTGCTGTTTTCTTTTGATTTCTTGTTAGCCACCTCATGGTAGCCTCATTAGGCAGTAGTGTTGGTTCATGGGCAGTTGCCATTATTTTCTAGGGTGGGTGGTGCTCCTCCACTCCCTCTCTCCTCATACGGTATTATGTTGCTGGTTTCCCAGATTGGTGTTAATATCTGTATATCTATAATTTTCACTCTGTTGCTGTCGCATCTTTGGTCTATTACCAATGTATGTTGGTATTTATATTTATCTTTCGATGGATACCTCTATTCTACGGGGGTTCCTTGTTCCTACACTGGTCAGTCTTCCCGTTTCCTGAGGGTGGCCGGGGGTTCGCTTCACTGATGGGGATAATACTTTTGGTGTATTCTGATAGACTTGTGTGTAGGCGTATATATCTATATTTCTATATATTTCTATAGGTGTAATATATGTGTTCATGTATTTACAGATATATATTGCAAGTAAGGTTGTGCTAAACTACTTTCATAGGGAGTACATATCTGCTTTTGTCACTGCGCTTCTCTTGAGGCTCTAGTTCGACCTTGAACTGGTCGTTGCTTATGCATTTGCTTTTTCGCTCTCCTCAAGGCTTCTACGTTACATAGTTCTGGAGGGTTGTCTTCTCTCTAGGAGGGTTTTCTCTGTCTGAGAGGGGGCTCCACCAAACTTTGTTGTTGTTCCTCGTGCAATGGAGCATTGTAGGGATGTCTCTTTCTCTCTATCGCAGATGAGCTCTAAGATTCCCTTTCCTCTGTGTCATAGGGTGGGATTAGATCACGTTCTAGTTTCCATGACGAGGCGCTGGTGCTCTAATTCAGTGGTATGGGCTGATGCCCTTGGTCCTTTAGCATTTTCCAGCCATGGGTTGATTATCTCTGGTATGGATACATAGTATTATTGTTTCTATAAAGTATTTTTTCCAGCACGTCCTTATCCCTCTGCTGTGGGTATGTTGTCATGTTTCTAATGCAGGCTTCCCACAGTCCTTCTAGTGGAGCATCTTCTTTGCTTCACCTATAATTCTTTACACAGCCTGATTACCTTTTCTCAAAATGGATTGACTAGTCCTATTCAGGGATCTTTTTCTCAGTTCAGTTTGCAGACCCTCCTCCAAGTATGGTGTTGCTTAGGTATCTAATTCTAAGATAAAGAATCTGCGGCTAGATGTCTCTGTCAAATGAATAAGTGACTTACCTTCGCTAACGCCTTATCTAGTTGAGACAGTATCTAGCCGCAGATTCCTTAACGACCCACCCCTCCTCCCCGCTCTGAGAACTGTTGGGCCGGTTACCTACAAGATCCTTTTCTTGGTATTCCGATGCCCTTCTTTAGGACTTCATAATTGTTTGACACAAAGATATCCTATTTTTTGGTGCACTGCTTCCATAAGCAGTTACTATAAGTGGCTCCGCGTTGTTGGCGTGAAAAATAGTCAGAGAAGAAACTGACAGCGCATCAGGGGAGGGCTTATATGTACTCAATCAACTTCACATCTGGAGGACGTTGTCACTACGGAGTCGCTCAACGCCCTCTACCAACGCACAGAGGTACTGCTGTAAATAATTCCCGGATCCAGTCTTGTGCCTGGGAATAATTGTAAGTTGAGGAATCTGTGGCTAGATCCTGTCTCTACCAGATAAGGCGTTATCGAAGGTAAGTAACTTATTTGTCACCTCTTAATCAAACAGCTTGGTATAAAAATCACTTAGACTCTGATTACCAGTCAAGTAGAGAGGAGTTACTATATGGAATTCCACTTCACTGATCACCACTGGCCGCTGCGCTGCACCTCATTTTCCCAGGTGTAAGAATACTGGATCCAATATTTACCAGCTGATAATTCCATCTGCTAAACTGCATGAGGCTTTGGCTGCAACAGCAGCCAAGCCATGTCTCCTGCTCCACCCTGACTTTTTTACTCGCACACGGGGAGCAATCAATGCTTCCCTCTACTAGAACTAATCTTCTCCTTCCCTCTCGTCCCTTCCCTATGCCTCTCCCTCCACTTGCGCCCCACACACATTTACCACCTGCTCAGATTACACATTAAATGATGGTGAAGAATTAAGAATAATATGAGGAATTCTGCATGGTAATATCCTGTCTGCACATTTATTCCCTATTCTGCTGGGTTTTAATATGTAATGTGTGGAATTTCATGCAGAGATAACGACCTGTAGCCGTAATTCTGGCCGCTGGGAATCTCCACAAGAACTCCTAACTCCTGATCAAAGCCTTAATTCGCTACTTCCTCACTCCCTTTTCAAACTCCCTAGCTTAATTACAGTTTTGATTACTCTTTTAGTAGAATGTAGAACTTCATAGTTACTTATTTTGTTTTTGCTGGATTTACATGTTTAGGTACATCTCAATTATGCCATTCTCTGACAAGGTGCATTTTGGCTTCAAGCACTTCTTATTACCTCATCTCCCTGCATAGAGTAGTTTGCTTCTACCCTTCAAAGTCCTCTGTCTTCATTTTATGGTCCTAGTCCTTGCTTTACAAAATGTCCAAATAAAGAAGTACAGGATTAGCACTCTCTTAACATAATAAGCAGACATTTCTTTATGTCTCTAGAACGTTGGTGTTCACTGTGTTAATATTGGAAAGCTTTGATGAGAGAATCGTACACCTCAAAGACATCTGTGGTTAGTGCAGTAGACCTAGGATAAGAAAGTTAAATGTGCAGAAGAACACAGATCCTTGGAATAGAGCAGATAGAAATTTGGAGATTCTGCAGTAGTGGTGTAGATGAATGTATGTATGTACATATATATTATATTCACTGAAAAAACCACAGGTTTCAGGGACGTTATAGTTAGTTGGACATTTCACTCGTACAAAACCAGAGAAATTCGGCCTTTATAGTTAGTTGAGCTAACTATAACTCACGCCCCCGCAATGCACTGCTGATGACATCACATATTACATCACTCATGACATGGTCAGTGACATCACTGTTGACATCTCAAATGACATCACTGATGACATCATCCAGTGACTGAGTGTTTCAAAAAAGTTTAAATATGTTATATATATATATATATCTATATATATATTCCAAAGTGTATTGAAGAATGAGTGGGTGTATGAGTGTCTGAATGGATGATTTAATAGGTGCATGACTGACTGTATAAATGAGTGATTAAACGTGGCTTACTAATACATGGGTGACTGACTAATCTGTATGAATGTCTGTATCAGTCTGTCAGTTGGTGTGTAAGTGGCTGCTTGGGTTGGTGAGTAGCTACATGAGTGTCTATATGGGTTTTTGATTGGTTGTCTGAGTACCTGAATGGGTGCCTGAGTGTCTGTGTGGGTGGGTGGGGTGTGTGTGACTCCCTGAATGGATGTGTGAGTGGGTAATTCACTGGGTGTATGGGTTCAAGAGTGCGTCTGTGAGGGGCTGTATAGGTGGGTGAGTGTGCGTATGGCTGTGTTGGTGAGTGAATGGATGCCTCAGTGGTACATGTGTGAGTAACTACATATGTGAAAGGCAGTATATGTGAGTGTTGAGTATATAAATGATTATATGTGAGAGTGAGGGATTGTGAGTGGCTGTATGGATGAGTGTGTGCTTGTGTCAGTGATTGTATAAGAGAGTTAGTATGTGTTTGTATCTGTATAAATAAGTGATGTGGTGTGTGTATAACTGTGTAGGTGAGTAAATGGGAGTGTGATTGATTCTTTGCATGACTGACTAGCTGTGTGAGTAACTGTATGGGTGAGTAGTGGTGTGTAAGTGTCTGTATGGGTATATGAGTGTATGTGATTGTGGCTGTATTGATGAGTGACTGCATGTATGAGTGACTGTATGGATGAGGGAGTGGATGTGTGTGTAGACCTAGGAATCAGTGAGTGGGTGTGTAGTAACTGGTATTGGTGTGTCTATGTTTTCGAGAATGGCAGTCTGTATTTTAGAGTAGGTGTATCAAAGGTTATATTAGGCTGTAAGGAGGTGCATCAGATTATCATGTGGATGATGTCATCAGTGATGTCATCAGTGATGTCATCAGTGATGTCATTTGAGATGTCATCAGTTATGTCATGAGTGATGTCACTAACCATGTCATGAGTGATGTAATATGTGATGTCATCAGCAGTGCACTGCGGGGGCACGAGTTATACTTAGCTCAACTAACTATAACGGCCGAATTTCTCTGGTTTTGTAAGAGTGAAATGTCCAACTAACTATAACGTCCCTGAAACCTGTGTTTTTTTCAGTGAATTTCTATGGTTTTTTAAATGCTAATTTCTAACTATAACGTCCCTGAAACCTATGGTTTTTTCAGTGAATTTCTAAGGTTTTTTTTAAATGCTAATTTATAACTATAACGTAGTAGTTGCGTTTGCAGAGTGGTGCAAAAAGGGGGCTGGGCCTCCAACCAGCGTTCAGAAATTCCACTGCGTAGGACTTACAGGAGGTACCAGGAGGGCTTCTTGGCCCCCAAAGTCCCTCAGAAGTAAAGTGGACTTCATCCCCCAACCAGTAGTGTGCCAGAAGGCGCGTTTGCAGAGTGGTGGACTAAGGGGGGCATGGCCTCCGAAAACCTCTTAGCAATCCCACTGTATGGGACTTACTGGAGGTAACAGGTGGGGTAGTTGGCCCCAAGGACAACCTTGGGGGCCAACTACCCCTCCTATTACCTACACTAAGTCCCACACAGCAGGATTGCTAAGTTCTCATAGCAGGCCACGCCCCCTTTGCCCACCACTCTGCAAATGCGCCGCCTGGCACGCTCTTGGTTGGAGGATAAAGTCCCCTTCTCTTGTGGGGGTCCTTAGGGGCTGACTAGCCTACCTGTTACCTCCAGTAAGCCCCACACAGTGGGATTGCTGAGAGGTGGACACAGGCCACGCCACCTTTCTCCACCACTCTGCAAACGCGCCTCCTGGCGTGCTGTTGGTTGGGAGATGAAGTCCCCTTGCCTCCTGAGGGTCCCTGGGGGCCAACTAGCCCTCCTGTTATATCTAGTAAGCCCCTCACAGCTGGATTACTGAGAGTGGTCCGAGGCCATGCCCCCTTTTTACACCACTCTGCAAACGAGCCTCCTGGCGCACTGCTGTTCAGGGTATGAAGTCCACTTTAGTCTTGAGGTCCTCAGGACACAAGAGGACCTCATCGCCCCACCAGCAGTGTGCCAAGAGGCGCATTTGCAGAGTGGGGTGAAAAGGTGCGTGTGTTCGGACCACCTCTCAGCAATCCCACTGTGTGGGGATTACTGGAGGTACCGGGTGGTCTAGTCGGCCCCTAAGGACCCTTAGTATTCAAGGGGGCTTAATCCCCCAATCCAGAATGCGCCAGGAGGCGCGTTTGCACAGTGGTGCAGGGAGGGGGCGGGACCTCCAGCAAGATGCTGGCTTTTTTTAAATTTGCTTTTTGGAAGGGGGGCTGTGTGCCCCCCCCCCCCCCCCTTCCCTTTATTATTTTTGGGCCCTGGGGACCCCATCCCCCGGGGCATGGCCACATATTGATTTATTATTTTTTTAATTAGATTTAAGGAGGGGGGCTGCGCGGCCCCCCTCCTGAGGCCATTATTGGCCCCAGGGACCCCATCCCCCGGAGCTTTGCCTCGTTCTTTTTTTTTTTATTTTTTTTTTATTTAGGGAGGGGAGTTGTGTGGTTCCCCTTCCCTGGGCCACTATACTTAAATTAGTGACAATAAATAGCTTGGTGCAGTTAATAATAGCAGCGAGATGTTCATTTAAAAGAACTGTCCCACAGTGTTGCATACCGCTGAAAACGCAATTATACTTTAAAAACACGCAAGGTTTAAAAAGTGTAACAGTACTTCTAGTGAGGTCAGCTCATTTACCCGTGCCTCATACTGGTTGCTCAGAATAATCATCTAATGAGAACAGGAAACAAGCATTTGCAATGCAATAGGTCTAACATTAACGAGAGTTTAAGCTATTGGCATTGCAATAGCTTAAACTCTCGCAAATGCGAGAACTATTGCATTGCATATATTTTTTTTTACCAGCGCCCATGAGGCGCTTTCACATTTATGAAGGCCACGCCCCTTTCTTTAAACAAGCCGCGTTTAAAGAAAGGGGCGTGTCCGACATTAAAGTGAAACGGCGGCATGGGTGCTTTGACAAAAAAAGCATCTGTTTGTTAAGTTGACAAACAGATGTTTTTTTGGGTAAAAGCGCTCATGCCGCGCTTTCACTTTAATGTCAGCCACGTATCTTTCTTTAGACGCTGTTTGTGTGAAGAAAGGGGCACGGCCTCTATAAATCTGAAAGCGCCACATGGGTGCTAGTAAACGAAATAAATAAATAAATTAGCACAGCTGCTAAATGTGGACCGCGCTGCTATAATAAATACATTTTAAAAACGCGGCCCCTATAGGTAAAGCGGACCGCCATTAGTGGAAATTAAAATAAAAGCGGGGGGCGTGCTGCGAGGTGGTGTGTGGAATAGGGGAAACGCATTAAATAAAATAGTGCTCACCGACTTATAAAGCAGACCATGTAAGAACACCAATAAAAGTCCAGGCGTTATGGGAGGTAACAAATGCAGACAAGGCTGTACCAAGGAGGGACTAACAAGCCTAATAACGACTCGGAAGCCAGCGTCTACGAAGGACAATGACACAGCGAGTTAAAAATATGGATGGAGAGTGGGCGGGGTTTCAAAGCCATACTCCACTACTACATGCCTTGCAGCAGAGCAACGCGCTGCTCATGCTCGACCTAATAAAGGAGGACAGGCTCACAGGGTTAAAGGCCATGGAGACGTGTGCACATGCTGGTGGAAGTGCCGCTGGCCAATGAAATAAGGGTGGGTTGTAGTTCATCTCTGCCTGTGAAACAATATTGTGGCAGTGGGTCATGTTTTCGAAACACTGGGGGCCCCTGCGGAGATGTTTGAGCTAATAAAGTTGTTGCATGCAAGGGAAACAAACTTTGTCAGCCCGATGTTTAGGTAGGTGGCAATGATGGCTTTCCAACACGAGCGGGCTCCAAGGTTGTTTCACTCATGCTTTAGCCTGGTTTTACGCTCATCCTACAAAGCAGGACAAAGGCACAGAACATGTTAAAAGGATTCTTCGCAGCCCCTACAGGTTGTTCCTTCCTGGGGCTTGAGCCAACTGGCAAGATGTTTCAGAAACGACCATTCGCCCATCCTAAGAGCCATGAATCTTGCTTTCAGTTGCTTGGAGAATGTACAAGCAAGGCAGGATGCAGGGAACGCTGGTTGATAGGTATTAATGACCGCCCAAGCTTGCATACGCTTGTGAAGGGTGGCCCTGTCAGAGTGGAATGACCAAAGGCGGACACATTTTTTGATAACCAATGTGAAGGCGTGTTGGCTCGGGTTGGAAGCCCAAAGATCGTTCACATCCAGGAGGTATTGACAATCCTCAAGGAACTGGTGATGTGCTAGACTTGAGCTGCTGGCACTAATTTCAGCCCACAACAAAGCTTCCAGACAGCCATGCCTGGCCTCACATGACACAAATTGGGATAGGTCCCAGCCCTGACTGCCCGCTAGTCATGTAGTCCCAGTTCCAGCCTAATCTGCGCATGAAATGAGGACCTTGGCAGGCGAAGATCGCTTTTGTATTTTCTTGCAATCAGTTTTTTTAATAAGCTGCTATTTGTGCCAGATAATATTTCACTGCCATAGGACATCAAAGTTGAGATTTTGGCCCTTATAACTTCGAGCAATGGAGATAGGTTTGGCCCCAGAATTTGTTTTTAAAGTTTTGCTAAAGTTACCTGAATGGCAAGAGCCTTTGCTTCAACTTCCTTTTGGTGCTGTGCACGTGAGCCTCTTGCATCTATGAGCACCCCCAAATACTTCTATGATGAATCCACTGTAATCCTATTGCCATTATAAAACCAGCCACTGCCTTGGTAATTTTTCCTTCCAAAAGTCACTACCTTGATTTTCTTCAGATTGACTTCCAAGGTGTTGGTGGTTTTATAGGTATGTAGCTGGTTTAGCAATCATTGTAGCCCAACTTGTGTAAAACTGAACAGGGCAAGATTATTGGCATATAACAAATAGCTGATCCGTTCACCGCCTAACTTGGGGGAGGTGACAGTTGAAGGAATCAAGGGAATGCAACAGGTGGGTGATGAACAGATTAAAAAGTAGGGGGCCAGCACACACGCTGCTTTACATCCTGCATGTAGGGATGTTCCTTGATACACACACTCCATCTCCTAGTTTGAAGCGAATCCAAGTGTTGGAGTGCAGCTGAATAATTGACTCCAGGAGCTTCGGGGGATTCCCCATTTCATTAGTTTGGCCAGAGTGCCCACCTTGGTACACGATCAAATGTGGCTTTGAAGTCAACGAAACAGCAAGTTTGACAACGTGCCTGATTTTGCAGTGAATCACGTTTGATTTTTGTTGGGATAATCCTCTTTGACTCCGCCCATGGTCAAAGGTCTTCTAAGAGCAAATTGGCACAAAGTTTACGTTTCATTGCTGAGGAGCACGATTAGTCTGTAATTGCTCAGGTCCGATTTAGAACCCTCTTTGTGGATTGGATGGATTATGGCCCAGCACCATGATTCGGGTATTGTAGAGGTCCTCAGGTAGTAGTTGAGGAGCGAGCACAACCTTTCAGCCCAGAATGGAATGTCCTGTTTGAAGCAGGCTTGGGGGAGACTCTTGGGCCTTCGATATTACATGGACCAGCCGTTCCGTCAGGGGGGGCTTTATCTACGTTAGTGCGGGGTGAGCAGTCTTGCTCATCAAGTGAGGCAAAGGTGTTAGTTGTTTTCGGACTTTGAAGGCCCCCATCCGGTGCTGGGTCTGCAGCCCCACTTGCCAGGAAGTAACTGGAGAGGAAGGTTACCCATTTTGGTTCGGTAATATTCACACAGGTAAGCCTGCTCGATCCATTTAACTGTCTGTTTACCAAGGCCCAAAAAATTCCTAGAGTTGGGTTTCCTGCTCTCACATAAGAGGGTTACCCCGAAGTGGTTTAAAAGTCTTGGCACACCTGCGAGAAATGCTTGCCTGTCATTTTTCTGCACTTTCTTGAATGCATCAATGAACTCCTTCGATCCAGGGTTCTTCTGAGCCGCCCTCATTGCCGTATTGCGGGCTTTCTTAAAATGCTGAATTGCTGATGAGACAATAGCTGGATTAATAGGGCAGAGCCGTCGAGTTGAGCATAGAAACTTTGCTCGGAGAGGGGCAGTGCGGTTTGTCCATGCAATGATTGGTGGCCCATTGCTTTAGCCCATCTCCTCAACTAATTATATGCATTTGGCCTTTTTGTTGCTTCTAACGGCGTCACTCCATTTAAGGCACTTGAGGTTCACTGTGTATATTCCTTTTTCTTTTTTGCTTTAGAAACTTTATTTTGGTATATTCCTTTACACGTGGACAGCCCCTCGACCTGATTTATCCACAATGTTCACGGGGGTCCCTAAGATGAGCTCGTCGCTATCCTCCTGATGGTTTTGAAAGAGGTTTGTATTGAAGTGCCTGGTTATCATACATTCAGCTTGGGGGTGGTCCCTGGTTAAGTCGTACAGGGTCAAAATCAGGCCCTGTAGTTTTGATCTCTTCTCCCTTGCATTCGGACTGACAAACATCGATCAACAAGCGTGGATCCTGTAATCTTCAGTTCTTGACTTTGATTCCTTGGAGCCAGCTTTCTTGAAGTGTGATCGGGTCGATGTTCCCTTGGAGGTTAACTGAAGTATATGTAGACAGCCCTCCATTTGATCTGGCAAACTTATGCGCTCTCGCGGCTGGCTTCCAATGCTCAATAAATGCCTGGATCAGACAACTCTGCTCCTCCCATACTATACTGCTGAATTGATTCATATATTCTTCAATGAGATATGTATAAATGAATGCACTAAACACATAACTGAAGCTTACTAATTAGAGGAGTTTTTTCTATCCCTGCTTTAACACTATTGCCGTGGAAGTCAAGGGCTACACTTCCCCAATACAGACCACTTTATAATTTAACAATTGACATCAGGACACGGCAGGTGCCACCTAACACACTAGTGTCAGCTCCTGTTTTCGGTACCTAATGGAGCACACCCAGAGCACTCTAGGTGCTTCACTAACAGAAATCCTCAGCTTTCAGCAGCAATTAGATCAAATTTCTCCTCCTATGATTTTGGAGTTTTAAACACTGCTGTAGAGGCCATAAAAATATTTATTTGTCACATATGTATGTCTGTCAGATTAGCATGTGGTGTATTGGATCAGACTACTATCCATCACTCTGTAACTCCTGGCCTCGATGCTTTCGAAGGTCATTGGAGAATGGGAGGCCAAGTAATTTCTGTCCAAGGTCTGCAGAGACACCACAAAGCGGTCCCTGTTCTATTCAACACTTCCCTTGAAAGTCAAGTGTCTCCAAAGGACATTTCCCGTAAAAGTACATATAATGCCATAGGAAGGGGAGGTCATCTTCTTCCTAGAGGAAACATTCCCACTCCTGGCATCATTCAAGACTGCCCCTCTTCCTTCTGGTCCACTCCACAAGCATTTAACGATTCTGCCAGCCCTGATGCCACCTGATTCAGGCCTCCACAAACTCCTGCCTCAGCACTCCTTCTGTAGAACTCAATGCATCACCTTCTGAGCCTTCACTAGCATTGCCCTTGAATCAGATCTCCGTATTGCTTCCAACTTCACAGTTGGAAGACAGTATGAAAGATGAGAAATAAAGTTTGTGCCTGTTATGGTTCCTTAGCTCAAATGTTTGCGAAGATGGAGACATTTTTATGATTGTAATACAATCCTTTTGTTATGCCAGACAAAGACTAGATCTGCACCTAGGATGATACTCAGATGCTGGTGATCTCCTCGGTCTGGGCAATACAGATGCTGGCCTTTTGCTGGACCTAAAATTGTTACAGACCTTGATACTTCTCCAGAAGGTGTCATCCGGTACTCCAAAGTGCTTCCTTCAGACAAAGTCTGTTCATCACTTTAGCAGTACAATAAGCTTCAGAGACCTTGGAATTGTCCTTACCCCTTGGTTTCCATTTTAACTGAAATCCTTACGCATTCCTCTGCAGTCTCCGAACTGCTATTGCTGTTTAACATGCTTGATGATGCTGTTTGCTTCTTTGGAGAAACTCTTTTTGGGCCTAGTGATCCGAAGGCAAATTGCATGACAATACTGACCAGCGCCTTTAGATCAAAAGTTTTTATTGTTGCATCCCACTGCACAAAGTCAGGTGGTATAAGCCTGTTTCACTAAACTGAACACTAATGCTTTTCTGAAGGCACCTCCAGTAAAGCTCTAAGAGCATAACTGTATGGGGGAAAAGTATTTGCATCTGACAGCCTAGCTCTTTGCAGCACTAATGTCACAGCGTTCTTGACTTCTACATACTCATTATATGGAGGCTAGTGAAATTGACTGTTATCGGTCTTCCTGACCACATGAAAAGGCAGTTTTTGGATCTATTCAGCGATAAATAAATCTTGGAGTGCATCTTGGGTTCTGCTGATACATTGGCTAAATCCATGACCATGGTTTTTGCCGTGTGCTGAAATGTTTTAATGTTCACTGCAGGTTCTCTAGAGATTTTGAGGCGACCATAATGCACATGCCCATTGATGGCAAATAGATCTTCTGTTAGAAAGACAACGGCTCCCTGAAGTGATTCAAAACAGTCAAGCTACAGCATTCTTGTTGGCCTGGCCTCCCAGCAAAGCAGTTCCGCCAGTAGTATCAAACATTTTTGGGCTGCTCCAGGGCCCAGCAGTCCCATCAATGACAGCATTCACAACTGATCCATACACCACAACACATATATCACTTGTTTAGTGCAGGTGTGGGTTTAAGGGACATTAGCATTAGCACAGCACCAGACCCTGACATATTGTCCTGGTTCTGCTGCATCAAAATCTTTTTGATTTCCCCCCCCAACTACACCACAAACTTGTGTTAGGGGGGTTGAGGGGTCTCCCATTTCTCCACCAATTGGAAGAGGATTACAATGGATCACTGGGTGGTACATAAGGGCTGCACCCTACTCTTCCCCTCCAGACTGTCCTCCTTTCAGCAGGATGTGCACTCTGTCACATGCCTCATCCTTAGCCGTGAACATTCTTGCCCTGCCTAAAGGGGCCATAGAAGTGATGCCATTGGTGAAAAACTTTTCGTTCACTAAGAAGGATAGCAGTCTGCAGTCGTGGCCAGCATGACTCACGAGTTGGGAGGGCGGGGGGTCGCACGGGGAGGGGGGTCGCACGGAGAGGGGGGTTTAATTTAAATAATTTAAAAAAATTCAACTTACCTTCCCGCCGGCCGGGTCCCGCGTCGTCTCTGCTCCTCTCCTGCCTCCGGCAGGAACAGGAAGCAGGCAGCCAGGCTCCCACCCCTAAGCCAATCACATTGGTCGGGACGCCGCCCAGCCAGGGGCTAATGGCCCAGCCATGTTCTCCATGTAGGCTGCATTGCAGCCTGCATGGAGAAGGGCAGAGTGCGCGTGCATTACTGGTTTGGTCGGCCCCAGAGGGCTGACCAAACCAGTCAAGCGCACTCAGGTGTGGGCACACCACTCCTCCCCAGCTCAGCCATGCTCACAGAGCAGACCCGCCCGCCCGCAACCAAACCCTTCTGTTCTGCTTTCTCGCAGTGCGAGAAGCAGAAACATAAAATGGTAGTTATTACCATGTTATGTTTCTGCTTCTCGCACTGCGAGAAAGCAGTGGGGCCTTCGCCCTAGTGGAGGAGGCGCCCCTGGGAGTCTGTGGCCCATTGTGGACCTTCACTTCTTAAATCTGTTCATTGTACAAGATGAGTTCAAAATGCTGTTCCTGAGTCAAGGTCTGTTGGCCCTCAATCCATGAGATTGGCTGATGGCCTTGGACCTTCACCACACCTACTTTCATCTGACAATCAATATTGTTTACTGGCACTTCCTACATTTCACTATGGTGTCTCTGCACAATCAGTCTGCAGTTCTACTCTTTGGTCTGACAACTGCACTGCATGTGTATAATAAGGTGGTGGCGGGGACTTCACTAAGGAGGTTGGGAGTCCATGTGTATCATAGTTGGTGACTAGTTGTTGAAGACAGACTCACCTGCATTGGTCACAGAACTTCTTTGGCACATCACTACCCTTCTGAACTTCTTGGCTATTACCATAATGCTGAATGGTTTTCCCTCATCCCCATGCAGAGGTTGACCTTCATAAGTGCAGCACTAGACAAACTTTATGAATGCTTTTCCTTCTCCTCAGAGAATTGCACACATTTGGGATATCATTGGTGCTTGCACTGACCCCAATGTTGCAAGTTTTACGCCTGTTATGCCTGATGCTCACTGATGTGGACCCTTCAGTGGTGCTTGAGTAAACAGTGGCTCTATAACCAAGGGACTCTCTCTGCTGCGGTGTAGATTTACAGCTTTCCTGGATATGTACTTGTGTATGTCCCCCTCCAATCTTTTGCTGGGCCGTCCCTTCACCTCTTTGGATTCAAAAGCTACTGTAGTTACGGATACCTCCTCGTTGGGCTGGGGTGCTCATCTTGGTTATATCACTGCTAGGGTTCTGAGGTTCCCATGAAAGCACCATCAGCAAATTAATGTGTTGAAGCTCTTGTCCCTCTTTTGCTTTGTTCTGAAAGTTTTCCTCCCTTCTATCGCAGAGGCACAATTAAAATTCAGTTGGACAACATGGTCACTATCTATTATATCAACTTACAGAGCGGTGTGTTACAGCTGTGATGGTGGGCTTTGAAGTGGGCATCTTCCCAATTGAAACCCATCTTGCAGGTGCCCTTTTTATGAAGGTAGATGCTCTGTGCCGTCTCTCTTTATAGTATACAAAAAAGTGATGGAATGCTTGAATTAATTTCAGTCACTGGTAATTACTCAGGGCTGCTTCCCAGTCCATCGTTATTTTGCACAACATACCACCTCAGCCTGGACCCAGTCATATGAAAATTCGTCTTAACCTTGCTGCAATGGTCCAGCTTGGTCTACCAGGCCAGTTCCTCCCTCAACCAAAACAAAAGCAACCCAGGACCGATTCTGCCTTCGTTATGGCTCACAGCCAGGTATAGCTTGGTTCTAGTGATTAATCCATATTGGCCCTAAAGCTACCTCAGTTTGATTATATGAACAGTGCTTACTTGGGTCTGCCTGGGTACCTTCTGGATAGGTGTCTTAAATTAGAGAATGCGGCATCATGTTTACTTTTGTGATTAAAATGGACTCCTGTGACTCCTGCACCTTAACATCTTACATGGGCTACCTGTCTAGAAAGCATCAATCTTTCAAGACCTCCTGTGTAGTCCATCATGCACTGAACATGAAGGTCCCAGTTTTCATCAGTGACAAGATTAGTCCTCCTAGGTCACTGCAGTCTGACAATCAGTACCTTATGGTGATAGCCAAGCGTACGAAAGCCAGGTTAGGAGGTTGTGCTTTCTTCAGCCAAGTAACAGAATCTAGATGAAAGCTACTGAGAAGCTGCAGATTAAATGATTTATTTATTTTTTAAATCGAAAAAATGTATCTTAGATGATTTGTCGGATTACTCGGATTTTTGCTTCTCGCCATCGTTGGCATGGGTCTGGAAGGTATCCTTGTGGATTGAACTTTTTCTGGCTTCTGCCTCAATGAAACCCCATCTCTTTGAGTTAAATGTCTCAGCATTTGCCATATAAATAATGAGCAGATGCTGTCTGCATCATACCTCTGATATAGTGGTTGGATGAAATGGGCCTGTTAACCGAGGTGGCATTGAATTTGCTCCAGAACATTTGTTTGTCATTTATGCTGAAAGTGGATGCGCAGTAAAGGAATGTCGTGAAGAGTTTTCTTTCAAGTGCAGAATTTATTATCTGGGGATTCAGTGTGTAACGAGATCTATTGTAGGTAGTCCTTGGAATCCTCCATAAAATGGTGTCATGACTTCTTCTTCCTACCGTTCCTGCAGACTGGTTAATGTTGTTTATATGCATATCCTTGCTTCTGCGTTGATCAACTTTATTGGTTTGTAAGGTTTTAGGTTTCCATTTTCCCTTTTTTGTGGAGTAGAACAATAACCAAGTTAAGCAATGGCATTGGAAAATCTAGTGATTTGTTCAAAATTCAGTTATTTAAATATCTTGTTTGGTAGGCGATTGGGTTCTGTCATTTGCAGTACTTTCTATTGTTTGTGTTATTTATTAGATTAAAAACCAATTTGCAAATTTGTTTTTTCCCCTCGCTTGCAGTTAGATAACGATACTGCTGAGATCCGCAAGTGGAGAGGCTGGCTTCTCTGCTTGTGGTTGGACATCTGTTCCAGGAGCCTTCTTCTGCGAGTCTGTAGAAAATCAGTTTGAAGTGATTTAGCCATTAGTGCTCGGACCCTGTATTACTAAGGATCTTTCTCATATTTCACCTTCAGGATGACAGAATGAGCTCAATATTCAACCTTCCCAAGTTACACAAAACAGTCCATTTTGAAGTTGCAAGCAAAATATATCCGTTGCCTCTTGTAAAATACATTTCATATGGTGGGCGCAGCTGTGCTTCCGTTGGTGACATTCAGTCATTTATCCATGTCACATTGAATGAAGCTTTGGCCATTTGAGCTCTACAGTTGTCCATTTCCCAAGGTGAACAACTAGCTGAAGTATTGGGGTCTCACTGGGGATTTCCAATTCTTTAATATGCTTTTGTTGGCTAGTACTGAGACAAAATCTGCACAATTTTCATGTTAGTTTCACAATTTCTTCCGGCGCATCAGGCAAAGACATCTGTCAGTGCCATCTTTCTGGTCAGTTCAGCAGTTCTGTCAGTAACCTGTAGCCAACAGGACATCATCACTCTACACTCACATTCTACGTTTTCCCTTTCACTGGTTAACTGAAGCATCTCCCAGTGACATTTAAGACTGCTGGAATCAGGTATATCTTATCTTGTTTATTAAGAATGCTCTCTTTTCAGCAGCTACCACCAAAGGATTCAGATATGCAATTCATGACAGGAAGACTTGAATGCTCTTAATTACTTCATATCTTCTATAATGGTTTTCAGTCGCACTGCTTCCCTAAATCAAACAAAATCAGGGCTATGGATATCTTGTCTTCTTCTCAGAACACCTATTGTATAAGCTGTTACACCATTCTTGTCACGTTAGGGTGAGGGGAGATGTTTATATAATTTGTTTCAGTATTGTAGCAGGCTTCTCTACTCATTGTTAAATTCTTTTGTGTCATTGCTTGAGAAACATTTGTTCTTATAACTCTTGAAAGCATATTTTGGCTTGATCTGCTTCCTTTGTTGTAAAACTTGAATAAATAATGTTAAAACAAAGGTGCTGCGAAGAGAAATAAGCTTATAGTGTACATTGGTGCTGGTTATTAATTTCTGTAGAAATACAGAAAAACAGTTTAATCTCAGTAGCCCAGTCAACTCATTTGAAATGACCCAAAATCTAACAATGAGGTCAAAGTGCATTGAACTCCACTCCACCTAAAGGTCCAACTTTCCGCCGGTAGGTGGTGGTGTTCTGCTCCTCGTCATATGTGTTGGAAGTGACGACACAGTGCCTATATAGGCACCACCCAGGTGCGCTGACATCAGTTCCTTTCATTCAGTGCCAACTGCGCAGATCTGGAGAGCTATCTCAGTAATTATTTTGGCTTTTTGTGGACATTTTGAGCTTTGCTCCAGTGTGGTAGGGCATCATGTCCCCTGCAAAACCTTCAGGGTTCAAGCCTCGTGAGGCTTTTTACAGGCAGATGTCTGTGTCCGATCCCCAGCTGTTTTGTCTCTAGGGACACAACCCCAAGGTCTGTGTCGAGTGGAAGTCGTTGCACCCAAAGGTGATTTGTGAGCAGGTGATGAAGCTTCTGGTAGGGCATCTGAAGAAGGCTCCACTCTGCTCCTGTTCCCGTGGTAGATCATGGGACCATTCCCGGAGTCGTTCCTGTGGACAATCGTCTTCCTTCTCCAAGATCTCCTTGTCGAGGTTCAGTAAGTCAAAAAAGTACAAGAAGTCGTCGACTTCAACTTCTCAACATTGTGCTTCCAGGTCCCGCTCCTACACTCCACCTGCAGGGCTGGTGCTACCTGGAATTTACTGGCACCCAGAGCAATGCCCACCCACCTTAAGCAGTTCTATGATGCCATGCACGCCATCTTTGGGTCACCGACACCCTTTGGCACATCTTCGGGCTCCATGGTGCCGAGAGGTGCCCCTGCTCTGTTACTGTCAGCGGGTTCGTCCTCGACACCAGCCATGCCAGTTGGAGCCACCCTGGGTCACGACTGGCACTGCCACGAGTGTCTCCATCCACCCCAGCTCTGTCCCTTCCGATGCCATCTGTCAAGACTCGCGCTTGCAAGAGAACTACTCAGGGTCAGTGCGATGTACAATATGGTCCAAATTTTGACATCCCCAATTCCGGTTACCCTAAATGTATGGAGTTTTGGGGCGATCAAGTGAGGGAAAAGGGTAATGGGAAGGAGAGAGACTTGTAAGGAAAAAAAAGAGAATTATTACAAATATAATTCCCACACGCATGAAGTTCTATGAGATACATGAATGCAATAAATACCTAATATCACGCTGTATTTCTTAAGAGCCATAAACTACCCAATGCGCGATTTCTGGACTAATGGTCTTCTCTCTCTCTGTTCATGAACCTTAGCGAAAATCAACAAAGACATGTATTACCATCCATACGTCTTCCTCAGACAGAAATATACATTCTTGGTTATTGTTTAATACAGGAAACCCTCATACATACTCCAAAACAAATATAAACATAGTCTCAAATGAATACTTTTTCTTAGGAACTCCCATAAGTATCAGAATAATTCTTAGATTAATGCGAGAGATCATGAATTGCACTTTACCACTGCAGAAAGATGATTTGAAGTCTGTTAATAGCTAAAGGTCAATTGTCTTTGGAATATTTGCCATCCATAAGACACAAAGGTTTACTTTTGAGAACGGCAATTTGTTGAAAGAGAAACCACAAGCAAATGTCATGAACATGATTCCACATGAGAGATTCTTCAAGTAATTCAAACTTAGGCAAAAATAAAGTCGGGCTTCCAAAAGAAACCCAGGAAGGATCTCTCGCCTTAAAGCAACATAAACGATCAGATACTTGTAAACATACAGTACTGAAATGCCAGTGAAAAAATAAGAAAAAAGAAAAGCACCTTCCTCAGCTCTGAATACGAACAAAAGCTGTGGCGGAGGAGCGTCGCTGCCCCCTCCCAAAAACGGCAGTTAAAGAGAAAAAAACAACCCTTGTTTTATTTTTCCTTTGCTGGCGAGTCTTGGGGGTGACGGCACTGAGGGGAAAGGTAGTGCACTTCCTTCACTGCGCATGATGGTTTGGCCGGCCTGAGACTGCCGGCTAAGCCATCATGCGCAGTGAACCTCTCTCCAACCCCTGCATTGTTGGGGTTGGAGAGAGCAGGCACAGACTCCCAGTCTGTCCTGGAGCGCTGATGAGAGCAGCTTCAGGATTGGCTGCAGGGCATTCTGGGAGCCTGTGCCCGAAGCAGAGGAGCGCAACGCCGGACACGGCTGGCTGAAGGTAAGTTTTTTTATTATTATTTTTTTTTATTTTCCCCCTTCCCTTCGTGATCCCTATGCCCCCTAACCCCCCTCACCCACTCCCGCCCAGCCACTCGTCCCAAACACAGGCCGCTACTGAACAAAATAAGAAATGTCAGAGTGCAATGACCGCCATCAACCCCCTTCTCACAACCAGGAACACAGCCCTTCGTTCGTTGGGCTAGCAATTACTGGAAGTTAAAATACAGCGCACAATACTGAATGTGCTTACCGGTGGAAGAGGGAACCATAAGAACAAAATACAGCCTAAGGTGGCAGCTGTAGACTTCCATACCTGAGAGTCTGTTATCACAAATTCCGGGGCTGCAAAGGAATGCTGAATGCCCCTGGAAGCACACCGCAGGCCGGGCACGTCTTCCTGGAAAATGACTCGGGTGGGACCGCTCTCAACCGATACAGCAACAGTGCCTCAGTCCCTCGATCCTCCAACTAGAATCATCTTACACGGATAGGAATTATGCTAGACGGCCAGCGTGCAACAGAGACTTTTATGCCAGAATTCCACCCTGCAGCTGAGAAGAGTTTGAGCCCTCGGAATTATGGGACTTGTTGTTCTTCTAGGGAAGGAATGGCATAGAAAGCAAAAACAGTACCACAATAACTTTGTTATATAGTCTGTATCTACATATAGTATGCATAAATATCTTTCAGTTAAATCCTGATCATGCCCGCACTAGTGAGGCGAAATCCTTACACCATCCTTGGTGCCACTGGCACCACTCTCGACAAGCTGATTGTTATACCCGTCGATGATCCCGTGCCAACCCAACTCCGCTCAACATCATTGCCAATACCCTGGACTTTCCACCTATTGACACTCCTCAAGGGGGAGAGGAGAAGATGTATGGTCCCCTAGAAGACCCTGATGATGAAAGCTTGTATGAGGAACTGGTTGATGCCAGTGGTTGGATACCTCCCCAGACTTTGTCATGGTTTCCCCTCTGGGCTAAGCGTCAGAGAAAGTTGCATCTTTGCCAACAAAGCTCTCTCCCGGGGGCCTGGGCCAAACCTTGCACATGTGCTCCTTTGTCCCGCATCATTTCCCAACAGCATCATCCTGCCCCAGGAGATACAGCCTTCCTCTCCCAGCACACCTCTCGTGAGTGCTGCAGGCCTCAAGAGCGAAGGTTACCCTAAGCGTGTTCTCTACCACATCACCAGATAGGGAATCCAAAGGCTGGACACCTTTGGAAAGCGCATATTTTCTTCAACCAGCTTTGCCTTGTGGTTGGTGAACACCTAATGCCTCGTGGCCCGGTATTCCCATTCATTGTGGGATTCGGCTGTGTAGCTGCTTCCCATGCTGCCCAAGAAAGGCTGCACCATCGTGAATCAAGTTTTGGTGGCCGACAGGGATGAAGTGAAGTTCGCCATCCAGTGCAGACTGTACACCATCGACTCCATGGGTAGAGCCATAGCTTCTATGGTGGCTCTGAATTGCCACAAATGGTTATGGGTTCTCATGGATGTCCTTTGATGGCTCCTGCCTATTTGGCAAAAAGGCAAATGTAGTGCTATAGTCACTGCCTGATCACTTGGTCTTTCCATCTTGGCCCGGTCACAACAGCAGTCCTATCGCCTCTACCACGGACGTAGAAGGGACAACTTTGGGCATTCGCAGCACCAGCTGTACCTGGTCCAGCAGACTGCCCAATTCTTTCGAGGACAGCACTGTAGAGCCCAAAAGGATGCAGAAGCCAGTCCCAACGTGCTACCCAGTTCCCCCACCCATCCGACTACCGCAGCCTCCCAGTCCTCCACTCAGCACCGCCATCCCGTTGGAGGCAGAATCAGGCACCACTTGCCACAGTGGTCAGTGATTACATCCGACAAGTGTGTGCTTCAGATCATGCAGAAGCAATACACCCTGGGCCAGATGTATGACCGTTTTTTGCAGTCACAGAGGGGTTCCAGACCCCTTTGCGACCGCAAAAAACGAGTTGGCCATGTACTATTCCTATTTTGCGAGTCGCAAATTATTTGCGACTCGCAAAATAGGAATAGCGAGTCGCTATTAGGAAGGGGCGTTGCGAGGGCGTCACTTCCTAATAGCAAGTCCTCCAGCTATGTATGACTCTTTAGCGACCGCAATTGCGGTCGCAAAACAGTCGCAGTTTACCACCCTTCTCAGAAGGGTGGTAAAGCACTCGCAAACGGGAAAGGGTCCCCAGGGGACCCCTTCCCCTTTGTGAATGCAGGGGAAAATATTTTTTAAGGGCAGGCAGTGGTCCCAGGGACCACTACCTGCCCTTAAAAAATGAAACGAAAACGTTTCATTTTTTCTTTTTTATATGCATCCCATTTTCCTTTAAGGAAAACGGGCTGCATTTTTTTTTTAAAACTGCTTTATTGAAAAGCAGTCACAGACATGGTGGTCTGCTGACCCCAGCAGGCCACCATCCCTGTGAGGCTGGCCGTTCCCAATGGGGTCGCAAATTGCGAGTGGCTCATGAATATTGATGAGCCTCGCATTTTGCGACCCCATTGGGAATCGCTAACAGTGTCTCTGACACTGTTGTACATTGGATTTAGCACCTCGCAATTTGTGACTCGTTATTTGTCGCAAATTGCGAGGCGCTAAATCCAATGATCGTACATCTGGTCCCCTATCTTTTGTGGATACACCTCAGCCCCTCTCACAGTCCCAAGAATGGCTGACAAAGGACCATCTTACCTCACTCTGTCAAGATGTGCAGGCTCTTTTGGCCAAAGCAACTATTGAGAGGGTGCCAACACCAGAAGTAGGGCATGGTTGTTATTTCCACTACTTTCTGCTGCCGAAAAAGGTTGGAGGCCTCTGCCCTATACTAAATCTACACCCTCTCAACACTTTACTGAAAAAAAGAGAAATTCAAGATGCTCAAGCTGGCTCAGGTTTGCTCTGCCCTGGATCCTGGAGACTGTATGGTAGGGTTGGACCTGCAGGACGTGTATTTCTACATCCCGTCCTGCAGGCCCACAGGTGTTACCTGCGGTTCACAGTGGGCCACAAACATTTCCAATTCGCTGTGCTCCCCTTCAGCCTCACCAGTGCCCTCACGAAAGTGATGGTGGAGGTTGCAGCCCATCGGTGGAGGTGAGAGGTTCCAATGTTCCCCTACCTTGAAAACTAGCTGGTGAAGGCGGGCTTGCCCCAGGCAGTCGCCAACCACCTCCAGACTACTGCGAACCATCTGCATTCGCTGCGGATCACTATCAACATGCCAAAGTTACACCTGACTCCCTCTCAGACACTCCCTTTCATCTGAGCCATTCTGGACACAGTACAGTTCCGCACCCATCCTCCGGAGTGGCAAGTCCTGGATATTCGTGATTCTGTTGTTTTGGCCTTATCCTGGATTTCAGTGAGACTGACTCTGAGGCTGCTGGGTCTCATGGCCCCCTGCTTCCTGCCGGTACAACATACCTGAAGGCATATGGGGGCTCTGCCCGTGGGACCTAAAGTTCACCCACGCACACAAGGCCCTTCACGACACCGGACCAGCATACCCGAACAGCCGACTCAAATTCCACGCACCCCAAAGGACCCTATGATCAGCCCAGCTCTCCTACGCCGTGGTCCCCCGCACCAGAAAGACCAGATCGGGAGGCCGCTCCTTCTCCTTCCTCGCGGCCAGAGCCTGGAACGCCCTTCCGCTCCACCTCAGACAGACAACATCGCTCTCCATCTTCGCGAGAAACCTCAAGACCTGGCTCTTCGACAGACCCCCTCCTTGATGGACTGGAACCTGCACCCCCCCTGCAGCGCCTTGAGACCCTTACGGGTGAGTAGTCGCGCTTAACAAACACCTAATAGATTGATTGAAAAATAGGGTTTACGAGTCACTATTAGTAAGGGGCGTGTAAAGGGTCCCTTCCTAATTGCGAGTCGCACTTGTATGTATGAATGTTTTGCAACCCGGAATGCGGTCGCAAAACATTTGGAGATTACAACCAATTTCAAATTGGTAAGCAATTTGCAAACGCCAAGGGGTCCTCAAGGGACAACTTCCCCTTTGTGAATGGGGGCGCAAGCATTTATTCACAGACCACTGCCCACTCTTTTAAAAAAAAATAAAAAAAATGAAAAGAAATCTTTTCATTTTTATTTTTAAAATGCATCCTGTTTTCCTTTAAAGAAACCGGGCTGCTTTTTTTTTTTTTTAAACTGCTTTATTTAAAAAGCAGTCACAGACATGGTAGTCTGCTGAATCCCAGCAGGCCACCACCCCTGTGAGAGCCGCCATTTCCAGTGGGTCGCAAATTGCGACCTGCTTCATGAATATTAATGAGGCAGGTCCCGTGTAACCCATTTGGGAATCACAAACAGTTTCTGAGACACTGTTGTATATCAGGTTTTGTGATTCGCACTTTGCGAGTCACTAAAAATCACAATTTGCGAGTCGCAACCTGACTGTCGTACATGTGGCCCATAGTGCTATATATTTTTAATTATACTGCTTGGTATTTAGGTTCAAGCATCTGAATCTGTGAAAAATCCAATGGTGAAGACAAAGTGCTATATATTTATAATAATACTGCTTGCTTTTCAGATTCCAGCAAGTGAATCTATGAACAATGCAATGGTGAAGAAGAAACAGTTGCTTACGTGTAATTACAGTTGTCCAATAGTGGTATGTTCGTAAATTCATATGCAGTCCTCCCTCCTCAGTCAGAGGTCTAGCATTATTTATCATGTTACACTTTTTCTGTAACAAATCTGAGGTATGGTGGCCTCTAGGGATAGGGGAGTTCAGTGCACTCTCACCTAATTGATTGGACTTTGGGTCCTCTCAGCTGTGGTTATGGAGCTACTAAGGTGAAACTGTTTTCTCTGTATTTCTATGGAAACTTTTCCTTTACTTTACTGCTAATGTAGGGACCCCCAGGTTGAAGATGAGGAATGATTTGTGCATGTGAATCTCTGAAAGGTGCCAATGTTAGAGTACTGCAGTTCAGGTAAGTACATTTTCACATGCCTAATCAGGGAGGTTGGAAAACAGCTTTATAAAGGTGAGCACCCTAAATACGGAATCCAGAATATCGAGACATGCAAATATCATGGACAAAATATCGAAAGGTAAGTAAGTCTAGATTTTCTATATCTAGCCCCACATGTATGTACCTTGGTGATATTATCTACTGGCGGTCGCCAGTAGATAGTTATAGTTAGGACCTATTTTCCATAGGAAATTCACAACATTCTATTTCCAATAACTTTGGCGCCGGTTGACGAATCTTCGCGAAATTTTCAAAACTCGTGGGGCGCCCCGGTCTGGTCCTATCCTGAAAGTTTCGGGGTGATTCGGCAAGCAGGGGCCGAGAAAAAAGGGGGGTCCCAAAACGTATTTTCCCCATGCAATTTTCCATAGGAACCTTTAGTCGCAGCTACAGCCCGAACTGCTGAACGGAATTACACCAAATTTGGCAAAAAGGTAGCCCTTGGTTCAGAGTCGTGCCTTTTGGTTAAATGGTGTAAATCCGTTCAGTAGTTCCTGAGAAAATCAAAAGTAAAATCACATATATATCTGGGCGGAGCCTAACCACACATGTCATTGTGAGATCTGATTGGCTGTCAGCACTTCATCCTGGAATTGATGGCAGCCATCTTGGGACCAATATACATGATAGTACCCCATTGAAATGCATTGTAGTGAATCAAAGATTTTGAGGGCTACCAAAAGGAGAACTATAAAGGGTGATAACAGACTTTAGTTACATTAGAATTCATTTGTTGATGGTACCATACTAATTTCAGGAATTGTGGTGTGTTCTAAGGTGATTTTACCCTGTGAAAAACCTTCTGCTGGGATATCATGAATCATGTTTGAGAGAAAACTATTTTCACATGCTTGTCCCATAGAGTTTTGGAAGGTGCTCCAGAAGCTAAAATGAGAGCATATTTTCTGTAAATTCACATTATCTTTCTCAGTCATGTGAGAATGAAGTCTGACATTCTCAGTAAAACATGTACATCCAACAAGGGCAGAGACTGTCAGTTGATTCCTTTGTGTTCTACTGCAGCTTCCCAGAGTGTTCTAAAGAACAACTAGAGTGCTAACAGCCTTACTTATGACAAAAGTATGGCACACCTGAAGCTACCAGGCCACCCCGAAGCGCACCCAAGGGCCCTTCACCTGCCGGAACTGCAGCTTCGCCAGCACCCGCCCCGCCAAACCACCGCCCAGGAAAGAACCCAACTACCTCAGATGCATCCTCCTCAACACCCGCTCCGCCCGCAAACACGCCATCGAACTCTGGGACCTTCTCGACTCAACCTCCCCAGACGTCGCATTCCTGACGGAGACCTGGCTGAATCCCGCTTCAGCCCCCGACATCGCCATTGCCATCCCGGACGGATACAAGATCACCCGCAGGGACCGCACCAACGGAGTCGGAGGAGGCATCGCCATCGTCCACAGGAACACCCTCAGAGTCTCAACCAACACCGACGACACCCTCAGCACCGCCCGAACACATGCACTTCCAGATCCACACCGATCCCAACACCACCCTCAGAGGAACCCTCATCTACAGACCCCCGGACCCCGACCACAGTTCAGCGATTCCATCGCTGACTTTGTCAGCACACACGCCATCGCCTCCACGGACTACATCCTCCTCGGGGACCTGAACTTCCACCTCGAGAACAACAAGGACACCAACTCCACCACCCTGATCGACAACCTCGCCACCCTCGGACTCAGACAGCTCGTGACTACACCCACCCACGCCGCCGGCCACACGCTAGACTCCATCTTTTCCGCAAGCCCACACGTCTCCTTCAACCACACCTCCGAACCCCACTGGACTGACCACCACTGCATCCACTTCACCTACAGGAAGCGCACCACCGCACCGAACAAATGCCTCGCCGCTGCTGGAGCAGAGTCACGGAAGACCAGCTAACCACAACCTCGCCCTGAGCCCACCCGCCGAACCCTCCGACCCCGACACCGCCGCCCGCAACCTCAGACAGTGGATCGATGACTGCGCCAACACCCTCGCCCCGCTCAAGAATCCGCCCAACAGCCACACCAGCAAGAAAGCCACCTGGTTCACCGAAGACCTCCAGGCCTCCAAACGAACATGCCGAAAACTGGAGAAGATCTGGCTCCACGAACGGACAGCGGACAGCTACGCCGCCCACAAGAGCGCCACCCGCAGTCACCATCACCTCATCAGATCCGCCAAAAGGGCCTCACTCAAAGACCGCCTAGACAACAACGCACACAACAGCAAAGAGCTCTTCAACATCGTGAAGGAACTCTCCAACCCCAGCTCCAACACCAACGACATCCAGCCGTCGCGAGACCTGTGCGACTCACTGGCCACCTTCTTCCACCGCAAAATCGCCGACATCCACAACAGCTTCAACACCACGACCGCCCCGGCAACCACCGAGACCACTGCCCCCACAACCACCAACCGCCTGCTCTCCTGGACCAACATCAACGACGAGGACACCAGCGAGATCATGAACACCATCCACTCCGGTTCACCGCTAGACCCGTGCCCTCACCACATCTTCAACAAAGCCAGTACAGCCATCGCGCCCCATCTCCGGAAAATAATCAACATCTCCTTCGAGACAGCAACCTTCCCGGAAAGCTGGAAGCACGCCGAGATCACCGCCTTACTCAAGAAACCCAAGGCAGACCCCAAGGACCTCAAGAACTTCCGACCCATCTCTCTGCTCCCGTTCCCCGCGAAGGTCACCGAGAAAATCGTCAACAAACAACTGACCCGCTACCTCGAGGAGAACAACATCCTGGACCCTTCCCAGTCCGGCTTCCGCAGCAACCACAGCACCGAAACCGCCCTCATCGCCGCCACCGATGACATCAGGACCCTGCTAGACAACGGAGAAACAGCAGCCCTCATCCTCCTGGACCTATCAGCCGCCTTCGACACGGTCTGCCACCACACACTACGAACACGCCTTCACGACGCCGGTATCCAAGAGAAGGCCCTGGACTGGACCACATCCTTCCTTTCCGGCAGAACACAAAGCGTCCGCCTCGCCCCCTTCCGATCCAAGGCCACCAAGATCATCTGCGGCGTACCCCAAGGCTCCTCCCTCAGCCCAACGCTGTTCAACATCTACATGGCACCCCTCGCCCACGTCGCCCGACAGCACAACCTCAACATCATCTCCTACGCCGACAACACCCAGCTGATCCTCTCCCTCACCAAAGACCCTCACACCGCCAAAGCCCACCTCCACGAAGGAATGAAGGCCGTCGCCGAATGGATGAGGACCAGCCGCCTGAAGCTGAACTCGGACAAGACGGAGGTCCTCATCCTTGGTTCCAACCCTTCAGCCTGGGACGACACCTGGTGGCCAACATCACTGGGAACAGCCCCGCCACCCACCGACCACGTACGCAACCTAGGGGTCATCCTCGACCCCACCCTCTCCATGACTAAGCAGGTCAACGCCGTTTCCTCATCCTGCTTCAACATCCTCCGAATGCTCCGCAGGATCTTCAAGTGGATCCCCACCGAAACAAGAAAAACAGTCACCCAGGCCCTCGTCACCAGCAGGCTGGACTACGGAAACGCCCTCTACGCAGGAACGAAGGCTAAGCTCCTGAGACGGCTGCAACGCATCCAGAACGCCTCTGCACGTCTTATCCTCGACATCCCCCGACGCAGCCACATCACACCCCACCTGAGAGACCTGCACTGGCTCCCTGTCAACAAGAGGATAACCTTCAAGCTCCTCACCCACGCACACAAAGCACTCCACAACTCCGGACCAGCCTACCTCAACAGACGACTCAGCTTCTACACCCCCACCCGCCAGCTCCGCTCGACCAGCCTCGCCCTCGCCACAGTCCCCCGCATCCGGAAACGACCGCCGGCGGCAGATCCTTCTCCCACCTCGCCGCCAAGACCTGGAACACCCTCCCCACCAACCTCCGACAGACCCAAGACCTACTGGCCTTCAGAAGACTCCTCAAGACCTGGCTCTTCGATCAGTAGCAGCACCACCCCCCTCTTCCCCCAGCGCCTTGAGACCCTCGCGGGTATGTAGTGCGCTTTATAAGTGACATGATTGATTGATTGATCTTGATTGGAATAAACTGGTAACACTTAAAACATTTAATTTAAAAAGGAACAAAATGATGGGGTTCATTTTGTCATAGAAATTATGGTTAGTGCTGTAGAAAGAAAAATTAGGACATGTTTCAAGTGTGATCTCAAATATCTTCCTGTTATATTTCAACAGGAGCAGCCTGCCAGTTGATGCCTTTGTGTTCTACTGCAGCTTCCCAGAGTGTTCTAAAGAACAACTAGAGCGCTAACAGCCTTACTTATGACAAAAGTATGGCACACCTGAAGCCATCTTGATTGGAATAAACCGGTAACACTTAAAACATTTAATTTAAAAAGGAACAAAATGAGGGGGTTCTTTTTGAAATAGAAATTATGGTTAGTGCTGCAGAAAGAAAAATTAGGGCATGTTTTAAGTGAGATCTCAAATCCTCTTCTATTTCATTAGAAAATTCTGACATGCAGACTGAAACAATGACTTTCAATACCAGCAGCAGACTTCCAGTTAACTCCCTGGTGAGCAGTAGCTTTACTACAGTGATCTAATGAGCAACTAGAGTGCTAACATTCTGAATTTATGGCAAATGTGAGACACATCTGAATGCCTTCCTGATGGAATCAAAGTAAAAAACTGAAAGCATTTCCTACTGAGGAGACTGCAGTAAATGAGGAAATTAGGAAACTTCATAACAAAGAAGTCTTCCAAGATGGCCACCAGAGAAAAAAGAGCCCAAATGTAGCACAAATATTACCCAGATGTAGCCCACATATAGCCCAATGACAAAAGTGTCCAAAACACTTTTTATTTTTAGTTTTTTTGCAGTTTTATGTAGTGCAGACTGGTCAGGTATTGGAGCGTTGCATCTTAAAACATGACCCCTACACTACAAAAACACCACTGCACTACCCTAAACCCTAAAACACTACCCCCAGCACGACCCCCTACACTACACAAGCACCACTGCACTATCCTAAACCCTAAAACACTACCCCCAGCATGACCCCCTACACTACACAAACACCACTGCACTACCCTAAACCCTAAAACACTACCCCCAGCACGACCCCCTACACTACCCAAACACCACTGCACTACCCTAAAACATGACCCCCTACACTACACAAACACCACTGCACTACCCTAAACCCTAAAACACTACCCCCAGCATGACCCCCTACACTACACAAGCACCACTGCACTACCCTAAACCCTAAAACATTACTCCCAGCACGACCCCCTACACTGCCCGAACACCACTGCTCTGCCCTAAACCCTGAAACACCACCCCTTCACGACCCCCTACACTGCCCGAACACCACTGCACTGCCCTAAACCCTGAAACACCACCCCCAGCACGACCCCCTACACTGCCCGAACACCACTGCACTGCCCTAAACCCTAAAACACTACACCCAGCAAGACCCCCTACACTGCCCGAACACCACTGCACTGCCCTAAACCCTGAAACATCACCCCCAGCAAGACCCCCTACACTGCCCGAACACCACTGCCCTAAACCCTGAAACACCACCCCCAGCACGACCCCCTACACTGCCCGAACCCCACTGCACTGCCCTAAACCCTGAAACACCAGCCCCAGCACGACCCCTACACTGCCCGAACACCACTGCACTGCCCTAAACCCTGAAACACCACCCCTGCACCACCCCCTACACTGCCCGAACACCACTGCACTGCCCTAAACCCTGAAACACCACCCCCTGCACCACCCCCTACACTGCCCGAACACCACTGCACTGCCCTAAACCCTGAAACACCACCCCCTGCACCACCCCCTACACTGCCCGAACACCACTGCACTGCCCTAAACCCTGAAACACCACCCCCAGCACGACCCCCTACACTGCCCAAACACCACTGCACTGCCCTAAACCCTGAAACACCACAACCCTGCACGACCCCCTACACGGCCCGAACACAACTGCACTGCCCTAAACCCTGAAACACCACCCCCGCACGACCCCCTACACTGCCCGAACACCACTGCACTGCCCTAAACCCTGAAACACCACCCCCTGCACCACCCCCTACACTGCCCGAACACCACTGCACTGCCCTAAACCCTGAAACACCACCCCTGCACCACCCCCTACACTGCCCGAACACCACTGCACTGCCCTAAACCCTGAAACACCACCCCCAGCACGACCCCCTACACTGCCCGAACACCACTGCACTGCCCTAAACCCTGAAACACCACAACCCTGCACGACCCCCTACACGGCCCGAACACAACTGCACTGCCCTAAACCCTGAAACACCACCCCCGCACGACCCCCTACACTGCCCGAACACCACTGCACTGCCCAAAACCCTGAAACACCACCCCCAGCACGAACCCCTTTACTGCCCGAACACCACTGCACTGCCCCAAACCCTGAAACACCACCCCCAGCACGACCCCTACACTGCCCGAACACCACTGCCCTAAACCCTGAAACACCACCCCCTGCACGACCCCCTACACTGCCCGAACACCACTGCACTGCCCTAAACCCTGAAACACCACCCCCTACACTGCCCGAACACCACTACACTGCCCTAAACCCTGAAACACCACCCCCAGCACGACCCCCTACACTGCCCGAACACCACTGCACTGCCCTAAACCCTAAAACACCACCCCCAGCACGACCCCCTACACTGCCCGAACATCACTGCACTGCCCTAAACCCTAAAACACTACCCCCAGCACGACCCCCTACACTACCCAAACACCACTGCACTACCCTAAACCCTAAAATACTCCCCCCAGCACGACCCCCTACACTACCCGAACACGACTGCACTGCCCTGAACCCTAAAACACTCCCACCAGCACGACCCCTACACTACCCGAACACCACTGCACTGCCCTAAACCCTAAAACACTCCCAGCACGACCCCCTACACTACCCAAACACCACAGCACTGCCCTAAACCCTAAAACACTACCCCCGCATGACCCCCTACACTACCCAAACACCAATGCACTACCCTAAACCCTAAAACACTACCCCCGCACGACCCCCTACACTACCCAAAGACCAATGCACTACCCTAAAGCCTAAAACACTACCCCCGCATGACTCCCTACACTACCCAAAGACCAGTGCACTACCCTACACCCTAAAACACGACCTCCTACACTACACAAACACCACTGCACTACCCTAAAACACAACCCCCTACACTACACAAACACTGCACTACCCTAAAACACTACCCCCTACACAACACAAACACCACTGCACGACCCTAAACCCTAAAACACTACCCCCGCACGACCCTCTACACTACCCAAAGACCAATGCACTACCCTAAAGCCTAAAACACTACCCCCGCATGACTCCCTACACTACCCAAAGACCAGTGCACTACCCTACACCCTAAAACACGACCTCCTACACTACACAAACACCACTGAACTACCCTAAACCCTAAACCCTAAAACACTACCCCCAGCACGACCCCCTACACTACACAAACACCACTGCACTACCCTAAAACACTACCCCCTACACTACACAAACACCACTGCACTACCCTAAACCCTAAAAAACTACCCCAGCACGAACCCCTACACTACCCAAACACCACTGCACTACCCTAAACCCTAAAACACTACCCCCAGCAGTACCCCCTACACTACCCAAACACCACTGCACTACCCTAAACCCTAAAACACTACCCCCAGCAGTACCCCATACACTACCCAAACACCACTGCACTACCCTAAACCCTAAAACACTACCCCCAGCAGTACCCCCTACACTACCCAAACACCACTGCACTACCCTAAACCCTAAACCACTACCCCCAGCACGACCCCCTATACTACCCAAACACCACTGCACTACCCTAAACCCTAAAACACTACCCCCAGCACGACCCCCTACACTACCCAAACACCACTGCACTACCCTAAACCCTAAAACACTCCCCCAGCACGACTCCCTACACTACCCAAACACCACTGCACTACCCTAAACCCTAAATCTACCCCCAGCATGACCCCCTACACTACACAAACACCACTGCACTACCCTAAACCCTAAAACACTACCCCCAGCACAACCCCCTTCACTACCTAAACACAACTGCACAATTTGTTACAGGCGTTGCAACGCAGGCCTGTGGTGCTTACTGGAAGTACCTGGTGGGCTAGTTGGGCCCCAGGGACCCTCAGGATTCAAGGTGACCTAATCCCCCAACATAAAACGCGCCACGGGGTGCGTTTGCACAGTGGTGAAGGGAGGGGGCGGGGCCTCAGGTGACATGTGCGCAAACACGCCCTGTGGTGCGTTTTAAGTTGGGGAATTAATTCCCCTTGAATCCTGAGGGACCCTGGGGGCCAACTTGCCCACCAGGTACCTTCAGTAAGCACAACAGAGTTGCGTTGCAGAGAGGTGAAAAAGGTGCGTGGCCTCGGAACGCCTCTCTGCAACTCAGCTCTGTGGTCCTAACTGTAGGTACCTGAGGGGCTAGTTGGGCCCCAGGGACCCTCAGGATTCAAGGGGACTTAATCCCGCAACTTAAAATGCACCACGGGGCGCGTTTGCATACATGTCACCTCAGGCCCCCCCTCCCTTCACCACTGTGCAAACGCGCCCTGTAGCGCGTTTTAAGAGGTAGTTTTAATCCCCCTGCCCTATTATGTACTAGGGACTTACAGAGGAGGTCATGCTAATCACAGGGGTACCCCAACGCATAGTGTTCCCTAGTGTATGTAGGTGTTTTCACTGTATTCTAAGTGTCTATTAGCATAGCACTGGCTCTGGTTAGTCCGAGTCAGTTACCACCAGTACCCGTCTGAAAACGTTGTGGGCACAGGATGATTTTGCAACAAGGCCTCTTTCTGCTCCTCTGTTGGTTCTTTCTGCACATCTTTTGCTTCTTCCTGCACTTTTCTTCGTCTATGTGGACTTCTGTTGCTTCTTTCTGCATTTCTTTTGCTTCTTTCTGTGCGTTTTTTCTTCTTTCTTCACATGTCCTACCTCTGTAGGCATAGTTAGAAACTAGCATTTAAAAAACCTTTGAAATTCACTTAAAAAATCATAGGTTTCAGGCACGTTATAGTTAGAAATTAGCATTTAAAAAACCTTTGAAATTCACTGAAAAAACCATAGGTTTTAGGGACAGTTATAGTTAGTTGGACATTTCACTCGTACAAAACCATAGAAATTCCCCCGTTATAGTTAGTTCAGCTAACTATAACTCGCGCCCCCGCAATGCACTGCTGATGACGTCACATATTACATCACTCATGACATGGTCAGTGACATCACTGATGACATCACTGATGACATCACTGATGACATCTCAAATGACATCACTGATGACATCACTGATGACATCATCCATGTGATTATTTCATGCATCTTCTCACACCCTAATATAACTTTTGATACACCCACTCTAAATTACAGACTGCCATTCTCAAAACCATACACACTCCAATACCAATAACTACATACCTACTCACTGATTCTTAGGTCTACACACACACATCTACTCACTCACCCGTACAGTCACTCATACTTACAGTCACTCAGTACAGGACTATCATATGCACTCATACACCTATATAAACACTCACACACCGCCACTCGTCCATAGAGGTACTCGCACACCTAGTCAGTCATGCAAAAAATTAATCACACACCCATTTACTCACCTATACAGTTATACACACACCAGCTCACTTACTCATACAAATACTAGCACATTCTTACGCTCTTATACAATAACCGATACAAGCACACACGCACCAATACAGCCACTCTCACAATCACACACTCTCACTTATAGCCATTTAAATACTCTAACACACATATATACTGCCTTTTACATATGTAGTTACTCGCACATGTACCACTGAGATATACATTCACTCACTAACACACCCATACACACACTCACCCACCCAAGCAGTCCATCACAGATGCACTCTTGAAATCATGCACCCAGTGAATCACCCACTCACACATCTATGTACAGAGTCACACACACCCCACCCACACAAACACTCAGGCAGCCATACAGATACTCAGAGAACCAATCAATAACCCATATAGACACTCATGTAGCTATTCGCAAATCCATGCATCCACTTACACACCAACAAACAGACGGATACACATTCACACAGTTTAGTCACTAACCCATGCATTCAGTAAGATACGTTTAATCACTCACTTGTAGAGTCAGTCACGCACGAACTAAATCATCCATTCAGACACTTATACACCCACTCATTCTTCAATACGCCTTTCCCTATATATATTAAACATATTTAAACTTTACAGAAACACAGTCACTGGATGATGTCATCAGTGATGTCATCAGTGATGTCATTTGAGATGTCATCAGTGATGTCATCAGTGATGTCACTGACCATGTCATGAGTGATGTAATATGTGACGTCATCAGCAGTGCATTGCGGGGGCGCGAGTTATAGTTAGCTGAACTAACTATAACGGGGGAATTTCTATGGTTTTGTACGAGTGAAATGTCCAACTAACTATAACTGTCCCTAAAACCTATGGTTTTTTCAGTGAATATAAATATATATATGTATATATGTTCAAGGTATGTAGATGTGGAGTTAGCAGTAACTCTATACTTCCCTATATGTACCTATCTTTCGATCATTTGTCCTTCGATATTCTATTCACGATATCCTTGTATGGTGATATTCTTCTGTTTGATATTTAGTAGTATGATCCTTTATAAAGAAATTTTTTCTCCAGCTTTGAATCTTCGATAGATTCACTTCCTTGGAATCAGGAAAACAAGCAGTACACAGAAGCGTAGATGGGAATGAAGTTCACTTTATTTAAGCAGGCTCTGTAGAGGAGCGTTTCCCACTCCTGCTTCTTTTTTTGAGGTTTATTTTAAGCAACAGTGTTTGGAGAAATGTTTTATTCTCCATGCTGCTATTCGCCAAATGTCCAAATGTCCGAAGACGTACTCCAGTATGGAAAGCCATAATCATGGTGACTTACCTCAAAGAGTAAACCTTATCCTTTCCCTGATGCTTCTGTGTGCATAGATGTAACACAGATTGATAAATACTACTATCCAGATATCTATAAAGTCCTTTACCAAGGTCTGCTCTGTGTTAGTTGGTCCATATGGCTCAAATAGTTGTTCTGATGGATACATATGCCTGTGGATTCCTCACCTTTTGAATTACCCCTGCGCCAGCATTCCACGGAAATTATTTTCTTAGCTCTCCCACATCGACGAGGACATCACAATAGCACGGCTTCGCTCGCGACTCTGTATGACGTCACCGGAGCCATAATAAGGCTTCGTCGGCGTGCTGACGTCAGTTCCCTTTTTTCCGCGCTGTCAACGCGTAACGGTTTTTTCAGGGACTCTCCATTTTACATGTGATAACATTGTGTCCATCTTCTATTTCGTGTTGCAGTGAGAATGGCTACTTCAAAGAAGTCGAGTTTTAAGCCCTGCAGGGAGTGTGGGGGCCATATGTCCTTCACGGACCCTCACGACGACTGGCTCTGGTGTCTTTCTTAGGGCCACGACGTCGAATGCTGTTTGTGCTGTCGGAAAATGAACCCGAGGGCGCTGAAGGAACGTGAGGCGAAACTCTTCATAACGCGGGCAAAAAAAGAGAAGAGGGGTCGCAAGAGATCGAGGTCGTCGACCTCGCATACGTCGAAGTCGAAGAAGCATAAGAAGAAGAGATGGCATGAGTCTCGGTGTCGGTCTTCGAAGGGCAGGGCTTTGCAATCGGCTTCCCCTGTAAAGCAGCGTCATGACAAGGATACCATCTCGCCGTCACCTTCTTCTCCGCAGGCGACTCCGGTTCACTCTCCCGTGTCGAGGGTTTCGCCGGCGCCCAGGGTTTCTCCGATACCCAGGGAGTCTTCTCCTGCGGGTTCACCTGTTCCGGCTCCGATGTCTCCGGCACCGCAGCCTCAACCCCCTGTAAGGCCTCGGATGGATCCAGACCAGGGGGCTTCAGATCCTTATCCTCCTTTTCCAGGACCAGGAGCGGATCCGTCGCATTTCCTAAATGCGATGTTTGGCATTTTTGCCAAGGCATCTTACCCTACCGGTGCACCGTCTGGCCCCATGGGTACGCTTGTCTTTAATTTGGGCATCCCTCAGCAGTATGCCCAGGCACCTTTGGTGCCTTTCATGCCGACAGCTCTGTCATGCCCGCTTCAGAAGGGACTCCTTCAACGCTGGCGCCGTTTTCTCCGGCGCTGTGGCTGGGGCCGCCGCCGCCAATCCCGAAACAGCGTTCCAGGAGGAAAGCGTAAAGACTGCTGGAGGAAGAGGAGTTCCAGCAAGAACATGAGGAAGGGGAGATCGTTGGCTCCGTAAACGACTTTGAGGGCCTACGGGAGGCCAGTGGCCTGGATACTTCTCCAAAGTGGGAGCTTCCTTCTCCGAAGACCTTGCCTTCACAGGACGTTGCCCCTTACCACTCAGTTATCAGGAAAGCTGCTGAACTGTTGAACCTTCAGTTGCCCTCAGCTGTGGTGAGGTCAGATATCTTGACTGAAGTGTTGCATTCTCCTTCCTCTTCTGTTGAGCCTCTGCTGCCTTACCACGAGGTGTTGACAGAGCCGATTATGGAGGTGTGGCAGAAGCCCTTGTCTGCCCCTGCATTTTCTAGGTCAGAGGCGAGGCGATATAAGCCTGCTCCGGGTGATCCACCTTTTCTGTCTGCCCATCCTTCTCCAGAAAGCCTTGTGGTTCAGGCTTCTTGTTCCAAGCAGTCAACTGGTTCCTTCCTAACTACCCCGGGGGATAGAGACTCAAAAAAACTGGAGCAGTCTACCAAAAAGGTGCTCTCCTCAGCAAGTCTGGCTCTGAAGTTGACCAATGCCACATGCTTGCTAGGACGGTGCATTCATGCACTAATGGACTCTGTCAAGCAAGTAGCTCCTAAGTTGCCTGAAGATGACCGTGTTCATTTTTTGGAAGCGCTATCAGACACACAAGCGGCAGCCCGTCAGGCATTTAGTAGGGTCTGGATACTGCGGACTCGGTCGCTAGAATGATGGGCTCCTCTGTGGCTACCAGGAGGCATGCCTGGCTTAGGTCTTCAGGGTTCTCTCCAGATGTACGAGGTACTTTGCTTGATCTACCCTTCGATGGATCTAAATTGTTTGGAACAAAGGCAGATTCTGTGCTGCATTGTTTCAAGGACAGTAGGGCTACTGCAAGCTCCTTGGACCTACAGTCCCAGCCCAAGGGCTATGGATACAAAAGGTATCGAGGCCTTGGGAAGGCAGCTTCTTTTCAGGGCCGTCAACAGCCACAGCAGCAGCAGCAGCAAAACCCTCTGTACAGGTCGTACAGAGGAAAAGGTAGAGGCCGTCTGCGGGGGCCTCTCGACTACAGTCTTCCTCCTCCTCTCCTGTCCCCACCACCGGTACCACAGGAAAGCAGCTCTAGATCCCCCATCTTGGAGCATGCTGGTCCTGTAGGGGCCGGTTGTCCCATTTTCTACAAGATTGGAAATCGGTTACTTCGGACCGTTGGGTTTTCAATCTTGTGGAAAATGGGTACACCCTTCCTTTTCAAGAGTTTCCGCATCCTTACCCTCCTTGCCAGGGTTCGTGTTCAGATGACCATTTGCTGCTTTTACAGCAGGAGGTTCTTGCCTTGCTGCAGAAAGGTGCGATAGAGGTGGTTCCGGAGCAGGAAAGGGGTCAGGGATGCTACTCCCGTTATTTCCTGATCCCCAAGAAGGACGGCCGGTTGAGACCAATCCTGGACCTCGGGTTTTGAATTTTTACCTCAGGCAGGAAAAGTTCAAGATGCTGACCCTAGCTCAGGTTCTTTTGGCACTGCAGCAGGAAGACTGGATGGTGTCGATCGACTTGCAGCATGCGTATTTCCACATCCCTATTCTGAAGTCGCATCAGAAGTATCTCTGGTTTATGGTAGGGTCTCAACACTACCAGTTTGCGGTCCTTCCGTTCGGTTTTACATCCGCGCCACGGGTCTTCACAAAGGTTATGGCGGTGGTGGCAGCACATCTCAGAAGGTCCGGGATTCCTGTTTTCCCCTATCTGGATGACTGGCTGCTCAAAGCAAAGTCGCCAGAGATGGTGCTGCGTCACTTGCAAGTAAGAACTCGGCTGTTGTTCAACTTGGGTTTCTCGATAAATGTACCCAAATCAGCGCAGCCTGTTTATAGGGGTGGTACTGGACACGACTGTGTGTCGAGCTTTCCTCCCACCACAGAGGATTCTTGACATTCAGGAGATGATTCCTTTGTTTCACGATGGATCAGTTGTTCCAGTCCTGAAGGTCCTACGCCTGCTCGGTCTGTTCGCTTCCTGCATACTGTTAATCAACCATGCACGCTGGCACATGAGGGCACTCCAGTGGTGCCTCCACAGGTAGTGGTATCAGCAAAATGGAGATCTCTGGAAGAAGGTCAGAATCTCCAAGGACACTGCAGCAGAGCTGTCTTGGTGGAGTGTGCCGGGCAACCTGTCTCAAGGAAAGCCTTTTCAACCTCCTCCACCGGTGGCCACAGTAATCACGGATGCCTTCACTCTAGGGTGGGGTGCTCATCTGGGGGATCTGGAAATCAAGGGTCTTTGGTCTCCGGAGGAAAGGTTGCTTCACATCAACCTTCTGGAATTGCGGGCGATACGTTTGGCTCTCAAGGCCTTTCTTCCCTCCCTTCGGACAACACTACCGCAATGTGGTACATAAACAAACAGGGAGGAGTAGGGTTGGATCGTATCTGCAGAGAGGCTCTGCGACTCTTGTCCTGGACTCAGGGCCATCGGATGTGTGTGTTTGCAAATCATCTGGCCGGGGTGCTAAATGTGCGTGCGGACTGTCTCAGTCGGCAATACTCAGCCGATCACGAGTGACGGCTTCATCCGGAGGTGGTCCATCACATCTTTCGGATGTGGGGGTTTCCTCAGGTGGACCTTTTTGTCACTCAGGAAAACAGGCACTGCCCGTCGTTCTGCAGTCTCCAATGCAGGGAACGTTGGGGGGCGCATTTGGATTGGAGCTCGCAACTCCTTTATGCGTTTCCTCCCATACCCTTGATTCCTCATGTTCTGAGGAAGATTCGCCAAGACCGGGCCTCAGTCATATTGATTGCTCCGGATTGGCCAAGAAGGGTGTGGTGCACAGACCTTCTTCATCTCTCATCACACCCTCCGCTCCGTCTCCTTCTCAGGGCAGACCTCCTCTCTGTCGCAGGGGCAGGTTCTGCACCCCCACCTCCAGAGCCTGCTCCTTCATGCCTGGAGATTGAACGGGGTAACCTGAGTTCTTTCTCTCTCCCTCCGCATGTGGTGGATGTTATTTTATCATCTAGGAGACAATCCGCCAAATCTATTTATTCCTCTAGGTTGTCCAAGTTTGTGAAATGGTGCGGAGAGAGGTCTATTGATCCTATGAAGGCTCATTTATCTGATGTACTTGGCTTTTCACTTTCCTTGGCTCAGCAAGGTTGTGCTGTGGCTACGGTAAAGGGTTATTTGACGGCTTTATCGTCTTTCCTCTGTTTGCCGGACCAGCCTTCTTTGTTTAAGTCCCCCATTGTTAAAAGGTTCATTAAGGGCCTCACCAATAGGTTTCTTCCCACTCCCCTCATTATGCCTCAGTGGGATTTGAATTTAGTATTTACTTTCCTGATGGGTTCTCCTTCTGAGCCTCTTCATAGTTGCCAGTTGAGACTCCTTACTTTCAAGACGGTTTTTCTCATCGCTATTACCTCAGCCAGGAGGGTAAGTGAGCTTCAGGCTCTTAGTTCTAAACCTCCGTTTTTAACCATCCATGCAAAAAAGACATTTCTTAGGACCAGGTCTGCCTTGCTGCCTAAGGTGGTTACTCCTTTCTATCTAGGGCAGTCTATTACCTTACCTACCTTCTATCCTCCCCCTCACCCTTCCAAGGAGGAGGAAAGACTTCACCGTCTGGACCCTAGGAGGGCTGTCAGCTTCTACCTGGAGAGAAGCAGGGACCTGAGATTGGATGACCAGCTGTTTGTGGGCTATATTGGAAGGGTGAAGGGCAAAGCTGTCCACAAGCGAACACTTTCCAGATGGATCATCTTGTGCATCAAAATCTGCTACGCCTTGGCTAAGAAGGAGCCGCCTGAAGTTATTAGAGCTCATTCCACCAGAGCTAAGTCTTCTTCTTCTGCTTTGGCTAGAGGTGTTCCTGTTGTAGACATCTGCAGGGCGGCAACTTGGGCCTCCCTCCACACCTTTGTGAAGCATTACTGCTTGGATTCGGAGGTTAGGAGGGACGGCCATTTTGCATGCTCTGTGCTGCAAGATTTTTTGGTATAGGCGGGTGGACAGCCTCCTCCGGGAGAGGAACAGCTTGGGGATTCAATTCAAAAGGTGACGAATCCACAGGCAGATGTATCCATCAGAAGAACAAGTTACTTACCTTTGGGAACGCTTTTTCTGGTGGATACAGTATCTGCCTGTGGATTCCTCACTGACCCACCCTCCTCCCCGTTGTCCACTTGCTTATACCGAAAAACTTCTGACTGTTTGACATTGTTATTTTTCATATGTCATTTATATACCATACAGTTTGTTGCTAGGAAATGCTTTACTTTTTGACTTTTCCTTTTTATATTTATATATACTGTATGTATTTGCATATATATTTTGCATACTGTGTATACTTGTATTATGTTGTCGGTCCACCCGTTCGCCTCAAGGGCACGGAAAAAATGGGTGGAACTGACATCAGCTTGCCGACGAGGTCTTCTTATGGCTCTGGTGACATCATACGGAGTCGCAAGCGGAGCCGTGCGGTTGTGACATCCTCGTCGACGTGGGAGAGCTAAGAAAAGAATTTCCGTGGAATGCTGGCGCAGGGGTAATTCAAAAGGTGAGGCATCCACAGGCAGATTCTGTATCCACCTGAAAAAGCGTTACCAAAGGTAAGTAACTTGTTCATTTGTCTTGTAAAATTCCTTGGATCTACCTAAGAAGTACTAAAATGCCCTCTCTCTATTAAGTGTATTGAAGGTTTTTTCCGCTTCTTCTGTTAGTTTTCAAAAGAATGAAAGCAGACGCCAAAACTCTGAAGCCTCTTAAAGAGTAAGGAATACTCTTTCAGATGTTTTGTGGAGGGGGGAGAATGGAATTTATTCTGTTTAAGAGGTAGAATGTCTTTGAAATGCTGATTAGTGTTTTGTGAAAATAATATGCTGCAAGAACATTGGTGTGTAATTTGCACTGTGATAAGAGTGACGTGTTTTTTTCTCCAAGGTTTTACCACATTTATTTTAATGATGCTCTTTTGGCGAGCCATTTTATCTACATTTTTCCTGGTTGTTTTATCAGATTTTGTTTGCAGGGTTTATGGGGAAAACATATATGTTGACCTTCAGTGATCTAGATCTTATGTTGCCAAAAGCCTCAGGATCATCCTAGCTTATATTTCTAGGCTTCGATTTCTTTTTGAAAGCAGGTTACAAGAACCCATCTCGAGGTCAACTTTTATTGCATGTTTGTCTGTCCATATCATTGGTGGATGCCGATGGGTAAAGTATGCCTGGCTTCCAAGCTAGTAAACACCTTCAAAATCAAAATATGAACTCATGTATGTGTGAGGCTAAACGTTATCTGTTTCGGGTTAAAATCTTCAAAGTTTTGTAGAGAGGTCTGGGATATGAGGAGGTTCCAGTGGTCCACCCAAATGTTAACAAGTATTGACAAAGACAATTAAATGGGTATGGCCTTTTTCAGTGAAAAAAAAAATTCTGGTGATTTACGTACGTGGTTTGGTCAGCGGGTAACTCAAGAATCATTGCTAGGGTTAATGAATGTATGGATCCATGAGTAAGTGTTTGGAAAAATGAATGAGTGAGTGCCTGAGTCCATAGATGGATGGATGGGTAACTGATTGGGTATATAATTGACTCATTATCACATTCACATACTCGCACAGCCACGCTCTCAACAAACTTGCCAACCTGTCAAACCGCACTTTCAGACATGGTTTTTTAAGTGCCTGTTTTATGGCTCTTTATCTCTGAATTAAGCCTGTTTGTAAATACTCGCAATGTTTTCAGATATGGGAAATGAAATCTTTTTGTTCTATTCTAAAAATGGGACAGTCCAGATCAGTGTTAAGGAAACTGCAATTAGTGTGAAATCATTTTACTAGCTATAGACTGATAACAAAATTCCCATGATTTGAAAAAGACATTGAAGAATGTATATAATCCTAACTATTGATCAAAGAAAATACAATTTTCTGACCAACTATCAGTCTGATTCACACATACATTGCTGACCAAAAATCCGCGATTATCAAAATTATTTACATTCACTGTATGTTAATTAATGGAGAGGGCTGCCTTCTGATCATTCTAGACTTGTCAGCGGCTTTCGACCCAATTCGACCAGTGCCTCATTAAGGTTTTTGGAAACCTGCCTGTGATATTATGGTACAGTTATCCTATGTCAGCAACTGCGATCTACTGATGAGAATGGGAATCACCGCTTCTTACTGCCCCCTTCCCCCACTCTCAATTATGGAGTACTGCAAAGATCCATACTGGTCCCAAGTTGTTCAACTTGTACTTGCAGCTACTGCGAGTCTTGATGAAAAGGTCACGTTTTACCATCCACCAATATGGGGATAATGCACAACTTGTTTAAGAATTTCCTCATTTGCTGATATCATAACACTTACAACTATGTAACAATGGTATAAAATGGAAGTCGTCACACTTCGTCAAATTAGGTCTAAAAGACATAATTTAATCTTATTACCATAGAACGGCTGACAAAATTCAACTCTGACTCAGTGGTCTAAGTGCATTAAAAAAAAGTATGGGAACTGTGATGCTGCGCGCATATGGGTGCGGTGTGAGTGTGGAGGTGGGGTCAAATGCGTGGCAATTTTTAAAAAAAATATTCTGTAACTTTTTTCGGTCTTTCACCTTCAGGTACCGACATATAAAATAACGTACAGCTTATATGAAAATTAAGTGCAAATTATGTTAATATTGGGAAACGAACTATCGTATATAATGAAAATTCTCCTAGTTAATGCACTGCCCAAGAGAGCCACAGAACTGAATCCTGGTTGGGGAAGTGGAGAATAATGACTTGTGTATGTTTAGTGCTACAATGCCCCAGTCTGTGACAAAAAGCACAGTGCACATGTAACTCATATTTTAAATTTGCATTACACACAGTATAGGACAGGCTGCTACAAAATGCGCAAAAAAGGTTTAAGATAAAAACAAGTGCTTCCAAAATATAGATTTTAGTAATACCCTATCTGTACATAGAGGAATTTTTTTTCATAACTGTCTTTTAAAAGCACACGCTTCACAGCTTAGCTGGTAGCTCCCTCACAATACCACTCAAAAAGATTAAATGTGTGTCATCACAAAGCATCAAGGGGTTCCATCAATTAAAGCCAATACTGGCCTCCAAGCACCCTTTACATTTGCAGATTGACCAGTTGCGCACATTTACATTTCTTTCAGGGAAGCAGGCACCCTGGCAAGAAGGCTTATTTAACTGTCTTCCCCTCACTCGGTTTAGCAGCAAAGGAGACTCCCTGCCTTTCACCTGCCAGATTTAACCATTCCGGGATGGTTGCCTTTTCACAAAAAGTAGGTGAACTGTTTTTCTAAAATAAAAAAAGTATGGGCACGCCGTGCCCCTCAGATCCCCCCCACTTCGAAGACTGCTCTGACTAGATAGAGGAACCATCTATAGAGGCACCAAAATTAGCACAAGAAGATAAATCTGTAGGGTTTTGGATTAACATGTACCTCACCTTCAGAACACACATTTAATATACAGCATAATCAGCCAGTACTGCATTGTTCATACCAAAAAGACTCATACCTTTTTGGCAACAGTCTGAATTAATACAAGCCATGGTTATCTTAAGGATAGCCTCAAATCTGTATTTAGGCTTTGCGCTTATCCATCCCCTTTTAGGGCAGCCCACATCAAGCATATCATAAAATCAGCTAGATTTGCTCTTCTTTTGGCTAAACAAACACTGGCAAACCTCTTCTTTGCCCATCCAACTTTTGAACAGTGTTTCAAATACAAAACATTGTCATATCCAGAATGTGTTATGAAATCCGTGCCTAAATCTAAAGCTATTGTGAAAAGTACTCCATTCCATGGCATACCTACGAGAACTACAAATATGGTAAATTCAGTTGTAATTTATTTATGTCTTGCAGGTGCTTGATTTTGTATAGATACAGTTCAAAGGATTTGCAGGGCAATTTCCAGAGAACATTTTTATTATAGCAGGAAGATTTTAATCATGGTATTAGATTACAAAAAAACAGTATGCGAAGGAGGTGAGAGGAAATGGCATGCATGAATCTTTTTTTTTTTTTTTTACAGCAAACTTAGTTACAATAGATTACAGATGAGATTTGAGGCACAGTGACAAAAAGCGATTTGCCCTAAATCATACGATATTTAATTGTGTCAAAGCCAAGTTTAGAACCCAGGAGCGTATGGGACTAAGGCACTCAACCAAAACTCCTTCCTAATCTACATCAGAGCAGGGGGTTGAGCACAAAATGAATGTCACCTTCGATTAAGAGAGCTTTCCATTTTACAGGACTAATAACATCCTGATTGTGAAACTCTGGATTCAAAAGCGACATGGCATGCAGCTTTCTGCACATTGTTTTAGTTCTTCTACCTGTTAATACTTGACAAACACGTGTTTTATGACCTTTGAAATCATAACATGGCGCACTTTGCTTCCCTTGTTGAAGAACTTGCATAAACATTTCAAAAGGAGACTTAACATTGAAATAGTCACTGTACTTTACCGTTGAAGAGGAGATCTTCTCATACTGTGTGCATTATTATGATCCAAGTGATTGAGTACTAGTTTATATCATGTTTGTTTTATTAGAGCAGTGTTGGTACCTTAACTAAGGGGCCATCGTTATGAAAAAATGCAGTAATCCCGATTTAGCTGTAAACAAACGCCAATTTATGGGTGAATCTGGGTTCTGGGTAGAGTGGCGACACAGCACTTCAGATTTCATTCCCCATTCTGTCAGAAATACTCGGCAAAATGTGTGCAGGTTAGAAGGCCTCAAATTGAGGAAAGACGTGAGAATCAGTGCACAAACATGGATCTATGTGGTTATTCCTCATTTCTGGGCACAACATGTATAACTGGTCGGATAATCCATGCCATTGAACTACTGTATCCTGTTGTGTCTGTAATTCTGGGTGCAGATCTATCAGGGCGTTTTGCCTACACATTTCATAATAAGCTCGAGATTGGAATGATATAAACAGTGTAGTTTCTTTCTCAAAGGCACTTTGTTGTAGGATATTACTAGTTTGTTCTTTACTGATATTGTCACCTATGGTTTTCCTTCTCATTTAGTCAGTTGCCCTGAGAAGCTCATGGACTGTCCTTGGGATCAAGCATCTGCCAGCTTTTACAGCGGGCCTGCCTTAGCTTTTCTAGCTTTGCTCGATCTCTCTGATTTACTGTCACTCAGATGTTTCTCTCTCACTCAGTGTATGGTACTACTATTTTACTCAGAGTTCATGGTGTATAAGAATAAAAAGCGAGTATACTTTGAGATCTTGGGTGCACCGCTACCATCTTGTACCAATTGCCCAGCTGATACATGGAATGAAGCTCTAATAACTTGACCACCACTTGCCCGCCGGCTGCCTCCCTTCCACAGTCCATCACATACAACACCAGTCTCGGTGGTAAGTTGGGTCCTTCATTGCCACAGCACTGGCCCTTTTCAGCTCACACATACCACGTCTTGCCACTGCACAGACGAGGGATACCTTCTTCATCCCTGCCATACCATGTACTCAGACAAATGACTTCCTCCTCACAGCATGCTATGCAACTAACATAGATGTGGGGCTAAACCATGCACAGGCCACCAACATAAAATACTTCATTATTTTGGCAACATGCTTTAACAGTGTTTTTTTGTTACAGAACTACACTAAATTACACAGAGTATCCTTTCATTATATTGATGATGGTAACCCCCCACCTTCTACCCCACTTTATACAATATCCCCTCATTGCAGCACAGTGTAATGTTATGTTTGGGTCTATATCTGCCATAACTAAGTTCACAATATGTAACAGCATCCTATATTGGATTGATCACCTTACTAACACTGTGTTGAACCCAACTTCTGATCTGTGAGGCCTCATTTACATTGAATGATTTCCCCATTGCGCCATCCCAATGATCCTCTATGGGCAGTTAGACCCTCCTCTACTACATAGACCTTAATGAGTAACTCAGAGGTCTAGTATTTGACTCTGTCCCCGTGAACCCCCACCCTCTCACCCCTCACCCTATCATAGCTTCCTCCATTAGGGGATCCCCACTTCGGCACCATGGCCCCTCTAGGTATGAGAGTCACGAAATCCAACCAAGACCTCCAAAAACAAAGTAAAAAAAGATTCAAATCTAATGCTCTTGTAGAGTACCACAAGACCTTCATTGCCAACACCTACCACAACACAGTAATAAAGATACAACCACTGAACTTCTTTTCTTCATGCCCAACATTGCAGCTTGGGCTGCAACCTGTTAGCTATTTTCCCAATATAACCAGAGGGTTGAGGCCGCCGGGGCAGGAAGCATGTGATCCTGGCTCACCCACACCTCCTATACAACCATAAACATCTATAATAACAGAAAGAATATGATTCAGGCCTCACAATTTAATATGCAGCCCTTCAACTCCATATTCAAATCTTTAAAAACGAGCAGCAGCTTTCACCTTACAGACTTCACAGAAGTGGCACAGTCCCCTTTTCTATTGCCTCCGATACTTACACTTCCCTCATTGCTCATGTAGTGCCCTGACTTACAATCTCCTCCCATCACCTTCTCTCCCCAATCCCTTCTGATCTCACAAAAGTACTTTATTGCATAGCCTCCTATCCCCTCACCTCAGGCTCCTATCCCCACATCCCATACAATGCACTCAAGCCTTCCAGACACTCATCCCCCTTACATCAGAGTACCCCCACCTCCACCTACCCATTGACTCGAGGACAGTTTGAAAACATTGAATATACTGTTTATATGTATTAATCTGAACTTTGACATGGATGTTGCATCTCTGTTTTGTAAAATTGGTTGTAAAACTCACCTGTCTACAAAATAGCATATCGATATGAAGCACTACAGAAATGGATGAAAACCCTCATTACAAAGGACACGCTCTGCAATGGCACTACGTGGAAACATCGGCTGCACATAATGGGAACGAGAGATAATGAGAACTCATAAAAGTACATTGGAGCTGTTTCTTGTGTTTATTTTGCTGTTTCCTTATGTTTCTTTTCATTAAAGAGCTATAAATGCAGACATGCTCTGAAAAAGCAGTAAATCAAATAAGTGAAAATAAACGTGCATGAAAGTGTGTTTCACATATGGCGCAGTCCCGAGGCAAAGGGCAGCTGATGGGCCCCCCCAAAAAATGTAAGTTTGAAAAAAAAATCTTTAAGGGGTGGAGGTGAGAGAAGCACCTGGACATGATTGTAAGAAACTGGCTCTATATATACTACACCAAAATGAGGTATAGTGTGCATAGGGTCCAGGTGACTCCAAAGGTAGGCAGAGGGTAAAGTTAGATAGAACCTTACTCTCTACTTGTGGTAGCTTGGTCGAGCAGTAAGGCAGTATCAGAGGACAGTGTTAAGCATTTGATGTACACACTCAGTCAGCAAATGAATTCACACACTTAAGAACTGAACTCTAGGCCAATTGTTTTTGTAGAAAAATATATTGTTGTTTTATTTTAGAACCAAGCAAGCCTGGCATAGGTAAGCATAAAATACTTTGCAATAATAAGTTGCTGAATATAGAACAGTTCGAAAATGCAATGCAAATTGTACTTTGTTTGATTTACAGGGAATGCAGTAGGTTGCAATACTTAGCAAATACAGTACATTGGAATGAATAGGCTTTTTCAGTAAATTGCAGGTAAGTTACTTTTTAAGTTACTTTTTCTAACTCAGTGCTGGATACCTAGATTCAGCACTGGGACATTTCCTGCAAACAGGTAAGTAAACACGTTTTGGTTATTTGTGCGATTTTTAAAGAATATTTTTAGATTTGAAAACTCCACACTTAAAAACTTTTTGGAGAAAAAGCGTCAATGTTATCCTATGGAGGAAAAACAGGTTATCGGTTTGTAGGTAAGTATTCGACTGTGGGAGTTAAGGTTCTGGGGTTAGACTCAGGGGTCCCCCAGGGTCAGTGATGCACTTTTGTTTCACCCTCATCGGCACTAGGGCGGCCGGGTGCAGAGTGTTGAGGCCCAATGTTATCCTATGGAGGATAGGGGGTCTCCGGTTTGTGGCTGCTGGCAAGCAGGCCACTGGGTTGTGGGAGCAAAGCTCCTAGGGTTTAGGTCAGGACAAATAGGGAACCAAATTAGCACCAAAGGTGCACCCTCAGCGGCACTAGGACGGCCGGGTGCTGTTTTGAGGTCGGGCGCCCTGTTGTTTTCAATGGAGCGCCTCCGGTTAGAAGAAACACTGCAGGCTCGGGGACGAGGATCTTTTGGGTGCGACCACCACTTCGAGGAGTAAGTTGGGATGTCTTGAGTTGTTAGGCACCGTTGGTTTGGGCACACAAGGCCGTGGGGCGCCGGGTGCAGGGGTGCTTTGGGACGTCGGAAAGTCTTACCCGCTCTGGTCGCGGTAGAGGGGATCCTGTGGATTGAGGTTCCAGGCGTCGATTGGAGGCTTGAGGCAGGTCAGGAGTCGCCGGATCTCGGGTCAGGATCGCCGGGGTGACCTCCTCGTGGTGTTTTTCCACTCGAGCTCGGGCCGGGTTCAGCGGGTGCAGAGTGGGCTGGATTTGCGGTATCCGGCTGGAGCCAGAAGCTGCAGTTTGAACAAGTCCGGTGTTCACGGGAGAAGCAGGCTTGGAAGTGAAGGCAGGCAGGACCTCCGGGGTTTTTGAGGTTGCTGGCTGCAGGACACACCGGGATTTCGCAGGTTCGAGGGGAGACAGGCCTGTAGGGCTGGGGCCAAGTCAGTGGGCGTTGTCCTCTTGTTAGCTCTGCACGGCTCTTCATCCTTCTTCTTTTCTTCTTTTCTTGTTGTTGCTGGATATGAGGAAGCAAGGTTCAGGGTGCCCCCTAAATACTAGATTTAGGGGCGTTACAGGTAGGTAAAGGGCAGGGACCAATGGGTCTCTTCCCTGGGGTGGGTACACCCCCTATCGTGCCACCCTCCAGTGGGAGGGGGGCAGGAGCCTGTCCCTGGTTGGCTAGGTCCCCCCATCCTCAAGATGGCGGGTACTCCGAGTTGTGCTTCACCTCGCCTCCCCCACCTGAGGGGTGGAGTTGGCAGGGGTGGGCACACCTCTTTCCCTCACTTGTTTTTCCCGCCGGCTCTCCCGTCCAAAGTGGGGGGTAGAACCAGTGGGGACCAGTTGCTGAAAGCAGCAATTGGTCTGGAGAGGCTCACAAAGGCGGCATGCCTTTGAAGCTTCTCCTTCGTGAACCCTGCCCATCCTGGGGAGGAGGCTTGGCACCTCGTCCCAGGATGTGCATTGTTTCAGGCCCCGAGAGCAGCAGGCTCTCGACCCAGGGGTCCAGAAACATGTCTGTTGGTGGCAGCCTAAGCAGCCACTCAGTCAGGTCACTAGAAGTTGGTCGGAGTTTCAGGGGGCATCTCTAAGATGCCCTCTGTTGTGCATTTTACATTAAATCCCACACTGGCGTCAGTGTGGGTTTAATGTGCTGAGAAGTTTGATACCAAACTTCCCAGTCTTCAGTGTAGCCATTATGGTGTTGTGGAGTTCGTAATGACAAACTCCGAGCACCATATACTCTTAATGGCAGCACTGCACTTACAGCGCCCAGGAATGGACTTGGGCACTGTAGGGGTACAGGGCTCATGCACCTGTACCCTCACCACTGGCATAGGGCACCCAGCTAGAGGGGCGACTGATGAATGCCAGGGCAGTGGTTTGTGGGCATGGCACACAGGGATGTGTGCCATGTCGACTCTTCACTTTGTTCTGCCCCAAGACATGCAGCCTGCAAAGGCAGTGTGTGTGTGAAAAGGTGCAGGGCCTCTAAGGGTGGCACAATAAGTGCTGCAGCCCTTAGGGGCCTTCCCTGGTCACAGTGCCCTGGGTACCTGTGGTACCTTTTACCAGGGGCCTACCTGTGGCCAGGGATGCCAATTGGGTTTAGGCTTCAATGCAGTTTTTAGGTAAGGAACATAGGCCCTGGCTACCTGATTAGCAGGAGCCCAGGGCACACTCCGTCAAAGAACATCAGCAATTCAGCAAAAAGTGGGGGCATACCATGCAGAAAGAGGGCACCTTCTCACAATGATAGAGCAAAACAGAGTGGGGCTGGGGAGAGAGAGACACAAGGGCGAGAGAGAGCAACATAGAGCACAGGTAGGGTGGAGAGAAGCACACAGATCACAGTGAAACATGGAACCGGAGGAAAGAACCACAGAAAGGGAGAAATCTGAAAAAAACTTGCAAAAAGAAACGAGAAACAGCAGCAGGGAGGGTAGAAAATCTGATAGACAAGAGAAAGCAACATTGAGCAGGAGAGGATGAGAGACACAAACGAGTGAGATAGCTGGAAAACACATGCATTTTTCTGGATTACTTAAGCAAAAATGATAAAGTAGTTCCCTAAAAGTGAGCAGTGTAAGGACACGAGTAAAGAGACTATGCTCCAGAGGACGGACAAACACAAGATGGTAAAGCCGAGTCATAGAAGAAGAAGCAAGCAAAAGAGATTGCTAATGAAGCTAACAGATGGTAATCAATGGCTAGCTTTATGCCCACTGTAAGATGTTGGTAAGCTGACAATAGGTCTTTTGCAATCAGACAGCCGTGATGTCTAGTAGGCTTGACTTAAAAGGGGAAAAAAGAGGCTAAGCAACAGAAAAAACATAGAGAGATGACATAAGATACAGAATATAGAACAAAAGGGACAGAGCTAGACAAGTAGAACTGAAAATACTGGAGCGCAAGCATTGGCAAAGCCAATAGGTCTTGGCAGTGTAGCCATTTGGTTTTACTGCAATTGCACACGCATCCATGGGGCCCATCTTGGAACAGGTTTTAAAACATTATAACATACTTTAAAGGATGGGTACTCCAGATGTGTACGCATCCACGATGGCCATCTTTGAATGCATTTTGTAATGTTTAAATAAATGCCGTTTAGCAATGGACACTGTGGGTGGGGGTCCACCCATGGTGGCCATCTTTGAATGAACTTTGGTTTTATTTTTATTAAATCCCATTCAAAGATGGACATCATTGATGTATATGCAACCACAATGGCCAACAATGAATGAGATGTATTAAAAATAAAAGAAAACTATTTAATAGATGTTTAACCATCATGCAGAAATGCACACTCAGACAGCCAACTTGAACTGGTCAAAAAACAGTTTGCGCAGGGTTGGCTATGGGCATGTTTTCAATAAACCCGAGGATTTGGATACAGTAAGTAACAAGCATTTACAATGGAATAGGTCTCGCAATGACATTGTTTTGAGCTATTGGCATTGAAAATGTTATTGGTTTTTTCCCTTCGTGAAGCATTAATCAAGTAATGGTGTTGTAAATGACAATGTCTTTCTATTATTTGTACTCTTTTCGGTGCCTCACAACATTCCGAACTACAAGCTCCAGAATGCAAAGTTAAAACACAGTGCTGGGTCAGATACTCAGCCCTGGCATAGGAACTTAAGCTGCCTGGTAAACTTGTTACAAAGATCTAAAACTCCTCCCGATCAGTTGTGAGCAGAGACTCAAGAAATGCGGTTTTCCTTTGCATTATGGGACATGTGGTCCTTGAAGAGATGTAAAGAAGTGTCAGCGCAGCGCTTGTTGTATCTACTCACACCTAACCTGTGATGTCCAATGTTAGACAGTCTGCATCGGTCGAGAGGCCGGGTATGGCATAATAAACAATACCTTGACCGCCCCCTGCCCTCTCCGGACAGTGTTTAAGTGCCTTTCACAAACACATTCACTATCTACAGTGCCGTGAGGCTATTCAGTTCACGTGGGCGCTGTTTAACAATTCATACTGAGGACAAAGCGACGACACATAAAGTTTGTTGTGTGCTTTGCGCTGCTTCTGCCACACACCCCAGTGTCCTGCGAACTCGTCTGTAAAATCACACTGTGATGCAGAAGTTATTTAGCGTCCAGTTCTTTTAACTAATATGTTTTGTTTAGGCGCTTTCAATTTTATCAAACCGGGGATGGGCAGATTATATGATTTGGCCAGGATCACACTTTGCTGCTAAGAGAGAAAGTGTGAATTATTGTGCAAGGTCCTCGGATGCCATTTTCTCCCTCGACACTACTGGCCTCATTGTTATATTAGATAGCGCTGGTTGTGTAGTATTAGCACTGGTTGTGTAGTATTAGCGCTGGTTGTGTAGTATTAGATGGCCCAAGTTGTGCAGTATTAGATAGGGCGGTTGTGTAGTATTACATAGAGTGGTGGTGTATCTCCAGCTAAGCTGGTAGATTTGCATTTGGTTAAACATCAATGAGCAGCAGATGTGTATGGCGGGAAGCACCGGGTTCCCACTGGGCGCGTGTCCACACCACTAGTCTCCATCAGTGCTGCCACGCTCTCTTGCAGCCTTGGTGGAGGAGGTCAAAGGTTCTGTGCGCATATTTAAATATGCACACAGATTTTGTGATGCATTTCACATGTGGTATGCCCGGGGGCGTGGCAGAGGCAGATGTGTCCAGAATTCACAGATGCTACGTGAAAGTCATAAGAGAAAGCTGCCAACGCCAGATAGCCACAAGAGGACGGCAGACTGGAGCATAAGACTGGCGCATCCTTGTTGCTAGAGGGAAAGAGCGTCCAAACAGAAAAATATAATTTGGTCCCTAGCTTTGAAAATGTCATCTGGTTCATTTATCTGGCTGAGTAAAACCTTGCACAGGACTCCTGATGGGAAGGTGCAATGCAACGAAAGCCGTACTGTGTGCCCTCCTTCTACTTCAGGTCCCTTTACACAAATACTTCAGGAAGGCCTAAGCATTTATAAATGCGCATCCCAAAAATAAAATCCTTCACATTTCGTTTAAGGCGCACGCAGAGAATTCACCCCCTGCCCTTTGTGATTATGTGCGGTGTGAATGGAAAGATTTTTGACTTCCCGAATGCAGGAAAAGGGTACTGACGAGCAGAGGCAAAGGCAGTTATTAACTGTCATACATAAGCATTTATATTTTATCTTTGACCGGGAAATAGCCTTTAGCGGTCTCGAAGTGGCACGTACAAAGGGCGGGCACGGACAACCGAGGGTGGAGAAGGCACGGACATTGGGAGCGGGTGGGTGGGTGGGGGGAGATAGCGCATGCTGAGTGTAAACAAAAGGAGGAGGAGGAGTGCAGGGGAGGAGGCACACACGCAAACAAATATAAATAAACAGTTGCCCTGCATAGCGCTGCCACACAGAAACTGAGGGAAGGAGGAGAGCCTCGCTACGCTTGCAGACCGCCTCCCCCTCCTCCTCCATTTGAAGAGTCCATTTCACCCAAAGTGCAGTGAAGGCAGAACAAGGAACCTGGCCTACTTCAGTTCACAGCACTTCCAATTTAATAGACATCCCTTCTCTGCTTCTTTGCCCTCACCAGGTTTGTTTCCCAGATCCTGAGGTGAGTAGGCACACGACTGCTGGTGAAGGCTGCCTGCAAACAAAGTGGTTCCTCCGTGTGATTCAATGTTGGTACAATTTGCACGCAGTTGTTTGTATAGACGCCGTGGGCGTGTGTTGTTCCACGCAACGTTCATTATTGCGATGTATCAGTTTGCTGCAATAACGGCCCTTCCCTGCTGCTTTACGGCACCGCTTTGTTCTGTAAACAAAGCAGGTTGAATGCCTTGGAAGGGGGTGTGCGAGTCGAGAGCCCGCAGGCTCATAGAACTAGGCGCATGTGGTCGGGGCAGTAGCCCCCCGTGGGCTGCGGGTTAAGAGGGCAGTCTCTGTTTACTCGTGTGCGCAGGGCGGGAGAGGGGGGCCTCGGTTTTCCGCAGTTTTAATCTGCCACCTGACTCCGCGCTCTGAAGTGGTCTGGGTGACGCGTGGCGCTTTATAACACTCTTAGCAATATACAATCTCATAGCTAGCTACGTGCGGTGGCAATCCGTGTACACACGTAAACGGTTTGAGGAAAATGTTTAACCCTGTAACAATCTAGATTTCAGCCTGACACGGCCTGTGTTATGCTGATCACGCTGCCTGCACGCCCCAGTTGGCTCTCTGATTGGTTGACAAGGTCCACCAATCAGAAAGCTTATTTCGTAGTTGCCAACCAATAAGAGAGCCAACTGGCCCGTGCAGACAGCGTGACCAAACCAGTCCGTAGACTCGCTGTTTCATGGGCGTGTTAAAAAAAGCCACAGGGCGGTAACCAAAACCGCTATAAATAAATGAAAACACAACGTTTTACATAAATATCCACCTTGCCCAATTCAAAGCATGGGCGGTAACAAAAGTCCCTCTTCAGAAAATAACTTTACCCCAATAAATCTCTCGCTGCGCACTGCAACGCTAGGCGCGAGACCTAAAAAGGAGATACCAGCAGCCCTAGCTATCACAAAGATAGTGGCCAAAGACGCCAGTAAATCAAGCGTGGCCACATTCCTAAACATCGAGAATGATCATTCACTAGCTGGGATAAGTACCTATTATGTTTTCCTTTGGGTTTTTTGTGCTAACCTTGTTTCCTCCCCCTGTTCGGGCCAATCTTCAGTACATTTTTTATTTTTTAGTGGGTACTATGTGCAATATACAAAGTTCTTTTTACTGCCCGTTTTTTAAGAAATGTTTTAATGGTGATAATAGAGAAGCGTACAGAAGTATTCTTGAATTAGGCAATGATGAATTAATTATTCATGCAGGGGCTTTTTTGAAAACTGCTATCCGAGCTCGTAATTCGATGAACATCGTATGATTGTATTTTAATAATTTTGTAACTTCTACCATGTTATGCACTATTTCTCTGCTGTGTTTTTGTATGTTTTATTGATTATACTATTTGCCTTTTATGGATATGTTTTATCCAATTAAAGTTACAAAATGAAAAAATAGTCCAAAAACATTTTAAGATGGCAACCTGCCATAAGCTAGGCAGCTGGCCAAAAATTAAGGAGTTTGCGGGGTGGCAAGAGAACGCATATGGGGATTGGGGAACAGAAGGGAGTAAAAAGAAAGGCATCAGGTGAAGAAGAGAGAAAGAGGAAGCAAAGAGAGAAAGAGAGAGTGAGAGAGAAAATAGCTAATATGCACTGCAATGTTAGGGTTGACGTCAGCTGTGGAAGGATAATTGAACCTATCAAACACTGTGAAACCTAAATGCTCCTGGGTGGGATAAACACAAGAATAGGGAGTAAAGAGATTGAATCGGGAGGAGGCAAGAGAGATGGAAAATAACCCCATCCAATCATAGGCAAAGGCCTGACCAAAGTCAACTCTATGTATATGTAATGTATTAGAAGCAATAGGTCTCCCTAAAGCTGTCTATATCCAGGAACTATAGTAACATAAAAAGATGATGAACGTAATGCGGAACATTGTCAAACATTCACCCCCAGTACAGAGATCTGGGCCTAAATCCATTGTCTTTTTGCTCACCAAGCCATTCGAATTTGGACCCAGCCAAATCCAAATCATTCTTGACCCTGCTCCCCATGGGAACAGTCGGACCCCAACCTCCAGGCTAGGTCCTCCCTTGACCAGACACAAGCATCCTGGGACCGGTTTAGGGATATCACCCCTTTACTGCCAGGCTAGCTTGAATCCAATGGCATAGTGAGCACGGATCCACATCTGGGTAAACTCACCCACTTGGGGTGACTATAGCAACACAAAAAGATGATATACGGAATGCTTAACATTGTCAAATATTCACCCCTGGTACAGAGATCTGGGCCTAAATCCATGTTTTTTTTGCTACCATGCCAGTCCAGTTTGGACCCAGCCATATGCAAATCAGTCTTGACCCTGCTCCCCATGGGAACAATCCAGCCCGAACTGCCAGGCCAGGTCTACCCTGGACAGGAAAAATAGCATCCTGGGTGATGCCCCAAAACTGGTCCCAGGATGCTTGAAGTTGATGGCACACATGTCTTCAACATTATTTTGACAGAAGATGTTTGAAAAGTATCAGCCCATATGCAAAATTTACCCAAGAGTATGGCGTGGTTGGATAGTGTTAATACAAATTGAGCTAGATCTAGGATGTCTGATTGGAAAGTGGACCTGGTTTTCCTAGGTGGGTGATAGATTACTGCCAAAACCAAGAAGAAGTAAGGGTAGATGAGACCTTCAAAAGATTAGAATGCGGGGTCCTCAAGTAATCTGAAGTGAAGGGACTTGTGATAGGCTAATTTAAACCTTCCTCCCCGGCCTAGCCTCCTGTTAGCTAGTAGAATATTACGGCTTGGTAGGAGGTGACTGGCTATGTCGGCAGAGGATGAGTCAGTGAACCCAGTTTCAGTGATGGCTAAGAAATAAAAACCATTGATAGTGATAAGGTTGTTGAGGTTTTAGGGGTTTTTAAGCAGCGGAGCTGGCATTTCTGAGGGCAACCAGTAAGCAATGTGAAGGTGGTGGTTAGTGAGAATAGATCAAGGGGCTAAGGATAGGTTACTTGTGGGACAGATGGCTGCCACCCCATTGTGGTGTACTGATAGGTTTGTGGACTGAGGAGTCAGATGTTTGATCCTTGTAGAAAAGTTATTTATTGCACATCTATCCTTAATCATTAAAGAGCGAAGACATCCAATGTGTTTCGCTTCTCCAGCGAGGAACTTCTTCAGGGCTGTACACCAAAATTACATAGTCAGTAATTATATAAACACATAACATCAATATATACAATTAAAACAGAGAAAAAATAGACTAATGTGCCAAACAATATCAATAAATTACAGAACATCAGTCCATCTTCATGTCTGTAAGTAAGAATTGGTAAATGACCATAAATGTTGCTCTATTGTTAATAATCTATATGGGGGAAGGGGCCAATACTCCTGTCATCCTCATCTTCCACCTCACTTATCAAGTTTTGAATGCTAATTTAATTTGACTTTGTAAGGAAAAGCCTGCCATAATGAGATGTAATTGAATAGATCCATACTAAAGTCAAGATAAGTAATTTGCCTTAGTTGTCCTTTCTATGACTATAAGAGTTTTACCAGCACGTTGCTCTTTTGAGTGCAAGAGCACGGAGCGCTTTCTTGATTTTACAAGCAAATATTTTACAGAATTTTTTTTTTGTAAATTTGTCCACTTTCTGAAAGTCTTGCAACTGTGTGTTATTTGACATCCTTTGGCTGTTTACGAAACAGTGGTAGCATTTCTGAGATCAAACAGATATTGAATTTGTCATTATGCTTTTTTTCTTTGTTAAATAGCTGTAAATATATGTACACATAGATTGGCGAGAGCGGAGGGGCTGCACACACAATCAGGTGGAGTACCAAACCATCAAAATTCTGTGTGTCCAACTCTAGCCTCACTTTGTATATTAATAATTCCAGATTCCATATTTCCAGATTTGTATAGCGCAACTTATCACCCCTAAGGGTTTCGAGGAGCTGGGGTCCATCGGGGAGAGCAAGTGAGCTATTGCCCAGAGTCACATGATGCTAAGTTGAGCTGCCACCGGGGATCGAAACGTGAGCCCCACGCTCCAAAGTCAGCCGCTGTGGCCACTGCATCACACCTCTTCGTTGGACTCACAGAGTAGCTGCAGCAGGGCCCAGAATCTTTGCATATAATCTAGCCTGTAGGAATACCAGTTGAAGTGCACGTGTCCACACAACAATTATGGCAGAGATCGTTCACCTGTTCACACTGCCTGTACGCCAGGGGTGGTACATCTATGTGCATTGCACCTATCACAGAGATGGTGCACTTTTCCACACAACACATTTAGCAGTGCTGATGCAACTTGTCACACAGCACCTATGGGAAAGGAGGTCCACTGGGTTAATGAACCTGTCCTCAATGCTGTGCAGAAAAGGTGATGCACAGTATTTGCACAGAGGGGGTATATCTGTTAACACAGCTGCTACAGCAGAGTTGGCACACTTGTCAACATATCTCTTACAGTAGAGCTATACATGTTATATCAGCAGCAATTGTAGCAAAGATTGTACACCATTCAACATTGCACCTACAGCAGTGGCAGCACACCTCTCATCGCAGCACTTGTGGTGGTACCTGCAAGAGGTGATACATCTGTCCAGCAGCAGCCCGTGCAGGTAAGATCGGTGGGGTGGTGGGGCGGGGGGGGGGGGATTTCGATAGATGACCATGATGGAAAATTAATTATTTATTTAAATTTCCCTCGTCGTTGTCTGTCGAATCCCTCCCCAACCCGGCCCCACCACTTTTACCTGCACCAGCCACAGCTGCATCTGTCCGCACATCTCTTACTGCAGAGATATACATGTTACATCTGCAGCACCTATAGCAATGGTTGTACACTGTTCAGCATTGTACCTACAGTAGTGGCGAAACACCTCTTGTTGAAGCACCTTAGCAGTAGTGGTATGCCTCTCCACATAGCACGTACAACAGAAGTGATACATCTGTCCACACATCACCTAAGGCAGTGTTGCTACACCTGCCCACACAGCTTCTGCAGCAGTTTAACCATCTTCGGATATTTGCCAAAACAACCACTGCGGAAAAAAGAACAACCATTGACAAATCCAATAGGTCTTGCCTTTGTGACCTATCAGCTTTGCCTATGGTTTTTAGCCACACTGCACAGCATTTGTGGTGCTGTGCAGTGTGGATAAACTTAAAAAACAGAAGCCTGTGATTTGTCTGCCCATGCCATTTTGTAGGTGCATACACCACGCATGTGCATGCCTACAAAATGATGCAGCCATTTTTTTCCTTTTAGTTACGATCCAAATTGGATTGGTAACTAAAAAAAAAATGTGTAAAACTGAATACACAAAGGCCAACTGCTAACTGCACCTAGTAATTTGCCCCAGGGTACAGGCTACAGGCACCAAATGGTTAGGACAAGAAAATGCCAGCTTTCTAAAAGTGTCATTTTCAGAATTATGACTTGAAATCCAACTTTACCATTAAAAAGGATTTTAAATTACAATTAATGTAAGACCAAACTTAACATTCCTACCTGCTTCTAATCAGACGAGATCAGGTGCTTTCATGATGGTATGGCCTGCTTCTAATCAAAAGTTTCCACTTATTAAATGTAATAAGGTTATCCTATTAGAGAGGTTGGCCTTTCAGTAGTGAAAAACGAAATTAAGAGTTTTTCACTACCAGGACATATAAAACTTAAAAGTACATGTCCAACCTTTTGAAATACACTGCACACACAATCCGCCCTGAGGGCTGTTTAGGACCTGCCTTAGGGGTGACTTAAATGTATTGAAAAGAAAGGATTATTTTCCAAGGTCGAAATGACAGTTTAAAAGTGCACACAGGTTTTAATGGCAGACCTGAGACATATTTAAAAAGGCTACTTAATTGGGTGGCACACAATGAGTGCTGCAGGCCTACTAGTAGCACTTAATTATTTTCAGAACCTGGGTACATGTAGTATCACTTTACTAGAGACGCACAAGTAAATGAAAGGTTCCATTCAGGTGTACGATGTTTTAGGGAGAGAATACAAGCCCTTTAGAACAGGTTAGAAGTGGTAAAGTGCACAGAGTCCTAAAGCCAACAAAAACGAATTCAGCACAACCGGAGGGATGAAAGCAAAAGGTTTGGGGGAATATCGCCCAAGGGCGTCAGGTCTAACACCTGTCATGCAATAAAATAAAAATTCAAGAATGGAAAGAGAGCTCTCCTAAACTATGAATGCTTTCCTGCTTGGAGTTCATAAAGTTAAAATTAGCGATGATGTTTCAAATCAAATGCAGATATTTGTTATATATTTAAAATAGTGTGCCATGAGATGCGAGTTCAGTTTTATATTCATTCAAAGATCTCAGAGGTTGTGATCATGTTATGTTTTATTAGTGCTCTGAAGATGTGTCCTGGCTGTGTGAGCACTACATAAGAACAAGCATTGACAAAGCCAATAGGTCTCGCCTCTGAGACCTATTGGCTTTATCAGTGATTTTTAGCCATGCTGCACACACAGGGCCAGGTGTTGGGGAAGCAACATGGAGGATGCATGCGAGGCAACATAGAGGGTACAGGTGGGGGGAAACAATGGGGTGGTTGGGAGGAGAAACAAGCATGGAGTGCGATATCAGCTGTAACACAGCGCTGAGAGTATTACTGGTTCTACTGCAGTTGTGGGAAAGAGAACCTGTCCTGCAGCAGTGTGCTGCAGGGCTTACTGATGCTGATGTGTGTTCACGTGTGTATGTGTTTGTCTGAGAGAGAGAGAGAGTGTGTGTGTGTGTGTGTGTGCATGTGTGTCTGTCTGTCTGTGTGTCTGCAGCTGCGGCCAAGTTTCAGAGGACTATTTGTGACTAGTTAGTCCAGTCCTGTTTTTTCCTTAGAATTTTGGGACTTGTAGTCTTGGTTTTCTTCTGACTTAAATAAAACCGAAAGTCCCAGAATTTTAAGAAAACACAGGACTGGTCTAACTAGTCACATATGGACCTTGGAAACTTGGCATGTATGTATGTAGGGGGGAGCTTGGTACTTGAACATGTGTGGGATGGGAGGTCGATTGACTGGTGAAAAGCCCTCTGGCGTGCAGCAGTAAAAACACTTGCATCACAGATATTTCAATTGCACATACTTCTAGGGATACATTTACTTCTTAAACCAATGTGCAAACATTGATTTAAAAATGTACATTACAGAACTAGTTGAGGTTTATTTTTATGGTCTGACTTGACAGCACAACTGTCACCAGACAGTTATGTGATCATCACTAATGAGGGGCCTTGGCTCCGCCCGCACGTTGAGAGCAAGGAGTACATGTTTTGATTGGGCAGAAGTTATGTGCTTTCAGAAAGAAAGTGCTTGCCCTCCATGCAGCTGTGATCGTTTTGTTTATTTATTCTACTGCCTAACCTTTAACTTTCAGGGGCATAAACATGTCTACTAAAGTGTTTTAGATAACCAGATAATTTATGTTGCTTTTCTCTGGCATCAGCACAGATGGGAGGAGGGCGGGCCTTAACCTACATGGAATTTTAGGTCTTGCTTGACAGTGCAACTGTCATCAGACCTTTTAACATGCACCAATATTATTCTACAGTTTTTTGCTTCCACACAAATACGTATTTATTCCCATGCTATTTACTTGTAATACTTCACATTACCATGCAACTTTCCTTTAAAGCCAGCCCTATTGGCATTGACACTGCTCGTCTATATTGTGGAATTCTGAAATGTAGGGTGGATGTGTGCAACTCCCCTGTCATCCAAAAGCTGAACAGTAGCATTAAAATAAATAGTGTGGAGTTAGCATGTAGTGTAAAGCCACTCTGCATTTATATGCCTGCCTGGTGACTACAACAAAAAGAGTCACAAACAACTTAAGTCTCTTCGCTTTCTAAAGTCACCAACATCCGTTGCTTTCCATCATGCAGAGGATGCTCAACTCTGCTCTGTGTTCAGAATATCCTTTCAGAAGCAGTGCTTCATTTCAGCCGGTGGTTTCCAGTGCTCAGCATCAGCCTTTAATCATCATCACCGGCGTTTTTCATGAGCACCAGTTAAGGACACATTCATTTATGGGGAGATTAAGTAATTTGCCCAGAATCACAGGATGTTGAGCGATGCCGAGACTCAAACCTGGTTCCCCAGGTCCGAAGTCTACAGCTCTAGCGATTACACCACATCCTCTCCCCACTTTCATGGTTAGTAGTTGGTCCTGTTTTAGGCGGCGCTAACAGGAGAAATGGGCTGGTGCAAGCTGCCTCCTGACGAGAGCCCGGCACTTATTTTTTTTTTTTACAAATTAACCACTTTTCAGAAGGCTAACACTATTTTATTTAGTCAAAGTATTTCTTTCCATCGCTACTCAGTTTGCATGTGGGGAGTCTGAAAGTTCACCTCTTATGCCTTTGCATTTATTATTTACCTGCAGTTTTTCTTTACAGTAATATTCTGACCCCAAGTTCTCTATTACAGCCCTATGCGGGCATTATGCATCTAGGGGTCCACCACTCCAGATCAACTTCTTGCATTGGGACCAGTATCCAATTCACAAAAAAAGTTTAAAAGTTTGTTCTTCATTTTCTTTCCTGCTTAAACATTCTTCTGTGCGTTTTTTTGAAGTCACAAAACTTTCCCAGACTACACTTGGAAAGCTGCATTAGTAACAGGTTTCCCAGCACATGCCTGGGAAAGTCATTTGACTTTTCTGTGCGTGGTCGTTCCTTCAATGCAGAAATGTGCTCACAGTACCATTCTGCATTGGGGAAAGCTTCTCCTATGTACAAAGGGTTAGAGAGGAGTTTGAGAATTCTCACAAAGTGGCACGTCTGTGCCTGTTCTCTCCCTAAACAAATATAAAGCAATATTAATAGCGATATGCAAATAAACAGTAGAAAAAATCTTTCCCCTTGAGGACTGAGATACTTACACATTTTTTCTACTGTTGAGTAGTGCCCTGTTCCCTTTGATTGTGGGGCCACCTCTCTAGTGTAATCACTCACTATGCAACTAAATGCAGCATGAAGCAAGTTCCTGAGAAGAGGAAGCTTCCTTTACATGAAGACTGCACAGCAGCATAGTTGCCAACATTTGAAAAAAAATTCCAGGGACACTTCGCAGCACAGCTGTCAATTACTTACTTGAAAATTTACCGCACTCACTGCCTCAAAGCTCCTCCCACTCTGCACAACCCACATACTTAGCATAATTTAACTCCGGCTACTTATAGTGCAGATTATAGAGTCTACTCAATAAAAAGAGAATTGCAGGGAATTGCTATGGGAATTTCCCTCGTTCTCCATAGCTTCCCTCACAACCACTGGCCAACAGTGCCCCTCATCTCTCCATAGTCCCTGGGCCTTTTTAAAAAAAATATTCAATTTTATTGATTTTATACCAGAAAAGTAATAGTAGTAATACACATGTTTGGCCATTACAAATCATTACAAAAGCAGTTTCGAACCAAAGGAACCCTCCAAACCCTACCCAAAACCATATAGCATCCAATGAGATTGAATGCATCATAATGTACTTTCATTGAAGACCACATGTATACTTCCACTCCTCAGTTCGGTATGGTCAGGAGATAGCTGCTAAACCCTGCGAACCCACAGGGCCTCATTCACCTCTTTGCAGGCCCACAACTTTTGGCTGCATTTATTCAACTGGAGGCGTCAATCACAACTCTTTGATAAAATTATATATACTGTACATGTACCTGTGGTGAGCATGAAGGACCGGTAAGCATGGCACGGTTGGCAGCTGTGGGGCATGACTGCTAATGGGTGCAGGGCACGGCAGCAATAAATGGCACGAATACCAGGCGTGTGTTCATTACAGTGTACACTTGGGTGGACTGCCCTCCCAGCCATGCGCTCAGTTATTTATTGCTTTTCCCCACGTGACTTCAAGACCCATCCATTATGCACACAAGTGCGGATCTCTGTAGAGGCCCACCCCCTTCGCTTTGATGTTTCCCAGTTGCTTCACTGGTAAACACTACATCCCTCCCCAAACATAATCAAACAACAACAAAAAAAACATAACGAACAACATAGGCTTACAAATGGGAGCATAAAGGGGGACACACTTATACAAGTTTAAGCATTTTGTTGTAAAGGATAAAGCAGTGTTTTGTCGTGCCAACACCCTGAATCATTGTCACACTGCATAGTCTTTGAGTCTTGTCGAGGGAGTCGGATTTCGCCAGAGATTGTATCTGGTCCGGTCAGCTCGTCCAGTCGGGAGGACTGTCACACTTGGCAGGGCTGGAAGTGCAATTGCTGGGACTGTCCTGAGATAGTGAATTACCCGGTACAGTCTCCAACTTGCCGGGACTGTCTTGGCAAAAATGGGACAGTTGGCAGCTATGCAGCACCTCTCCCCAGGATGCATTACGTTTGCCTGTCCTAGATATCGCAGCTGCCCATGCAAACCGAGGACCGGCTTTAGGGAGGTGCAACTGGTGGAGCCACACTGGCACTGAAATAACTTATAGTTTATGCGTTTAATTGCTCCGGCTGCAGAGTTCCTTGTGTGTCCAGCAGTTTTTAGGCTACAGTACAAATGTCACGATAACTGGTGATTAACGTTCCTCCTGGAGCGAGATAGGAGTTTTGTCTACTAGTAGTATTTTTGACTCATCATAAGATAGCACAGAGGGTTAATATGCCTGCTGCAAAAAACCTGTTCCATAAAAATCAATGAACTTGATTTTATGTGACTAGAACAGTGGGTTACTACGTTTGTCACAGAGATCATTTTGTTACTTGCAGTTTATAAGTTACAATCCTATTATAGCACAGTGACCTATGAACTTTCATCAAAGAGCTGCATGCAAACTGCATGGTATAGGTTAAAACGTTATGTTTTTTCCCCCACAGTTTTTCATTATCCTAATGTTGCTAGAAAGGGTACATTTGGATAGAAATACATTCTTATTAGTAAAGCCAACCCCAACCACTGAAATACGTTTTAAATCCTGAGTTTGTGGTTCTCCAGACCAAGCACTAAAAATAGTACTGCCTACTAGTATGGATGACATGCGATTCCTACACCCTGTAATCCTCATTGTTTTATGAAACATTTCCTTGAGACTGATTTACACAATGAGGATTCTTTGTCTCCGTATAATGTGTGTGATGTAAAGTGCTCTGACACCATACACTGGTATGAGTAGCGCTATAAAACAAATGAAATGCATGTGAAAGAGGGGCTATGGAGAGATTAAGGGCACTATTGAATGGTGGTAGTGAGGGAATCTGTGGCGAACGAGGTCCTTGGGGGACATCAAAAAAGATTCCCGCACAGGGGGCCACCAGCGCTAAAGCTGGCCCTGAGTAAGCCCCGTGGAAGGAACGACAAGTGAAAACAGTGGCAGAACCAATCACAATAAAAATACAGAATGTAGCAAAAACAGTACTTATCTGATCGGGCTGGTAATGCCTACTTCCAACCCCTTACGTGGAAGTTACCCCCTTCCGTAATTGTACGCTCTTATAGCATTCATTTATGTGGGAGTAAGTGATATATCACTGGAAGTTGTCCACTTGTGAGTACCTTTCAGGTGTAAAGCCCTCTAGTTTTGGCCGTAAGTATATGTTTCCGACCAACTATTCCTTTGTGAATCGGGCTGAAGGTCTTCAGACGGGTAAAGACGTGATTTCCTTTTAACTGAATAAAACTCAATGCAAGATAGAGCATAGCATTCTAAGAGATAAAAGGGATGGTCCTCAGCGTTGATGTTTCCTTGCTGGGTTTAAATCCGAATTCTGGAGTTATTTTTTGGGTCAAAGCTTTATTGAAAGCCTCTTTTTCACTGCTTTATCTTTGCGGACTCCTGCTGCCTTGCTACCCTTAACTCCTGCCAAAACTAGTAAAGATGCAGTGACCTCATGCAATGACGATGCTAATTAACTTTAACCATGGCTTCCAAAATGCCAATTAGATCAACTTCATAAAGTGGAAGAATATGGATGGTTCATTGGTTCTGTAACTTGAGTCGAGGGACAACAGAAATAGATGTTGATCACTTATCTGGTTTCCAGTGCCAACAGAATAAAATTAAAGGACTTATAATTACTAATCAAGCTAATATCACACAGGCTTCCCACTTAGCTTATTAGTAGAGTAATTCGATGTCGCCAAGGCAGGGCCTTTCAGTCACCTTCGAGTAATCTTCTAATTCCTCCAAGTGATGATTAAAACAATAGGAGGCCTATTTGCCCTTTTTCTGAGGAGGCTAGAGTAGAAATTCATTCGCCATGAGTTTAAGGAGCGAGTCGTGCAACTCTTAGTCTTTCAAAGATTTTCGTAAAGTTGTCAGTGTTGGGTCTACAGATGAGTTTGGTGTCAGCACCAAGAGACAGACTGGTCTGTAGGTTTGTTTGGGCTTTATAAATGCTACAACTCGGTCAGATGTTCTTCTGGGTCCTGCTGTGCTTCAACAAAATGCTCTTATGGGATAAGACGAAAGTCCTGTCCCTCTCTGAGCGAATGCAAACAGCTCAATTTGTCGCTTGCTGCCATTTTCTGTTTGTGACTAGATGGCCGCCGCTCCCTGAATCAGACAGGCATCTTGTGTATGGGAGTATAGGCACATCGATGTGTTAAGTAACGGTAACACATATCTTCATTTCAGAGACAAGAGCCTGGAGAGTGAAAAAGCACTTTCAGCCAGTTATATTGCAGTACATCACATCTGAAAGGTTGCTCTCTTCTTTTACTGTTTGCTCTTTTACTTTTCTCCATCCCAAATCTTACTTAAAACCTTCCCATCTAACACCTCTTGTCCACCTTTGGAACTGTAGTTCCCTTTCCCTCAGCCAGGGCCGGACTGGGAACCCAAAGCAGCCCCGGCAATTTTCTTAGACCGGCCCCTGCCTGGCCCAGGAGGCTGGAAACGCTTGCTTACTGCTTTTGTTACTTGGGTGCAGATATTGCACCACCGCTGCAAAAACGGCCCCCACTAACAAAACCGGCCCCCATCACTGCAAAACCCGCCCCCACCCTTCCAGCCTCCCGGGGAAACACCCTATGCACGGTTCGGCCAGTCTTCCACTTTCATCTCTCCCCTATTTCACTGGATACACTCACAACCCTTTCCACCCAGCACACCTTCATACATGACCTGTACCTTTGGTGTCATAATTAGTATCCACCTCACGTGCAAACTTCTAGCACATCGCATGGAATATTCTGGAATATTTTCATACTTATATGGAATATGCACACCCAAGTCAGGTGTGTTGTGTATCATCACTATATGGTGCTAGCTGCAGCAAGCTGACACTTTCCTATCGAATTCCCACTGTGCCTTGGAATTCACCACAGGAGCAGTTTCTCTTTATTTTTCGATTTGGCCAGACGCCAGCTTGACAGAGCTTAGTCAAAAAAGAAGCACGCATTGGAAATGGCAGTTTATTTTATTTGCGGAGTTTTATATAGCGCAAACATGACCCGAAGGTGTCGGAGTGCTTTACAGAGTAAGCACAACCTAATAACATGAGGAACATAAAGAGTAAATAAAAATACATAGTAACTGTAAAAAGGAGTAAACAATATGAAGTGGGATATGTAAACAAAATAGCAGCAATTACTCGGGTTACATAGTCATAAATAAAAATACAAAGTAACAAAATATAAAGGATGTAAACAATGTACAGTAGATTATGTGAACGCAATGTTCTGAGGTAGAAGAGGGAGGGAGTTATAGGGTGCGGAGAGTAGAGGCATAGTTTTCCCTGATGTAGTGATGCACAGGTTATATGGGGGGTATGGGGAAGGGGTATCAGTGGCCTAGTCCTAGTGAGAGAGGAATTTGTTGGATAGCTACATTTTTACTCCTTTACGGAAGAGGGCTGTGGATGGGTTGCATCTGTTCTCCGTGGGTTGAGAGTTTAAAATGTTATGGGCCATTTCAGAGAAGGCACGGTTTTAGGTTTTCTTTTTCTTGAATTTTTGCGGCTTGAGAAGTAGGGAACCCGTGCTTATGGAGGCTCTATTTCCTCCCGATAGGGTCAGTTCCTCGGACAGGTAGGATGGGCTATTGTGGTGCAGCACTTTGTGGGTCATGCAGGCGACTTTGAAATGCATCCTGGCCTCGAAGCCAATTCAGTGCATGAAGGTCAGGGGCGATGTGATCACTTTTTTTTTAACCCATGATGAGCCTAGCTGCAGCATTGAGGGTAGCCTTTAGAGGTGCAAGACATGCACTCTGTCCCTTATCCTTGCACTCATGCATCCATTTACCCACCTTTTGACTCATTATTTCATTCATCTACTTACTCCACCACAATAAAGCACACACACAAACTCAACATAGGCATAGAGGGCAAATGCTTGGAGTAACAAAATTACACATAGTAATAGGTAGCCGTCTTGCAATGGTATAGTACATAGTATATTGTTGCTTTAAAGTTCCAGTATATCCACCACATTTAGGATCAACATTTTGGCCATAGGAGAATGGTAAAACAAAAATACACTAAGGACAATACCATTCCATGGTGATTGCATGATGATTTAAATATGGAATTCCATTTAGTTTAGTTGTCTTTTTGTGAAAAGGGCAAGTACACATTTGAGTGAATAACAAATGGTCATAACAACCACTCAGTCAGTGAAGGAGCAGGAAACATAGTTTGTATATGTGGATAGGACAGTGAATTGTGTAGCTTGGCTACTGAAAAAAGGCACTTGCCACGAGAAGCAGAAAAACTCCTCCCACAGAATTAAACGACCACATTGTACTTATTTAGGTTCACCTGCAGTATGAAGAGCGTAATGCTTTAACCAGGGCTTTAAGTGGGATGAAAAAACTGGGAGGGTCTCTTAAAGGGGTGTGGTCGATATAATTAAGGGCATGGCTTAAAAACACATAAGCTAAAAATCTGTGCTTAGCATAGTGCGCTGCCCGACTGGTATTTTGCTGCTTCTGTTATTGCATCCAGATATGTAATACAACAAGTAACTTAACACCTCCAAGTCAGGACTGTTGGCTTTGTCAAAGGTTGTTCGTTGCATAAGAGAAATAAGCAACAACTATGGATTTGTTGTATATAACATTGAAAATGCTTCAGTTCTGACATGATGAGACTGTGAAAGAACTATAACGAGTCTCTTTTGAGTTACATTAAAGGCAGTGAAGGGTGGTACTGCTGCAGAGTTAAGGTTATTTTTCACCCTGAGGGTGAGGGCAAAAATGGAGAGCCCAATAGGGACCCGTCTCAGCACCTGCTTTTTAGAACTGCTGGTGCTGAGCACTGGCATGACCCAGCCCGCTTAAAGCCCTGGCTTTAACTCAACTGCTTTGTTGCCGTTTGCCATTTTGAGCCGAATGCAAACATATCTCTCAATTGGCTGACATAGTGGCATGGTGCTTTGTTCATCTGGGCTGTGGGGATTCTGCTTACAGATAGAAGCGATTCCCCAAAAGGCGCAGAATTGATTGGAGGCATTTCTGTAACTCTGTGAATACAAGAAATGTCTCTCCGCCGGATGGACATTTCTAAGTTTGCCTGTAGGAACCTCCGCCAGGGCGATAGAGTAAATTCTTCTTCGCCCTAGTAGAGGACAGCCCAACCGCCTATATTTAAATCGGGCCCTTAATTGTTTCTAGTGACTGCACACTAGAGGACGTGTGCTTTTGTATTTTTTTTTTTATAGACCAGCTACTGCTTTGTAACAGCTTGTTAACTATGAAGGGTTTTCACCAAGAATCCCTCTTCCCTCCCCACCTCCCGTCCCACTCTTCTCTAGGTTAGATGTTACTTGAAAATTGCAAGAAAAGCATTGTCCACTCTCTTACTTGCTTTGGTCTTCTTAATAAGGGAGATATGAATAATACTCTTTTAATTCCATAGGTGTGATCCCTTCCATGATGACCTGCTGCCTAAAGATGGACCGTCTTTACTAGTTGGACTGCCTGATATAGATAAGGAAAATGTAATATCCGCAAAGTAAGTTCCCTTTCTCTGCAGTATGCATTTCATTTTTATTGGAAGTTACTAGCTATATAGTCATACAATGTGTGTGTTGACAGATTCAGGACACTGTATCTGTAATCATGTGCGCTAAATGATGAAGATTTGAGATGGTAATGATTATATTCAGATATAGCATCCTTTTAAACCGTTAGGTGTGTGTGGAATATGTAAACCCTAAGACGTCCAGTAACATGAATGATGCAGTAGGGATGGCGAATAAGTATTATTTAAGTTTATCTCTTGTGAGTTGCTTCAGTATCTACGTGCTCATACTCAATTTTGCTCTTAATCTCTGACTTGAGCAGGAAGAAAGAGATCCCTAATCTTCAGGAGGCCATATAGTCCTTGACCTTAACTTCTGACTTAAAGCTGTCCCTCTGGAGCACTGATAGGCTCAATCTGCACTTCCTCCAAAGTGTTCCGTGACCAAACACAGTTTTAAGGCAAGCACCATTAGCAAACCTGAAGTACACACAAAATTGGCTAGTTGGAAAACATGAACGTCATTGCTCATCAGATATATACACTGAAGCACCACCTACACTGGCACACATTGGACTGCAGAAAGTACCACAAGATTCCTTCTGTGATACTGAAATCACACCATGGCCAAACGCTACCCCAGATTGTCCCTGTGCCAGCATGTTCCATATGGAAGACTTTCTGTCCTAGGGTTCTAATTGTTTTTTATCACTGAGAGAAACAGAAATTGAAACTGTTTACGATCCAATCACGAGTTTCATTCCTTTTAGTGAAAAGCATCCCCTTCTAAAACATGATGATTATATTAGGTAGTAGCAAATTCATTTATTACTTTATTACAAAAAAGCCTGCTTCTGATTGTATTGGAACATATTCAATCAATCCGGAGTTTGTAAAGTGCGGCTAATCACCCGTGAGGGTCTCAAGGTGCTAAAAGAGGGCGGGGGAGCTGCTGATCCATCTGGGCATGGAGATTCAGTCGAAGAGCCAGGTTTTGAGATCCTGCCTTAATTGGGTCAGCGACGGGGATTGCCTGTGGTGGAGGGGCAGGGTGTTCCAGGTCTTGGTGGCGAGGCGGGAGAAGGATCTTCCTTCATTCTTAGAGAGCATTTATTCAAAGTATTTTACAAATTTGTCGAAAATAATGCTGCTCAATTGTTTCATTTTAGGCCAATTAAAAATGGGCACGTAGAGGGCAGTGGTAGCAGATGACATGTACTCCCACTGACAGAGGGATGGCTACCTCATCAGTAATGAGAAGACTTTTATGGTTAAGACCGACTGTTTTTTCACCATCCATGCAAAGATTTTGGAAATGCCACTTGATAACGAGAGGTTGGGTACCAGGTGATCATTCATTTGAAACATTCGAAAATTCATTGCGAACTGCAACATTGTTGGAGTTTTTGGCAAATTTGAAGCTATTAAAGACTATTTATGTGGTTCTGCAACACAGATCCCTGCCTCGGATCATGATTGGCCAGGGTCAAGGTTTTGGAAGACAGCCCAGTGCAAAAAATCTTCCAGAAGCAGAAGACAAACCAGACCAACATGGCAACTCGTGGTATGGCTACCGTAGCTTCATCTGCCCAGGACATGCTTCTTTGACCATCCCTTGACACAGTTGTTGCAGATTGAAAGGGAATTGATGGAATTCTACTTGGCATGGGAGGGACTGACCTTAGACAGGTGGATCCTGCAGGTAGTAGAAAAAGGGTATAGTTCTCCATTCAAGAGATTGCCTTATCATTGCCATCCACTGCTGAACTCAACAACGGAAGCTACCAGAGACATACTTGATGTTTTGCAAATGCCCTTAAAGAGAGCCATAGAAGAGGTGCTTTTAGAGAAATGGATTTGGGTTTTATTGTAGATGCTCCAAAAAGGGAGACCGGGAATTTGTGGAGGCTTTTACCTATACCCTCCGAACATGTGTATCAAGTAGCAGTCGTTTAGAAGAGTCACCCTGACAGAGATTTTGGCGTTAAGTGTAGGCAAATAAATAGTGTCCATGGATTTGTAAAACATATATTTACACATTCTAGTACTCGTGACTCACAGAAAACACTCTTGTTTTCTAGATCAGGACAGTCATTGTTGTGGCCTGACTTGACAGCGCAGCTGTCGCCAGACAATTATGTGAGCATTACCAGAGAGGGGCTTTGGCTCCGCGCACATGCTAGGAGCAAGGAGTACATGTTTTGATTAAGCAGAAGTTGTGTGCTTCCAAAAAAAAGTGCTTTCCTTCCACAAAGCTGTTATCATTTAATTTATTTGTCCAGCTGCCTGAGGTTGAACTTTCAGGAGAACACATATGCCATTGTAATGCTATTAAAGTGTCTTAGGTAACTAGATAATTTATGGTGTTTTTCTCTGGCAGCAGCACAGATGGGAGGAGGACAGTCATTAATCTATATGGATTTTTAAGTCTGGCTTGACTGGGCCATTCATAAGCTTGATCTATTGGCACTGCCAATGCTTGTTAATTCAGTGTCCAGCTAAAACTAGGGGTGGGCGGAATTTGCGTAGTCGCGCTACGCAAAGCTCCGCGAAACGGTAAAAAATCTCCGCGAGCACGCAAAAGTTCCGCGAACACGCGGAATTGCTTGTTCCGCATGTTCGCAATGCTTTTTTCCTGTTCGCGAATGCTGTTTGCGTGCTCGGGGAGAAATATCTCGCGAACAAGCAAAAAATTCCGCGGATCGCGGAATTTTTGGCAATTCCGCGTTCTCCGCGGAACGCGAAATTACCCAAATTACGCAAATTCCGCGAGCGGAACGGAATTTACCGCCCAGGCCTAGCTAAAACCCCTCATGTCAGCACTTTTTGTGTTCACAAAGGTGTCTCTGATGGCAGCTTATCATCTGAGAGAGATGCTAGTGCAGATGTGTCCTTGAGTGTACAACAGACTCCTGAAGAATGTCTCGCAGGAGGTGGCGCTATTTGCACTGCAGGCAGTTGGACTGCAACACAGATTTGTTTTTTAGCTGAAAACCTTCACTAGTTAGATTTCAGTTTCTTATTTCACTGAAGAACACTTACTGATTAAAGTTTTCCCAGTTCTCGAGAGAGTCCAGCGCAGGTGACAGATAATAAATTCTTGTTTTGAAACCAGACAGTTTCTGACATTGATAGGCGTATTGTCATACATCCGTCTGCTGTTGTGTCACGCCAGGCTGACAAAAGTATGAAGGTAAAAGGACCCATGATAAAAAGTTTAAAACGAAGCTTAAGCTGTGCACATTATTTATTCTTGACAATCCGAGTTTCTTCAGCAAAGTCTTTGAAGCTGTCTCTTTCATTGATTTGTAATCCATTTACGACCTGCTCATCACAATTTGCAGTGCTTTATCCATGCTAAAAATGAAATAAAAAAATTCTAATTGCTTTCTAACAAAGCACAAAGTTTTGCTATAACACGTTAAAAAAACACCCAAAAAGTTAGGGAAATTGTCATATAAATAGCCTGACAAAAAAACAAAGCCCTCGTTATGAGTAGCCCAGTATAACACCGGGAATACACCCCGCCCCCATGATAACAGCGATTACTGGGCCCTTTGACATTTAATGGCCACTCGTAATTAAGGTCTTAGTTATATTCCCATTGGTAAATGAATTAGAGTAAAAAATCCTGTAAGTGCAATAAAAATCAGTTTTCATGAAAGGTAAACAGTTAATGCTTTACTACGGACAACAAAGCAAACTTTGAGCTATTTTTATACATTGTTACATGCATGGCAGAGGCTTGGAATGAAGACATAATTCCTCAACCACCTGCACAGCTGGACCATTTGCACTTTTCCAACTTTGTCTTGGAAGTTCCCCTTCCTTTAAGTCCTCTTTCTAGCTCAGTTTATGTGGCCCCTAATGCTAAGGGACCCCTCAGTCTGCACAGCTTGGGCTCCTTTGGTACATCCTCCATGTTTCCTGAGATTTGGGTGGACTCTTAATTGGTATCGCTACTCTGTAGATGTAAGGGGATTGCCAGTCGAGCTCTTTGTCCTATTCTTGGCTGGGGGGTGGGATTTATATTTTTGGGGAGCAACTGTTGATTTCAGGGTGATGCCTACTTGCCTCCTCTGTAAATTATTTCCAGTGGCAAATAAGTCCCCTCGTGGTTATTTCCTTTAATGACTGTCTGCGACTTTAACACATGTACTCAAATTGATTGTTCTTAATTGTAGGTCAGCAAAGAGGCGATTTCAAAGTATTTTCAAAACATCATATACCTGATAGCTTTGGCTATTGTAGGTAGTGATTTATCTAACCGTAGGGTAAAAATTTAAAAAGAAATGTTCTTTTTCAATTTCATCGTTTTTTCAATTGGTAGAATTGTGGCATCTTTCTTTTCTGTAGCCGTAATAATTTTACATTAGTATGCTTTTCATAGATGTAATTTTTTTAATACAGATTTTCGTAGTAGGTGCAGTTAGTCATATGTCTTAAGATTGTTTTCTGGATAATTTTCCTAAGATCTCAGTAGGAATTGTTAGAAAATATCCTGAGGATGCGGTTTCTGCAGTGGTTACTGTGGACTCAGTGCCCACAGCATCAGAGCTGGCTTACAAATTGTCTAATGCAATGCAGAATCTTTGTTAGAATGTTGTCTGATGGGCACATGGGAACAACTTTATTACAGGTGTCTCACTGACAGAATATAAGGTGCATCTGGAGAAGCTGCCTTTGGTTTGAAACCGAGTGGCAACACCATACTGATTTGTTGGTTCTAGGGATGACTAGATTTTCTTTAATGGCATATCTTCAACTAACAAAGACTAGCAATACCACTGAATGACGTGCACTATATGAAAAAGGATGGTAGAATTGGTTCCTTGAGTTTTCAGGAAATTAATCATGCTGTGGCACTTGACAACCCCCAGGAACATCAAAGTTCAGGTAGATCATTTGGCAGGGTAAGGCAATGATTGCGTAGGTGCTTTAAGCAGACTTCTCTGTTTTTCACATGAACAGATTCTTCGTTGGATGGAGTAATTATTTGTTTTAAGCTGTGGGGGTATCAACAGGTGGCTCTCTTTACAACTCACCAGACACCGATATACCCACTGGCATTCTCAATGAGGGAGTGTTCTGTGAGATCTCCTGAATGTACAGTGCGGTTTATACCTTTCCACTTTTTATGATCATTCATATTGCCAAACAGATTCAGGCTATTTCAGATGATAATGACCCAGGTGGGTATAGTTTGGTTCAGATTGGTCTGATACTAAGATCACTGATTTCTGAGCTAGGAATAGTTGATCAGTCTGCTAGTCTTTCAACTGCTTAAGCCAAGGGAATGACAGTCTGTTGCTCATAGGCCTGAGCAGTCGTTTTGGCTCCTTGAGGCTCAGGTTGTTTTGGCATGGACTGATTGGTGCCATGCTGTATGTTATGGTGGATACCAGACATCCGGCATCTTTATAAGTATAGGGAGGCAAGGCTTTGTATTTAGTATGATCGGACACATCTTGATCCACTTACAGCTTCATTATCTAAAGTTCTGAGTTTTGCTAGCCATCTTTCCGTTGATGCCTGCAAGTGACAACTGTTAGGGCTTATCTGGCGGTGCTCAAATCTGAAGATCTTATCTGTAATGTTATTGATAGTTTCTTTATAATTACCTATGCATAAGATTTGTTATAACTAACATTCTTCTTAGTGGTGTCTTCAGAATGTTAACTTCTTTAGAACACTTTCATTTTAGTGGCATACTCCCACCCCATTTAACAGATAACAGATGTTTCTGTGACAATCCCAACTTGATGCCTCCATTTGTAAGTTAATGGGGACAAAAGAAGATATTTGCTGAAAAGTAGCCTGACACACACAACTGTGGCACATAAGTAAGTTAGACAACTAGAGGGATGCCCAGATGCAGGGTTAACAACTTGGCTTTAGACAAACTATCCAAGTCAGGAATTTGACCCCAGCCAATTTATAGACAATGATACAGAATAGCATTCTGAAAATCACTTGGTGCCTATATCCAGCAGTGGCCCATGGAGGTAAGAGCAGTGGGGTGGTGGGGCCGGGTTGGGGTGGAATTTGACAGACGACCACGAGGGAAAATTAAATAAATAATTAATTTTCCCTGGTCGTTTTCTGTTGAAATCCTCCCCCAACCGGCCCCACTGCTCTTACCTGCATGGGTCGCTGCTGCCTATGTCAAATCCACCTACCTCCATCAAGATAAACCCTGCCAGTAAGTGCTTTGGAAACAGTGGGGATGAACTATTATGGTTTGTATCATGGAACGTGGCAGGTCTGGCTGTAAAACTGATAAACCTGGGGGCGTGGCTTGCGGAGCCAAGATGGTGGACGCACTGTAAGAGTGCTCCTGGACCCCTCCGCCATCCGCCCGTAATCCTTACCGTGAACGAGTCATCCAAACCTGTAAGCCGCTGCTCGTACCTCACTGCACCTTCGGCTGCGCTCTGGGAGTGCGGGACCCCGGGTTTCGTCCTCCTGCTGCAGTGTTCCGGCTGGCCGTGCCTAGCGGCCAAGATGGCGACTCCCGCACCCTGACTGCGGCCCGGGCTGCCCTCGGAGTGCTCTGCCCGGCACGCCATTGACCGCTGTGGTGCCCAGAGGAATCCGCCGAGTTGCGGGGGCTCCCGCCCTCCTCCTTGTCTGTTGGTCTCCCCGGCCGGCGCGGGTAGCGGCGGACCGGGTGTAAAAGAGTCCCGGCGGCCTGCTGGGAGGACGGCATTCTTCGCCTGCGTCCCGGGCTGGGGGAGAGTGGTCGCTGGCTCTGAGGCGGTGCTGGTGATCGCTCTTGCCGTCTCCCGAGTGCCCCCCCTGTTGGTGCTGGGTGGAGCGGCCCAGTGTCCTGGGGGGGCTGCGGCTCTCTCCGGCGTTTCTTCATCTCCCGCTGGAGTGGATGCGCCCTTGGCCGCCATATCGGGCGGCAAGGGGTTAAGGGACAGTGCCTGTCGCCCTTTCACAACCCGCAATCTGCACGCATCAGGGGGCCTGGCGGCTGGATGTTTGGACGGTGGAGGAGGCCTCCCACCTGTGAGCAGGCCCGGGAGGGCGTTGCTGGTCTGCGGCGGTGCCTGCCCCTCTCTCACCGCCTCCCGGTCCCACCTGTGGCCTACCCCATGATTTGGCTTCCGCCTGTGCCCCGATCTCTCCTGGCGGTGTAATTGCGAAGCCAGCTGTCGCTCTGGGCGGCGAGGACTGCGGGACGGCGGCTGCCGCACCGAGAGGTAACTGAGGACACCGGGAACGAGGAGTGCCTGCGGGTGGGTGAGCCCCGGCGAAGGAGGGGATCCGGGGACGTATGCTGGGGGCCCCCCCGTGCGCGTGGGAGGTCGGCTGGGGTGTGGACCGGCTTTGTGTAGCTCCATCTGCCTTTTGCCCGGTCCGAGTCCTTCCCTCCCACTTCATCTGGACCGCGCAGGAATAGACTCGGTCCCCCCCCAGGCCCTGCAGTCAATTTGTGGGACGCTATATGATACGCAGTGATCCCGGACTGGGGGTAGCTCCGGGGTCGACATCGGCCGCATAAATCGAGCGGTGGGGGGGGGGCTCGTGGCTGGGCCTGTTATTCATTTGCTGGGCCCCCGGCTCGCCTTCACTCTCCGAACGCTGGACCTGGTGCGTGGGGGAGGCTTTCCTGGTCCTGCCCCTTGCTTCGCCGCTGATCCAACACTGACTGGGCCCACAGCCCTGATTCATCTGTGACCGGCTGTTGACCTCTCTGCTCCGGCCCCATCCTGCACTTTGGAGCCTAGCTGAGCGGCGGCGGATTTGGTTGTGCCTCTCCTTCGCTCTGGCCACTTCTGTTAGCTGACCTTGTTCTGCTTGAAGGGGACCATCGCCCCCTGTTGAGGGGACCACCGGCGAGAAGGCTGTGAACCGGCGGCTCCAGGGGGTGTCACCATGGGTAGAAAAATCAGGTCGGCGAGGGGCCCCGCCACTCAAACGAAGATGGACCGTTTACCACATCGGACATCGGGGCGACTGGGGGCCCCGCTGACCAGGAGCCTCCACCGCCCGCGGATTTGTCCACTATACTACAGGCCATCCACGCCTCGCAAACCTCAGTGGAGGGCAAGATCGCAGAAGTACGTGTGGACATGACCCTCATCCGGCAGGACCTTCGAAATGCCACTGACCGGATTAAGGAGACTGAAACCCGAATCTCCACTGTAGAGGATGACGTCGAGCAACTCAAGGGACAGATGGCCCATCTCCAGTCGCACACCCAAGAATTACATCGCCGAGCGGAGGATGCGGAAAATAGGTCACGGCACAACAACCTCCGCCTGGTGGGATTTCCGGAGGGAGCGGAGCAGGGCCGCACGACGGACTTCCTGGACAAGTGGCTACGGTCATGGGTCCCTGAGGGCTCTCTCTCCCCATGGTTCGCGATTGAGCGGGCCCACAGATCCCTTGCCCCTAAGCCACCTCCGGGTGCACCTCCTCGACCAGACATAATGCGGATTCTTAATTTTAAAGATCGTGATGTCATCCTGGCTGAAGCCCGCAAACAGCAGCGGCTCCACTACGAGAATCACGCAATCATGATCTTCCCGGACTATACCCGTGAGGTCCAGGGTCAACGTCGATCCTTTGGTGAGGTGAAGCAAAAACTGAGGGCGCTCAACATTCAATATCGGCTCCTTTTCCCGGCACGCCTGAGAGTGGTGTTCGCTAATAAAACCTTGTTTTTTGACTCTCCTACTGCGGCTTGGGCCTGGGCAACTGAGGAGCGCCCCCTGCAGACTGGTGACCGGACTTTGCCCCTGGGGGGGGCGAGCGGTGGACCTGTCCGTCCCACACCTTTCGCCCCCCAGCCGCAGCGTAACCGTCCCCGCAGGCGCCGAGGGCCGGGACGGGCCCGGTCGGAATCCACCCCGGGCCGCTCCCGACAACCGACGCTACTCTCCGGGGAGTCTTCGGCTGGGAGGCGCTCTGGCTCCTCTGGCCACCTGGAGTGTGGAGGTGCTTCGCCCCGGCCTTCTCTTCTTGACCTTCCAGATGCTGACCTCTCGCGCAGCCCGATGCTCCTGAGAGACCCTGCCTGATCTCGTCCCTGCCTGCCGGGCCTAGCTCCGCAGCCGGAGACTGTGTTTTGACCTATGCTTTCTTTTTCCTCCGATGAACTCGTTTATGTACATCCTGTCATGAGGAGGGATCCTCCACGCTTCCCCAATCCCAAGCGTTTTAGTTTGGTCCTGTTTCACTTGTTCATTGTTGGGGCGACAGATGCTTCCGTTCCCGAAGTGTAGGGTGGGGGGTGGGGATGGGGAGTGGGGACCGTTGTCCCGTGTGGTTTTTTGTTTAGTTTTGTTTTCGTTATTCCGTAATTTTGTTACACCAACACTCACATTGCACCCGGACTTGCACCCGGCAGAGTATACAGACTTCCCTCTGGACACTACACTACGCCCTCAGGCGCCCCTTCTTGATGTAGGCCCCCCCCCTCTGGGTCTCTAATGCCACGCCATCCCTCCATGCCAACATGCCTGATACACCTCTACTAAGCATTTCTCTATGCATCATGTCTTGGAATGTTAATGGCCTCCTGGACCGTTTCAAGCGGATGGCTGTCTTGCGCTACGCACAACGCCTTGGGGTGGACATATTACTGCTACAAGAGACACACTTGCTGGGTAACCGTTGCCCCTTTTTAGCGCGCTATGGATATGATAGGGCGTGGCACTCGGGGATCCCGAGGGGTGGCGATTCTGGTGAAGCGCTCTCTTCCCCTTGTAATTGTGCAGACAACCCTCGATGCCCAGGGTACATTTGTGGCCCTCAGCGGTAAATTACACGGGAGCCCCATCAACCTTGTATCGCTCTATTCTCCTCCCTCAATGCTAACGGCGACGCTAGCCAAGTCCGCAGATCTTCTGGTGTCCCTACCATTGGGTCCCACTTACCTTGGGGGTGATTTCAATGCGGTCTCCTCACCTGATCTTGATACGACCGGTCCCCCTTCCCCTAGTAGAATCACACAGGCGAAGCAGCTGAGGACCTGGTCCGAGTCCCTGGGTCTGTGCGATGCTTGGCGTATATCGCACCCACATTCTAAGCAGTTTACACACACTTAGGCAGCGCATCACACGCAAGCACGTATTGACGCCATTTTCGTTCCATCAACAGATTGCCTTACGGTTCAGGATGTCGCCATCCTCCCACGTGGTATCTCGGATCACTCCCCGGTAACGATTCGCGCGGGCCCTCCTCCCGCCTTCATGCGGCAGACATGGAGACTTAATGCCTGGTTCCTCCAGGACAGGGAGTTCCGTAAGGTGGTGGGACAGGAACTCAAACAATATTTCCTTTCTAACGACGGATCCGTTTCCTCTCCGGGCGTTCTGTGGGAGGCGGGCAAGGCCACAATTAGGGGGATTGCTAAGGGCCAGCTTAAACGTCAGCGGCAAGCCCAAGTAGAACAAATTACCAGTCGGGAGGCGCAGGTTTTGCGCCTCGAGCAAACTCCTACTCAGTCTCCAGACGCCCCTGAAGCCAGACTTCTTACCCGGCTCCGGTCAGAAATCAAGCAGTTGTCGCTGGAGGCGGCCAAACTCCTTTGGCGTTCATCCGTAGCCAGGGTGTATGGTTGGGGCGACAAGAATGGTTCGCTCCTCCACCGCCTTGCCACATACCCTAGGGCAAACCGCATAATTCCCGAGGTCATGGCGCAGGACGGCTCGTTGTGCCGCTCCCCAGAGGGGATGGCCCGTGCCTTTGCCTCCTACTACCATCAACTATACGAGGCCAGACCTCCATCCCTTTCTCTCGCAGGCATGTTGGAGGTCGGGGTGGCCTCCTCCCCAGCTTAGACCCCGTTATCCAGAAAGATCTCGATCGCCCCATCACGCGTGAGGAGATAGAGGGAGCAATTGCCCTTGTTTCCTCCGGCAAGACACCGGGCCCAGACGGCCTCCCTCAAGAGTACTACATGCAGTATTGGGACATTCTCACTCCACATCTGGCGGGGCTGTTTCGGGAGGCCATTGAAAAGGGCTCCTTCCCGCAAGAGACAGATATGGCCACCATTGTGGTTCTCCCCAAGTCCCAACCACCCTCACCACGGTGTGCGGACTACCGCCCTATCTCCCTCATTCATACCGAGGTCAAATTGTTCGCCACGGTCCTTGCCCAACGACTCAAACCCCATTTGGCCACGTTGGTCCATCCCGACCACTGTGGGTTCATGCCCTCACGTGGCACCAGGCACTGTCTCCGTAGACTGCAAGTCGCCTTGGCACATCGTCATCTTCTCACTCCATATCTCGCGATTCTTCTGGTGGACTTTGAAAAGGCCTTTGATTCGGTGGATTGGGGGTTTTTAGAGGATGTCCTTGATAAGATGGGACTCGGTCCCCGCTTTCGTGCCATGGTTAAGGTTCTTTATGCCTCCCCCCGCGCCCGTGTCCTGGTGAACGGGGTTCTGTCAGAGCCCTTCTCAGTGCGCAGGGGAACAAGACAGGGTTGTCCCCTATCCCCCCTGCTTTTCACCTTGGTGATGGAGCCCTTGGCATCCGTGATGCGGTTGTGCGAACACATGCAGGGGTGGAAGTGGCCCAACACCGACCCAGACAAAAAACTGCACTTTATGCGGATGATGTCCTCATCTATTTGGCAGATCCCGCCCGGTCAGGCCCCCATTGCCTCCGCATTCTGCACCTCTTTGAACGGGCCTCGGGCCTCCGGCTGAACCCTGATAAGTCGGCCCTGGTTCCCCTCCACCTGTCCCGCGAATGTTTTGACTGGCAATCCAACATTCCTCTTCGCCGTCAATCCTTCAAATACTTGGGGATATGGATGACCTTGCTCCCTGAGCTCAGCTGGGCCCTCAACGTTGCTCCCCTGGTGAAACGGGTTAAGGCGGACCTCCAGAAGTGGCAACCATTGTCCCTGAATCCCATGGGGAGGGTCGCCCTATTTAAAATGATGGTGCTCCCCCGCTTCATCTATGTATTACAAAACACCCCCGTGGGCTTTCCCAGGGCCTGGTTCCGTGAACTCGATAGCATAGCCAGCAAGTTTTTATGGGGGAAAGGTAGGGTCCGATTGGCACTCAACGTCTGTAGGATCCCCTCGTTCGATGGGGGCTTGGGGAGGACCCATCTCTATTTGCATTATTTGGCCACGCGGCTTCTCTCCATACATGATTGGTTCAACGGGGGTTGGTCAGACCCGGCTTACAGGCTCGAGGTCAGGGAATTGGGCTTCGCCAGGATTCAGGCCATGTTGTATGGGGCCCCTATTCCTTCACGCTTACCAGAAGTTACGCGCTCTGTGTTGCTGGCCTGGCGGGCTGCATTGCGGCATACCAAATGGACGTACACACTGACCCAATGTACACCCTTGTGGCAGGGGACCTGGCTCAAAGAAGTTAACGCATTGCAGGGTTTCAGGGCCTGGGATCTTATAGGCATTTCGCAGCTAGGCGATGTGTGGGTGAGGGATCACATGCGGTCCTTCGGTGACCTTCAAAACAGATATTCCTTGCATCAGTCGCAATTCTATAGGTATTTGCAGTTGCGCCACGCCCTCCACACCCACCTTGCGACAGGTACACGTCTTCCTGACCACAGCCTGCCTGAGGCTCAGATAATGTTCGGTGACCTGGGGAGGGGTGGCATCTCCCGCATTTATCGCACATTGATCAACAATGCCCCCACTTCCTTGGACCGACTGCGGGCTCAATGGGAGGGTTGGGTGGGCACCTTGGATGAGGAGGATTGGCGTGATGCCCTTATGGCTCCTAGGACGGTCACTGCCTCTGCTAGACTGCGCTTGGTGCAACTATATTATTTACATGCTGCATATCTCACCCCGATGCGCCTTCACCGGGCCGGACTCAGCCCTGCTTCCGCTTGCGCTAGATGCGGTCACGATCCCGCAGACTTTTTCCATATGGTATGGGTATGCCCCCGCCTGGAGCGGTTCTGGGGGGAGATTGAGGAGGAACTCACCGAGGTTTTGGGGTGGGAGGTCCCCCATGACACGATCCTGGCCATTACTGATGGGCTGGATGGGTCTCGGAACGAAAAGTTGTTTTACACCACGGCAGTGGTGGTTGCAAAAAGATATATTGCAGCCTCCTGGAAGCTCTCCGAACCTCCGAGCGTTGGACGTTGGAGGACTGGGGTGGACTGGTGTGCCACGCAGGAGAAGGTTATGTATGAGGCTCGGGGATGTCCTAAAAAATACCGTAGGGTTTGGGGGAAATGGTTGGGGGATGTGGTTTAGTCATAAGGGGAATGTCCAAATGTATATTCATATGCTTTTACCAATGTTTGTAAACCAGGTGGTGCTAACTTCTTTTCTTAATCCTAGAATTTCATGGCGTCGGGCTGTATGGTTGGTGTATTTCCTTTATTTTTGTCAATTCAATAAAAACAAAATTTGTTTATCAAAAAAAAAACTGATAAACCTGGACTGGTTATACAAAAAACATGGCTGCTAGAAACTGTTTTTATAGATGGCTTTGTGACCTACTTCACTCCTTCTGTTCGGTATTCATGGGCAGGGCAGGGGAGGCATAATTGTACTAGTCTCTCTTACATTTCCGGGCCAGGTTGTGTGGACAAACCTGCACTCTACCCATTATCAAATGCTGCTTATAAGGTGCCAAACAGGGCATATGTTACTGGTTAACTTTTATAATAGTGTTTTCGACACCAGCAACTCTGTTGTAGTTAAAGCATTACACGAGGACATCAAGCGAAGTTTGAGTAGCTTAAATGGCAGATACGTGATCGTTTCTGCATGTTAATGCAAAATATTGTTATTCATCATCAGCAATGTCCTTTGGTTTGTTGAGTACTGATGGGGATCCAATTACACACGGTTGGAGAGTATGTGTAATTAGATTCTCCTCTGAGTGAGTCAGTAAGGCCTTTTTCACAAAGGTTAATGTGACGGCCCATTCATTACCGCTGACGTTTACAAATAACAAAGAGGTCATTATGACCTGGGCTAGAGTTCACAATGATATTTTCCTATTGAACCTAAGGGTCTCAACTTACCCTGATCTCTTGATATGTCTTGAGGATATCATGGAGGAGGGGTTGGCAATAATTAAAAGCTTTGACAGGATCTGTGGGAAAGCCAACGAAATGCTTACTGTTTGAAATAGAAGTCATATCATCAAACGAGTGATCTGGTTTGACGCTAACTGTACCAAGGCCCACAATCAGCTACTGTCAACACTTAAAGCAGTTCCAAGCGATCCAGAGTGGGTGCGCATTTGTAGAACGATGTTCAAGACGGCTTTTGCCAGCCCAGAAGAAAACAATAAGAGAGGAAGCCTATCATATTTTAATTATTGCTAATGAGCCTAAGAAGAGTACACTTTTCTGGCAAACAGTCAACTGTAATTTTGTAAGGAAGTCTCACCAAACTGGGCTTGACACAGTGATTCCCTCGGAGGTCTGGGTTAGACATTTCACTCATCTATATTCAGGCCCGGCATATTGGGAGGGTCCTGTTTTGATTGAGAGACAGACTATAACAGTCACAGTCCCTACGGCTCCTTCCCACCCTTTGTGTGGCATAGAGATTGAACTGAATGACATGATAGATACCATTAACAGATGCCCTGCAGGGAAAGTTCCAGGGCCAGATGGGATCCCATTGGATTTTTTCGGGTCCCCCTCCTGACAAATGTCCTCAAGGCCTCCCTAATCTTGGGCCCTCCTAAGTCCTGGTCACGTGCGACAGGTGTCCCTATTTACAAAAAAGGCTCTAAGGGTAACCCGCAATGCTACCGCCCTAATTCATTTATAAATTGCACTATTAAAATCATAAGCAGGATTTTCTTAGAAAGGTTGCAGGCATGGGTGAGTGATAACAATGTGCTTTTTGAGCTCCAGTTTGGTTGTCTCACTGTTCTTGGGATGGTGGAGCAGTGTTTAGATGTATATCTTTTAATCAATTGCTACACAGTGGCCAAGGAAGGCAAAATGTATCTAGCCTTCATTGACTTGAGTTCGGCCTTTGAACTTGTCAGTAGGTCAAAACATTTGCACAATCATGATAGACGTAGGGGTAGAGCCCAGCATTGTAAATTTCTTGAGGGAGCTCCAGCTAGAGGTAACTGCCAGCGTGAGATTTGGTCCAGCTTAAGAAACAACTGAAGCCTTCTGAAGCCTTTTGGATTGACAGAGGTATGCCCCAGGGTTGTGTTATGGCGCCCTTTCTTTTCTCATTGTATATCAGTGGTCTGGAGAAACATTTGTTGAATCCTAATGCTGATTGCCCTGGGGTAGGCAGCCATAGCATACCTGCTTTGATATACGCTGACCATATGGTTTTATTGGGCAAAACTGTGATCGGCTTGCAGTGTTTATTAGACCATTTCTGTGCTTTTATGAGTAGCCTAGACTTGGTGGTTAACCAAGCAAAAACACACACAATGGTCTTTGGATCCCAGATAAGAAAAGAAAGGTCTTCAGTATAAATAACACGGAAATTAGCAAGGTTTCTTCCTATCCTTATTTAGGAATACGTTTCCCAGAATAAATGACGAGAGAAAAAGCTTCCTTGTCCAATGAGTGGCCTTATGTTTTGATTTTAGACAATGGGTGGTTCACTTACTTAGTCTGCCCACAAGTAAAGTTTTTTTGAAAAATGCTGCTAGCTGTGTAACCTTAGTTAAGTTTTGTAACTTTACATTAAAAGAATTCCTTTTTGCAAATGCAGATTTTGCTGAATATATTGCCTCAAAAACTCACTTTAGTTGAATTCTTTCACAAAAAAAACATTAGTAGAAGATTATTCAGCAAGCACACTTTTGTGAAATTTTCCAAAAATTACAACCATTATGAAGTGCAACGTTTGTAAAGTCCTTACACCTTTCAAGGCAAAAGGCAAAATTTAACTCTCACACAGATATGGTTTAAAGTTCTTTTTGATAGTGGCTGAATCATTTGAAAGCTTACCTATCATTAGACTCGAAAAACATACCTGTGGGACAACTATTAGTTCTTTCACTTTCAGATAAATCCACTTTGTTTTTATTTTTTATATTTTTTATATTTCTTCATATTTTCATCTGTTGTGTAAGAAATCAGACACTTTTGGAAACTCATAGACGACTAACTAAATTCTGTACATTTCGGCGCTACAGTTATACAGTGTTTATCAATGCATTAAGTGGTGAAAATGGCACATGATGAAACACAAACTTTAGATTGGTACGAGCAGGTGTCAGACTCTTCTCATGGAAAAGAATGTGAGAAGACCCTAAGAAAGAGATACAACAAGCTATGATAAAAAGGCCTACTTCGCCAAATCCTCAGTTCTTGTTTTGTTGTGCTAACTTTTGAACGAGACTATGTTTGTCAACAGTAAGGCTAAAAGTACATTGTACAACACAGGATAGCAGGATGGCAGTGTATTTAAAACGTGTGTAAATGTGCAATAATTCTAAGGCTTTAGTGTGTTTTAAGAAGATATGAAAACAAATTCACAGTTGTTAATACATACAGCTAGGTATGTGAAAAATGATACCCTCACTGTCAAACAGTCAGTCCTCCTCTCTGTGCAAGGCCACAGAAGAAGAAGAGATCTGTTTTTCCTATGAGCTTATGAATTTGTTGTTTTCAAACGCACAAAAAAGCCTTGGGGCATCTTTGCAGCAGTGCAATAGATAGTTTCAGAAGTCTAGTTTTTTTCATTTCTGGTATGTGCACATGATAAAGGCACGTAAGTAAACATTAGTGTAATGTTCTTAATTGGCGCGTGTTGGGTCTAGATCAGAAACTAAACGTTTTAGTGTTTGAAACACTTATTGAGCTGTGTTCTCCTCAATTCAGGGATGGACAAGATGAAACTTTGAAAGTATTCCTTTCCCCTGAAATGTTGAAAGCTGAATTTACACTTATTGACGATTTGGCACCTGAACAAAGTCTGTGGTACGTGTATTCAATTTCACGTGTATCCAAATATTAATTATTAATGTTAATTGTATTCTATAAAATGTTTTATGATCCTTCATCGGTGCCTAAAACAGGATTACAATGTGTGCTCAAATCGCGTGTTTGCTCCCTCAAATTGGAGCAGGTGATGTGTGCAGCAAATAGCCTGAGCAATTATCAAACATGCACTGTTTGCACAACTCTGAATGGGGAATAACATGCTATATATTTGTTATTTCCCATTCCGAGATATCAAACTCAGAAAATTTCTGCCCCATCAACCACACCTATTTTTTTCATTGTGATCAGGGCCCAAGAGTGTTTTCGTAAACTGGATTGATCTATGAACATTACATGCACATTTTCAGTTCAGCTTGAAGAACTAACTGCTGATTTACATTATGATAATATATTTGATATAGACATCTAGCCGCAGATTCCTTAACTTTGAATTCTCCAAAGGTGTCAGACTGGGTCCTGAAATTTTTCAGCAGTACCTCCGCGCACCGGGGGACTGCGCCGTATGACTCTGTGATGACGTCGACTCTGGTCATGACATCAGTGGAAATTACAAAGTCATAGAAATCCCCTCTGGTGTGCGGACATCATTCTCTTCTTTTCTTTTCATCTTTTCCGTGCTGGAACGCGGATCCGGAGAAGCGGTTCCTCAGCCTGTTTTTGGCATACTTTGACAGTTTTTTGTCGTTTGGAACAGTGTGTCCTTTTTTCTCCATATCTTCAGGCTTTAAGCCTTGTAAGTCCTGTAGTCGGCAAATGTCGGTTACAGACCCACATTTGGACAAACACCAGATGCTGAGGATTGCGGCTCCTGCCAAAAGCAGTAGCCGAAGGTGCTTAAAGAGCGCCGTATGAAGTTGCTGGCAGCGCGTATGTCACGATCTTCGGAGACTTCTCGGTCTTCGTCGTCCCAAAAGGAGGTTCGTTCACGGGGTTGGTCTAGAAGTTAGAGCTGGTCCAGAGGATGTCGTTCTCCATAGACATCAAAAGGTAGGAAGTGGTTGAAGTTGCAGCATCCCCCGATTTCACCATGGGGAGACTCCGTCTCCCACGGCTCCTCCCGCCCTTATGCAACTCCGCACCGCGTTTCCCCGTCTTTCCGGGAACCGGGGCCTCGATGGCCCAGATGAGGGAGTATTATAACTCTTTACACCTCATCTTTGGGACACTATCTCCTTCTGGAGGGTTTTGGGCCCCAAGGAAGTGAGTGGGGTGCTGTCAGAGGGTACAACCTTGGTGATGGTTGGGCCATTAGAGTCGTTGCGTTGCGCCGATCTGCGTCAGCCGGCTCTGCTTCGGCACAGGTATACAGTCCTTCGGGATCTCCACCTACAGCACCCGTTTTCGATCAGCCAACTCCGACACTGACGTCGGCGGAGCCGGTCGAAATCGTCTCTCCTTCTCCTGCCGATTTCGAGGTGTCACCTTCTCAGTGTCGAATGCGGAATCAACAGTACAGACTGAGGGGAATGTGCTGTTGTTGGTTCCTTCTCAGGGGGAGACTTCTGAGAATCACCTTGTGTCGGCTGGGACAGGGATTTTTCAACCCAGTTCTGATACTTTTACATCTCAGATGGAGGAAAGCTGGATATCTGCTCTTGGAGAGGCCAGTGGGCTAGAATCTTCACCAGCTTTGGGGTTACTTTCTCCCGCTAGTCTCGCTACTGAGGTGAGTTCCTCTATCGCAAATATGCTGAGGAGAGTGGCTACAGTTTTGGACTTGTCGCTACCTATGGTGCAGAGGTCTACCGACCCTCTGATTGAGGTCCTTTACCAAGGACAGACGGGGGAAGAGCCTGGTCTTCCGTACAGTGAGGCCCTGTTTGATATTTTATTAGAAACTTGGGCCAAGCCTGAGTCAGGGATCTCAGTGGATCAGGATATCTCTCACAGACATTTACTTGCACCTGTGGACCCAGTTTGCCTCCATAGACATCCTTCCACTCATAGCCTGGTGCGTCAGGCTGCAACATCTTCATATGATGTGGATTCTGCACCTAAGACCCAGTGAATAAGGATTCTAGGAGTCAAGATACACATAGCAAACACATCTTTGCTTCTGCCAGCTCTGCCCTGAGATCCACCGACACGTCTTGTGTGCTGGGGCATTTTTCCCATGCTTTGTGGGATTCTTTGCAGAATATGTTGCATTCTCTTCCGGATAACCTCAGTTCTAAGATTGGTGGCTTGATAAGAGATGGTCAACAGGCAGCTTCAGGTTTTTCGGAGGCTGTTCAGTCGGCATGCCATTTGATGGTGCCCATCTCTTTGGGGCTCAGGCATATGCGGCATTAAGACGCCTCCGTGATAGGCGAAGGAATACAGAGTCATAATTCCTCATTCTCTGTTTATATGCTATTTGGCCTATTCTGGGATTGTATAGGCGATGCAAGCTCTTTCTTTATCAGTTAAGACTTGTTAGGGCATTGTCATGTCCACTTTTGGTGCACCAGATGGTGTTCCTGCCAGGGGCAGATGTTTTTGTTTCAATACCATCTTTATTGGGGATAACTAAAGGATGGTTGTGCCCCTTTATTCTTTTGCCTCTGAGGATGAGCTTACACTCAAGAGGTTTATTGAAAGAGAAGTGTCTTCTGGTTGGGAAGCTTATCTGTTCACATGCTTCTTTGAAGCAGCTCAGTATGCTGAATTTGCATGGCTTCTGTCTTTCAGTATTTCCTATAGAGCCGTATTGTTATGCCGGTTATGAGACCTGGTACATAAGATGTACATCTGTTTTGCATATACTCTGATTTTCCTTGTCAGGATAATCAGTGCAGTCCTTTTTCGCTACTTAAGCGGAGGGCATGTTCATTGTGGGTGCTTCACTTTATTGAAGCGTTGTGCTGGTAAGCTCAGAGTCTATGTTTTGCATTCTATTGAATACTCACACTCTTGGCTTCCTCCTTTATTTCAGGGTATATGTAATTCATGTGTTCAGTTTTGGAACATGGTGGTTATGTGAACTCTGTGTCTAAAGTTATCTAAGAGGCAGAGTCTAAAAAGACTTTACCTTCATGCTGTTTTTGGCCATGTCTTACATAGTAGGAGAATTTTAGGCTTTCTTAAAAGCTCTTCTTCACTTTATTTTCCTGCAATGTTCTTAGCATTATTCTGTCTGGAGATTTGATGTTGCCTGTCTCCTTGAGGACATTTGTTTCTTCTCTAGTATGCATCTGTTATTCTCTGTACTTTTCAGCCCTTGAGAGATCATGGTGCGAGCATATGGTCTGCTGCTTCTTGAAGGAGCAAGTGTGATCGTGGGTGTTTGCTGCTGGTGAGGGTTCATTTTTATGTTTTCGTGTAGTTAGTATCAACTTTTTAAGATACTTTTGTCAGACATCATTATCTTTATTCAAGTCACCTACATTGTTTTATTGATGGTGCGATATTCTTTTCGATGATCTATCATATGGTGTTGTGGGGCTGGTTTTTCAGTTCCGTTTATCTATTGCGTATACAGGGTATACATAAGTGTGTGCATATGTGTTACACATGCTTGGATATAGTTTGTATTTGTATATATATATTAATTGATGTAAATCATTTGACATAGCACTTTATATGCATTAAGATACAGTACAACATTCGTTTATATTGGAGGATAGGATGAAAAGAATTGAAGTAAATAAGCACTTGCACTTTAGATTTGTTTGAAAAAGGAAGAAAGAGAGGTTCTTTTTATAGTAAAATGTTTTTGTATAAGTGTATTGTGAAGTATATGATGTATTTTTTTATTTTTATAAAAATCAATATATTGTAAAGCACTTGCACTTTACAATTGTCTAGTACTGTAGAAAAGTATACAAGGGTCAGGTGAAAAGGAAGTGATTCATGTATACCAAAGCACTAGCACTTTTTTGATAAAACGGTACTGTGTAATTTTTTATATAATATGTAGGAATTGCCAAAACTATGCACTAGCACTTTAATTTGAGGATTGGCTGTCAGAAAAACAAAGTATGGATATTACATTAAAAATGGGCAACTACATGATTTGAAACTGATCAATCGGATACTGGAATAAAACGCAAGTAATTTATTTTACTGCGAAATATATGAATCCAGACTTGATAATTCAGTAGAAAAGTAGTGCTATGTTGTTAAATGTTAATTGAATACTTGTTTTTATATGTGAAATTAAGTATATGCACTAATAGAACATGCTCCATTGTTTATAATGCGGTCGTAATAACCATGTTTAAAGATGGCGCCCGTTCTGAAAATGTAAGAAAACTCTATGGAGCCTAATGAATATGCAGTCCTTTGTCAATGTCTTTAGCTATGATAGCTATTTTAATGTAGAAAAAATGGCGCTTTGACATCGTGAACAAGGCAGCGTGAGCCTGCCGAAACGCGTAGATGTTGTCGTTACGATAAAATAAAAACCGAGTGATTAGTACCTCTTGGAGTGCTGGATGGTTATTATTAAAAGTGGTGATCTCATGGAGATATATATATATATATATATATATATATATATATTTATTTATTTATTTATTTCTTTAAATAATAAGAAGGATATTTTTCCTGAAAGAAAAAAAAGGAAAGATTTTATTGTGGGATGCGATTGCTTCCCTTTTAACCGTTCATTTCGGTGTGTGATACCTCATACATATATCTTTACATATATACATTTTTGTGTGTATAGGCATGTGTTATTAATTGGGTTCTACATGTATGTGTGAAGCGAGGTTATATAGTTCTGGCATAATCGATCAATATCTTTTGCCGATTCAAATCGTTTGGCTGCCATCTTTACGCCTTTACTATCATTATTCATCTTGTTTTTAATGGGAATGAGTTCTAGAAGTTCTTCTTTCTGGACTTATATTGGGACAGGTCTTCTCCAGATATTTATTTATTGATGTAGAAAATGCGGATGCATGGCATTCGTTTTGTCCTTGGCCCTTCTGGTCTAGGAGTTTTCCTTCCCTTTGGGGGTTATTTACTTATGTCGGACTGTTGTCAGATGTTCTTGCTCAGGGTTTTATCCTGTTCCCCTTAAGGCTTGGTTCTTTCGCTCCTGCGTTGTTGTTTCTTCTTTATATTGTCTGTGGTCATTGCCACGGTTTTTAATATGAGCCCAGGCTCTTTTTTTTCTATTCCTATATTTGGTCGGTTGTTGGTTACGACCGACTGGTTCTCTTGGAGAGCTTTTGTGAGATTAGTTCACAGACCATCCTCCAGGTGGGTATAGCTATGGTATTTAAATTCAAAGATGTCTCTATCAGATGAACAAGTTACTTACCTTCGATAACGTATTATCTGGTAGAGACGCAGTCCAGCCACAGATTCCTTAATGCCCTGTCTATCCTCTCCACTTTGCGAACAACCTATGAGGTAAGGGCTATACCCTTTTTCAGTATTATTTTTTTATACCAGTGACCACTGTCTCAAGTAATGTTGAAACTCAACTGACCGCTTGGTCTTGCCACATAGGTATTATTTAGATGTTGCCATACCATACAGTGTTGATTCATTTGGTTCTTTCTTTGAAAGTCTGTGTTTAGTATTATCACACCTTTTATTGCCACTGTCACTATCTCACGTAATGGTGTGATTCAACAAACAGCTTGGTGTTGTTTTTATAGGTTTTGTTTTAGTATTACCATGCCATTCATTACCATTGATGAATGGTCTGTAGAGTGTAAGGTGTTTTCTTTTGCATGCTGGTTATACACCAGGGTACAGGGGTTCATGTAACCCTGTGCTTTGTTGATTCTTTTGGGATTTTCTTTTAAATTCCATTTCTGGTATTAACATACCATTTGATGTTCCTTCTTTATTAATCTTTCAAAGATTTTTATATTTTTGGCACACTGTTTTCACAACCAGTTTCTATAGTGGCTCGCGTTCTGGCGTGGAAGGTTTCACAGAATAAACTGAAGTCTGCGCACTGGAGGGGACTTATATGACTCCACTGACGTCATGACCGGAGTGGACGTCATAACGGAGTCGTATGGCGCCATCCCCTGGCGTGCAGAGGTACTGCTGAAAAATTTCCAGATCCAGTCTGATGCCTGGGGAGAATTCAAAGTCAAGGAATCTGCGGCTAGACTGTGTCTGTACCAGATAATACGTTACCGAAGGTAAGTAACTTGTTCTTTATGAAACAATGTAAAGCAAGCATTGGTATTGCTGATAGGTTTGACTTTTGGTTAGGGAAATTGTTTGGTAATAGTTGAGGCAACGGTGTGTATGCTTCTGCCCAGCTATCTTGGATGGAAAATCCCATAATGAAGCAACATCCTGGGCTCCAACAAAGTGGGAGCCAGGAGTAGAGCCTGTTCCCTGGATAGGCTGCAGCAGGAGAGTTAAGCTGTACCCTCATAGAAGAGTGCTATGAAAAGGAGCACAAAATGAGGTTTGGTTTGTAGGTGGCAAACCTTAAAGGCATACACAGTGAATTACATAGTAGATACTTTGAAAAAGGGCCAGTATTGTTGTTGCACCTTTAAGAAAGCCTATGTGCTCACACATCTTTACTACATAAAAAACATGCAGTGGGAAAGCGAGTAGGTCTGGCTTTGGCTGCAGCCTTTTGGCTTTGTCAGTGCTTGTTTTGTCATGGTTTTGTAAAACTTTACTATTAGGGAAGTCACCGGGCTCTCCTCACTCTTAAAATAAAATAAAAAATGGCTTAAGCAAAACAAAAGGTTTGGGTCTCACAATGCCATAGTAGTCCCTGGCACTGAAAGGAACCACTTTATGTGTGTATCAACTCTTTGTGAAAGGGTCTAATGGCATCATTCACAGGGAAGTTAGCAAATGGCTGAAGTGGGCTGATCCATGACCCCATGCTGTATACTCTCTTCAGAGGAATTGAAACCTGTATGACACAATAACAGACCAATTGATGAAGAGGCTTGGCTGAAAGCCTATATAAGTAAATATATTATTCATATAATTTTAGTAATCAAAAGGTGCTGGCTAACGCCAGACTTAAAAAACTATAAAAGCAACAGCATGTTAACATGACAGCAAAGTAAAACAAATGAACATGCAAGGGCTATTAGTGAATAGTAGTGTTCCTTTAAACATGACTAAGACATCCAACTAGCAAGCACATACTAAACAAAAAAGTCATACAGTAACAATTAAAAGGCTGTGTCAGCAAAGAGTATACCTGGCTCTATTCTAACATAAGGACTACTTGAACTTTAGGGAAAGAACCTAATGGGAACACACATGGGACAATGTAACCATCCACAAATTACCTTGGCCTTTAAGATACAGTATGGGGAAGCAATGGCAACAGTGGCGTCCGACACTGATAAAGAGTGGTGGGACGGGAGCGGGTAGAGCGTGCGGTGGGAGCGCGCAGTGAGGGTTTAATAATAAAAAAATGTAAAAAACGTACCTGGTGTTGCCGGCTGCCTCATGCTCCTATCCTTTCAGTTCCTAGTCCCACCAGTCCCTGAGCCAGCATCACAGACTGCCCATCCAATCCCCGCACTGCTCTCAATCATGAGAGCAACGTGGGGATTGGCCTGAACAGGCTGAATTAACTTTCGCTCAGGCACAGGGAGTCTGTGCTGTTTCTCCAACCCAGCTGTGCAATACAGCTGGGTTGGAGAAACCTACCACTCCTCCTCCCCCCTCCCATGGCCCGCCCCTGCCCCTCCCTGCACATGCTGGCTCAGCCACCAGCTGAAAAATAAAACGATAATAAAATATTGTTTTATTTATCAGCTGCTGGCTCCAAGCCAGTGGGGCGACGCTCCTCCGCCAATGCGGAGGAGCTGCTGCTGAATGGCAAAGCAAAAAAAATGCATGAAAGTCACTGGCTAAAGGGAACTGACCAAAAGCCCTCACTGTCTGTACTTTTTATTGTTCTTTTTTTCAATAATTGTTAAGTTGATGTTTTCTAGACAGTGTATGCTGGCAAGCAATCAGACCTAAAAATAGATTGATAAAAATGCTATGTTGAAGATTTTTGTATCTTATCCAAAGTCTGTTTCCCTACCATTTCCCTTAATATTTATGTTGGTTGTACCACTAATGATTCATCATTAGGGCTCCTCTTCAGCCACTTTGTTCATCACTTGAACTGGTCAGGTGGGTCCCTAATTAGAGCACCTGCAAGGATGAGCGTCAGTAAAAAAACAATCCATGCTTGTTGCCACATCATCAAAAAGGCATCATCTGGACAAACACCTGTCGTTCTGTTCTGTTTCAAGTTTTGTCCGCAAAAACAAACCAGGAGGTAAAAGTGGAAGAAAATGCCAGGTCTATTTGGAAAACCTGGCGGAGCCGGGAAAGAGAGGCACTTGGCCGAAAGGTGAATGGGGTTTTTTTAAAACTAAATTGAGTTTAGGCTGTGCAGTTATAAAAATATACATAATGATGAATCTACTGATGGTGAGTAATATATATGCTTTTCAGTTTTCCAATTAACTCTTGAGGTATTTTCTAGCAGAATATTAATGCAATGATGGATTGGAGAACAGACCAAGGGGAGACTGCTCAGCTGTCCTCCGACTCCAATTTTATCCAAGATCAAAGTGGACCGCTCTGAAAAATAAATTCCTGAAAAAGTGTGATTTCTTGAGCAAATAGCTTATGTTTGTTCAAATGTGTTAAATCTGGACTTTAAACACACCTCCCACTTTATCAAAAATGTGTCATAATGCGCTCTGTCGTATGAGATGACACTGAAATCTCTTTTTTTCATAACATCGTTCTTCCCCTTTTTGTGAATGTGTCACATGTGTGAGATGATAAATACCACGAGGATGTAAAACTGAAAATAGGGATTGCAGGCTTCACTTCCCTCAGCTCATTAGAAAAACACCATGTTTCAAATCCCTGCTTAATGTAAATCGTTTGTATGTATGTGTATTAACACTCTTGTCAAGTCATTGAAGTTAAGCTCATCATTTAAGACAGGGTACAGAATGTGAGGAATGAGCTGCTGCAAAATCAGGAATTTTAATTTGGGACATTCTACCTCATTTTTAGGTCTAGGTTGACAGTGCAACTGTCGCCAGAACTTGTGTGATTATCCTAAAAAAGAGCTCTCAGGAGTACTCCAGAAAGGGACTTGCTTCCGCCCACATGTTGGTGAACAGGAGTACATGTTCTAATTGGGCACAAATTGTATGCTTCCATGAAAAAAAGTGCTTCAGTTTCACACAGATATGATTATTTTGTTTATCCAGCTGTATGAGTCAGCAGCAGTATGGCTTCCTTGACCTTTCGTTGATAATATACATTGCACTGGTATTCCATTAAACTGTCTTAGATAAGCATATAATTTACCATGTTCTGCTTTTCTCTGACAGCAGCACATATGGGAGGAGAGCAGTCATGAGGAATGTATTGCTGTTTCCCAGCACCATCCCCTTCCATCATTAACTTTAGACTTCAAAGTGCAGTTGAGTGTTTGAATGCAGTTTTGGATGTCCAGGGGTACATTAATGTACATAGATATTTAGGTCTGGTGTGTCAGTGAAGCTGTCATTCGAACTTATGTGATCAACAAAATAGAGGTTTCAGGGACCTATTGATAAAGGGGCTTAGGCTCCACCCAAATGTTGGTTCCCCTGACTACAAGATTTGATTGGGTCGATTTTTTGAGCTTCCACTGAAGAGTTCTTGTATTGCACTTTTTGGCTTGTGGCAAACCTTACTTATGGTCAGTACAGCAGGACTGACATGGTTGTGGTGGCAAGGCAAATTTCATGGCTATAGGTATGATCTGTTTATTATGAAATGTTATGATTTATTTATTGAAAAAAGTGATGCTAAAGTCAATCGGCATCTAAGGGTAGTTTGTTATTACTTTCTATTAAAGCCTACAGATAGGTACTTTATTACATGGAATTTCACAGATTACTGTAGTAGGCTTTGGTGTTGGTTATCGATTGTGACAAATACTTGATATAGTAGATTTGGTCTGTAAGATTCCTTGTTTTTTCCTCTTAGGAGAAATATTATTTTGCTTGGCCAACTGTAATTTTGTGTACCTTTCAAATTTTATGATTGTGTATTGTGTTATCTTATGTTTTTTTAATTTGATATCGCTCACGAATCACGTGGTATTTCAGCGCAGCAGAAAATCACTATAGCAGGGCCAGCAACAGCAGAATTAAAAAAGAAAGGTTTTCAGTAATTTCTTACATTTGATGTGTTCAGAGAATATGCGAATATTAACAGGTAAACGATTCCAGTAGGTGGGGGCCAAATAAGAGAAAGATTTGCCTCCACATCTTGAACGTTGAATGCAAGGAATAGTAAATAGCTCTTTGTCCTTAGATCGCAAGTTCCTGACAGGAAGATATCGTTTAAGCTTTTGGTGTAGGTATCTTGGTCCTCTCCCCACTAGAGCTCTTTGGGTAAGGCAGCAGATCTTAAATATAATTATCTTTCTGACAGGTAGCCAATGTAATGCTCTTAAGAGTGGAAGTGATGTTGATCTGGAAGGAAGATTACAAATAAGCTTTGCAGCAGTGTTCTGCATGACCTGTAATCTTGAGAGCAGGGTTTCGTTGGCAGAAGCCAGAAGAGCATTGCCATAGTCAAGCCTGCTGACAACAAGAGCCTGTACCAGGGTCTTCCTAGCCGCAAGCGGAAGAAAAGGCAAGGCTTTCCTTAGTAGCCGTAACATGTGAAAGCAAGTACCTGTAATTGATAGGACCTGTCCTTCATTGTTAGGATTTCATCCAGTTTAATGCCAAGATTTTTTACGACCTGACAGGGAGTGGGTGCACTCCCTAGCTTAGATTGCCACCAATCTGAAGTCCATATTTGTTGAGCTTTTCCAAAAAGCATTATCTCAGTCTTTTCAGCATGAAGCTGAAGGTAATTCTCAGACATCCACTCTGACACCGCTTTCATCCCATTTGAGAAACGGTCCTTCACTTTGTCCACCTTGTTGTTTATGTTTATGTTTATGAGATTTATAGAGCGCATGGCAGCCCAAGGGCTTCCCAGCGCAAGCGGAGCAACTGATACTAAGGCTAAGGGAGGTTAATGGTATTGAGTGAAGAGACAGGTCTTAACCTTTTTTCGGAAAAAAGATTCAGCTTCCACGAATCTACACTCCCTTGGCATAGAATTCCATAGCTTGGATGCCAGCTGTGTAAAAGATCTGCCGCCCCATCTGGCTCTTTTGATTCTAGTTGTTTTTAATAACCGTTCGTTGCCAGAGCGAAGGCTTCTATTCGGGGCATAAAGGCATACCAGATCTCTGATTTTGCCGGGGCCCTTGCCGTGTATGGCCCTGTGCGTTAGGCAGAGTGTCTTTAATTTTACTCTTGCCTCAAGCGGCAGCCTGTGTAGTGCTTTTAAGTGCTTCCCCATGCCTTCCTGTATGGGGGCTTTGCACAGCAATCTAACTGCGGCATTCAGTACCACCTGAAGTTTTTTTATGACGTATTTTGGTGCCCCCAGATAGAGGGAATTACCATAGTCCAGGCGTGATGTAACCAATGCATGGATTACTGTCTTTCTAAACTGCGGGGGGTGCGCTCCAGAATTTTACGGAGCATTCTGAGCAGCCCAAAACAGGTTCCTGCGAGCTTTATTGGTTGGGTTTCCATAGTTAGCTCCTTATCAAGCCAGAAGCCGAGATTTTTGATAGTCGTGTTGGGGATTGGCGGACTGCCTAGACATAGGCCAGCTGATCATAGGCCTGGGGACCGCCTTGTTTCCGAGCACCATAAGCTCGGTTTTATCCCAGTTCAGCTTCAGGCAGCTGTTTGTGATCCATTCCACCACTCTTTCCAGGCATGGCACAATGCAGTCTGCATCGCCCTTGGTGTTTGGGTCGAGAGCGACCACCAATTATGTGTCATCTGCACACGATATCAGAGAGATACCGAACTCCTGGACAATCCGTGCCAGTGGCCCCAGGTAGACATTAAACAATATGGGGCTGAGTGAGGAGCCCTGTGGCACTCCACAAGCCAATTGCATAGGGTTAGATAAAAAGTTAGCTTCCATGACTTGAAAGGTTCTGCCCTCCAGAAAGGAGGACAGCTACTCCAGCGCTTTGTCTCGGATGGCACTTTCCCACAGCCTCTTTTGTAGGATTGAGTGGTCCACAGTATCAAATGCCGCGCTAAGATCGAGGAGCAGTATAGCGGCTGAGCTCCCTTGATCCAGGGTCATTTTTATTTCTTCCTCCGCAACCAGCAGTGCTGATTCCATGCTGTGTTGCGTCCGAAAGCCCATCTGAGTGGGGTGGAATCAGAGGTTAGTTTCCAGGAACTCTGTAAAATGCTCCGTTGACATGTTTCTCTGTTACTTTGCCAATTAGTGGTAGCAGTGATATCGGTCGTTAGTTCCTTTACTGGGCTGTCTTTTTTAATAGGGGTCTAAATATTGCATGTTTCCAGGCTTTTGGAGCTTTGCCTTCCTCTAACGAGAGATTGATGATTTTGACCAAAGAGGGGAGCAAGACCTCCCTGACCTTCCCCAACACGTGTGGTGGGGCTGGGTCTAATGGGGAGCCTGATTTAAACTTTTTCATCAGCGATCTCACACTATTTATGTTGGTAGATGGGAAGCAGGTTAGGGCAGGCAGGATGGGACTCCACCTCTGATTGCCTCCTGGCACATAGTAGTTCCATTCTCAGCCTGGCATGTGGTCGTACCGTTCTCAATCTGAAAGGAACTATAAATATCCATAACTTTTTTGGCAAAGAAAGACGCTAAGTCATTACATTCTCTTCCGAGGACTGTGGGGAATGGTTATTGTCTGTTAGGAAGGTTAGAGATTTGACAACCTTGAAGAGTCCCTTAGATGAGTTCTGTGCTAGACTGATCTTTAACTCAAAAAAATTACGCCTGGGTGTCTTTAATGTTATTATGGTAAAGCCTGATGGCTGCCTTATAGGAAGCTTTGAGTTTGGAGTCGTAGTTCTTCCTCCATTCCCTTTCCAGTTTTTTACAGTTTTTCTTTAATAATGCCAATTGTGCATTAAACCAAGGTGCCTTATTATCTGAAGTTTTTGGTTTGAGAGTCGTTTTTGGGGCCACCCTATCCAATGAGTGAGTAACCCAACTTTCCCAGCAGGAGTATGCTTCTTCGACCTTTCCTTGTATCCGGGGAGCAGAGGCGATTAAGCAGTCCCTCCAAGCCTCTAGATTAAGCTTTGACCAGTTCCTCATCTAGGTAGTCCCTGAGAGTTGTGAATTTTTCTTTCCAAATTCCCTCATGCTAAGAGAGAAAGGAATGAAGAAGTGGTCTGACCACGGCATGGGTACTGGAAGGGATGCAGCAATTTTGGGGTTGTAAGAGATTAATGTAGCCAATATGTGCCCCCTAATGTGTGTGGCAGATGATATCAATTGGTTCAGTTGTAACCCCTCCAGATCATGCAACACCCTCCTAACATTCGGGAGATTCTGGTCCTCGAGATGAAAATGTAGGACTCCTAGGATCTTTTATTTGTGCTTTCTTCACCACCAGGGTGTCTGGTAGATTATCTAAAAACTCCCCATGGGGACCCGGTGGCTGATAAATTAAAGCCCCTGAGAATGTAGGTGTAGGTGAGAGGGTGATGGAGAATAGGCAGCTTTCACAATCCGGAATGGGAAGGGGGGTGATGGCACATTTATATTCCTTTCTTAGTAGGATGGCCAGTCCTCCTCCCCCCTTTCCTATGCGGTCCTGTTTAAGGATTTGAAACCCCCTGGGTTAGGGCCATTAAAATGTCTGGGGTGGAGCTGTCCTTAATCCAGCTTTCCGTGATGAATAGTACATCAAGATCTGCCTCCTCTATCAACAGACACGTTTCAGTTCTGTGTTTAGGGACGGAGCGGCTGTTAATAAGGCCCAATTTCCAAGTCATGCTTTTGTCCTTAGGACAGCGGACATTAGGTGTGAGGATATCTTGTGGCTTTACCTCAAGCTTGCAGTGATTACATACCTGGGCAAGGAGATGACCAGCTAAGTGTCATCAGCGTAGGACAAGATTTTAAAGCCGAAAGATTGAATGAGTTTGGCCAACTGGGCCATATATATATTGAACAAGCAAGACTCAAGCAAGATCCCTGGGGTACCCCTTTGTCAGTCATCATAGTACCCAACCTTAAGTCACCCAATGAGATCACCTGAGTTCTGTTAGTCAAGAAATCCTGGAACCATTTCAGCGCAGTCTCATATATCCCTATCTCATTCAGCCTAAGCAACAGCTTGTCATGTGACACAGTATTGAAAGCTGCAGACAGGTCCAAGAGCACAAGCATAGAGGGGATGTTAGCATCCAAGGAGCATCTTTTGGAGTCTGTCACAGCAACCAAGGCCATCTCTGTGCCCCGCTCCGCCCTATACCCAGATTGAGAAGGGTCCAAGGTATTATTTTCCTCCAAATAGGCTGTCAGCTGTATGTTGATGAGACCTTCCAGAATCTTACTTAGAAATTGAACAAATCAAACATTTACCCCCAGTCACGGATCTGGGTTAAATCCATCTTTCTTTTGCTCACCCTGCCAACCCAGTTTGCACCCAGCAATATGCAAATCAGTCTTGACCCTGCTCCTCATGGGAACAGTCCAGCCCAAACTGCCAAGCCCGGTCCTCCCTGGACCTAAAACAAGCATCCTGGGACCGATTTCGGGGTATCACCCCTCATCAGCCAGACTAGCTTGAATCCAGAGGCAAAGCGAACAGGGGACTCATGTAGGGGCATTCCCATCCCACTTAGGGCGAAAAATGCTGCGCAAACAAATGATGGACGAAATGCTGAACAAATCAAGCATTCACCTCAGTCACAGATCTGGGTTAAATCCATCGTTCTTTTGCTCACCCTGCCACCCCAATTTGGACCCAGCCATATGCAAATCAGTCTTGACCCTGCTTCTCATGGGAACAGTCCAGCCCGAACTTCCAAGCCAGGTTCTCTCTGGACCGGGAACCAGCATCCTGGGACCGGTTTCGAATAATCACCCCTCATCAGCCAGACTAGCTTAAACCCAGTGGTACAGCGAGCAAGGGACGCATGTCTCAGCATACCCATCTCACTTAGGGCAAAAAATGCTGCGCAAGCAAATGATGGATAGAATGCTGAACAAATCCAACATTCACCCTGTTGCAAAGTCATCCTTGTGCCCTGGGCATACCCTATTTTTTGCTGACAGGTACTGGTGGTAACTGAATCTGACTGTCCCTGGGCTCTGCCTAACAAGGCCCAGGGCCAGTGCTATGCTGAAAAGGCACTTTGAATACAGTGAAAACACCCACATACACTAGAGTACACTATGGGTTAGGGTACCCCTATGATCGGCATGACCTCCCCTATAAGGCCCTAGTACATAATACAGCAGGGGGATCAAAGCTACCTTTAAGTCCCTAGTATATAATAGGGTATAGCAGTCTAGATACCAGTAGCTCTTTCTGCACTTGCAATTGTGCACTGCTGAGGCCTGAGGTCAGTTTAAAAGTAGCCCTGTGTTGCAGGACTGCTGTTAAAATGCAAAATGTGTCCAAACTCGACTTTGGTGTTTGGGGCACTTACAAAATTATAAACTACAATGTTTTGGCATATTAGGTACCCACAGGGTCTCCCCTGGGTGTCCCAGTGGTGGGGGAGTCAGGTATTTATAAGGAGGGCCCTTATAAAATAAGTTTTATATGCCTTGGGTTTAGTGAAATTGCACATTTCATTCCCCACAGTAAAGTGCTTCCCAAAATCGACTTTTGTGCTAGGAGCACTGTAGAGTGAGGATCTGCAATATGTTTACATATTCAAAGCCCCTTAAGTCTCCCCTATGTGTACCAGGGGTGGGGGATCTTGTAGATATAGGCAGGGTCCTTATAAAAGATGTTTTATAAGCCCTGATGTTGGAAAAATTGCCCAAGTCATTTTCCCCATTGCAAATCCCCAGCTACATAGGTTAACATGGCAAGAAGTTATTAAAGAATAACTAACGTCCAGGATGTCATAAAAATATCATTCAATGACCTCCTAGAATGGTATTGATAAATCCAACAATATGCTATTGTTGAATTTATCCTAAAATGTACTAATAAGACTTTTTAAGACTTTCTTGTCTGTAAGCCAAAATTCAGCCTTCCAATGGTCTGTCCTGATTAGTCAGTGTTAAGTGGATGAGCCAGGCTGCTTTGATGAGGTGATAAGTAGCCCCTGGGGTTAGAGAGCCATTCTGGGACGGCAGGGTGCTTCTACATAGGAATGCCAGAGCAGGGCGAGGAGTCCCAATTAATAATCTTCAATAGAAGGAGGAGACAGGCAAGAGAAGCCAGTTTCATTTACACCCCTACTCTTTGAACCCAGCCAAATGGCAGGATTAAGGAAGGAATGAGCAGACACAAGGGGGAGGGACAATATGGAGATGAACCATCCTAAAGGTTTGCTCAGCCAGCTCTTGTCTTTCTGTTGGAAAATCAGCCATGTTGAATTTTGGAGAAATGGTGCTCTCTGGGAAACTTTAGTGCCACACTTTGGAGGATATGGGTAATACTCTGGGGTGTTGCCCTGCACCTCATTGGACAGGAGTGCCCTCCTGCTTGACCCAGAGAACTTGGAGTAAGTATCTGAGATGGGCAGAGCCTCTCAGATCTACTGCTTGAAACTTAAGGAAGAAGATGGGTCCATGCTCGAAGTTTGATTTGCACCAACCGGGCCCTGCACTCTGACTGACTGCACCTGCTGCACAATCTGGAACTACAGCCCTGTGAATCAAACCTGCTTCAAAAGGACTAAAGAGTGGATTCCCTGCAAGCTACAGGTTAAAAGAGCTCACCTGGACAATCACCACTTAGAATCCCCAGCCAGAGTAGTACCAGTGGATTTGTAAGGGTTTTGTGCAAGTGGATTGTGGGAATTGAAGTCCCCAAACTTTCAAGGACCATCTTGGAGCTTCCAGACCCTTGGAGTAAGTTTTGGACACTTTGGGAGCCCCAAAGGAACTTCAGGAAGAAGTTCCGGAAGTTTGGAGAAGTCTGGTGCAACTTTGGACAAAAGCTCCATAAGTGGAGCGACTTGACCTGGCCAGCCAAGCCGGCAACCCTCAACCGCGAGCCCGCCTGCCATCCAGGTTCGTCCCGCTGAAAAGCTCCAACTTCCAGAGTTTGGCCGGGAGTTGGCTGAAACCCATGCCAGTGAACCCTCACCGAATCCGGCCTGCTGAAGAGCATTGAGGCACCCCGCGAGAAAAAGCTCCATAAAAGTTTCTAAGTCCGAACGTAGAAAAGGTGACCGGGACCAACCGCAAGAGTCGAGCCCCCCACCTTCAACCGCGAGTCAGCCTGGATCTCTGGTTCGTCCCGCTGGAAAGCTCCGCAGGTCGGACTTCCACAGGTTTGACCGGGAGCTCGTCGCAAGGCAAGCTGGCGAACCCTCACGGAATCCGGACTGGCTGAGAGCTTCGGTGGACCCCGGGAAGAAAAGCTCCTGAAAAGATTTTAAGTCAGGGGTAGCCGCACAGGGCTCCATCGCGGCCGGCCTGAACCTTTGACTTTGTCCCGGTCTAGCGCGAACAGAAGGTGCTATAGGTTTCTATGTCCAATATAGTGCTAAATCTTTAAAAAATAATATCTCCGGTTCCCTATAATGGATTTTTTTGATTTAGGTGTCATTTTAAAGATAAAAATATTTCCTATTTTTTTAAAATTGGTGTTGGATTGTTATTGTATGTTCTGTCTTAATTATTTACTGAATTGGTGTTTTTAAATGCTTCACATACCTGTCTTTGAAGTTAAGCCTGTCTGCTCGCAGCCAAGCTACCAAGGGTTGAGCATCTGAATACTTTTCTAAGACCTATACTGAGCCTATATTGTGTTAGTGGTCTTATTGCCAGTGGTAGATATATATTTCCCAGTACTAATGATCCACTTTCCAACACACCTCCAGTCACAGATCTGGGTGAAATCCATTGTTCTTTTGCTCACCCTGCCACCCCAGTGTGAACCCAGCCATATGCAAATCAGTTTTGACCCTGCTTCTCATGGGAACAGTCCAGCCTGAACTGCCAAGCCAGGTCCTCCCTGGAACAGAAACAAGCATCCTAGGACTGGTTTCAGGGTATCACCCCTCATCAGCCAGGCTAGCTTGAATCCAGTGACACCGCAAGCAACGGACCCACGTCTGGGCAAGCCCATCCCACTTAGGGCGAAAAATGCTGCACAAAGAAATGATGGACGGAATGCTTAAGAAATCAAACATTCATCCCCCAGTCACAGATCTGGGTTAAATCCATCTCTCTGGGATAGCCCTGGCCTGGCAGTTCAGGCTGGATTGTTCCCGTCGGGTACAGGGTCAAGACTGATTTGCATATGGCTAGGTTCAAACTGAAGTGGTGTGGTGAGCAAAAAAAACAATGGATTTAAGCTCAGATCTTTGTACTGGGGTTAAGTGTATGACATTGTTCAGCATTCTGTCCATCATTTATTCTTTTTGCGCTTTTAGAAAGTTGACTTTTTTTACGTTAGCCATTTGGTGCCTACTGCCTGTCTCTGATCACATGTCTGGGGTGGGTGGCAGTTGGGGTTTGGGTATTCCTCTTAGACAACCATACACAATGGGAGCTTAGGTGTTACTTGATGGGCCATCCTGTCAGGATGAGAAGGAGGAGCCGGACCCAGCCTCACTTACACCTGAATAGACTGTGTCTGTCCCCACACACAGGGTTGAATACCCACTGTAGTGGGTCTGGAGCCAGGGCAGGAAGGGCAGGACCTCTGTGCACTTCAATGGCCTGTCTTTGAAGTCTCCCCCTCTTCCAAACCCAAACTGGGTATAAGTACTGGACCTCTGACACTACCACTTCAGTATATCTCTGGACCTGTGGATACTCTGCCAGGAAGAAGGACTGTGTTGAAGTGACAACCCACACAGTGATGACAGGCTGTATAACCTTTATTAAAATGAACAGCAGAATAATTGTGATCCTCCCTTCTCCAGCCACAGGGTAACTGTTGAAGATGAACCACTACATCTAAAAGATTCCACAGAACGATCCTGGTGTGAACATTCCTAACATTCTTAAGCACGCATTACTACACATACCCCTCCCTTTTACCCAAAACTAAACAAAACATGTTTACACAAAAGAACAGTAATGAACAGAATGAAGAAAGCACAAAACATGACATTAAACTGGTTGTACATCATCCTTCAAAAGGTGAGAATGTAACCATCAAAAAAATATAAGGCTCACGAAGATAGTGCACAATCCTCACTAAGTTTGTACATAATCCTCCAAATAACGAGGAGATCTATGTTGTCTAGCAAAGCGACTTTCTCTTACCGCTCCAGGGGAAAAAGAACTGTTGGGACCTGCCTCATGAGCATCACTCACCCACACTCAACATGCCCTCTCACCGCCCCATCACCATCTCTCACCAACTCTTCATCACCCATCAACATGAAACCATTTAGACTCCCTTGAAGCTCCACCCCTAACAACATTTTTGTCAACCGCCCCTCCTCTCTGGTACAGTGCCACTTTACGTTTGTTCCATTTGTTACCATTTTCCAACAATACATACCTGTCAAACCCATCCTCGTCACCAAAATGTTGAAGTAACACCCACACCGTGATGAAAGGCTGTAAAACCTTTAATATAATGAACACCAGAATATGCACAATCCTCTTGCATGCATTACTACACACTTCTGTGCTGCTGAAAGGACTGCCACTCTGAAGGAGCTGCTGCCTTGCTGTGCTGATCTACTACTTGCTGCCCTCTTGCCTGAAGAGGAAGAACTGGACCTGGAACCCATCTTGAACCCAGAACCCCAGAGCGACTCAAAGGACTAGTCTGCTGGCCTCCTGATCTGAGCCCCAGGGACATAACAGGCTCCCCACAGCTGCTGGCGCCACCTTCAATGAGCTCCTGACCCCCAAGAGGCGCCTCTCGGGTCCTGGGCCCTTGGAAGTGGTTTTAAGCTCTTAAAGTCATGTTTTTGGGCTCTTCACAAACCGGCCCGTTCCCTCCAGAACCGCACCGCTCGCACAGAGAATCAGCATGAGCCGCCACAAATTTGTCTCTTCGCACAGCAAGCATTGTCTGCCGGTGTGGATCGTCACCACAAGGCCACAGCCCATCCGTCAATGACACCCGCCCTGCTCTTCGCGCCCCGCTGACCATCGCCACTGACACTCTCCTTGCTCCCGGAAAACTTCTCCCCCGCGGACGGGACTCTGGACACAAAACTTGAGAAGCTAAAACTTCAGCGGGACTAATCTGGGACTGTATCTGACCCGCACTCTATCGCGATCGGCCTGAACTTTTTGGATTTGTCCCGGTCCAGCATGACCAGATATCCCTGGTTGGTGCTTTATGCTTCTAAGCCCAATTTTATAGTTTGTTCTTTAAAAAATCATAACTCTGATTCTGCTTATTGGATTTGTGTCGTTTTTGACTTGTTTTATTTATAAAATTAAGTTCTATTTTTGTAACCTCTTGTGGAATCTTCTTGTGTTGTGTTTTCACTGTTTTACTCTTTGAAGTACTGCACAAATAATTTACACATTGCCTTTGAAGTTAAGCCTGACTGCTCTGTGCCAAGCTACCAGAGGCTGAGTACAAGTTATTTTAGGGTGTGCTTGTGCCTTACCCTGACTAGGATTGTGGACTGCTTGACCAGGGCTTATACTTCAGCCAAATAGGAACCCAATTTCTACCAGTACTAAATTTATTTAGCAGGTCCACTGCCTGCTCTCACTGAAGTTTTTAAAAATGGAAAAACATTTTTTAAAGGAGATCCGTTTTCTTAATGAGACTCGGGCTGCTTTAAAAAAAGAATCTCTTTTGAAATACCTTCACAGAGGTGGTCGTCTACTGTCCTTTACTGGCTGCTTTCCTTGTGAAGGTAGCAATCTGAACAGATTCTGCAACCTGCCTCAATAAATATTAATTAGGCAGGTTGTTCTGCAAGCCCCTCTCATTTGTTATTTTTTGACACGACTTATTAAATGCACCAATCTGCAAAATAAATTATTGGTCACATTGTCGGTTCTCAATTTGCAACCACTTTTGAAACCAGTACAGTAGTACATCTGGCCATTGGTGAGATGCATGTTGGGGATGTGCATAGTCATATTGGTGATGTCAGTCATGTTCTGGTTCTTCAGTTACAGCCTTGCATTCTTTTACTGGGCATGTGTTTGAGTAATCTGCATATTTGTTAGGTATATTGTGCGGTTAGGCACCAGTAACCCATGGGTGGACTATGAATTCACACGCCTGGTAAGTTTCTAAGTCATGTGCAGGCTATGGGTCGCATGTGTCTCACCTCGTCTGTGTAAAAACCGTAAGTAGACTATGGATCACATGTGCCATGTTTTGGTTATATTTAAGTCATGGACACACTGATGATTGTACCATTTCTGTAGTTAGGCTATGGCCATGTGAGGTTGCATGATTCTTGCCATGAGTTTGTGTTATATCTTGTCTTATTAGAAAATACATTTTTATTTAAAAAATATCATTCACATTAATATCGTCAAAAATATACAAACATATCGATTTTTTAATATAAATAGTTTTTAAAGTAGTACATGTTAAATATTTAATATATTAATTAATATAATGTAAATTAAATAATTCTGGTATTATGTAATACTATATATAAATATATAATTATATAGACACACAAACACATGTATATATACATATATATGTGTGTGTTTGTGTGCATACAAATATATATATGAATACATATATATATATAGTGTAACATAATTAATAACACAATTTATTTTACATAATATTATTTTTTTATGTTGAACATGTATTACTGTGAAATATATAATACAAAAATATAAACAATTCAATAATAAAAATATATTAATTAATCTAGACAATAAATTAAATATTGCAGATTTAAACCCCCAAAAAACACATTTACTAAAAATACATAAAAGAGTAGGGAAAGTGTTGGACTTCGGAGGGATTAAATTTACTATTCCCGCTTAAGTCTGTACAACAGTAGGGAAAGTATTGGACTTCAGGGTGGTTAAATTCATTATTCCCATGCTAGTCTGTACAACAGTAGGGAAAGCGCTGGACTTCTAAGGGGTAAAATGTACTATTCTCCCTCCCGTCTGTAGTGCTACAGTAGGAAAAGCGTTGCACTTCGGATGGGTTACATTTACTATTCCCACTCCAGACTCTGCAACAGTAGGAAAAGCTTTGGACTTCAGAGGGGTAAAATTTACTATTCCAACTCCAGTCTGCAACAGTAGGGAAGGCGCTGGACTTCAGAGAGGAGAAGATTTACCATTTCCACTCTAGCCTATACAACAGTAGGGAAATCATTGGACTTCAGAGGGGTTAAATTAACAATTCCCAATCCAGTCTATGCAACAGTAAGAAAAGCATTGGACTTCAGATGGGTTAAATTTACTATTCCCACTCCAGTCTGTAAAACAGTAGGGAAAGTACTTCACTTCAAACAAATTACATATTTGAATAACCCCAATAATATATATATATATTTTCACTGAAAAAACCATAGGTTTCAGGGACGTTATAGTTAGAAATTAGCATTTAAAAAACCTTAGAAATTCACTGAAAAACCACAGGTATCAGGGACGTTATAGTTAGAAATTAGCATTTAAAAAACCTTAGAAATTCACTGAAAAAACCACAGGTTTCAGGGACGTTATAGTTAGTTGGACATTTCACTTGTACAAAACCAGAGAAATTTGTCCGTTATAGTTAGTAGAGATAACTATAACTCGCTCCCCCGCAATGCACTGCTGATGACGTCACATATTACATCACTCATGACATGGTCAGTGACATCACTCATGACATCACTCATGACATCACTCATGACATCTCAAATGACATCACTGATGACATCATCCAGTGAATGTGTGTTTCTGTAAAGTTTAAATATGTTTTATATAGATATATGCTAAGGTGTATTGAAGAATGAGTGGGTGTATATGTGTCTGAATGGATAATTTAGTAGGTGCGTGACTGACTGTATAAGTGAGTGACTAAATGTGTCTTACTGAATGCATGGGTTAGTGAGTAAACTGTGTAAATGTCTGTATCAGTCTGTCAGTTGGTGTATTAGTGGCTGTATGGGTTGGTGAGTAGCTACATGACTGTCTATATTGGTTATTGATTGGTTGTCTGAATATCTCTATGGGTGCCTGAGTGTCTGTGTGAGTGGGTGGGGGGTGGGTGACTCTGTGCATAGATGTGTGAGTGGGTGATTCACTGGGTGTATGGGTTCAAGAGTGCATCTGTGAAGGGCTGTATGGGTGGGTGAGTGTGTGTATGGGTGTGTTGGTGAGTAAATGGATGTCTCAGTGGAATATGTGTGAGTAACTTCATATGTGAAAGGCAGTATGTGAGTGTTGGAGTATATAAATGACTATATACGTGAGAGTGAGTGATTGTGAGAGTGGCTGTATGGATGAGTGTGTGCTTGTATCAGTGATTAAAAAAGACAGTAAGTATGTGTTAGTATTTGTATAAATAAGTAAGGTGGTCTGTATATAACTGTATAGGTGAGTAAATGGGTGTGATTGATTCTTTGCATGACTGAGTAGGTGTGTGAGTAAGTATGGATGAGTGGCGGTGTGTGAGTGTATGTATAGGTGTAGGAGTGCATATGATAGTGCTGTATTGATGAGTGACTGCATGTATGAGTTACTGTATGGGTGAATGAGTGGATGTGTGTGTGTAGACCTAGGAATCACTGAGCGGGTATGAAGTAACTGCTATTGGTCTGTCTATGGTTTCGATATTGGTATTCTGTATTTTAGAGTGGGTGTATAAAAGGTTTTATTAGGGTGTGAGGAGGTGCATCAGATTATCACATGGATGATGTCATCAGTGATGTCATTTGAGATGTCATGAGTGATGTCATCGGTGATGTCACTGACCATGTCATGAGTGATGTAATATGTGATGTCATCAGCAGTGCATTGCGGGGGCGCGAGTTATAGTTATCTCTACTAACTATAACGGCCGAATTTCTCTGGTTTTGTACGAGTGAAATGTCCAACTAACTTTAACGTCCCTGATACCTGTGGTTTTTTTCAGTGAATTTCTAAGGTTTTTTAAATGCTAATTTCTAACTATAACGTACCTGAAACCTATGGTTTTTTCAGTGAATTTCAAAGGTTTTTTAAAAGGTAATTACTAACTATAACATAGCAGTTACGTTTGCAGAGTGGTGGAGAAAGGTGAGCGTGGCCTCCGAACACCTCTTAGCAATCCCACTGTCTGAGATTTACTGGAGGTAACAGGAGGGGTAGTTAGCCCCCAACGTCAATCTTGGGGGCCGGCCAACTACCCTTCGTATTACCTACAGTAAGTCCCACACAGCAGGATTGCTAACATGTTATATCATGCCGGCCCCCTCCCTGCACCACTGTGCAAACGCGCCCCCTGGCGCGTTGTAAGTTGGGGGATTAAGTCCCCTTGAATCCTGAGGGTCCCTGGGGGCCAACTAGCCCACCAGGTACCTCCAGTAAGAGCCAGTAAGAGCCAGTAAGAGCCAGTAAGAGCTCGGAGGATAAAGTCCACTTGTGTCCTGAGGTACTCAGGACACAAGAGGACCTCATCACCCCACCACCAATGCACCAGAAGCCGTGTTTGCAGAGTGGTGTAAAAAGGGGCGTGGCCTCGGACCACCTCTCTGCAACACACCTCTGTGGCACTTAGTGGAGGTACCTGGTGGGCTAGTTGGCCCCCAGGGACCCTCAGGATTGAAGGGGACTTGATTCCCCAATTTACAACGCACCAGGGGGCGTGTTTGCACACTTGTTATATAAGGCCCCGCCCCCTCCCTGCGCCACTCTGCAAACGCGCCCCCTGGTGCGTTGTAAGTTGGGGGATTAAGTGCCCTTCAATCCTAAGGGTCCCTGGGGGCCAACTAGCCCACCAGGTACCTCCGGTAAGCGCCACAGAGCTGCGTTGCAGAGAGGTGTTCTGAGGCCACGCCCCTTTTTACACCACGCTGCAAACGCGGCTTCTGGCGCACTGCTGCTCGGAGGATGAAGTCCACTTGTGTCCTGAGGTCCTCAGGACACAAGAGGACCTCATCGCCCCACCACCAGTGCACCAGAAGCCGCTTTTGCAGAGTGGTGTATAAAGGGGTGTGGCCTCGGACCACCTCTCTGCAACGCAGCTCTGTGGCGCTTATTGGAGGTACCTGGTGGGCTAGTTGGCCCCCATAGACCCTCAGGATTGAAGGGGAATTAATTCCCCAACTTACAACGCGCCAGGGGGCGCGTTTGCAGAGTGGTGCAGGGAGGGGGCGGTGCCTCCGGCGAGTTGCCGGTTCCTTTTTTTATTTTATTTTTTTGTTATGGGAGGGGGGCTGCGTGGCCCCCCTTCCCTGGGCCACTTTTGGCCCTGGGGACCCCAACCCCCAGGGCCTGGCAGCCTTGTTTTGTTTTTTTATTAATTTTGGGGAGGGGGACCTCGTGGCCCCCCTCCAGAGACCAATTATGGCCCCGGGGACCCCTTCCCCCGGGGCCTGGCCAGCCTTTTATTTAAATTTTTGTTTTGGGAGGGGGGCCGCGTGGCCCCCCTCCTCAGGCCAATTATGGCCCTGGGGACCCCATCCCCCGGGGCCGGCCTTTTCGCGGTTTAAAAAAAAAAGAAAAAATTATTATAGGGGAGAGGGGCCGCGTGGCCCCCCTCCCGGGCCACTTCTGGCCCCGGGGACCCCATCCCCCGGGACCTGGCCTCTCCATTGGGGACCGTGGGGGGAGCCCCAATGCCTCATGGTCCCGCCGGCTCCTCGCCTCCTGCGGGAGCCGGCATTGCTTTTGAGCAAGGGGAGCTGCTGACATGCAGCTCCCCTTGCTCAAAAGCAATTCTGCTTCGCTTCATAGAAGCGAGGGCAGGTTTCAAGCTCTCGCTTCCATGAAGCGAAGCAGAGTTTGCTATGACAGGGCGGGAGCCGCATGGCTCCCGCCCTGCCATAGCAAACAGCAGTGTCCCGGGGGTGGGCACCCCGGGACACTGCAGGAGCCGGCCCTGGGGGGTGGCGGTCCCCAGGGCCATCAAGGGCTCCAGGAGGGGGGCCGCGCAGTCCCCCTCCCAACGTTTTAAGCCCCGGGGAGGTGGTGGTCCCCGAGGTCCGTAACGGACCCCCGCATTTCATTACAGAGTGCCCCGGGGAGGTGGTGGTCCCTGGGGCAGTGTGGGGGGGCTGAAGCCCCCCCACACTAATTATTGATTATAGCCCCGGGGAGGTGGCGGTCCCCGGGGCTTGGGGGGGCCCATGAGGCCCGCCCGCCCTTAATTAATTAAGCCCCGGGGAGGTGGCGGTCCCCGGGGCAGCGTGGCGGCGTTGGGACCCCCCCACGCATTTATTTTTACAGCCCCGGGGAGGTGGCGGTCCCCGGGGCTGTGGGGGGCCGCGTGGGCCCCCGCAAATTAATTTGCGAGTGCCCCCGGGACCTGGCCCACCCGGGGGCTTTCAAAAACAAAGCGCGGTAGCCCGCGCTTCATTTTTTTTTTCTTTTCGCAGCAGGATTCGTGACCTCAACGCGAATTCTGCCGTTTAAAAAAAAAAAATGCTTTTTTTTACCCTGGGGGTCCTTGTGGGACCCCTCGAGCAGGCCTAGGGGCTCAGGGTGTTTCTACCCTGCCCCCTTTTCTTGTTTTTCACCTTTTTTTTTTTTACTCTTTTCTTGTGACTCGGTTACCGAGTCACAAGATGGCTGCCAACACATTCTGGATTAGAGTGTTGGCAGCCAATCAGAGTGAAGCTCGTGCCCGGGAGGGTTCGCGAACCCTCCCCGGTGCTCAGATATCGAAACTTTTCTTTTTTAAATTTATCAGGAACTACTGAACGGATTTACACCATTTAAAAAAAAAGGTCTCTTTCTGAACCAAGGGCTACCTTTTTGCCAAATTTGGTGTAATTCCGTTCAGCTGTTCGGGCTGTAGCCTGTTCCAATTTTTCCTATGGAAATTAACATAGGGAAAACACGTTTTGGGACCCCCCTTTTTTCTCGGCCCCCGCTTGACGAATCACCCCGAACCTTTCACGACAGGAGCTGACCTGAGCGGGCCATTAGTTTTGAAAATTTCGCGAAGATTCGTCTAACGACGCCAAAGATATTGGCAAAAGAAAAAACGCTTTTTGAATAGAAACGAGATCCTAACTATAACTACCTACTGGCGACCGCCAGTAGGTAATATATATATATCAATATAAACAATATTCATTTACGTAAACAAAAGATATACATATATATTAAATAATTAAAAAGAATTAAACAATTTACATAATTAATAAACAATTTATGAATTATGAAATTTAAAAAAAATATTTCACGCATTACTTAATTAACTTCCCACCCTATACCCCTACAAACCTAGCAGCCACACCTAAAATATAACTAAATAAGTATAACACAATGTACAGAATTAATAATCAAATAGTTAACTAACAATTAGTTGTTAATTAATTATTACTTAATAAACTTCCCACCATATACCCCTACAAACTCAGCTGCCCACACCTAAAATATATTTAAAATATATCATTATTACACAATATACATAATTATTTATCAATTAAGATATTAATAAATATTAACTAATTATATTTAATTATTACTTAATTAAGTTCCCACCCTATACCCCTACAAACCTAGCAATCGCAAATAAAATAAAACTAAAATAAATAAGAACAACACAATGTACAAGAATAAAATCACATACTTACTTTAAAATTATTAATTAATTATTACTTAATTAACTTCCCACCCTATCCCACTACAAACTCAGCAACCTGCTACAACAGTACACTACAACACCAGAGCAGCGCCGTCCGCAAGACTGCAACCTTCCGCGGCACCCACTCCAGTACAGTTGTTCTGACACCCCTGATGCCCCACAGCAGCCGGGAACCCATTGTTATACCCAACTCCGATACAGAGCCAGATCGACATCGCCCAACTCCAACTCCGGTGCTTGCCAGGCCCAAGTCGGAGCCAGTGCCTTTTACTTTTGACAGGCCTGGAGACTGTGACTATTGGGAGGGGTCAGAGGACCCTTATGGTTACCATCATCCTCTAGACCGTGGCTACAGAGAAGGCTACCTCTTTCGCAGTGGTGGTGCGGAGGGCGGCTAAGGTCTGTCCTGAACCTTCAGCTGCCCTGAGTAGCAGGCAAGACACACGTCTTGACAGAGGTGCTTCACCTTGGAATTTCCCCCTCTGAACCTTTGCTCCCATTTAACAAATCCCTTTTTGATGTCCTTCTTGGAGCCTGGTCCAAGTCCTGCACAGGGGCTCCTGTGCACCAGACAATTGCCTGCCACCATCACCCTGCTCCTGGATTTCAACATCCAGAAGCCAACCCCGGTGCGTTCCCTACCACTCCACTGTATAGCGAATCCAAGAGGCTGGATACCTTCAGAAATAGGGTTTTCTCTTCCAACCAGCCAAGCACTGTGGTCGGTAAGCATTGTGTGCTTTGGTGCTGCCTGTGGCTCAGAGGAGGCCCGAAACATACTCTCCCAAGCTATTGCTGATGGGAGGGAAAGCAGCACAGTTCACCATTCAATGTGGACTTGAAATGATGACTCCCTGGGCAGACGGATGCAATCGGCAGTGGCCCTTAGGCGCCATGCCTGGCTGAGAACCACTGGGTTTTAAGGGGATGTCCAAGCTTTACTCATGGGCATGGTCTTTTATGGCTCTTGACTTATTGGTGAGAATGTGGACTCGGCGCTAAACTGTTTTAAGGATAACAGAGCTACAGCCAGGTCCTCAGGCCTATCCAAGGCCCCTCATCAACCCCAGTCCACCTTTCATCCCCTCTGTGACTATGGTAGGGTCTACCAACCACATCCTTTCTCACCCAGCCACCAAGGCCAACAGGGCTCGCTGCCCTTTCATGGCCATGGACACGGTTCCTACAGACCACATGGGACCACCAGCCAGAGTTTGGGTCTGTCCACCGCCCCCGGCAGCCGCAGCCTCTAAACCCCTTTAATTTGTCATCTTTCCATCATGAGCACCCAGTGGGAGGCAGGTTCTGCCATCACCTATCCTACTGAAGTCAATAACATACAACAAGTGGGTTTTACTGATTATCCAGAAGGGCTACTCTATCCCTTTTCTGGAAACCCCTCCACCCATGCCACCAACATATGACAGGCTAACAGAGTATCATCTCTCCTTGCTCCATCAGGAAGTGTTGGTTCTTTTGGCCAAAGGAGCTATTGAGAGAGCGCCACCATCAGAAGTTGTTTGGTGATTGATATTTCTGCTACATTCTGGTGTCCAGAAAGGATGGAGGCCTTCGTCCTATTCTGGACTTGTGTCTTATCAACCTCTTCCTGAAAAAGAAGTTCAAAGTGCTCACTCTAGCTCAAGTCCTGTCTGCCCTGGACCTGGGAGACAGGATGGTGCTGTTGGACTTAAAGGACACTTATGTCCAAATCCCCGCCCTGCCTGCCGTAGGCTTTACCTGCGGTTCACGGTGGGCCATGAGCATTATCAGTTCGCTGTGCTCTCTTTTGGCCTAACCAGTGCCTTTCGACTGTTAACCAAGCAGTGGGTGCAGCACATCTGTGGAGGTCAGGGGTTCCAGTCTTCCCCTACCACAACAATTGGCTGTTAAAGGCGGGCTTGTCCCAGGCAGTTGTCTTCCACATTCAGACTACTGCGAACCTCCTGCACTCGCTGAGGTTCACTATCAACATGCCATAGTCACACCTGACTCCCTCTCACACATGCTCTTTTATCAGGGCTGTTTTGGACACAGTGCAGTTGAAGGATATTCAGGTTATGATTCCGATGTTTCTATCTTGGATTTTGGTGAGGCTGACTCTGAGGCTGTTGGGTCTCATGGCCTCCTGCATCCTTCTCGTGACACATACCTGCTGGCACATGAGGGCTCGGCAGCTGGACCTGGACTTCCAGTGGCCACAGCATCAGCGAAATTGCTCAGACTTGGTCCAGATCTCAGAGGGAACTGCAAAAGGCCTACAGTGGTGGCTGACAAGTTGTGATACGGTCAGCGGTAGACCCCTCTCCCTTCCCGAGCTGATAGTAGTGACAGAAGCATCACTACTTGGCTGGGGTGACCATCTGGAAAAGGTGGAGATCTGAGAACTGTGGTCTCCAGCAGAGGTTGGGCTTCACATCAACCGGCTAGAGCTCTGGGCATTCTGATTGGCATTGAAAGTCTTTCTTCCTTCGATCAAGGGAAAGCCAGTGCAGGTGTTCACGGACAACATCACCACCATGCTGTATTGCACCAAACATGGTAGAGTGGGGTTGTGGACTTTGTGTCGAGAGGCTCTGCGCCTATGAACATGGCTGGAACATCAGGGCATTGCCACGGGTTTCAACACCCGACTGGTTCTTTCAGTGCCAGAGCGGATGAACTCAGCCGTCGATGCCTAGTAGATCACATGCGGAGGTGGTGCAAGGTCTTTTTCTAGAGAGGGGAAAGACTTGGTTAGATTTGTTCCCTGTCTCAGAGAACGCGCAATGTCAGCAGTTTTGTGCTCTGATTCTCCAGACAACAGCCAAGGTGTATCTCACTCAAAGACGCCTTTTGTCTCCAGTGGAACAACGTTGCCTCTGTTGCACCTTTCTGCCAATACCGCTCGTGCCCAGAGTTCTCAAGAAGATCTGGAACGACCGGGCTCAAGTCATTCTTGTGGCTCCGGACTAGGCATGGAGAGTTTGGTATCCCGAGCTTCTGAGCATCCATCCTCCGATCGAGCTGCCCCTTTAAGAGGCTCTTCTGTCGCAGCAGCAGGAGAGGATTCTGCACCTGAACCCACGAGCCCTCTGTCTTCATGTGTGGAGATTGAGCAACTGAAGTTGACAGCTTTCAACTTGCCTCCCAAAGTCTGCGACGGTGTCTTGACAGCCAGGCATCCCTCCACCAAGATGGTATATACCTGCCGTTGGGATACATTTGTGGCATAGTCTGCATCAAGACAGATTGACCCACTTATCACAGGTTCTACTGTTTGTTCTTTCTTTTTCCCAGCAGGGTCCTGGTCTGGGCACTGCAATTTCTGCATTTTTGTGGTTGCCGGACCACCCCTCTTTGTTCAAGTCACCTGTTGTGACTAGATTCCTGAAAGGGCTACAACATATGTGTTTCTCCATAAGCCATTCCTTATGCCCCATTGGGATCTTAACCTCGTCCTTACCTTCCTCATGTTTTCTCCCTTTAAGACATTACATAACTGCTTACTTCACTTATTGACTCTGAAAACGGCTTTTCTAGTGGTCATAACATCAGCCAGGAGGGTCAGTGAGCTGCAGGCCCAATCTGTACAATCTCCTGATACCACCTATTCCCCTGACAAGCTGGTTCTACAGACTCGTACCTCCTTTCTACCGAAGGTTGTCACTCCCTTTCATGTAGGCCTAAACATCACCTTGTCTACCTTCTTTGCTCCTCCTTACCCATCGAAAGAAGAGGAGAGACTCCACCACCTGGACTCAAAAAGGGCATTGTCATTCCACATTGACCGCACACGAGAGTTCTGGGTGGACGATCAACTCTTTGTAGGATACATGGGGGCTAACAAAGGGAAGGCAGTGCAGAAACGGACCATCTCAGGATGGATAATGCTCTGTATAAAGAACTGCTATACACTGGCCAAGAAGCAACCCCCGAGGGCTTGTTGCTCGTTCTACCAGAGCCAAGGCTGCAACCACTGCGTTAGCCCACAGAGTCCCTGCCCTGGACATCTATCTATCTATCTGCCAGGCAGCATCCTTGCATACGTTGACAAAGCACTATTCCCTGGATGATCAGGTACGTCACAATGTGCATTTCGCTCATTCTGCCCTGCAGGACTTTTTGGGCTAAATCGGTGTGCAGACCTACCTCCGGGAAGGAATTGCTTGGGTATGTATTCTAAGGTAAGAAATCTGCAGCCAGAAGTCTCAGATGAAAAACTTACTTACCTTCAGTAATGCCTTACCTGGTAGAGACTCTATTTAGCTGTACTGACCCTCCCTTCCTCCCCACTCTGCGAACTGATTACAGTGGGAGGCTCTGCAATTCTGGGGTGGAAAGTCATGAAAAGAAACTAACGTCAGAGCGCTGGTGTGGCGTCTGTATAGGCACAGCACACATTACTTTTAGCACGAATGATGCTGATGCAGAGCCAAACTACACCACCTACTAGCGCACAGGGGTACTGCTTGAAAATTTCCGGATCCAGTCTAATACGAAGGGATTATTCTAAGGTAACAAATCTGCGGCTAGATAGAGTGTCTACCAGATAAGGCGTCACCGAAGGTAAGTAGCTTGTTCTTCCCTGCCAATAGCAGTTTAGAAAATACAACAGTTGTCTGACACTAACCTCTGATTGGCTGACACTGGCCTCCAGTGTTTGTTGAGCAGGCAAAATTACCAATCTTGCCATAGTTTTAAAAGTAGGAAGTTCTTAGTCAGCACTGTAAGATCATAAGACAGTTAACAACTCTGGGCGTGATTTAATTTTTGGCGGATGGAGTAGTCACCATTGGCCTGGTGGAGTACTTTACATCCGCCAGACCATGACTTCTCCGTCCACCAAATTTATAAATGACTGCCTAGTAGTCATTTCTCTGAAGGCCCTTACTCCCCAGGGCTGTCGGAGGGATTTAATCATGGTGGAGACAGAGTAGTCTCTGCCGTGATTAACTCAATGGTCCGCCTGCATATAAATGCGGTGTGCAGATCCCATTCTTGGCAGTAAGGATACTCCATCATTGTTGCGACGTAGTATTCTTACCCCCAAGAATTTAATCGGGCCCTCTATCACTTCCTAGTCACATATCTTTTTGTGTAATCCTTTAAATCACTGGTTGAATCTATCAGATGATATTTAAAAGTTGTGTCTTGGGTTTCCAATACCTTGTTTCACAAGATGGTATTACAAGTGAATATCCCACACATGTACTGCTCCAATCAGGTAAGGGTACTACATTCCGCTGCTTAACTACCAGGAAATTCCAGATACAAACTGTAAAATAAACATTTCCACAACTAAGAGGATCGTGTGTAACATTGTCAGAAGGCCGTGAATAATTTCTTACTGCCACCAATGTAAGCCCTGTCACTTCTAAAATACTTGGAGTGTTTTAACTCTGTTTGATTATTCACAGCCATTACAAACATGATGCTCGTGTAATGTAATTGTAAGCTTTCTTTCATTGGCTGCATGTATTCCATGAAAATGAACGTAATGAGATTAGAAACTAATGCAAGTAATTATAGAGAACGTTGATGAGATTTGTTTAGAAGTACATGTCTCTGTTATCGTGGCATAAACTGAGAAGTCTAAATGTCTTAGCATGCTGGGCTTTTTCTCCTGGGCCATTGTTTGTACCTATAGTCCAAGCCTCCTGTTTTTGCAAGTCTAGTTCCCTCGGAAAACCTTGACTTAACATATGTGTGCATCCACATAATGCTAGATACTGTCCATGCACGTTTGGAAGCACATATTTTTGAGGAATTTGTTTTTTGAAGGGGGGGTGGTTCTTTAAGCTTTGCAGTAATTTAGCATTAGGTAGTGTTGTCCATCAAAGTGGCACACTTTTCTCCTCTGCAGATGACACATGGTCTCATATTATTCTCAAATATTACCTATTGGATCGTGTCCGAAAACCTCTACAATTCCACAAGATTTGGTAGTAAACAGGGAATTTATCAGTAGCTCATGGATAAATTTCTTTCTTTCTGTTCTTTAACGACACGACATAGTTTTTAAGACTCAGACTTGTTTTAAACCCCTGAAACAGGTATTTGAGTTACAGTGAATACGGCCGAGTATGCTGTCAGGTTGCTAAAACAGACATCCGACACCTTGTTAGGTATGGTCACCACAAGTATTATGTAGTCTGGGGGAAAATAACTGAGCTGTCTATATCTGAGGAAAGCAGTTTTATGTACCTAGGATTTATAACCACAAGGTATGGGGCAACATTACCTTTTTGTTTTTTACCAGCTCCACGATAGCCTTATTGCATCTTATTTGCTTATGAACAAAACTGCTTAATAAGTGGGTTGCGCCTATGTTTTCTCTTGCACACCCGATTTCTCTTCTCAAAGCTATTTCAGTGCTGGCTTTTGCAGTGTAATATTATTTGTATAATTGTTATTTACTTCTCACTCACCCACTCATAATCCTACAATATCATGTTAAGACATCAAGATTTAAGCTGACCTAATCGCTATTTTAGGTAATGGTGAAATATGGTCCCCAATTCATTCGGAACTAAAATGCTTTTATCTTTCAACACACTGAAACTTCACACATTTACAATGAACACCACTTTCTCAAATTCTCAAAACATTTCTATTTTACAATTTGACAAACTACCTCATGATTGCAAAATGTTTCTTATTTGGTAAATTGATAGGACAATGTGGAATACGACAGGAAAGACAAGTATAATGTTTGCAACTAAGAATATAAAGCAAAACATTTTAAAATTCATTAAATCTTCTCGAAGGACACTAGCTAATGACATTTTGAATTACTGTTCTAACAGATTTAGGCTGCACGGTAGAAAACTAAATTACGTGGTTGGGTTATTTTTTCTGGCCCACTACAATATCAGCACAAGCTTTGCAACTGAAACATAGTAAGAGAAAACCAAAGGATTTTGTGCAGTTTCCCAGGTTATGAGATTCTGCAAAACTTTACACCAGGTATTGTAAAACCTAGTAGGTTTGTTAATATAAGTCTGTACTCATCTATCCCAAAAAAAAAAAATGCATGCTGATTTTTTTTATATGCTTCAGTTTCATTAAAGTGACTTTATTTATTGCAGGGATTCGAGAGAACATCAAGCAGAATCGAGTTTACTATCACAAAATAATAAACTAGGAGCAAAGGTTCAAGCACGCCTGGAGCAAATGAAAAAATTAGCTGTCATGAAAACGTTGGTTCCTGAGTAAAATGTATAGTATACAGAACTATGTGAGGTCTGTGTACATCCTGAAAAGATAATGCTACAATAATCGTATGCTTCCAAATTTCTATATAGACTAATTCCTATAAAGCTGTTTATTTAAACAAATGTACCAATTAATTAAAACGGCTCTCATCTGGCAATGAATTTAACATTTCAGTCAAATGTACCCGTATGAAGTTTTAGGCTTGGTTAATTTGGTATGAAGAACACCAATATATTTTTCAATAGTGTTAAAACTTCAATTATTGTAGATCCCACCATGAAGCTAAGGATGTCTACAATTTAATCAGATATCTGCAGATTTGTTGTTAAACATATTAATGTCATTCTGTCAACTTAAACATTATACTCCCCACCTGACAATAAAGTATTTTGAACTATTAGAAAAGGAAAAGAAGGATCCCAGAAAAGGTGCAGATAAGTCTAAAACTAACTAAGGGATATCCTAATAATAATTTTATTCCTGGATTCCCTTGTCAGGATTAAAAAGGTAATTCATACCCTGGGATGGTGGTGAAGTGAGTGTATTATGCACCCTTCAGGAACCTTACTTCTTTTCTGTGTGTTGAAACATTCTGGCCCAAACTGCTATGGCAGATCACAACACGAGCAACTCCAGGCTGGTTCACTCTTGGTAGGTATCATTAGTGTGCTGCAGCTGTAATCCTAAGGCACAGTGAGAAACGGGACCCACTACTCTGCATGCCTGTTTCACTTAGGTCACCCCTCACTGAAACATCTAAACAAATTGATTGAATAAAGGCTTGAAATAATTCAGTCCATCATGTTTTGCTCACTTTGCATGAACTGGCCAGGACCAACCATTTGCAAATCATCTTCGGAACTGTTCCAATAGAGGTAGTCCCACCAGAACGGCTGCACAACATCCCCTCTGAACAGTTTTTGAGCATGACTGCTTAAAGTGTGATGCTGACCCCTGAGTGACCTCAAAGGCTAGGTACTCAGGAAAAAAGGAAATTGTTAGAAAGAAAAAGACAAAAATTGTCAGAAAGATAAAAGATAGAATGACGCAAACCAACTTCAGAGCAGTGATTTGCAGAAACAATATAATTCAGTGGCTAGGAATAGAAAGTATGTTTTTAAGTACCATGTTAAAGTAAAACAAGCATTTTTGAGGTTGCCACTGGCAAAGGTGAAGTGAGAGATAAACTAGTTGCTTTATTTTCTCTAGCAGACTAATGACAACACACAATATCTAGATTTTCACAGATAAAGATGAGCCAAAGACTCCTTGAGGTACCTTTGTCTTTCCCTTAAAATGCAATACAGTTATGTGAACAGCCCTCGACACACTCTGGATTCAACTCCCACCTGTGTCTCCCCACATAAACCTTCGTGATCTAAAACTGAACTCGGAGAGCTATTGTGATGAAGTTAATGTTTTTGCCATATTCCTCCCATTTTTTAAGCTTGGACATCTGATGCCTTTGGAGTAGCATCATTTTATTCCATCCTTTTAAGTTTGGCTTGGCCATATATATTTACCTTTGGCCTTATGTACTCGTCTGATGCAATAATATTAATGAGATATGGTGCACTAAAGGTATAGAGGGTGCATTTAGTGTGTCTTTGACATATATGTGTGTGTGTGTGTGCATATTAACGTTTGTCTTTTTTAAGAGACATCCGGATTGCTGCAATTAATCTTCTATAGGTTTAGATTGTAAGTTTGTGCTCTAAAATGCATTGAATGCAGTGAATTTGCCAGGGATTAGTTTGAACACGAATATGATTGATTCTAAGATTCCTTTATAAATTGTGACCAGCTGTCGTTTTTGGTTAATAATACATGTATTAGTTTATTCTGCCACATATAAGAGGACAATATAATTTATTGGATTATATGTAGGTTGTCAAATTAATATGTACTTAAAGAAAACTGTTAAGTTATCATGATTGTGGGCCTTAAACTTACAGTCGAAACTTTTAATACTAACATGAAAGTTGTTTTCTGCATGTTTTTCTCCTCTGCAGGTGCAGACCAAATTCATTAGTTAGTAAAAAGCACATTTTATTTCAGAGATAGTGAAGCGAGAAAGAACTGGAAAGGTCAAATAATTTAATGAAGAACAAAGGGAGTGTTACCAGTTGGTACTATAAGGTAAAGGGAGCAGAGACTGGAATATGGGAGTGTGTTTAAGGTGCCAAGTTCTTTCTTGGGGAACTGGAAAATAAGTATGATGAGTATGAGGTCACATTTCTCGAATGTTCTTGGTGCATTTTAATTAGTGAACCCATCTTAGGTTTGATCAGATTCCATTTAGACTTGGAGAGGTACAGACCTCTCTTGTCATCTCTGATTATGTGGCTTCATGCTATACATGACTCCTTACCTACAGAACGTCTACAGAGGTTCTGATGGTGACATCTTTCTTGCTTCCTTGATTCAGTAGGGTTTTTCCTATTCTTACTTTAGTGTAGGGTTTAGTAGATGTTGTGAATCTTTTACATGTATGGGGAGAAGGATCGAAACCATTCTTCTAGTCAACAACTAATATTCCTTATTTTTTCCATTGCTGCCACAAAAACTCTTATATGCTCCTTGCTGTTGAGGACCAATGTTTTGGTCTTCCTTTGATAATCCTGTACTTTTATAGTATGTTCTTGAGATTGATTTATATTAGTCTGGTTCTGAGTTTGTAATAAACCTTCTGACTTCAAGTTACTGACTCGGACTTTTATTATATGGTCCTAATGGTCTGTAGTGCTAGAGGCACTCTTGTGGTCTGACACCCTGTGATGACCTTTGACTACCATTATTTTAATTGACTTTGGTGTGTTATTTTACCCTAGCCTGAATATACGACGTCCTGCATATGCCTTGTTTCTCTTAAAGGTTTCTTTCTTGTAATCTTGCAGTCTTTCAGTGGGTGCTGTCACGGAGTAGGACAGCCTTGCCAAGAACAGAACGTGTGGGATGTGCATTTGAAAGCATGAGAGAGAGAGGTGTGGAATGTACTTTTTGGTTTCGAAGTGCGTTGTTATGAGCAGTGGTGCACAAATGTGCACAGTGTTGTACATTGAGAGATGAAGTATGTGATGTTATGAGCAGTGGTGCACAAATGTGCACTGTGTTGTACATTGGTAGAATTAATAATTTCTTACTATTGGCTTTGACATGGCCTCATGTCATCCTGAATTCTGACTCTGCCTGGCTTCAGCTTCTCTGCGTGCACAGCCACGCTTGCAAGTTGTTTGGGTTAATCACGTTCAAGGAATTTTTTCTGAGAGATTGTTTAATGTACCCTGGAAGGCTTTCGTGAGCTTCGTTAAGATAAAGGCTGGAACATGCGAGAATGTAGAGGGGACGTGGGAACTCCTTCCTGCCATGGAATGCTTGCTTGGAAGCTGGTTCAGTAAGATTCCTTTGGCGCGGGGAGGAAGACTCTCGAACCTTCTAGTGTGTGTTTTGAGACTATAAAGCTGAGGTTTGTTGACAGCTGAGTTGGGAGCTCACTTACAGAGTAGACGTACTGTTGTAAGACAAACGGAACTTGAGTCCCGGTCGAGAGTCCAAGCCAGCTGTGAACGGGCCCCCCAGCGAGAATTGACAAGGATGTCGAGTGAACGATCGGGTGAGGTGACTTGTTTCTGACTAGTGCCATTGTGATGCGTGCTTCCAGTGGCTGTGGTCATTTGAGGTGTTTGAGCTTTGATTATTGCCATTGTGATGTGTGGCCAGTGGCTTTGATCATTTGAGGTGTTTTCTTTGTGATGTATGAATGAGTGAGGTGCTCATCCAAAGTAATAATTTGATGTATCTAGTGTATATATATCTTTCTGATCTCTTGCAGGACGTCCCATATTATATTTTCTTGAGTGTTAGCTCATATTATTTGCTGCTTGTTTATTCATGGTATTATTCATGCATTTAACTATTGCATTTACCAAGTATGTTATTATTGCCTGCATATAAATATATATATCTATGTGTATTTGAATGTTGTGCATTTGGCATCTGGGAAAGCCTTTCTGTTAGAGAGCATTGCAAAAATAAACCCCAAGCCTTATTCTAAAAAGAGAGTCTTTGCATTTTGTAAAATAAAACCCTTTTCTAAAGGTGTTATTGTGTTTATGTCTCCTGCTTCGCCGTGTGTTTTGAGCCACCGTGTGGGAGATTCTGTATTATCTGAAAGGCGAAGCAAGACATTGTCACACTGTACCTTAAGATTTAAAATTGTTGCTAACCCCTTTTCCTCTAGGGCTACTAAAAAGGTCTATTGACCAGAGTAAATTGGAAGAAAAGGCCCAGAGCGTTCTCATCTTTAACTTCTACAGTGACTGAAGCCTCTTTTTTATGCTTCAGTTAAATGAACACTGTTTAAAGCACAACACATTTTAGTCTAAAATGGCTATGCCTATGTGTGTGAAGGTGTGGCACATTTGTAAAGTGTGCATATATAGGTACAGGACATTTCCCACAGATGGCTAAAATATGCTTTTAGAATTGCATTGTTACTTCAGTTCTGCTTTTTTGAAGATCTTGAAAGTGAAAGGTAGATGGATGATGGGCTGGCAGTTGGCAAGGTTGTCAAGGAGAAGGGTGTTTTTCTTCAGCAGTGGGAAGGTCTACAGTATGAAAAGGCCAACAGCTGGTTACATTTCAGTGCTCACATAATTTGTGAAACATTAAGGTTAGGCTGTCCATGTTCATCAGTGGTGTTGGACACAAGGAAATTCACTTTCCTGATTGACCTCCTTTTGCTTGCACATACATTGTACATATGGGACAGGAAAACCAGCAGCAGCTATCATAAAGGAAGGAAATACAAAGTGATAGAAGGTAAGACTAAATTGAGCTTCAAATTTTCTATATCACAATTGTTTGTGAATAGCTTTCACAGCACACTTCTTTTAATTTGGGGTAGCCCCAGATGTTTTGAAAAATGTCAAATTAGTGCTGGAGCCAATGAGGACCTGGAAGAGAGAGAATTCCTGTGATGCTTAGTGGGAATAAATTGACCATCTTAGGATGAATTTCAGCGATTTGAGAAGCAACCGCAGGAGAACACAGATTCTGCTATTTTGGGTTTCTGTGATAAAAGGCACTTATCAGAGAGATTTTACCTGGGAGCATGCCCCAGAACATGAATTGCTAAAAAAAACATATGAGGAGACAGCCTGGGATTTTTTTATGATTCACTTGGAGGTCATCACCCTTTCCGCAACAGAACAAGAAGAAGTAAAAAATAACTACCATTCTTGCGGTTCCAAGTAATTCCTGTCTGCCTGAAAGCAAACTGTGTTTAATCCCTGGGACCTAAAACCTCCTTTGTGGCAAGTGGTGCTAGCCGTTTTCATATCTCCAAGGTACAGGATTCTGGGTCCTGCTGGTGCAACCTGCTTGACCCTCCGAGACTTTTCTCATTGTCAAGCGAATGTAGATATTCCTGTGAACAGAGGAGAGGAAGCTGTGGCCACCTGGAAGAAAATCAAAGGGTCAGTTACAGCTGAACTTTTCTCCTGTCTACTGTTGTGAAATTCTTCCCCTGTGACTGGGGAGTGTTAAAAGTCATGGGGACATAGAAAACTATTGCGAAGAAATCATGAGAACCCTTAGAAACTGAACATTTTGCTGTTGATCTAAATATGTGAGGAGCCATTGTTAAATTTAAATCTATGGACAGGGAGAGTGACCTGCGTCGCTGTCTTTGATCGGCTCCTCCGGCGGTGGGGAAAAATCCTTCAATAATCCTATTTTTTCAAACCCATCCATTTGTCAAAACTTACATAATTTAAAATTGCACACAGTCCTGGGTGATCCTGGCTGTTTGTTGTGAGCCTTTGTAATATGCATCAAAGCGGAAATAGTGATACTCCCTTAAAACAAAAATATAAGCTACACTATGGCCACCAACATCATTGGACCTATTGCATCTGTGGAGGTGACGGTTCCTGCTATGGATTGGGACTTAGAGCACTGCTGAATGAGGGGATGAAGAAAGCCCGAGGACATAGGCTGCAGCCTGTTCTTGAAGGCCAGAAGAAAAGTGACCTGGCAGCAACACTATTCTGCATTCTGTCCATCAATTGTTGTTTTTGCATTTGTCACCCCGAGTGGGATGGGTATGCCCAGACGTGGGTCCCGTGCTCTCCATGCCACTGGAGTCAAGCTATCTTGGCTGATGAAGGGTGAAACCCCGAAACTGGTCCTAGGATGCTTGTTTCCAGTCCAGGGAGGACCTGGCCTGGCAGTTCGGGCTGGACTGTTCTTATTGGGCACAGGGTCAAGACTGATTTGCATATGGCTGGGTTCAAACTGGAATGGCATGGGGAGCAAATAAACGATGGATTTAGACCCAGATCTCTGTACTGGGGTAAATGTATGACATTGTTCTGCATTCTGTACATCAATTGTTCTTTTTGAACTAGCTATGGGCAGAGACTTGTAACACATGTGAATGAGGTATACAAATTACAGATTGGTAGTAGTGGAATTACAATCGCACCTCTGAAAATAGATAACGTGAGTACAGTATAGTATAACACTCAACAAATATTTGGGGTTGGTTCTAGAATGATGTACCACACCCTACTACCAGAGGTGCCAAATCACAAGGTCTGAAAGATCCTTAGTATATTAAACTTCAGAAGACACCACAGCACTCAATAAGAGCCCATTTATTTGAAAGGTCATAGATCAGAGATTCGTAGTTCCGTTGCACTTGTAAAAATGTATTGAAGAAAGAGAGGTTCTTTTATCCTATATACATTCAGTTTGGAACAGCCAGTCTTGTGTACATACAACAGCGTACACGTGTTTTGTCACAAAGTGACTTTTTCAAGGCTGTAAAATCATACGAAATACATCAAGATCAAAAATACAAGAAAATTCTTTACAAATGCAAGAAATATGTTAAGAAGAAACAGAGACAAACTTAGTGCAAAGAGTTCACTAAACCAGTGTTTAAAAAGTAGAAAGTGATAGCAATGATTACATCAGTGTGAAGATAAGGAAGTGCTGAGGGAATCACAAAAAAAGGGTGCACCGAAAAACCCATCTGTAATCCTATACGGAACACCGTGAACGCCACCCGGTGAAGATGTGATGAGATAGTGGGTTTCAATAAATTATAGAAGATAAATTCATATCAACAAACCTAACACTAGGTGGAGTTGGTTCATTAATATAAATGCTCCACTGGAAGTAGACCAAAAGTGAAGTAGCGTACTTACAGATAGGTTCAGCAGCAAATCGATTGTTTGATTGTCATCTGGCTAACGGTCTTTATTGGGCAGGCATCAATCTTAGTTCCAACCTGGTTTACTACATTTAACAAATCCTTGACCGCATGAACTTTTGACACAGTTTTTTGCCACCTATTTACACATTGTCAGTAATACTGAGGGTCTGCTTCCTGATTACTTGCTCTGGAAAGACCTTCACCTATAGCTTCTCATTGTTCCCTTCCCTAATCCCACACACACCTCTTGATTTAAGAGGTGGCTTCTTCACTAAACTAAGGCATTTTTTAATGATATGGTGCCAGAATATCATGGCCTAGTATAGTGTTACAAAATAGTGTGTACTTGACAAAAATATGTTGTCCTAAATATCGTTAGCAAAAATATCGTCCCATTGGCGTTAATAATAGAAAATCTACATCTAATGAATCACTATTTTTACAAACGATACTTGGGCTTTGATATATGTATGTCATATTATATTTTTTCTATTGATATTCTGACTTACAACATTTAGAAATAGTTCCTCCTTCTCAGATAAGGAAGGACATTTATTCCTGTTACTTTCTGATCCTGAAGAAAGGCAGAGGGCGAGACTCATATTGAATCTTCGGTTTTTAAACAAGTTAACAAAGACGGAGAAGTTTAAAATGTTCTTTGCATCAGGTACTTGTGGCACTGCAGGAGCATGCTTGATTGGTATCTTTAGACCTTAAGATGCCTATTTTCATATTCCAATTGTCCTTTCCTATATGCAATTTTTGAGGGGGGAACATTTTATCAGTTGAAAGTGCTTCCTTTTTACCGGTCATCAGCACCAAGGGTGTATACAAAAATAATGGCTGTTAAAGGGATGCACCTGAGATGATGGTCCATAGAGATTTATCCATATCTGCAAGACTGGCTAGTAAAGACTAGCTCTCCTTCTCAGCTATCCAAAGATCTGTTGTTTACAGCCACTCATTTGCAAAATGTAGGCCTTTCGGTCAACTAGAAAAAGTCTTTCTTGACTCCAGCCAGATTAATTTAGTGTATAGTTTTTGTCTCTTCCAATTCCTCTGATAAAAACTCTTGTTTCCCATTTTGCATGGTATCTGTAGCAGCTTGATTAAAAGTCAGTTGTCTCCAGCTTAACAGCAACAAGACTGAGGTCCAGTTGTGGAGAAAGTTGACCAATATATGGTCTCATCTATATATGGCTCCCTCAAACTCAGCCCGAAATCTCTGGATTCTCATTGACCATTGTGGGGAAGCGGTTTACTTTATAGTGTGGATGTGCGACCTCACCATCTAATAAACTCACAAAATTGTCTTGGGTCCAGTAAGGCAAATTTGCAAAACCTTAGCTCAACCCTAGGTAGCTGCGTCTTCGAGCTGTCAGGTTTTAACAAAGGAACAAGTGCAAAACATTTAGAAGTACCAAAACAACTGAATGAGAAAGAAACATGACACAAATGAAATCAGACACCAACTTACAAAAATAGATCTTACTATTATGAATTCTTAGACACCAAATTTAACAAAATCCACTTAAGGGATCTGTTGTGTAGTTCCCACTAATTTGTAGGATCTGTGCGTTTGTGGACAACATAAACTTTGGGTGAGGTGCCTAGACTGATGCCGTGCACCCCCGTAGTATATGTTGGCCTGGAGACCAGCTAGCTCACAGTGCCACCATAAGCTCCCATAACCTAAACAGGGAGTGAATGGTTTCTGGCAGCCATTGAACAAGGCAACCCTGACCCCTAATCGTGGTAATAGATCTAGAACCTTTTCGCTCAGTCACTCGGGCACTCTTATTCTCAGAGAAGTATACAGAGAATACACAATGGGGCGTTTTCAATATATTTATTGAACTAACGTTATTCTTGTATAGAATACATGTGCTGGGAATATCAGTAGACAGAAGCAGATGAAAGTGATTACAAGCACCAAAATAGTAAATAGCAGTCACAGTTCCACCATGGTGCTCAGACAGTGTATGTATGTAGGCATATAATACAAGGTAGTAATCAGGCGTACTCCTACTATGCAATCCCTACTCTGTGTATGTCTACGGTCTATGTAGGTGTAGAGCCAAGAATCCCCTCCCACGGAATGATCCAACCCCATTACCTGGCAGGAAAGAATGTAGGACCCCATTTTGGTCACAACCTGGAGCCCCCATGGAGATGTTAGACAACTGCTTAGCGAAGCCTCAGCATTCAGGACCTTTTGATGTCAGTGGAAGTGTCTCCTCTGCTAACCCCTGGAAATGCTCCTTTATTTATGATAAAAAGCATCATTGCGATGTATACGCAGATTAGCATTGTTATGGATATGCAGATAGCCCTGTCGTCCCGTGGATGAAGATAGAACGACATTTGTACATGGTGGGTAAAGGCCTTGAACTCCGTGTTCAAGGCATCATGATAATGTTGCGCGAAGCCAAATGTGTAAGCAAAGTAGTTTCAGAGAAACTAATCTAACATTATCACGCACGCGAATAGAGGCAAAAGGTCACAGCAAAAAATGTTATTGTGTAGAAAGAGGACAGTGTAAAAAAATGTTCAGCATTGCTACATGGACCTAACTCGGGCACATAACAGTTCCATAGATATAAATTATTAAGCAGATAGTAAATCACTGCTTTTCACTCAAATCACAAACAAGCTTTGGAAACTACTGTGGTTGCAGGTTACTTTTAAAAAAAGTTTTCAAGTTGAGTTTGGTTACTCCGGCCCGCTTTGGGCAATCAACTCTGGCAAAGGAAGTCACAGGGGCCAATAACACTTGGTAGGACAGTTACCTTGCTGTCAAAGCAGTCTCCCGTCCAGTTGCAGGTTCTATGGGCAAACTGACACAGCCTTCAATTGAATGCTCCTGGTGCAAGGGGTACAGGATGCTGAAGATGCTGGAGGATCCTGATCCTGTGATGGGGGATCTTTCTGGGGCTGCTCCTCAGTCCACGGAAATAGTGGGACAACTTTGGCCTTAGGGGTCGATGTCCCTCAAAGCCCGAGTAAAGTCCAGCCAAAAAACAGTTGCCACTGGTTACTGCAAAACCAGCGGGTCCCTTCAAGTCAGGCTGCTGTTTGTCTTGGGTGACAAAACTGCACTCCGACTCTCCCAGGTTGAGTAGAATCGGGTGCAGCATTTGAGCATGGAGACTTGGTCTTCTGGGCTGAGCTTCAATGGTTAGCAGCAGTAAAGCAATTGTGGATGCTAACTCGCCAAGGCAGGCTACTACAGTGTGTTTGGCCCTGTAACAGGAAGTCAGCCAACTGACTCTTGGAGTCACTTCTTCTGTCTGGGGCTCTGGGACAACTTTTCTTTGAGCAGGGCACCACAGGTTCAGTCTTTCCTTTGTAAAGCCAGGAGCAGCAGGTACAGTCCAGTCTTTGGTGCAGCCTCTCTTTGCCAACTCTAGGGAATAGCAGGGCAGTCCTTGTTCAGTCCTCTCTCCAGTGCAGATGTGATCTGAGGTCTGGGTGCCAGGGTACCACTTTGATGCCCAGAAACTGCCCTCAGGGGATGAAGTGACTACTAGCGAATGGGCAACCTGATGGAGACTTTTGCAAAGTGTGACATCTAGCTATCTCAGAATGCAATATTCTGCCCACTCTTAATAAGGGAGAACCCCTCTCTCAGTGTGTGGAGCTTGGTAGCGCACCCTAGAGCTGTGGCTACACGTCCATGGGAAAACTAGTTTGGCAACTGGTTCACCCTCTCTATCTCCGAAACTAACCTTGTGAGTCTACCATTTGCCCTTCAAAAGCAGCTTCTCCTTTGAAGCTCACCTTTTGGGCTCACACCTTGTTTGGCCTTTCTGCCAGGAAGAGGTAGCACCTATTCCAAAAGCAGTCCCTTTTCCTACCTGAGAGTCATTCACACCTCCCAGAGGGCTGTGTGTTGGCCAGCAACTGTAAATGGTCGCTGGAAAACTTTGGGAAACAGAGTGGCAACTTTCTAAAGTTGCCATTTATTTAAAAGGTTCATTAAATTCTATTTGGACATCAAGTTGGGTTTAATATAATGATTCCTTTGATAACTTGAAGCACCAACTTTAGTAGCCCCATTCAGAAGTTAGCACACCTGAGTTGTCAGCATGTAACCCTGTACTCGCCAAATGTACTGCTAGCCTTTCTACAGCAAAAATGATAATTTGGGGTTTTACTGGTAAAAACACATGTTCTGTTTTTTAATATACTGCACCCTGCCTTCTGACTTAATAGTACTGACTTAGGGGTGACTTATATGCATTAAAAAAAGTAAGGTCTGGACTTTGTCATTTCTTTAAAGTCGAGTTAGCAGTTTGAAAACTGCTTTACCAGCCAGCAATGGCAGGCTGGGAGTCATGCTTTATCTTGTCACACTTGTGGTGGCACAATAAGTGCTAAAGTCCACATAGAACACTTTTAATTTCATGCCCTGGGTACCCCTGGTACTATATACTAAGGTGTTATAAGTAAGTTAACTTATGCCAGTTGTTGGTGAGCCAATCAGACATACACGTTTTAAGGCTCCGTGCACTGGCACTGAGGTCTGGTTGGCAATACTCAGGGGCATATTTATGTAGGAGTTGCATCTCCCATGCACCCCGCAATCGAGAGCAAGAGCGACACCTCCTAAGTTTGATTTATCAAGCAACGCAAGGCCACATCGCAGGGCCTTGCATGGCTTGCTAAATCCATAGTAATGCAGCGTAAATCGCTGCGTTGCATTACTCTGCCCCAGAGAGGTGTTCCATGGGTGGAGCGTGGATGTTCCCACGCATTCATGGGTGGAGCGTGGATGTTCCCACGCATCCACCCATGGATTTCATTTTATTCCCAGATTTATCATCAGTGGTAAACCTGGGAATGTGTCAAAATGCTATGCCTTCCCGGGTGAGGCATAAAGAGGAGAAATGTCTTTATTTGTCCTCGTTTCCTCTTTCTACATGTGCTGCATTCTGCAGCACACATAGAAAGAGGGAAATGCCTCAGGAGATTGTTTTTGTGTAGCAAGCTGCCCCTTCCTGCACAAAAACAATCCTGCTTACAACGCAGGCACCCTTGCACCATGGTGCAAGGGTGCAGGCTTTGGCACTAGGCAGCCAAAAGGGCACCAGCGCAAGGAAAGGACAGGAATGCATTGTATTATGTTACATAGGGTGCATTCCAAGCCTTTCACGCAGCACAGCAAGGTGGATTGCTGCGCTGCATGAAAGCTACATAAATATGCCCCTCAGTGCATTATCATAAGCACCAGCAGCATCCCTCCAAAACTTTGGAGTGGATCATGCAAATAGAAGAAATTCCTTACAACCATCAACTTTCCATGACTAAACAAGTAAATTAGGTTGCTGTCTGCTGTTTTGTGATTCAAAGTCTCTTCCTCAAATCTGTCATCCAGGCACTCACCACCTCTAATCTAAACCTACAGGCTGAGGAGCACCACCAACAGCACGTGAGTGAGAAACCACTATGGAGTCTACAGCACCAGCTGAGTGAACTAGATGTTTCTATTTAAAGTATGTGAACCATGTGATCCTTGTCAGATGACATCACTCCAATACAGCCTGTGTATGTGGGGCAAAATGCAGCCTGCCCACGCATAGGAAAGCAGATGACTCAGTGTATGAGTAGTAAGGAGAGCCCCTTCATCACCAGTGTAAAATCCTAATGATCACTCTCAACAGCAAGAAACAAGAAAATCTTTATTGATATGTCTTCGAACACCAAACAACTTGACCCAGAGATAAAAATGAAGGTGAAATGCAGTTCCTATTCATTTTGGTAAGATAGAAACATACTGAAGGGTTGGTTGTCATTTCACAAAGGATTCACACTGAACAAGGTGACGGGGTTGTTTGGAGTGCTTAATTTGTGTGTAGTTGGAGGTGGTGGGCACATTCTAAACATGGACTTGTTTTTATTGGGAGGTTTTAAACTAGAGCAAGAGAGAAAGGCTGAAAAGGGATAAAAAAGGAGAAGGAGATTTTATAAAGGCCACACTGTCTTTGAGAAGGCTGGAGAGGCGCTTTGTGCTTTTATAAAGACCAGTGAGGGGTTGTTTTTGACTTTACTAGTAGCTTCACAGTGCCTGAAATAAATGGTTATGGTTTCACAAAGACTCACCTGTTGACTACCCTGAACTGGTTGTTTGTGATTTCACAGAAACCACACTTTGACCAGAGTGAAGTTTCTGTTTATACTGTTTATAATTTCACAAAAAGCTCAACATTTACCATAATAAAGGTGTTTTTTTATTTCACAAAGGTCACACATTGCTCAAACTAAAAGATTGATTGTTTCTGATGGATATTCCTAACTGCAGATTCCTCACCTAGTGATTCCTCACCTTTTTTTTTATAAAGTATTTTCATTGGGTTTTTAAAGACATAAAACGTACAATAAAACAAAACAGGCCTAGCGAAGCAAGTAGCAATCAGCGACGACCTCCGATCATGAAACAATTGAAGGATACACTTTACACTCCCAGGAGCCCAAAGTGCTCCCACCAAATACCCCATATCTTACGATGTTTCTGTGAGGCAGCCATGGGCTGCATACACCGGCTCTTCCATTTTAGAGCACCAGTCCATGGCTCGCTGCCAAGCTTGCAAATTCGGGGCATTCGTTGAGGCTCAGTGCCAGGCGATATCTTGCTTCCTCAACAGAATACTAGACCCACCAGATAGCACTCTGACCTCATCCCACCCAGATCTTCTAATAAACCCAGGTCTGCGATCTGATGCGAGCAATCAATCGGCCTATCCAGCACAGCAGATAAAACCCCCAGGAGCTTTGACCAGTATTCATGAATGATAGGGCATAGAATTACATTGTAGAGATCTGCATTGTCCCCTCCACATCTTTTTCCATTTCCATTTATTAACTTTGTTTCGGCCTCTAGGGCCATAAAAGTACAAACAATAAAAACAAATGATATACACTTGCAGTTAAAAATTAGAGTAGCGCACAATCATCTTCTAATGCAATGATCATCTCAAAAATGAAAAGGACAAAACACACAGTACGTAAAAGTGCAACAGGGATGTGAAATTATACTTAATACTATCATCAACCCATTAAAAAGAGAATAAAAACAACCATCCAAGGATAAGCTGCAGTCTAAAAAAAAAAAAAAAATACAACTGTAAGACTAAGATGCGGAGCGCAGAGCATGGGGACAGAATTGCTCGACCTACGCAAGTTCAATACATTTGAAATTCCCCGTAGAAGCTACTTTAAACAGGCCCGCCGAATGTGCCACATACAGTTTAGGAATCGAGATACAGCAAAAAGAATAGGTGGGTGCGTGTCATACTTTAAAACTCTGTAAGCCTTGATGCTGAGCACAAATCCCAAATTCTTGCATAGTTGGATTATCCAACGCTTGCGCGGCAGCCGATAAGCAGGACAGAGGAGCAGGACATGCAATTCGGACTCCTCCTTATATTTACATGCAGGACATTCACCCGTTTGATCTTTCACCCATTTGCTGGTGTGCGCTAATAATGGGAGAGTCCCTAATCTGAGTTGCACGTACAATTTCCTGGCCAGTGGGGGTTGAATAAAATCCAGAGTTTTCTTTGCTGAATACATCTTTTACTTGCAAAAATTCTGCTGTCAAACGACCACATGAGGCACTTTCTTGGATAGACACTAGTTTGGCTAATCTATAGCAATTGACTAGTTCCAGCCTAGAAATCGTGGCACATGATATCTCGGGTGTTCTCCAGAGGTCCGGCTTGCCTAGCTTAAAGGCAAGCTCCCTTATGTGCCACAGCCATGGAATTTTCTTGACAGTGCAAATAGATAAGAGCTCAATTAGCTCGGCCCTATAGGCAGACAGCTCTGGGGTCACCCATATCCTCCGCCAGAAAGTTAGAGGTCTCAGGGCAATTTCTTCATCAAGGGGCCTAATGCCCAGGTCCATGCGAAGGGGAATAAGAGGGGTGCTACGGGGTAGGCCTATGAGCTGACGCATAAAGTTGTTCTCCACCTTCATCAGATTAGTGGTAGGGCAGTGCCCCCACAACTCCACCCCGTATAATGTGGCACCCCTTGCTTGCGCTTTGTAAATCTCCACCACAGGGGCGGCTGGTTTAAAAACTGAAGTTCTATATAATTTCATTATACCGCCCACTGTCTGGATTAGCCTGAGTCTTGCTTTGTCCAATTGTGGACCCCATTCAAAATGCTCTGACAGGGTAACTCCCAGATAGTCAAATATCTTCACTCTTTCCAATGGAATACCGTGTAAAAAAGGGTTTGGACGGGTCGTGCGAGGGGGGTTAAAGACCATGAATTTGGTTTTTGTTAGGTTGATCTCTAGCCCTCGTAATTTGCAGAAGTTGGCAAAGCCATCTAGAGTGTGCTGGATACCCATTGGTGTTTTTGAGAGTAGCAGGGTATCATCTGCGAACATCAGTGCAGGGACCTTCCCCGAAACTAGCTTGGGGGCATCATTGTCCTCGATTGTTTTAAGGTGGTCAATAAGACCGTTGATAAAAAGACAAAATAAAGTAGGGGCTAAAACACATCCCTGCCGTACACCCTTTTGAACAGGAAAACTGGGAGTAAGGTTCCCATATTTTCCACAACGTACTTGTGCAAAATTCTCCGAGTGGAGCCTCTCTATGACATTTAAAAGATATGGAGGGATCCCAAGGTCGCTCAACACCTTCCAGAGTTTCTCCCTAGATACGAGATAAAAAGCAGACTTCAGGTCAACAAAAATTAAATAGAGACTGCCACCCTCTATGGTCACCGTTTTCCAGAAGAGTAGTTGTAGTCTAAATATCTGGTCTACGGTTGACATTTTTGACCTGAAGCCGGCCTGGTAGGGGCTTAATATTTGTTCGTCTTCCAGCCAACCCTGGAGTCAGTCTAGGAGCACCCGGCCGAAGAGTTTTTGGGAAATGTCAATTAAACTAATCGGCCTGTAATTAGAGGGTGAGAGGGGACAACCCTTTTTAAATATAGGAACTATTTCAGCCCCGCGCCAGGTGTCGGGGGGATCCATGCCTTTTAAGACGGCGTTAAATAGGGCACACAAGTAAGGAACCCATATTGTGGGTTCTTCATGAAAAAGGTCCCCCGGTAATTTATCTAGACCTGGTGCTTTATTACAATGGAGCTTATTAATAGCATTTCTCACTTCGGTCATGGTGATCTCCGTGTCCCCCACCTGGTGGAACTCCAATATCATGCTGGTGCTAACTGAAGTAACAGGTCCACCATCACTGGAGCAATACAGAGACCCAAAGTGAGTCTCCCATGCTTCAGGGGCTATGTTAGGCTCAATGGCCGGTCTCCCTTCCTTGTCACCCGAGCTCACTATTGCCCAGAAAGTTTTCAGATCTTTGTCATTCAGGGCAGTCCTGAGCATTTCCCACCTCTCTAGTTCCCAGTTTTTTTTTTCCTGCTGGGTAGTCCGTTTATAGTTAGCCCTGGCGAGTTTGGTTTGTGGCCTATCCTTGGCCTTAACCGCTTCCAAAAGGTCCCGCTTGGCCTTGCGACACTTACCATTGAACCAAGCGCATTTATTTCGACTGTTTACTCTGATGCGCACTACCGGGAAGAATACATCCGCCAGTTTTGAGCTAAGCTCTGAGTGTATTTTCCCTGCCATGTCTAGATCCAAGAAGGGACCCTCCACCTGTGCTGCCTCCCGCATTTTAATTATAAGTGGAATTGCTAGCTGGTAGACTTTAGCCAGCTTAGAGGGGGACTGTTGTATCTGGCCCCATCTGACATTCCTTCTATTATTTGTCACTGTTAGTGCACTAGGCACATTTGGGGGGTCAGGAGAAGGTTTAGAAATGCCAAGGTCCCAGGGTTTTAGGATCAGAGTCAAAGCGTTGTGATCAGTATGCTGCCTCTGGATGATAAGAAAGTCGAGAACCTTTTCCCAAAGTCTTGCTTCCACCATGATGTAGTCAATTAGGGAGGATTGGCCTACTCTATTGAATGTGGTCTGCGCTGGCTGGTCGGATTTAGTCCGACCATTACATGCCCTTAGCGATAGAGCTAGGGTAAGTGCATTTAGCTGCATAGCCAGTGGAGACCACACTTTAATGGGAGTGGTCAGGAGATCAGGAATAGACCAGTAAAGATCTTCTTCCGTTGGAACAGAGTGAGAAGGATCAGTGAGGGGTTCAAAGTGGCAGTTGAAATCGCCCCCTACAATCAGCCATATCCCAGGATCCAGGGTTGGGATAAAATTACCCAGATGGGCAATGGTGGCAGATTCTTGGCTATTGTTAACAGGACGGGAATACACGTTGATTAGGGCAATTTTCGTCTTTGTGAGAAAGGAGAGCAGGACACATTGGATATCGATTGTGGGTGTTATCATCTGCTCCGCTCTACAGCCAAGGTGGGTGCCCACCCAAATGGATAGGCCACCAGAGGGTCTCCCCCTCCCCCCCATGGATGCTAGGTTGTTGAAAGAAGCAAAACCCACCCGCTGGAGGTCTTCCCTCGCCCAAGTCTCCTGGAAGATGCAGATGTCATATTTGTCGACAAAATCACCCCATTCGGGGCAGGGCAATTTGTTTTTAAGGCCTGCCACGTTCAGGAAAGTATCCTCATCCCATTGGCATGCCCACTTTCCCCATTCACAACCTCAGGTGCTCTGGCACTCTGTGATGAAGAGACACCTGAGGCGCCCTCGTAGCGCTCATCTAATTCCCTCCTCGATACACTTTCACTGCTTGAATCACCTAGTGGGGCGAAGGATATGACATCAGGGACCCCACGTGATTTGGCTCTACCTCCTTCCTGAACAGTCCACTGGGAGGGGCTTAAGCTACTTCCCCCAGTAGTTCGTTTCATGCCGCACCCCGCCGTATCCGAGTGGTCATTTCCTACCCTTAGTGGGTTACCACCCTTGGATAGTCCCTCCCCCAGTCAATCTACCTCCTCCAGATCTTCGTATCTGTTGTTCACCAGGATGTTAAATGGGGGAAGCCCTTTGTGGGCAACCCAGCTTCCCTCGTGTGGGGACCCTGGCCCAATTACTGGAATTAAAGGAGGTACAGAGCTTCTTGGGTATGTTTGCTGGTGTAAATAGAAAAAGTCCAGGGGGCGCAGGCTCAAGTCTGTTGGGATGTTGTGGCAGTTAGGGGTGATTTTGAGTAGGTTGATAACAGTGTTAGGGCTTTGGAAATTGATAACTACACAATCACCCGGGTCGCTTTTTCTACGGTTTCCCACCCACCCTACTCTTCGAACCATTATAATCTCCCCTGTTCTGGCATAGTCAAAATGCTTATATCTTGCAAGCCAGAACAGGCATTTGTTTCTCAGCTCGAGTTGGCTTTCCTTTGTGTTAGGTTTGATGGGCGGGACGCCTGTCAGAATAGCTACATACGGGGAGCAAGCAGGGGGGAGGTTTATATTAGGCAGGTTTGAACTTGGGCACACATTCCTCCCCTCGCTATGTTCTTGTACTGGTTGTATACTCGCTTTTCTATTAGTGGCTGGGGCTTGGGGGCTAGATATACCTCGTTGCCTTGATAGGGGTGACCTATTTTTAGCTCTGGTCTCTAGGCTATCACTCCCGTCTCTCTGGTGCCTGTGGACACTCTGGTTCCCTATCTCACGGCTAGTCGGGGGACCCTTGTGTAAATGCGTCTCCAACCCCAGCGGAAGTGTAGGTCCCACGCTATCCGTCTGGCAACCTACATCAGAACCTCTTGTAGCCTTACGGGTGGAGTAGTTTTGTGGGCTGGTTAGTCTAGCCTCCACTGCTGCCAGTGCTTTCTCCAGTTTATCTAAACGACTAACAAGGGGTGCCAATTCTTCTCTAATGGTGGCCCTTAAGATGTTCTGCAAATCTGCCATTAGTTTCAGGGCCCACGACGGATAGGTCATGTCTATACTGGCTAGTGGTGGACTACCCAAACTATGTTCTTGCCCTTCACCACCCTCTGAGCTAACTGAATTACCCTCACAAAATTTCTTTTTTTTAGGTCCAACCTCGGATGTTTGTTTCCGCTTTCCGTTCTTAGGGATACTTGTAGTATTTCTACTCTTGCACAGCGCTTTCTTGTGAGTTACTACCACAGGGGATGGCGGGGGATGAGCATCTGGCTGGATCTGGGGCATGTTTGGCTGCGAGATCAAATTAGATGGGGGAATAAACAAATCAGGAGTAAGTGATAGCCGCCTTTCCGTTATCTCAATTTTGGAGTCCACAACTCCTATAGCCCTCTGCAACATTTTGTCTATTGATGTTGGGGGGAGTGAGGGGGTACTTGCAGTTTTAGCTCGAGCTAGACCTGCCCTCCTCCCCATTTTGTTGCCTAGTGTCAATCTAGCTCCTCGGGTCACTCTTCACTAGATTTCAACGACACTCGTCTATCGTAAAGCACCTGTAGTCCGATAACAGCTGGGAAAGGAGCCAAAAATTATGGAACTACGGCAGGATACTAACCGCCTCGTGATTACCCCCACTGAACACGACCAACCCGTTTGATGTTGGATAGGAATGTCACTACAGTCTGCTGTTCCTTGAGAATCCTCGAATCGCAGTGGAAGGGCCTTCTGTCGGCAATAGTGTCTCTGTAGGATGAACTGAAAGCTGTAACGGTGACAAGGGGCACATAAGATGACAAAAGTCTTACCCGCTAGTACTTCTGGGGCATGAGTCACAACGGCCAGGGGGGGTGGCCCTGCCCTGCCTCTTCCTGACGAAGGACGGGTGCAGGACGGGCCCGGGCACGGCCCGGGCGCGGCCCGCGCGCGTCCCACGCCGCGAGGAGAGAGGCAGCGCTTTATGCGCGAAGATGAACTGGCGCCTCCCCCTGACTGGCGGCACCTGAGACAGCAAGGCACGCTGGTACAGGTAGTCCCCTGCCAAAGTGTTGGGTGCCTCTGGGGTAAAGCTGCGGTGGCGTCCGTGTGCCCTGGGACTCCAGTCCCACCAGGGTTCAAGGGTGTTGCAGGCGATGACCCCGGGTCGTCAGCAGGCAAGTTAGGCTCCCGTGCCGTGGGGGGAGAGGCAGCGCTTTATGCGCGAAGATGAACTGACGCCCACATCTATAGCAAGCGGGCATTGGTGGCCTACCCACCCTCCAAAGCAGCAATGGCGTCAGGTAAGTAGTGTGTAGAACATTCACTTGAATCATACGTAGCCGGTAGGAAATGGCTAACTCCCGCGAGGCCATAAGCGCCTCTCTCCACTCACCATCCTCCAATATACCCAGCCAGGATTCCCAACGAGTGCAGATCGCTGTGAATAAATCTGGGGAATTAATGACCAGGGAATGGTAGATCAGGGAGACCCAGTGATGACATGAGAACTTTGACCTCCATGGGGCTAAATTCAGGGACCTCCACCAGAGTGGGCAGATGAAACGACAAGGCATGGTGGATCTGCAAAAAACAAAAAAACTGGGAGGAGTGTAAGTTATAGTCAGCCTGTAGATTGGAGAAGGGGCGCATAGCGGAGACCTGCCACACATCACCTAGATGGGAGATGCCAATCAGATCCCACCTCCCAAACCCCTCCAGGTCCGCCACATGTTGAAGCAATGTGGCCCTCAGAGGGGAGTTTGTAGTGTGACCCTACACCCCGTGCAGTCCATTTCGTAGCCACCTGCCAGACCCCAAAGATCACCCCAGTGAGATCCGGCAAGGATCGGGGACTGGCCACCCATATAAACAGTCCATGATCGTCTCCCACGTCATAAGCAAAAGTTCCACGTGGTATGCCGGGTCCTCACGCTCTCCATTAAGCCAGTCATTTTAGACCACCAATTGTGAGGCCCAGTAATAAAGTTGTAAGTCAGCCACCACCAGACCCCCATCGAAGGTGGATTGCACACATTTGCCAAAATGCTATACGTGGAACCCAGTGGTTTCACAGAAAGGGACGTACTGTGATCTGAACGGAGCAAAACTACGATTTGTGAATGCTGTGAGGGAAATTTTGTATTAAAAATGGGGTAGGGCCATCATTTTGAACAATACGATCCTCCCTATGAGATTAAGGGGCAAGAAAGACCAGTGATCAAGATCCTTCTGCATACAAACCACCACGGGCGTCACTTTCAATGGCCATGCAGGGTGGGGTAGGGCGAGATATAGATGCCGAGTTAGAGAAAACTCAGCTGACGGAGAGGTATAAGGCCCCACCAGCCATGATACTGAAAGGAGCCCGTCAGTGGAATCAGCAGGGATTTGGAGTGATTAATTTGCAGTCCGGACTCCAGGCTGTATAGCTCAAATTTGGCCAGGGCCCGATGTCCAAACACCAATGTGTTGTGTGGGTAGTGGACCGCTACGGCGGCGTACAGTGCGACGGGGTCTTCCTCCGCATCACTCCCACACCAGAAACCCTGTATCTGCGCATCACAGCGAACCCACATCACCAGCGGCTCTATCGCAAGGGCAAACAGAAGGGGGGGCAAGGGACACCCCAGTCTAGTTCCCGCTGAGTCAGGAAAGGGCCCTGTTCACTCAAATTCTAGCCGTGGCTCCCGTATACAGAGTTTGTACAAATTTAATAAACTAGGATCCAAAGCCAAGATGAACTAGTAGGTCCCAGAGAAAGTCCCAATCAATGGAATCAAAAGCTTTCTCAAAATCTATGAGGAGAAAGGCATTGGAACTGGGCAACACGTGACCTCTGGGTGCAATGACGGGTTCCCCAATGTGGCATAAACCCGCATTGGTCCAGGTCGACAAGAGTGGGAACGACACAGAGGCTTCGATTAGTCAGTACCTTGGCGTAGATCTCAAGTTCACTGTTAATAATGTAGATCAGTCAGTAGGACACGCAAGACTCCTGAGGTTGCCATGACTTATGAAGGACCACAATGGTGGCTTCGTTCCATTCTGCCGGGAACGGGCCATTATGTATGGCCTCATTATATAACGCCAATAGTGAGGCAGCAGTGGTAGCCAATGTCTGTTATACTATTCAGCGGGGAAACCATCAGGTCCCAGCATCTTGCCCGGGTTCATATCCGATGGGGCAGAATAGACCTCAGGGTAAGGGGTTCATCTTGTGCAGCTGCATCTGCTGCCACAATCAAACCTAGTGGTAAGTCCTTGAACAGGGGGAGGAGTACTCGCACTGGGTTCTCGGGTGGTGTGCGTATAACGCACTATAGTAGTCTGCAAAAGAAGCCGCAATACCACGGGTCTCCATAATTAAGCTTTGGCCGGGGATCTGGACACTAGGAATTACCCTATTAGCTAAGTTGTGAGAAGCAAACCAGTATAAAAGCTTACTTGAGTTGTTGCCCCAAGTGTATACTCTGCTCTGAGAGGCTATCCAGCATTGTCGCACCTCATCAAGGCACAACTGATGCAATGAGAGCCGATCCAGAGCAAGCTGACAGGGTTCAGTGGCATCCGCAGCCGATGACGCCTCTGCCTGCATAATGTGGAATTCAAGCCCCTCAATCTGCGACAGCCGCTAGTGGTCCTGATTATGGAAGTGTGCTTGGGCTATACCCTTCATGGCCTTACCAGGGGCCCAGAGTACCCCGAGGGCCTCCACCGATCCAACATTTATCTTCAGGAAAGCGTTTCGTCCTGCGTCAGGAACTCAGCTGCAACCAGGGCCATTAAGCGCCAAGTGTTAAGGCACCAAATTGGGTGCTCCCTTGAGCCTCCTGGCCGAGCTGGATGGTAATGGGATTATGGTCGGAGATACACCTGGTAAGGATTGCCGCTCCGGCGGTAAGAAGCATATCTGTGGCTGGCATAAAGATATAATCTATGCATGAGTAGTTTTGTGGGCTGCAGAGGTGTGAGTGTATGCTTGTGTATGAGGGTGCCAGGTGTGCCAGACATCACACCAGCCTAAGCCAGATACCCAATCCACTAGGCGGGTGGTTGAGGGTGGAGGGCCAGCCAAATGTAATGTAATGTAAGGTACACTTGTATAGCGCAGCTGCCACCCCAAGGGTATCCTGGCGCTTAAGTTACCAATCATCCATTGCGCGTAGCTAAACTAAGATAGGCAGGAATCAGTTTCTAGGAAACAGTCTGGTTTTCAATTCCTTCCTGAAGCGTGACAGGGTGTTCAGTTGTCTGATTTCCGGAGGCAAAGCGTTCCAAAGTCTAGATGCTGTAAAGCTAAAAGATCTGCCACCCATTCGCACTTTACTAACATGGGGAACGCAAACCAGATTAGCAGAAGAAGAGCGCAAGCATCTAACAGGAGAATACCATACAAATTTCTTTTGCAGCAATTTAGGTCCAGTTTTATGTATTGCCCTATATACAATACAAAGTGCCTTAAATTGGACTCTTTGCGCGATGGGTAACCAATGTAGGTCCTTTAACGCCAATGAGGCCGAGGCCCTACGCGGTCGATTTAATGCCAACTTAGCCGCCATGATCTGGACTCTTTGCAATTTTATTATCAGGGATGCTGGAGCACCTAAAAGGAGTGCATTACAATAATCCAGTCTGCTTAAAACTATACTCCGCACCACTTGAGGTCTAGCAAGGGTAGGTAAAAACGGGAGGATCTTCCGAAGAGCTCGGAGCAGAGAAAGACAAGTGTTCACCGTTTTATTCACCTGGGAATCTAGTTGTAAATTGCTATCCAGCATCACTCCTAAATTGCGCACTGAACTAGCGGGCAATACGGAGTTGTTGGCCGGACCAGGCCAGAAATCTACTGGGAATGGTCGCTGAATTTTGCCTGCAGTACACCACAGGATTTCAGTTTTTCACCATTAAATTGCAGTGAGTTCTCTTTCAACCATTCCGCTGTTCTATGCATACATTTATGAAATTTTTCTAGGGGCACTGCTTTGTTGCCCTCAATAGAAAAGACGAGCTGAGTGTCGTCCGCATAGTTTATGACATCAATGCCAAATGATTTAATTAAAATAATAAGTGGTCGAAGATAGAGATTAAACAGAATCGGGCTAATAGCCGAACCCTGCGGGACCCCATGTTTAACATCTCTATTCTGAGAGGTAAATGACGACAAAGTCACTGCCTGCTGCCTATTAGAAAGAAAAGAATGCAGCCAGTCCCGAGCCCTACCCGTAACACCCATCTCCACTACTCTCTTAATCAGGATTCGATGGTTAACCATATCGAATGCGGCCGACATGTCAAGCAGCACTAAAAAGGCTGTCTGACCACTGTCGGCCCTCATTCGCAGGTCATCCAAGACTGCCACCAAGGCAGTCTCGGTTCCATGTGCGGGCGAAATCCAAATTGGACTTCGTCCAGCAACTCATTATCCTCCACAAATTTTGAGAGAGATTTACTCACTACCTTCTCCAAGATCTTAATCGGATACGGTAGCAGAGAGATGGGTCTGTAACTGGAAGGGCATTGGGGATCCAGTGTAGCCTTTTTTAACAGTGGAGAAACCACCACCTTTTTCCAACAATCCGGTACTACTCCATTAGTTAGGGATTGGCAACAAATTTGATACAGATGTGGAAAAAGTTCATTACCAAATAGTTTCCAGAACTTATGTGGGAGTGGGTCCATAGGGGAGCCGGAAGAAATGCCGGCTGCAATTACACTAAATTCCTCTTGTGAGGGAATTTGGAATTGATCCAAGAATGTTGTATGTTCTTTTCCACTTATGTCACAGTTTGTTAAAGTGTCATTATCAGTAGCCTGGAGCACATCATCATCCGTAGAGGACTGAAATCCATTTAAAATTTTATTGATTTTTTCCTCAAAAAAGACAGCCAATTCATCACATAGTTCTTGCGATGCTGGAATTTTAGGTTTTGCACAGTCTGGATTGGACAAACCTCTTACTAAGCTAAATAAGGTTTGAGATTTATTAGCTGAATGTGAGATGGTCTCCTCAAGGTATTTAGCCTTTGCTTTGCCTATCGATTCTTTATAGGTGTAGAGCCTATTTTTTAAGGCTACTTTATCTATCTCTAAGTAATTCTTCCTCCATTTCCTTTCCGCTTGTTTACAGCTAGTTTTCATCAATCTTAGCTCTTCATTATACCAAGGGGCAGAGGGTTTTTACGATTTTTAGCTTTCCTCAAAGGGGCTAACTGATCTAACGTATTAGTGATTTGGTGACATAGATTCAGGTAGTTCAGCTCTACTGAGTCATAAATAGCAACTCTGTCATCAACCAACCGGGGAAGATCCGCCAGTTTTAGTATTTTAGACCATTCTCTACTCGTTCGAGTAACGGTCATATAAGCAGCTTGTTTTAGGCAATTAGCTATTTTTAAGGAGAAAACCACCAAGAAATGGTCTGTCCAATATAGCGGAAGTATGTCCTTTATAGTTGTGTCTTTTTCACCAGAAAAGACAAGATCAAGCACATGGCCCTTCTGATGAGTAGGATGTAATATCAACTGTTGAAGGTTAACATTCTCACAAGCCTGGCAGAGCTCTTTAAACGCTGTATCAAGGGTACCATTCTCCCAGAGATTAAAATCTCCAAGGATCAATAGTTTAGAGTGAGAGTGTGATAAATCATATATCGCATCAATCAACTCTTGATAACCATGGGCAGCTCCACCAGGTGGTCTATAACATAGTAAGCCAGTGCATAAAGTACCACTGGTATTCTTAAGTGAGAACCCCAGTGATTCTATCCCTGGAATATCCTCCACACAAAATGGGGTGAGGTTCCAGCTATCTTTGTAAATAAATCCTACTCCTCCTCCTCCTCTCCCATCTATTCTAGGTTTATGGCAAATTTTATAACCTGGGGGGCAAGCTAAGCCTAGTTCAACTTCTCTATCTATTCGTGTCCAAGTTTCTGTAAGAAACAGGACATCGAAATTATAATCTTCTAATAATGTATAGATCTCTAGATGATGTTTAGCCAGGGATCTAACATTAATCAATCCACAGTTGAGCGTTTCAGATATAGCTTTCTTTAAAAAACTCTTACCGTCAGTGCCATTTTCATTCAACATGTTCCTGTCTCTCCGAGTATCAAGTCGGATAAGCTCATCTCTAGAATAGATCAAACGGGAGGCCCTTAAAGCAGTATGGCTGACGCTGAGCGCATCCAGAGCGCGGACGGGCGCAGACGGGCTTGCCAAAGCCCTCGAACTGTCAACAGCGGGTGCATCAACATGTTGAAGTCCTCACCTACGATGCTGACACCTCAGGATGTACCCCCCAATACCTTTTGTACTATATCCAGTGTCGGACCAGGTACAGTGGAGGAACGTAGATACCCAGCAGATTGTATGCCTGACCATTGATCATCCCCTCAACTGTGATGTACCTGGCCTGAGGGTCTGATGTGCTGCCAGTAACCACTATGGGAGGGCACTTATGGATCAGGACAGCCACCCCACTGGAGCGCTTAGTGTGACCAGTGTGATACACTCTGTCATTCCCATAACGGGCCAAAAAGGGGCACCGAGTACCCAGGAGGGGAGCCTCCTGAAACAGGAGAATATCTGGTGCGAGGTGCTTCGCAAACCCCAGGACTGCACTACGTATAATGTGGTCATTAAAACCATTGACATTCCATGTCATTAATTTAAGAGCTGGCATGGCATAAAAGTAGCATAGGGGCTTGGATGAGCACCAAGCATGCATCCAACAAAAAGGAAAAGACAAGAGGTCGCAGCTCGCCTGAACTAAAAAATAAAGCACAGCTGAAACAATGCCCCCTACCTCCCTCTCCAGCTCATACTTCCCCCCCCAGAAGCATCTGTAGCCTCCAAAACATAATTACAAACAGAAGAAAACTACCTCTTGGGGCAAATATACCACGTCCCCCCACCGGAGGTATACATAGAGAGAAGGATACAGTGCTGCTGACACAGGTGTACAGTAGAGTCCAATGTGCAACAAAAAAGCCCCCGTAGGGCCAAGTCGCAGTACTTTCCCCCTGTCCTAGAAAACAGACGCTGGGACCTCCAAGACCACAAGCAGTTCAGATATATCCACAACTGCTGCCCCTCCTAAGGCATCCCATGAAGAGTAAAAAGCAGTGTTGGAAGAGGCAGGAGATCCCCCAGCCTGCCTACTGCATTTGCCAGGGCCATTCCGCTGACCTCGGCTGCGGCATGGGTTCTGCTAGTGGTGGTTTTCTTGGGAGTGGCGAAGAACCGCACAAGGGCCTCGTCTACTTGGCCCACTTCCACGCCACCTTGGGGATATCAAAGAAGAAGGATTTGGAGGCATAAACAACTTGGAGAAGGGCAGGGAATAGGAGCATGTGGTGCAGATTCATCGCTTGCAGTTTCTGTTTTACAGCTTCAAAGGACCGGTGCTGACGCTGCACAAGGTGAGTGTAATCGGGGAAGACCAGAATCCGGGCTGAGTGGAAGTTCGTGGGGGCCATTTCTCGGGCAATGCATACAAGATTTGCGTTATTATTGGTCGTGGGGTGCTCTTGGTGGAGGAACCGCTGCCAACAATTTATGGGCACGTTCCACCACAAAGCATGCGGACAAGCACCCCTCGGGGACCTATGACAGGATCTATTTCTCCAAAAAGTCCGCTGAAGCCGACCCCTCGGTCCCTTTGGGGAACCCCACAAACCAAAGATTGCCACGCCGGGCCCTATTTTCTGCCTGGATCTCTACATTACGAGTTGCCGTGGTTAGGCGAGCAACCTCTGCTTTTAGGGTTGAGACAGAGTCCTCCAAGTCAAATATGTGCCCTTCTGTGCCCACCACATGGTCCGCTACATTACGGAGGTCCTGGCGTAAGAGTGCTACATCAACGCCAACTTCCCCTATCCTGAATTCCAGGGCGGATCGGGAGGCCTGAATAGCCAGGAGAATGTCAGTTGTGCTCGGTTGGCCCTCCGACTGCGGCGGTGGAAGAGTGTCTGCCGCATCTCGCTGGGTCACATGGGCCTGGGGGTTGTGTACTTGTCAATCCTTGGTTCTGTCTGAGTGAGGGGGACCCCCCGCTGCATAATGATCCTGAGATGCCGACCCGACCAACGGCCCGCAAGTGGTACGTCCCGGTGTCTAGTTTTCCAGCAGTGACCCCCACGTCAGAGATCCAACTATCAGTGCGCTGGGTCGAATTGGCAGGCCAGAGGAGAAATACAGATGTGGGGGGGAATCCATGACCTGTTTGCACAGGGCGTCCCCACCCCAGGCAGCATGAGCAGGCACCCCCCCAACAGTCCCTGTAGCAGGGAGCCCACAACCAAAATCCCCATAGGGCACCCCGGAGCCCGGGCTTAGTCCAGGATGGTGGGGATGAAAGGGGGGGGGGGCTCCAAGCTCAAGGCCTCCGGGTGTCAATATGGTTCACCTGAGGGTCTCCAGGTCCTCTGTCCTCCGTTCTCGGGCCCAGAAGCAAAAGATGTCAGGGAGTATAATTTTGCTTACTCTGTCCTTCAGGACTTCCACTCTGCCGACTCACCTCTTTGGGGAGGGCATTGCTTTGGTACTGATTTACAAGACAAGAAATCTGTGGCTGAAAGTATCTATCAGAAGAATAAGTTATGTGTTTTCGATAATATTCTTTCTTGTGGATACTCTAAATGCAGGTACTTCACTGCCTGATCCCCCGTTCTGTGGATTGGACTTTTGGGAGTAAAAAGGTCCCAAATTACTTTTTCCACACTGGCAGTTCAAACTCAATCTTGTCAGCTACACTCACCATCTGAGGACATGGAAAAAAGCAGGATGGAATTGAAGTCATGACAAGAGTTGCCACCTATGTGCAGCTTTGTGTCATCATGTCTGGAGGCAGAATAGCGACATAGACAGAGGTCGATGGTTCCACCTCCCAGCATGCAGGATCTATTGCAAGAGATTTCAGATCCTATTTGGTGCCTAGGATGATTCCCAAGGCGAGGAAACACAAAGTGAAAAACATGCGATTAGATCGAAAGTCCACCGGAAAAAGCATTACTGAAGGTAAGTGACTTATTTGATTTCACAAAGCGGGGCAAAGTTCAAGAATAAATGTTTTTTTCACAAAAGCCATGCATACATTGACCAGACTCATGGTGCCTTTATGATTTCATAAGACAATCTATGGCGACTTCTTATTGCCAGAATAAACATGTCGTTTTTGATTTCAGAAAGGCCATAGTTTGTGGAAATAACAAACACCCCCTTCTGTCAGGTCAAAGGCCACACTTTAGCCAGTCGGGGGGGTTCGTTAAAGTTTTGCAATGACCAGACAAAAGTGTAGTCATGGAGTCGCAAACGGCACACAAGGACAGCTTTAAAGGGTTGTGTAACATTTCAAAAAGATTACACTGCAACCATTCTGATTTTTTGTAACGGGGTTTCACAAAGACCGCACTATAATCAACCTTATCGAATATAAAAGGAAATATTGTTGTCAGTTGCAATATTGGTAAATCCTATCCAATAAATTTCATAACAGAGCAGCACGCACCCAGTTATAAAGTGATTCATTATGTGTAATTATTAAAGCTTCAGAAACACAGTTCTATTTTCTCTCATCTCTGCTACAACATAGAATTGGATGGAAGATGACTGTCACTGTTTTTCAATATTGGGAGTATAAAGAATAATGTGTGTGTTTGTGACTGTAAGTAGATTGTTGTTCCTCTGATAATAATCATACATATGAAACAAAGCATTTCCTAATCGTGGCAAAACACGTTTAATCTATTTGTGGTTTTAGATGATTGCCATTAACACAATCACAGTTGAAATGATTTAGTATCATACCCAATTAAAATATTGTTAGCTTGGCTAATAAAAAACATTTATTCTGGGTAAGAAAATCATACTTTAATTTTCTCAAAATGGAAAGCTGCATCTTTATTTAATTCATAGTTGCCTGGCGCTAGAGACTAAAGGATGAAGACGAGGGGGCAGATTTACAAGCCCCTTGCGCCACTTTTGCGTCACTTTTCCCATGACGCAAAAGTGGCGCAAGGGGCTTGTAAATCTGCTCCGTGGTCCTTATGAGAAAAAATATGAACCTACTTGTCAAAGGGAGGATATGGGTGTGCAGTTATGCAAATTATGCAAATTTTCACAATGATCATAAATGAACGCATTAAAGTGTAGTGCGCACGCCCTGTAGATGTCCTTGAGCAGCAGGTTGAAATGGAATCACTCATGTAGCGCTTTGACCAGTCTCTATTTCGAGAGGTATTCTGGGGAAAAAATGATGGACTAAAATGTAGCCTGAGTAATAACCAATGACTGGGATGAATTCAAGCATTACACTGATGTGTTTTTGTTAGATGCGATGTGTTTGACAGCAGGCACATAAATGGGCCCTGGACTCAAACTGCGCCACTCTGATGAGGCCTAAAAAGACTGAAACCATTCTGAGGTTGCTTTTGTTACCATTCAGAGGGGACCTGTCTTGGCAGTGCAGGTTGGAATGTCATGGGGATGATGTAGACGCCTGTCGTGGGCCCCACACCCATCAGGCACACGCTCATCCCAAAGCTTTTGAACACCTCTATGGCAGCCAGTGTAAAAGGAAATTTTCAAAGCTCTTTAAGCCTGGTTGCTGTTTTAATTGCCATAATCTGTAATACAGATAGCACTGATGCACATACAGTACCAGAAGTATCTTAAAGGGGCATTCCCTAATTTAGGGCATGCTGTGAAAAGGTGGAAACTGGGTCCCATGTGCCTCCACATACATCACTCTGTACGTGAGTGCAGTCACTCACTGAACCTGACTGCAGAGAGTCATGTTGCTGTTGTGCGCCACAAGAAAACGAGAGCAGAATGGGTCAGTGCTCCAGACGATTTGGGCACTTGACTTCTGGGGAGGACAGGAAGTGCGTAGGACAAGACAGAGGGGATTGGAAGGAGGACGGGGAAAAACGGGTGGGATACATAAATAGGCCACTGTAAAAAGCAGGAACTTTAGCAAATAAATCAACTTGAATGTTTACCCGCATGTCTCTTTCTGTCTTGAGGCATGGCAACTAGTGAAGAAGGCAGGGATACAGGACCTTCATGCTTTAAGGAACATACTTTGAGGCACACAAAAAAAAATGCAAGAGTTCTTTGTGACATGTGCTTCTGCTGAGACAGCAAACATAACCGCACTAAGAAACATCCTGACCCACCTTTCAGACAAAAACGAGAAGAAAGGGGGACATAGGGAGAAATTGCTACCCCTCCTCAAGGTCTCAGAAAGACAAAGAACACAGCGCAAAGCATGGGCCACACACCCCAGATCCAGCACACAGCCTAAATCCATTAAAAATAGCAGATAGAAACACTTAATAAGATGCCATCTTGAAGTCAGGCGTCCTGATTTGAGTAACAGTGAAGGGCCATTTTGAGCTCCATCTTGAAGTCAAGTATCACCATTGGATAACAATGAAGCAACCATCTTGAGAACAGGCAGCCCTCTCAGGCAGGGCAAGATTCCATCTTGAGGACAGCCACCCTCAAAACACAACAACAGTACGGCCATTTAGAAGTGAGCAACACACACAAGAAAGAACAACAAACACCAGCAAGAAGCAGATGGCAGCCATCATCATGTTGACAGAGACAAAACCAAACAAAACCAGTGAGACGATCAGCACCCTACCTCATGCCCCCTGACTAGCTGATCCTGATGTCCTGAGGCAGCATGGAACCAAAATAGCTTGAATAACTGAAGGGCTTCAATAACTTTATTGAGACACCGGGAGAAAGAAATGAAAGACAAATCCTATCAGCAGTGAAGAACTGCAAATAAGTGCACATTATCATAAATGAGCTGACAAACCAGCCCAAAAAGTACGGGAATCTCTTGAGGCCAAATTTCTACCAAAAAATAATTTGGACTACGAATGATACACTTTCAACCTAGCCTCCCAGAAAAATTGAGAGCCATGGGCGACTTCATCACAAGGCCAGCAAAAGCCGTGAAGGGAACGGCTCATTTTCACTGCATCAGGCGCCGTGAGGGGAACGGCTGTCACACTCTCTAACGTGCCGTGAGGGGAACGGCCTGATAAACTACATCCCCCAGCAGCCACAGCAGCCTTGACACCCCCCTGACGCCGCACTTGCGCCCGGAGGCGCAATAAGAGGGCCCTGCACCTCCCGCAGCGCGGGACCAGCAAAAGCCGTGAAGGGAATGGCTCATTTTCACTGCATCAGGCGCCGTGAGGGAACGGCTGTCACACACTCTAACGTGCCGTGAGGGAACGGCCTGATAAACTACATCCCCCAGCAGCCACAGCAGCCTTGACACCCCCTGACGCCGCACTTGCGCCCGGAGGCGCAATAAGAGGGCCCTGCACCTCCCGCAGCGCGGACCAGCAAAAGCCGTGAAGGGAACGGCTCATTTTCACTGCATCAGGCGCCGTGAGGGAACGGCTGTCACACTCTCTAACGTGCCGTGAGGGGAACGGCCTGATAAACTACATCCCCCAGCAGCCACAGCAGCCTTGACACCACCCTGACGCCGCACTTGCGCCCGGAGGCGCAATAAGAGGGCCCTGCACCTCCCGCAACGCGGGACGCGCGCGGGCTGCGCCCGGGCAAAGCCCGGGCCAAGGGCGGGCCCGTCCTTGCCCGTCATTGACAGGAAGAGGCAGGGCAGGGCTACCCTCCTAATATCTCGGACATCGTCCCTCAACAGGAGTTGACTGAGAGGTATCGCGGCTTCTTTAAGTTTGTGTGCTCCACTAGCCGTTTCCGGCTGTATTGCATTTAACGAGGCAAGGCCCATAGTCACTTTTTCTTTGACATTTATTTGTGACTTTGAACAGTTTTTGTTCTTGCACTTCGAACTGTTTTTAAACCTACACCTAGCACATTGCACTTTAACTGTACTTTTAACATTGTACTTTTAATATTGTACCGCCATTTAAAAGTGTTAACTTATTTTTATTTTTTAATCTGAGGACTATTGAAATTTGAGGTAACAAATTATATTTGTATTTGTACTTTCTTTCTTGGGACCCGATATCATTCTAGAATAAGCACTCTGCACTTTATATTTTGTGTGGGAGAGTTAGGGAACGGGTTGACCTCATTGAGGATACTGAGCTCTAGTCGCAGTAGTCAATTAGACTATTAGTACCATGGGAAAAAGAAAGCAGACAGTGAGCCATACACCGAAAACACCAAGTAAAAACAAGAAAGCTAACATGACCTTGCTTAACTATTTAACTGGTGCAGTTGGAGATATCGAAAGACAGATAATCTCCGTGGAAGAAACACTAAATATCGATACGGTGGATCCACTATTGCTACCCATAAAGTTTAAAGATAAAAATACTATCCCAAATACTATCCCAAATACTATCCCAAATGGTGTAGAGGCTACTGAGCATGCTATCCCGGGCGATACTCTTCTTGAGCATCAAAAAATGGATGTATCCAGGTAATTACCGAGGATATTTCTTTTGGAGAATTAGAAAATGAACACTTTCCTCCCCTAAAAAACCGTGTAAATCACCTAATGTAAGAAAATTGGATGTTGCATTTAAAGGATTACACACAGCACAACTTATTCCAAAACCAATTAGGACTCATCTAAGTAAGCCACAGGGAAAATCTCAGGGCCCTAAAAACAAATTGTATAAAGAAAGAGGTATTATTAATGCATTACAGGTAAGCAATAAATGTGATGCAACCTCATGTGAATCGGCAAGTCTGTCCGTGGCAATTAAAGATCTAACTGAGTCCGTCACACAAGCCATTAATATCCTTACGGGTAGATTGGATAAAATAGAAGTAGGAATTGAGAAAATTTTAACAGCACAGATTAAGGCCATTCAAGAACCTCAAAAATTATTGGGTATGAGCACATACTCTGAGAAGGTAGCCCAAAATGTAGCCCCTCTGACACTAAAGACATCGCACGGGCGAGAGATCAGGGTGAGAGACAAGTATTAAACCCCAATATATCTGCAATTACGAAAAATATTTCTTCTCAAAAGGGAGCGGTGCATACATTAAATGAGATGGGAAGGACAGAACATAAAATAGCTGAAAGTCGGCTGGGAGGGGAAAGTACAAGAATGACCCCAATAGACAGCTATGCACTAGTGGTAATGCATAGTCTGCAAACATTAAACTTGCCGCCGGCAGCTACACCATACACAATTATTTTAGCAAATGTCCCGCCCTTGCCATTGGCCGATACGGAAACCTGGCCTGCCCTAAGAAATAAAACCATACATTGGTTGGGAAACAGAACGGGTTTGACTAGTGCCCTTTTAGGGAATTTAAGATGGTGAGGAGAATTGATTGGGTGGGAAATAATAATAAACTTTGTGAAGGTGATTGTATCGCCCTCTCATTAGGATCACCTACTTTGGTAAGAGAAATCCTAATGAGAACACAAGAGCCTAGCCATATCTATACAAATATACAAGTTCTCCCCTTGGGCTTTTTTATCAACCTTCGTGTTCCGCAAAACCAGAAAATCACGGCCCATGTAAACAGCCCACAGATGGTCCACTTTTTAACTTAGCAACATCAAATAGATTTGGGCCACTAACAACTTTAGATGAAAATGATTGACTAATAAATGGGTTGAATTCATCGGGGAATGAAATCAATCATAGTACAGAAACCCCAGATGCACCAGTTTGGTTTAGTCCAATAGAGGCTAAGTTATTCGACGAGGAGAAAAGTAATCCTATATGTGAGGAGTTAATTGAAACAGATTATATGAGCAGATCCTCCATATTGATGGGTAGTATGGGAGATTTTGATCCTATCTCGCAATCCGAGGGTGAATTTAGAAATCAGCCTGTAACTGTGCTTGAAACAGTGGTCCAGGATGTAAAAGCCTGTAAAGTCCTCTTTTGGAACATTGCGGGACTAAAGAACAAAGTGAATGACACAGTTTGTTTGGATTTTATTAATAATTTTGATATAATATGTTTGCAAGAGACCTGGGCCATCGAGGAAATAATTATTAATGGTTTTAAGACATTTCATACGCCAGCAATCCAATCATCTAGTGGAAGATCTAAGGGTGGAGTTTGTGTATATGTTTCAAATCTGCTCGGGGCTCAAAACATTAATATGACTAGCTCTGAAATTTATTATCAAATTGTTTTAATACACTTGGATGTGAACTGTATTTTAGCTGTGATTAACTTTTATAACAATGTGGAAAAAGGGCAACTGGGCGCCATATTGAAGAAGCTCAGTGAGGATGTTACTAGCTTAAAATCAGATAAAGAGACTGAAATCATTCCTATTTGGGGTGGGGATTTTAATGTTGGCTTGTGTCCTTTGGCTGAAATAGGAAAATGTGGATTAACATTGGAGGAAGATGACCCACCCATTCATTTCTCTCATACTGATAAAGGAGATTTGTTTAATGAGATTCTGTATAAGCATGATTTTGGTTTTACAAATTGCCTATGTACCCCTAAGGTGGAGTTTGGTCACACATTTATTGGCAGAGGAGCTGATTCGACAATAGATTTTATTATTATGCCAAATTGTTATGCAAGTTATGTTATAGGGTATAACATTCATCAAAACGTAATGAGCGATCACTTGGCAATAAGTGTAGATATTGCAACCCCAACAAATAAAGTAAGGAGAAATTGTAATAAAATAGCATGGGTACAAAATATAGAAATGGGAAGACAAAATAGTTATACAATTCGATGGTCAAGCCAGGACCCTGCGGAGCTAAGTAAAGAAATAATTACAAATGCGTATGTGCCAATTTCTATTTGTTTAAGTGAAAGCCCGACGCATGAAAATATTTTAAAAGCCTTTTCCTGTATAACTGAGACTGTTAGTAGCACGTTACAAGTGCAAAGTAAAGGTACCCGTAACACCAGTAAGGGATGGTTCGATAACATTTGTACAAAAAGTTATACAAATTTAAAGAATGCTCTACATAGGTCAGTAAGAGATAAAGAGGAAATTAGGATCTGTAGAAAGTTGTACACCATAGCCAGAAAAAATAGGATGAATGAACTAAAAGAAAAGGCTTGGAAGAATTTAAGTGATGCAGCATTGAGCAGGGATAGTTCACAATTTTGGTCAGCTGTGAACGCCCCATTCCTTAACAATAGATTGGATGCACCATCAATTGAGGTAGCAATAGAGGAAAAAATTTGGGTGGATTTCTTCTCAAGTGTTTATTCCCTACAGAAGACCAGTGAGAGGGAAGTAGTCTTTGGGCAAAATACGGAGGGGAACATCAGAATTTTACACCCATCGATTTCCATATTACTTTACAGGATGTTACCTCGGCTATAAAAGCAAGTAAGAGTGGTAAGGCCCCGGCCCCGATGGGGTACCAATTGACCTTTTTAAGTTTAATTTTGAAATGTGGGGTCCAATTTTAACACGGGTTTTACAAGCATGTTGCGCAAGGGATTCATAGGTACTTGGTCTGAATCAATCATCGTCCCCATTTTTAAAAAGGGGATCGGGAAAATCCTGCATGCTACCGTCCGATATCTTTGTTAGACTCACTCATGAAGGTAGCGGGCAGGATTGTTTTAGACCGGTTGCAAACATGGGCGGAAGAAAATAGTATTTTGAGTGATGTACAGTACGGTTTTAGATCAGGTCTAGGTATTAACGAGCAGGTTCTTAATCTTAACATTTTAATTGGAAAGTACACGCAGGCAAAAAGGGGAAATTTTATTTGGCATTTGTTGACCTCACAGCTGCATTTGATTGTGTAATTCATAATAAGCTGTGGGGCGTTCTTAGAGATTTAAAGGTTGATCCTATTTTAATTCAGTTTTTAAGAGAGCTATACTCTGGCGCTACAGCAAAAGTTCGAGTACGGACTCAAGGGAGAGTGTACTGTGCCGTTTAAAGTTGAGAAGGGAGTGAGGCAAGGCTGCGTTTTGGCACCACTGCTGTTCACTTTGTATACAAATGCTTTGGAACAGGAGTTGGTGGCAAACGCTGGGGATCCGCCATATGTAAATAAACGCCCGATAGTCTCCCTCCTCTATGCCGACGATGCTGTACTTATGGCACGTACCCAGATTGGTCTTCAGAGGGCTCTTACTTTTTATACAAGTTTGATGGACAACCTTGGACTAAAAATGAATGTAAAGAAAAGCTTTATTATGACTTGTGGGAGAGGAAACATAAGAACCGAAGTTTTCAAGCTGGGGAAGTAGGGTGGAATCTATTAACTCTTTTTGTTACCTGGGTGTTCTTTTTGATCGTACTGGGTCTTGGGCACAAGCGATAAAGACTAGGAGCCTCCTGTTTATGAAGTCTACCGCGGCCTTAATTAAATTTACAAAAAAATTGGGGAAAAGGCCACCAGAAATTCTTTTAAAAATCTATCATGCTAAATGCGTGAGCATAGCAATTTTTAGGGCAGGTATTTGGGGCTTTTATGATTGTACACTGATCCAATATGTGGAAAACGCCTTTTTAAGATTTATATTGGCAGTCCCGGCCAGTGCTCCAGTTTTTAATTGCCATAGCGAACTAGGAGTAACATATATTTCTGACCTTATTAAGGTGCAACCGGTGCTGCTCTGGCACAGAATCTGGACCTCTGCTAGCACTGGTTTAAATAGGGAAATAATAACTGATGCAATGAAATTAGATAACGCCAGCAAGATTCCCTGGTTGAAGTATGTAAGAAATTTTATGCATGATTTTGGGGGCCCTGAGTATTTTTCCCTACCTGAAAATATGAATTGTATTAACCGGAAGGAATTTAAAAAAATTTGTATGACCCACCTGGAAGAAAATAGGTTAACTCTGGAAATGAATAAACCTACGGTGGTTGAACATCAATTAATTATTATAATATATAACATTCAACCATACTTGACCTGTACATTGGGGGGATATGATAGGTATATGCTAACGCGTTTTAGATTTGGGACTTTCCACCGTTTGATTAGCCATCCAGATATTAATAATTGGTCAAGGGAACTTTGTCGATGTCCCTGTGATAATATTTCATCACAAACGACTATTCACGCTATCCTATTCTGCAAATTTTACAAGGATGAAAGGCGAAGATGGGTACTACCGTTATTAAAACAGGGGGATGGAGACAATGTCGCCCTGCTTTTTGTATTTGCAGATGTTGGGAAATTATTATTGTATTGGATCTATGGTAGGTTTTTTGAAAAGTGTATATAGAGCTAGAAAATCTCTAAATATTTGAATGCCAGATGTAAAATTTATGAGAGAAACATAGTTATGTGATGATGTACAGTATAATACATTTTATTCCCTGGATGTAAAAAATAGTTACTGTTAAATGAATTTTTTTAATGAAATTTTATTTAGCTAACGTGTCTTAAATGTAATTTTTATGATGTGTGATGACATGTTTTAACTGCCTGCTTTTATGATTTTAATGTTTAAAATCGAATAAAGCTCGTTTTGATTGATTGATTGATTGATAGTCACCTAGTCAAGCACTGTGAAGGATGAACAGATTCTGAAAGCTTGTCTCCTTAGCCTGCTGGCATGGGAGCAGTTTAAGTTCATAGCCATACTCTACATGGTGCAGGATATGGCACCCATTGCATGCAAACACTCAAAGCTCTTCACCAGACTGGGAAAGATGAGAGACTTCACTCTACATTTGCACATAAATGAAAGCATGAAACCAGTAGCCCAGCACTGCCCGAAAACACCATTCCTCTTTGAGAAGGCATCTGATGAACTTCAAGAGCTCCTGGCAGCAGACAGCATCGAGAAATCGCAAGGCCCAACCTCTTGGTTATCCCACTGGTAGTGATCTCAAATTTCAACACCGAAAGGAAAGTACAACTGTGCATTGGCATGAGACTGTTAAACACAGCCTTCCAGCATGATCAACACCCAGGACTACACCTAGCATACATGATCACACTCCTAAATGGGGTGTGAATATTCACTAAGCTGAACCTCAAAAAGGGATACCACCATCTGGAACTTCATGAAGACTTGTGATACATCATGACATTCACCATCCATCTGGGTCTATTTCACTATAAATGCCTCAGCTTTGGTGTATCCTCAGCTGCACAGATATTCCAAGAAGCTATGCGCAGTGTCATCAGCTCAGTCATAAATGCACTGAACTACAGAGACGATATGGTAGTTTTTGGAATCACCTCAGAGGAATCCGACCATGCACACAGAGCAAGTGTGTAAAGGGCTAAGGAGAGCAAATCTAACAATAAATTTCACAAAACACAACTAAAGTTCTATGGATACGTATTTTCAGATAAAGGAATGTGACCAGACCTGGACAAAGTCAAAGCCATTAATGACACACCTGCTACCAAAGAAGTCATAACATCGGGTCTTTCTTAGTAATGGCTAGCTACTGCACCAGGTACATAAAGGACTATGCCACCATCAGCAATGCGCTGTGAGAGTTCACCAACAAAGGGGGTAAATTCGGGTAGACCTCCACATGTGAACAAGCCTTTCTGGAGATAAAAAGGAGACTCAGCGGCACCACCAGCATGTCTTATTTCAATCCATCGCTGTGCATTGAACTCAAATTAGAAGCCAGCCCAGTGGGACTGAGAGCCATCCTGGGACAATATTGTAGAGGTGATGATAGGTGGCAAATTGTGTCTTAATCCAGTCACAGTCTCTCAGACGTTGAGACGTCATACTGGCAAGCTGAAAAGGACAGCCTGGTGGTAGTGTTGGCATGCAAGCAATATAACATCTCCTTCTCCGGCAAACACATCAACATCACGACCAACCTCCAAGCACTACTGACCATTTTTGGGAACTCCACAGCCAAGAATGCACTGCGGACTGAAAATGAGGAATCCACTTGCAAGATTACTCACATACAATCACTCACAAGCTTGGAAAGGACAACAACCCCACTGAGTACATGTAAAGAAACCCAATAACCACAGAGAGACAGACGACATCGCCAGCAGAAGAGTATCTCAATTTTGTCATGAGCCAAGCAATCCCGCCGGCCATATCATTGCGCTCCATTGAGGAAGTCATAAAGATGGACCTCATCCTGACAGAAGCCAAGAGAAGAACACGCAAAGGGGAATGGCGTCATGTGGATGAATTCATCCCCCCTGAGCGAGTGAATTAGAATGAACTAAAGGCGCTTTAGCAAATTTGTGACAAACTAACCTCCCCTACCCAGAGAGCCTGCTGGGGACACCCGAATAGTACCTACTGGTAAAGTGCAAGCAAGCCATGCTTAAAGGAAAGCAGTCACAATTCCCTTTTCCAATTCAAAGAAAATTCATTTTACTAAGGGAACAAATGTTAGTAAAATTAAATGAATTAGTGACAACAAGTCATGAGATGTATATCAAGGAATTATACGTCTTTTTCCTCTCCTTAGTATGTCATTATGATGAAATAATGAATACAATGAAATAAAACAGCCATACAGAGTTAATGGAAATTAATACTATGATGATGTCATGCAAAATAAAATGCTATTAGATGAAAAATGTAAAAAAACAGTTTTATTATGATGCATAAATTTGTATACAAAGGACAAGGATCATAGACCATGTATATAAATGAACTAATATGAACATGTTCCAATATGGCGCCCAAAAAAAGCAATGGATCAAGTCCTCTATTTGTGTCAATGAAATTGTTTGCTCGTACTTTCTGGTGTTTGTTAATAAATAAAAATAAAAAAAAGTAGTTGTGAACTAACCAAACGTCGTGACAAAGGTGCCAGGAGCACCGAAACGCGTTGGCGTTGTTTATTCTGCCGAATAAATATCTTTAAGCAACCACCCTGGAGTGCAGAGGTTTTCCTGTATGTGAGGGAGGCGTCGGAGTGATTTAAATTGCAGCGCGCGGCGAAGCGCTGCTTGCTCGGTATATATATATATATATATATATATATATATATATATATATATATATATATATCTACTGGCGGTCGCCAGTAGATAGTTATAGTTACAACCTATTATCCATAGGAAATCCGCGACATTCTATTTGAAATAACTCTCTTGCCGGTTGACGTATCTTCGCGAAATTTTCAAACTTTGTGGCCCGCTCCGGTCCGCTCCTACCCTGAAAGTCTCGGGGGATTCGTCAAGCAGGGGCCGAGAAAAAGGGGGGTCCCAAAACGCATTTTCCCCATGCATTTTTCCATAGGAAACTTTAGACACGGCTACAGCCCGAACTGCTGAACGGAATTACACCAAATTTGGCAAAGAGGTAGTTCTTGGTTCAGAAAGAACCCTTTTGTTAAATGGTGTAAATCCGTTCAGTAGTTGCTGAGAAAATGAAAAGTAAAAAGATAGTGATATCTATGGGCACGGAGGATTCGCGCACCCTCAGCGCACCCTGCGCACACCGTCCCGATCACGAGCTGAATGTTAATTGGCTGTCAGCTGGCTGTCAACATTCCGATTCAGGAAATGTTGGCAGCCATTTTATCCCTCGGTAGAACCGAGGGACAGAAACTAAGTGCGCAAAGCGCACAAAGGGAGCAGGGTAGAAACACCCTGACCCCTAGGTTTGCTCAGGGGTCCCACAAGGACCCCTGGGCAAAAAAAAATAATAATTTTTTAAAATCGGCAGGATGCGCGAATCCTGCCGGAAAAAAAAAATCGAAGCGCGGTCTCCGCGCTTCGATGTAGTGGCCCCGGGTGGCCCAAGTCCCGGGGGCATGGTGGGGGGGATAATTTAATGTGTGGGGGCCTCAAGGGCCCCCAAGCCCGGGGACCGCCACCCCCGGGGCTTTTTAAAAATGGTGCGTGAGGGCTCTGAGCCCTCCCGCAGCCCCGAGGACCACCACCTCCCGGGGCTTTTTTAATTAATTTAACAACCTGTGTGGGGGCTCCAGCCCCCACACGCCCGAGACCGCCACCTCCCGGGGCACTAACAAATTAAAATGGGAGTCCGTTTTGGACCCCGAAGCCCGGGGACCACCACCTCCCGGGGCTGTGCTGATGTAGGGAGGGGGGCCGCGCGGCCCCCTCCTGGAGCCCTTGATGGCCCTGGGGACCGCCACCCCCAGGGCCGGCTCCTGCAGTGTCCCGGGGTGCCTACCCCGGGACACTGTAGTTTGCTATGGCAGGACGGGAGCCTCGCGGCTCCCGTCCTGCCATAGCAAACTGCTTTGGATATTGGAAGAGAGAGCAGGAAACCTGCTCTCTCTTCCAATATCCAAGCACATTGCTTTCCACATGGGGAGCAGCATGTCAGCTGCTCCCCATGTGGAAAAGCAATGCCGGAACCCAAGGGACGTGGGGAGCCGGCGGGACTGTGGGGGATTGGGGACCCCCACAGTCCCCAACGGAGAGGAGCCAGCCCCGGGGATGGGGTCCCCGGGGCAAGTAGTGGCCCAGGAGGGGGGCCACGCGGCCCCCTCCCCAAAAAAGAAAAATTAAAAAAAAAAAAAAATGGAAAGGCCGGCCCCGGGGATGGGGTCCCCGGGGCCTTAAATGGCCAGAGGAGGGGGGCCACGCAGCCCCCTCCAAAGAATAAAAATAAAAGGCCATGCCCCGGGGATGGGGTCCCCGGGGCCAATACAGGCCCAGGGAAGGGGGGCCACGTGGCCCCCTTCCCGTTTTTTTTAATTAAAAATTAAAAAAAAGGGTAAGGCCCTGGGGGATGGGGTCCCCAGGGCATAAAAACAGGAAAAAGGAAGGGGGCCACACAGCCCCCTACAGGGGACAAATTTTTTTTTTTTTTTTTTAAACGATCGGGCCCGCAGGCCCCGCCCCTTCCTTCACCACTCTGCAAACGCGCCCCTGGCGTGTTTGCAGAGGAGGAACGATCCCCTTGAATACTGGGGGTCCCTGAGGGCCAACTAGCCCACCAGGAACCTCCAATATGCGCCAGGGGCTGCGTTGCAGAGACGTGTAGAGAGGCCACACCCCTTTTACACCTCTCTGCAACGCAGCTCTGTGGCGCTTTTTGGAGGTATATGGTGGGCTAGTTGGACTCCGGGGACCCTCAGGATTCAAGGGGACTTAATCCCCAACTTAAAACGCGCCACGGGGCGCGTTTGCACAGTGGTGAAGGGAGGGGCGGGGCTTCAGGTGACATGTGTGCAAACAGGCCCCGTGGCGCGTTTTAAGATGGGGAATTAAATCCCCTTCAATCCTGAGGGTCCCTGGGGGCCAACTAGCCCAACAGGTACATCCAGAAAGCGCCACAGAGCTGCGTTGCAGAGAGGTGTAAAGGGGTGTGGCCTCTCTACACGTCTCTGCAACGCAGCCCCTAGCGCATATTGGAGGTTCCTGGTGGGCTAGTTGGCCCCTAGGGACCCTCAGGATTCAAGGGGACTTAATCCCCCAACTTAAAACGCGCCACGGGGCGCGTTTGCACAGATGTCACCTCAGGCCCCGCCCCCTCCCTTCACCATTGTGCAAATATTCCTCTAAAATCAGCCGAAATACGAATTCCAATTTACTCACCTGTTATCAGGAGAGACCTCAGTGCTGTATCTTTCAGCCCAGTACTGGTCCTGAAAAGTAATTCTAACCATACTTACCAGTAACTTGAATTTCCTTCCATAGGCTAACATTGACTGGTTTCACTTGGAAATTCTTCTAAGTGTGGAGTTTTGGAACTTTAAAATATTCCTCTAAAATCAGCCGAAATACGAATTCCGATTTACTCACCTGTTATCAGGAGAGACCTCAGTGCTGCATCTTTCAGCCCAGTACTGGTCCTGAAAAGTAATTTTAACCGTACTTACCGGTAACTTGAATTTCCTTCATAGGCTAACATTGACTGGTTTCACTTGGAAATTCTTCAAAGTGTGGAGTTTTGGAACTTTAAAATATTCCTCTAAAATCAGCCGAAATACGAATTCCGATTTACTCACCTGTTATCAGGAGAGACCTCAGTGCTGCATCTTTCAGCCCAGTACTGATCCTGAAAAGTAATTTTAACCGTACTTACCGGTAACTTGAATTTCCTTCATAGGCTAACATTGACTGGTTTCACTTGGAAATTCTTCAAAGTGTGGAGTTTTGGAACTTTAAAATATTCCTCTAAAATCAGCCGAAATACGAATTCCGATTTACTCACCTGTTATCAGGAGAGACCTCAGTGCTGCATCTTTCAGCCCAGTACTGATCCTGAAAAGTAATTTTAACCGTACTTACCGGTAACTTGAATTTCCTTCATAGGCTAACATTGACTGGTTTCACTTGGAAATTCTTCAAGGTGTGGAGTTTTGGAACTTTAAAATATTCCTCTAAAATCAGCCGAAATACGAATTCCGATTTACTCACCTGTTATCAGGCGAGACCTCAGTGCTGCATCTTTCAGCCCAGTACTGATCCTCAAAATTAATTTTAACCGCACTTACCAGTAACTTGAATTTCCTTCCATAGGATATCATTGCCTGCTTTTTGCTGAAAAAGTTTCTAAGTGTTGATTTTTGAAACATACAAATATTCCTCTAAAATCAGCCGAAATCCGAATTCTGATTTACTCACCTGTTATCAGGAGAGACCTCAGTGCTGCATCTTTCAGCCCAGTACTGGTCCTGAAAAGTAATTTTAACCGTACTTACCAGTAACTTGAATTTCCTTCCATAGGCTAACATTGACTGGTTTCACTTGGAAATTCTTCTGAGTGTGGAGTTTTGGAACTTAAAAATATTCCTCTAAAATCAGCCGAAATACGAATTCCGATTTACTCACCTGTTATCAGGAGAGACCTCAGTGCTGCATCTTTCAGCCCAGTACTGATCCTCAAAAGTAATTTTAACCGTACTTACCGGTAACTTGAATTTCCTTCATAGGCTAAGATTGACTGGTTTTCAGCAAAAAGTTTCAAAGTGTTGATTTTCACAAACTACAAATATTCCTTAAAAATCGCCTGTATGACTTAAACGCATTCTTTCAACTGTTTACAGGAGATGCACCAGTGCTGGATCCAGGATCCAACACTGAGTAAGAAAAAGTAACGATAACAGTTTTTACCTGCTAAGTGAATTTCCTACCATAGGATAACATTGGTGATTCTATGAGAAAAAGTTTCTAAGTGTCAACTTTTAAAATACAATAATATTCCTTAAAAATCACGACTGTAACCAAAACGCTTTTACTCAACTGTTTACAGGAGATGTACCAGGACTGAATCTAGGATCCAGTCCTGTGGTTACAAAAGTAATCCATAAAGTAACTAATTGCATTTAACTAGAAATTCACATTGAGCTGAATGTTGCATTGTGTTTGAAAATGTGTTGCCCATTGCAACAACTGTAACTACTGTACTTAAAAGTCTATTGCCTATCTGCAAAGTATTTAAACTAAAGTAATTCATTCTGAGAAAGTATTTTTTGTAATGTAATGTATAATGTAATTACAATGTAATTTAAAAAATAAAATATGTAAAAAAAAATTGTTTCTAAAAATGTAGTAAATCAGTATGAAAAAAATTAATATAACAATTAATACATTTAAAAATTGTCATTTACAAAACCTTTGAAATTCACTGAAAAAACCGTAGGTTTCAGGCACGTTATAGTTAGAAATTAGCATTTAAAAAACCTTTGAAATTCACTGAAAAAACCATAGGTTTCAGACACGTTATAGTTACAAATTAGCATTTAAAAAACCTTTGAAATTCACTGAAAAAACCATAGGTTTCAGACACGTTATAGTTACAAATTAGCATTTAAAAAACCTTTGAAATTCACTGAAAAAACCATAGGTTTTAGGGACAGTTATAGTTACTTGGACATTGCACTCGTACAAAACCCGTGAAATTCCCCCGTTATAGTTAGTTCAGCTAACTATAACTCGCGCCCCCGCAATGCACTGCTGATGACGTCACATATTACATCACTCATGACATGGTCAGTGACATCACTGATGACATCACTGATGACATCTCAAATTACATCACTGATGACATCATCCACGTGATAATCTGATGCACCGCCTCACACCCTATATAACCTTTGATACACCCACTCTAAATTACAGACTGCCATTCGCAAAACCATAGACACTCCAACACCAATAACTACATACCCACTCACTGATTCTTAGGTCTACACACACACATCCACTCACTCACCCGTACAGTCACTCATACTTACGGTCACTCAGTACAGGACTATCATATGCACACTTACTCCTATATAGACACTCAAACAACGCCACTCATCCATAGAGATACTCACACACCTAGTCAGTCATGCAAATAATTAAACACACTGCCATTTACTCACCTATACAGTTATACACACACCAGCTCACTTACTCATACAAATAGTAGCACATTGTTACGCTCTTATACAATCACTGATACAAGCACACACTCATCCATACAGCCACTATCACAATCACTCACTCTTGCTTATAGCTATTTATATACTCCAACACACATATATACTGCCTTTCACATATGTAGTTACTCACACATGTACCACTGGGACATACATTCACTCACTAACACACTCTTACACACACTTACCCACCCATACAGTCTATCACAGATGCACTCTTGAAACCATCCACCCAGTGAATCACCCACTCACACATCTATGCACAGAGTTGCACACACCCCTCCCACACAAACACTCAGGCACCCATACAGATACTCAGACAAGCATTCAATAACTCATATAGACACTCATGTAGCTATTCACAAACACATGCAGCCACTTACACAGCAACAGACAGACGGATACAGACATTCATCCAGTTTAGTCACTAACCCATGCATTCAGTAAGATACGTTAAATCACTCACTTATAGAGTCAGTCACGCACCTACTAAATCATCCATACAGACACTTACACACCCACTCATTCTTCAATACGTCTTTTCCTATATATATTAAAAATATTTAAACTTTACAGAAACACACAGTCACTGGATGATGTCATCAGTGATGTCATCAGTGATGTCATCAGTGATGTCATTTGAGATGTCATCAGTGATGTCATCAGTGATGTCACTGACCATGTCATGAGTGATGTAATATGTGACGTCATCAGCAGTGCATTGCGGGCGCGAGTTATAGTTAGCTGAACTAACTATAACGGGGAATTTCTACGGGTTTTGTACGAGTGCAATGTCCAAGTAACTATAACTGTCCCTAAAACCTATGGTTTTTTCAGTGAATTTCAAAGGTTTTTTAAATGCTAATTTGTAACTATAACGTGTCTGAAAACTATGGTTTTTTCAGTGAATATATATATAGTTTAAAGAAATTAAATAGGGTTTAAAATGAATACACAAATATACAGAAATGTAACATAATTAGAAAAGTTTAAATGCAATGTAATGACTCTAGCAATGTAGTGGTAGAGCCGATGTGGTGGTCACTCCAGAATCCTGATGCAGTGACTCCCAATGTAGTCATTGCCCTTGTTTCACTACATTGAAAAATAAAGTTGTTCTTCATGGTTCTGCCTCAGCAAAGGCAAGCCCTTGCACCCAGGCTCTGCAGGAGAACAACAATCCTTGAGGCCTCAAATGCTCATCTCTCATTGAGAGTGGAGCGTACATCAGTTGGGTGGGGAGGGCTGGTCCAGGGACTAGAGGGTCATCTCAGGAAGTGTGTCAGCAATGGGTGCCCCTTCATGCAAGGTATTGTGGTTCGAAAAAAGTTTTGAACGATGAGACGCTGCCACATAGAGGGGCAGCAGGCAACCACAAACGCAGGTATGCTTAGGCTTTGGTTAATAGGCAGGAAGTAAGAAGGAAAGAGCAAAAATCCCAAAGGTGGAGGGTCTCCACTATGATTCCTGTGTCCCTGCACAGTGTCCATCACCGTAATGTGCAAGATTTCCGCCTTTGGGGATATCTTTAGTGTCACGATTTTGAAAATACTGGGGAGAAGGAATATTATTTATATGTATTTGCAGGACAAGGAAGAAATGGGATAAAGTGGTGGACGAGACTGGTTACTTTAGTATGATTTTCACCTGTGCTTACAGAAGCTGATACTACTAATCAGTGATTTCTTTTTCTTTCCCCCTTTCAGGACAATCAAATAAGACAAGACATATGCCCAGCACTAGCATTGCTTCTGGCTAACTACCTTTTAGTTTTTTTCACCTTCCTTTGGCCTCTTCTCTCTCCTCTACTCATTATTTTCCTGATTCTTTCCTAGGCATTTACCAAAAGTTTAAATTTTTATTGCATTGCATTTTTTCAATGTGACTTAAACCTTTCAAAGTGGTCCGCAATAATTTAAAATTCTTTAGGTATAATGTTTTTTTTTACATGTGTAGTTACTGTGCCATGTAGTGTAAATAAGTTGCTTTTTCTATAGCCAACCTAGTGGCTAACTGGGGCAAGTCGTAATTCCTTTCTAAACAACAACTGCATTTGTTAACACAAACACAGTATTTCTTCTTTGCTCCTAAGCTGTCCTTAAACCTTTTTTAACAAGCTTTATATGCTTTTTTGCTGTCTCTAAGACATTTAATGGGTAGAAGAGGGTGTGCTGTCCACACATACTTAACCACCTCCCATCTTAACATGTTCCACGCTCCTTCTGTCTTTTTCTTAAGTTACTTCTTATACCATCCCTTACACTGGTCCAACTTCCCCCTTCCATTAACGTTAACTACCCATAAACAAACTTAAACTTAGCCCACACCCACTCGCCTCCTGACCCAGTAACAATATTTGAGTCACTAATAATTAATTAGGGGAAGGTGTGATGTAGGTTGGTTGTTGGGTAGGGGAAGAGCAAGGCCAATGGAAATGTTATTAAGTGGCACTAATTGTCCAAAAGGCATGAGGTCCGATTTGATGAATTAATAATATTAAATGAAAACTTTAAATAACTTGTGCTACATAATTTCATTTTTCACCGTTTTCTGTGGCAGTATAATTTTGCAGTTTGATAATTTGTTAAACAGAAACCAATTAAAACGTTTTCATCTTTTTGAGCTAAATCTTTTTTTTAAATTCTTCAGGCGGTGGTGGATTAATGACAAGTATTGAAAAACAACAATTATGCTAAATAAATCCCAGGAAGGCATATCACAAAATTCCAGTGACCATAAATAAAAGAGTATGCATGCAGTGTGACTATATAACCACATGCTTGCCTTAGGCACTAACATGCAGTGTCTTTTTCTTCTCTGCTAAGACCACCCTGCTGCACACGCCAGAGGCCAGGAGGAAAATCCAAGGGGCAAGGCCTGGTGGGTGACAGCTGCTTGGCTGTGGCTCATGAAAATCGAGCCAATTGCTGCAACCTTCTGTTGGCTGGCGTACCTTCAGGTAGAGGAGAAGGCATCAGCTCCAAGCACCTCCCACTTACAGGCAGGGTGAGCCACGCCACCTCTACTCCTCACAGCAGCCTGCTACAGTCCCTTTGCACCCACATCAAGCAAGGTCGTCCTCCATAATATCTTGGAGCACCTGAAGACCCTGGCTAGAGCCCAGGACAAAATACAAAAACTGGGCAATATATAGGGGTGGTTTGATTCAGGAGGGTGTGAACCTGTTTTGGAATGTTTGGGTGGGATGCGTTGGGAAAGTGGTAAATTGTTTTTTTATTCTGTTAGCCTCTATGGGTGAGGTGCACGTGCACCTTTGACAGGTGGAGTGGGTGTTATGAGTCAGAGAAGGAATAGATAGGTTTCTTTAGAGTTTCGAGAGAGAGTGGATCTCTTGCAGAGGATGTGGGGGCCATTTTTTAAATATTGATGTCCTATACATAACAATCTCTTCCTTTATTAGTTTAGTGAATTCTTTTACTGTTTACTAATCAATAGCATCCATGGTAAACTACAAAACGCCCATCTACCTACGCCCAAGCCTGGCCAATCACAAAAACCAAAGAAGTTCCATTGTCCCCTCTCTAGCTTTCCTTACTTGAGATCCCTTTCCAGACCACCCCCAAAGTGGGCCACCACCCTTCTGTAATTAGTGTAGTAAATCGAACTATGCCCATGCCCCCTTTCAAAATTTGTCACTTGAGCCTCCTTCAATTAACATAACGTGTATTTGTAAAGCGCACATTCACCCATAGGTCTCTTGGCGCTGAATAACAGATGTTTATTGTTACCCAACTCAATGGTACTCATTTTATCAACCTCAGATGGATGAAAGGCTGAGTGGACCCGCTGGGATTTGAACCTGTGACCATGAGATCGAACACATGCCCCTGCAGTGGATACAATAGTCCACTGAGCCACCAGACCCGGCTTAGTATTAGCTGTGTACTGCTCTCCCCTCTAAAGTCACCCCTAAATAGTAGAACCCATAAAATGCATGACACATTAGGCCACCACCCACACACCAAAACTTCTCTCTCTTCCTAAAATGAGCTGGGATAGTAGTCAACCCCACCCATATCTGTGAGTAGACACTGGGTTTTCGTGTAAGAACTAATTTGCCATCTAACAGGCCTAAACAGAGAAGACGCTATAGGAAACAATGTTTTAGAGCTTAGAAGGTGAAACAGCAATAACATTGTGCAACATGAAAGAAGATAGAGTCAGTGACAAATCCAAAACAGAGGCCAGCATAAATCAGCATAGTACTACCAAGACAAAGCCATTTACCAATTCAAGAAACCCATGCTTTTCTAATACAACACTAATGCAAATATTAAGTGTATCAAAGTTATATAAGATATAGGAAAGGTATGGATTATTATAAACCAACATCAGGGGGCGTGGCCAAGATGGCGACTCAATAGGACGTGTTGTCCCGTCGCTCCCGCCAGCGGCCCAGCTAAGCACCGGCGTTTCGCCGCTAAAAGCAGGCGGACCCCAGAGATTGGGTGCCTACATACCAGAGCCGACGCAGAGACAGCTGCGGAGGGGTGCGACTGCCGGGTTTCGCTCCTGCGACGTGGAGAGAGGCGACGGAGGCGGCCCTGCCAGGGTGCGGCCCAAAAGGTGAGCGGCCTTGCACTGGTGCGGTGGCGGCCGGGAAGGCGAGGCTCGAGGGCTGCGACGACTGCGGAGCAGAGGGAGCGAGCCGAGCTGCCTAATTGCCGGTGCCCGGAGTGCAACTGGCGACCCGTGGGCACCTCACTCCGGGCGGAGAACTAGCTGATCTCACTGAGGCGCAGCTGGCAGCGGCGCAGGGGAGGGCCCGCCCTCCAGCAGTGCGGCCTAGCAGCAGAGTGACGACCCAGAAGCCGAGTGACGGTTCGACAAGTCTGCGGAGCTCCGTCCACCTCGCCGCGACCCAGGCAAGTGATCTGCCCAGGGGAGAAAGTCGCAGTGTGCAATCGACACTGGGTGTGTGTGTGTGGAAAGGGGCAGCGGTTTCACCCAGAGACCTGAGCTGTGACTGGGCCCGGGACTGCATTGGCACTGTCGGGGGGAGACCTGACGGCGATTCCGCCTGGAGCCCCAAGGGGGTCTGGAGCCTTTCAGCATTCCAGGCGTGTGGCGGAGAGCGCTGGGTTCACGAGGTTTACGGCAATGAGCTCTGCCAGGCGCTGAGGCCCACTCCTGCCCCCTGGACTGCGGAGCCCGCCGGCCCTCTGGGATCTAGAGGATAGGTGTACTTGCCGGTGCTTACAAGTGTCGCCAGAGACGCCGCGACCTCCAGAGCCGCCGGCCTGCCGCCAGACGGACGCTTAGCCGCCCTCCGCTGGGGGGCGGGGGGGACCCCCTGGAGTTTAGCAGCAGCCATCCGGGCGCCCCGCAGAGACGGCCTGCAGCCGGAGGGCCAGCCTAGAGTCCTCGAGCCGTGGCGAGGACCGGGCGGGGCCGGATCGACGCGCGGTGCCTCGGAGAGGGGGCCGCAGGAAGATAGCAGGTCCCGGGACCCCTGCTCTACCCTCTGCTTCAATTCGCACGGGACCCATCGGTGCCCGCTCCGGCAGCCCGCGGAGACGCAGCATGTCCTCTTCCCGAGGACGGAGAGATAAAACCATCAAGGATTTATTTGCAAAGGCCCAGGGCAGGAACCAGGCGAGTGACACCTCTACGGGCACTGAACACGCTGCACAAATGAGCGGGGACGGCGGAGAACCCATTACTAAGGCCTTCCTGGAGTCCCTGTTTGTGTCGCTACGAGAAGACCTACAGACACTCAAGAGAGACCTCACGGCCGAAATCAAAGATGTCCGAAGGGACATGGACAGCATAGGTGAGAGGGTCGCTGAACTGGAGGAGAAAAGCGACGGGAGAGACACAGAGCTGACGACTCTTCAACAAGAGGTCATCCGAATCCACGACCAGCAGGTGGACCTCCAGTCCCACCTCGAGGACCTGGAGAACCGCTCTCGCCGCCATAACATCAGGATCCGGGGGGTGAAGGCCAACGAGGAAGCGGACGACATCTTCAAATACACCAGGGAACTCTTTAATCATATCCTGGGCAACCCACCAGATGCCCCCCTCACACTGGACAGGGCACATAGAGTGGGCCCACCGCGTCAGGCCGCAGCCCCGCCACCTGACATATTGGTCTGCGTGCAGGACTTTCGAACCAAAGAGGAAATCTTATAGAAGGCCCGACAGATGCACCCCCTGACATTCCAAGGGCAAAACCCTGTCCTGTACCAAGACTTGGCAGCACTTACTTTGCAAAAGAGATCCTTTAGGCCCATCACTTCGTACCTTCGTCAGCGCAACATTTCCTACAGCTGGGGTCACCCGTTTTTGCCTGATTTTCCGGATGGATGGCAAACTCTTCCAGCTCCGCGCCCTTTCGGAGGCCTGCCGGGCATTGACCCCCCGGCGGGGGAGAGCGGAGATGAAGGCCCTACTGCCCACGCAGAAGACACAAGACCTCGCTCGAGACAACAGGGTAGGCGACGCCGGCCTAAGCGGCCAGACACCGCAGAAATCTCAAAGGGACAGAAAGCAGCACTTGAGGCTCTGCCTCTGGAATTGGCAAAGACACAGCCGGACTGATGCTCAGCAGACCCACTGACCTTTCTTGATGTATCCCTTTCGTAAGCGAGCGGCTGGCGGGAGGGCGGAGGGACGCCCCTGGCCACGATATGTCCCCCATGAAAACTCTACTCCCATCATCCGAGGAAGATGGACTATGTTATTGTTCTCACTATCTTTATTTTTCATTTCTGCCCTATGTAGCAGGGCTTCATTTGGTTATTTGTTTGGGGTTGTTTTTGGGGTGTTCTGGGGTCCCTTGTCCACCTTTTTTAAATGGCAATCTCCCCTCGCATAGGACGAGCTTTCTAGTACTACCACTAGCTCCCAACGAGCTGAGCATTGGATTCTGGACTTTGTCCTTGGCCCTAGCCACCCCCATCTGGATACATGGCCCCCACCACACTTAAGTTACTCACCCTGAATGTGAGGGGGCTTAACAATCCAGTTAAGCGCAAAGCAGTCCTGTCTTGCCTGGAAAATACTAAGGCAGATATATGCTTTCTACAGGAAACGCACCTCTTACCTAAAGATACCCATCACCTCAAATCTCGCATATTCCCAACTCAGCTGTTCTCGTCTGGCTCTACCAAAACAGCGGGAGTGGCCATACTTGTTGCCCAGGGGTTTCAGGGGGAGGTCCTACACAAGGAAGCTGAAATTAAGGGGCGACTCCTCACCTATTGTTTCACCCTTGGGGGTATCACATTCATGGTGGGCTCAGTGTACGCCCCGAATGAGGGTCAGGAAAGGTTTTTGCACACAGCGCTCACCGAAGCGACAGCCACGACGGAACGACGGATCCTACTGGGGGGTGACCTGAATTTGGTCTTTGATAATGACGCAGACAGATCATGTCACCGCACAGGGCAGACAGGTGCACTCTCGACGGCAGGGTTGGTGCGCTTGCAGGACTTGGGCCTCACAGACTTGTGGCGCTGCTTCCACCCCCAAAGCCGTGAATATTCTTACTACTCGAATGCGCACAAAACGTACGCTAGACTCGACTATCTGCTAGCATCAACACCCCTGCATGCCCTGGCGACAGCGGTAGAGATAGGAGTAGCTTCTTTATCTGACCACGCTCCGGTTATCGCCACTTTTACCTTCCCACCCCTGCAGCGACCCTCGCGACACTGGCGCCTCTGCGATACTCTTTTACACCGTGCAACAGTAATAGAACAGTTACAGTGCTTAATAAAGGATTATCTCTCTCATAACGATAATAACGACACCTCCCGCTCCACACAATGGGCAGCACTCAAAGCGGTCATACGCGGGGAACTGGTAGCCATCTCCGCGGCAGAAAATGCAGAGCGCAAGCGCAAGAGGGAAGACCTTACTCAGAAAACTAGGGAGCTCGAACAGATGCATCAACGGACGGGGGCGCCGCGGGTTTGGCGTCAATTGAAAGCCGCGCGACATCAACTCGCGGCCCTAGACCAAGACAGGGCAGAGTATGCAGCCCTCCGGCTGCGGCACGCCTATTACAAAGAGGGGGATAGATGTGGACGCCTACTCGCCCACAATCTGCGGGAGACTAGACAGAGGCGGGGAGTCCGGGAGATCCAGCGGGGGGATGGTCGGCGAGTCTCGGAGGACTCTGAGGTTGCCGAGGCGTTTCGGGACTTTTATGCCCGTCTGTATGCCAGCTCGACGCTATCCACTGCTGACGTCGCAGCCTATCTCGCGACTGCGGACCTACCCTCTCTGACTACGGCCCAGGCTGACCACCTCGACGGAGACATAAGAATAGAAGAGGTTATAGCGGCCATTTCACGCCTTAAGCCGGCCAAGGCCCCGGGGCCAGACGGCTTTTCCGCAGCATTCTACAAAACATTCTGTACACTGGTAGCCCCGATTCTCACTAAGCTTTTTCATTCATTCTCCGAACCCGGAGCGATACCGGGTAAAATGCTAGAAGCTTCCATAGTGGTTATCCCGAAATCGGGAAGGGGCAAGACTACATGCGGAGCTTACCGCCCCATATCCCTCCTCAACGTGGATATTAAATTAAGCTCTATACTGGGATACTGGCTGCTCGCCTCGCGCCTCACATGCCCGTCCTGATTGACCCCGATCAGGCAGGCTTCATACCTCAGCGCCAGACTAGCGATAATATGAAGCGGGCACTCCACCTTATAGAGAAAGCCTCCCGGACACAGGGGGAATATATGCTGCTCACTATCGACGCCGAAAAGGCCTTTGATAGGGTCCATTGGCCGTACCTAGAGCAGGTTCTCGAACGAGTGGGGATAGGGGAGAGATTCCGAACACGCATCTTGAACTGCTATCGATTTCCAACAGCCACAGTGCGCGTCAATGGCTACACGTCATCCCGGTTCCCCATTGAGAGGGGTACGAGACAGGGGTGTCCCTTGTCCCCCCTTCTCTTTGCATTTTATATGGAGCCTTTGGCCCACCACTTTCGACATAACCCGGCGATAACGGTGATTAAATTTGGGGGCGATATCCACACGATTGGTCTGTATGCAGACGATGTTCTGATCTCGTTGGCAAACCCAATTCCTGCACTACCAGCGTGCCTTACAGAACTAGAGGCTTTTGCGCTAGCCTCGGGGTTCAAGGTGAATATGGACAAATCGATGGCGCTCGACCTCTCTCTGAAGCCATCTACCCGCGCACACCTCCAGGAACGCCACCCCATTCAATGGGCGACAGGCTCCGTTCCTTATTTGGGGATCCAGCTAGCTCCCTCCCTACCAACCATAGTGACTACTAACTACACACAGTTGCGGGCGAAAGTTCGCCAAGAACTGAACCAATGGAAGCATTACCCCCTCTCATGGCTCGGCAAAATAGCAGCAGTCAAGATGACTATACTGCCCCAGGTCCTGTACCTGTTCCAAACCCTGCCTCTCCATCCCCCGAAGGGGTGGATACAACAAACGCAGTCCGAACTCGCACAATTCATCTGGAACGGTCGCAAGCCACGGATGAAACAAGCATTGGCGGTGCTCCCACCGGAGGAGGGGGGCCTTGGTATCCCCGACCTCCAGCTATACTTCCAAGCGTCACAACTGCGTCATTTAGTGGAATGGAGCAGGCTGGAGTCGGGTAAGCACTGGTTGTTCCAGGACCAGGCAGTAGCTGCCAGGCCCTTGCAGGGGGTCCCCTTCCTTCGGCAGGTGCACAGACCACCCAACTTGTATGCGTCCTCTATCACCCGGGCCACCCTTGACACATGGGACCGCACCAACCTCAAACATAATTTAACTTCCTTCCCTTCGCCACTTACTCCTCTGCTGGACAACCCCGATTTCCAGCCAGGCATGGATGCGGCTGCCTTCACACGGTGGAGGACCACAGAATGCCGCTCCCTGGGCCACCTCTTCGACATCGACGGGATCATACCATTTCACCAACTCAGGTTAGAGTATGGGTTACCTGAAACTGAACGACTCCGATATCTTCAGATTCGGCGCTGGGCATTACACACCCAGGTTAGACCGGCCGCCTGTAGGCACCTCTCCGCTTATGAGAAATGGCTCTTCACCCGCACATCGGAATAAAAACTCATTTCGGATCTATACAAGATGTTGCTCCTTCGGAACACGCACATGTATAATGCCAGTCGCGCGAGATGGGAAAGGGAGCTGGGCAGAACACTTAGCCACAAGGAATGGGAGGGGGTGTATTATAGAGCCCGCCATTCGGCATATCATACGGGACTGACTGAAACCCTTACCAAACTGGCTACTTATTGGTCTTACACCCCCGAACGCTTACACTCCATGGATCCTTCCCAGGGGGTGGAATGCTGGCGGGGATGCGGGAGCCAGGGACCCTGGTACACCTATTGTGGGAATGTGACTCGCTCCAGCCATATTGGGCTCAAGTGCTTGATGAAGTGGACAAGCACCTCGACACACAAATACCGCGCTTTCCCGCATATGTCCTTTTAGGTCTCCCGAACCCTTTGACATACCCGCTAAAATCCCGTAGAGGCCGCCTGATTGCAATAGCACTGGGTTCGGCAGTACAAAACATCCTAACACATTGGCGCACTTCTCAGATCACCACTTTAACGGGTTGGCTATATCTCCTTTGGCATGTTTTGGGAATGGAAAAGCTGACTTTGACACTAGCGGGGAAAGGATCCGTGTTCAATGAACTATGGCAACCATTCCTGTCCCTTCTTTCTTCTGAATTCAGGGAAATCACCTGCCCCAGGTACCTCCACCTCTTGCGGCTCTCTGAAACGCACTTGACAGGGTCTTGACACCTTAGTTTAAATGATGGGACCAGGATTCCGTTCATATTTATTTCTCTAGTGGACAAGGGACGGGGTGGGGGGTGGAGGGGGGGGGGTTAGCATAAGTTTCCTTTTGGGTCATGTTATGTTCGATCTTTTTGCTCTCTGTTTTATTATATGTTCTAGTCTCCTCGCTCTGGCGTACGCCAATTGCGTGCCGATGGCTTTGATATTGCCCTTGAAATGCCAAACATGTTGTTTGTTGGAAAATTCAATAAAAGATTTAAACCATAAACCAATATCAAAGTCAGGATTCTTTTGGCAAATGATTTCTCAATAGGGTGCAAGTTATAAAAAGAATAGTACATATCAGCTACCACTGAAAACTTTCAGGATGTCCCATTAGCAAAGGTATAGGGGATGGTGTGGGTGACTTTGTGTTTTGTCCCTCATTGGGAGAGGTTTAGCATTACTTACTCTACATAGCCACCACCAAGTGTGAAATCTGTTGATAGTGGAAATAGATTACAGCATATTAGAACATTGGAATGTTTGGAGCTCCGGGCTTCTAATGACCGGAAGAAGCCCGGAGCTCCAACATTCCAATGTTTGTTCACAACTATTGCGTGAACAAAAGGCCTCACGGAGCCGGAGGGGGTTTCAATCCCCTCGGGCTCCGTGAGGTCTTTGTTTTCCAAATTAGAACTTTCTGCCCTCTAGGGGCGGAATGTTCTAATAGCCTTACAGCCCTCTGTAATGGGCCCTAGTGGCCAATAAAGGCCTTCAATGCTAGAAAGGGTCTTTAATGACCAGTAGAGCACGCTACGGTGGCCTCTAATAGATCTCACAACTGAACGAAGAGGGTTATGAAATCATTCAATGGATGGGTTGGAGAGAGAGAGGGGGGGGGGAGAGGGAGGAAGGGAGGGAGGAAGGGATACTGTAATCAGCCACTCCCATGGACATTGGTGTGGCACATATGTCATGGAAGGAAACCGCTATGTTAACATAATTCAAACATTCTTTAGCAGCCCAAGTTAAATGCCTTGGCTGGAATGCAACATGGGAAGGACACACACAGTTCAACTATACTTATAAGTAAAAGTAATACGGCATACAAATGCTGTAACTGCATTCCATCATCGCCTGTCTTGGCGGTAGGGCTAATCCATAGAGCGGAAGCACCATGGAAGTTTCTTGCAGAAGAGAAGGCCTTTTGAATGAGAAATGAAAAGGACAATATTTGAGAGTTGACGTAAACAGAGGGTCATATTTACTAGAAACTGGCAGAGCGTGGTGTTATGCTAAAATTGGCAACGCAGCACTCCGTCAGTTTCAAAACTCAGGGATGTGCCGAATTTACAAGAATGCGGTGCACCCCTGCGTTTCCCCTAGTGATGGCGCTACAGAAGCTGCCTAGCTCCAGCGCAGGTACCCTTGCCCCATATTGCAAGGGTGCCTGCGCTGCAGGGGTGATTCTTTATGTGCACGAAGGGATACCTTCCTGCACATAAACAATCTTTACAGTCGATTTGCTGTTTCTATGTGTGCTGCAGAATGCAGGACACATGGAAAGAGCACAATACTAAAAGAAATGGAACATTTCTCCTCGTATCACCTGCTTAAGACCAGGTATTCCCTGGCAATATTTTTTGCGCTGCCCCATACCTTGTAAATATGGGGCAGCGTCAAAAAGCAATAGGTGTTGCGGCGGAACGCCCACAGCAACACCCACTGCACGCCCCTTTCAAGCTAAGTGCTGCATGAATAAGGGCATTATTTACAAGGCGGCGTTAAACCACGTTAAGTGGCTTAACGCTGCCTTCTAAATAAGGCGAAGGACTTAAAGCCACCACAACGTCGGAAAAAGAGATGTTCTGGTGGTGTTAACTCCTTGTAAATATGCCCAGGGTGTGTAAGGTTTCAGAGTAAGGAGCCATGCTACAGCCCTGAGAGATACCTGCTTTTGTTTTGGAAGGGTGGTGCAATTGTTGACCCAGGCATGATTCCGAATTCTCCCTGCCCAGAAAATGGTGCAGGAGGTACACCACATTGCACACCCTGGCAGACAAAAATTGAGAGTTTGATGCCAGTGCTCTTTCCAGTGGTGGCGACATACTTCTCACTGGATGCTTTCTTGACAGGAGCCTCCTTCTTAGGTGCGATTTCACTAGCTTCTGTCTGATTAACAATTTAGCAGAAGGCTCTGGTATCAACTAATTCACAGACTTCTCTCCATCTCAGTCTCGTCCACCTTTATGTGATAAAAAATAAGAAGAAAAGCAGTCAAAGACTAGGCAATTCTAGTGCATGCAGTATAAGTCATCATAATATGTAAACATTATATATTAGTGTAAAGTGATTGTTTTATCAGGCACTAGACAAACATCAATGAAAAACTGATACTACACATAATTTTTTGAAAGGTCTGGATAACACCACTGGAAAAAAACATCCACAGATGCTGCTGTTCGAAAGAAAGAAATAATAAATCTCTGGTGCCTCTCTAATGTCCATGGGGCTTTCTGAGAGCCCCCTGGGCACTGGCAGCTGTGGATTAAAAGACTGGCAAATGTGGATTAAAATTATTATATTTAGTAATTATGGCCGAGGTGTCTCATCAACGTGGCAGAAAATGTCAAAATAATTGTCAAAATAATTTCTAACAAATAGAAACTAATATCTGGTACCCCACTAGGGACCTCTATGAGAGCGAGGCGGAAGCTGGCAACATTTGATTACATGAATTTAAAAATTGAGCATGGCTGAGTGCCGAATTAACACTGAAGAAAATGGCAAAGAACATTTCTACAAAAATCGGAAATAGTATCTGGTGTCCTTCCAGGGCACCTTGGGACTCCCATGAACACTAGGAATAGGTAGAAAAAAATGTATGTATTACATTACATTAAAAAATAGTGATTAATACACACACCACAAAGTGCACAAAAGTACAATAACAGAATATATATATATATATATATATATATTTTTTTTATTTTTATTTTTATTTTTTTTTGGAATCGTTTAAATATAGCGGGTTTTTATCCTTGTCAGCGATGTAAAGCCTGTAAACAGAGTAGTAAAGTTGTAAATTATCCAGGTAGGCCAGGGGATCCGAGGCCCATCCGTAAGATTGAGAAATTTTCGAACTGCAACTCCGATTTTACAGTCTACTGTCTAATATGCCCATGTTCCAAGCGCTACATTGGTAGTACTATTCATCCAACAAAAAAACGCGTTTTGGAACATATGCGAGCCATCACTAATAAAGACGCTACGTACCCTGTTGCGCGTCATTTTGAAAAATTCCATCAAAGCAACAGGGACCTCCTTAGATTTTATTGTATTGATCAGATCAATAAAAAGGAGAGAGGTGGCAACAGAGTGCAGCAGTTACGCATCTTGGAATCTAAATATATCATTGACCTTCAAACCAAGATGCCGATTGGACTGAATAATGATGAGGAGATGTGGGTACATTTGGGGTAAAACAATAAACAAAATATAAAAATAAAAATGAAAACCAAAAAAGATGAAGAGATATCCTTAGATGAATAACAATCTTAAAATCTAGCTGCTTTCCAATCCAATACTTCATTGGCTCCCATAGTATAACCCTTTTTTTAAATTGCCCATACAGGGCACAATTATGTTTATATACTGATGACAATGGCTCTTATATTATACACAAGGCGTAAATAGTCTCCCATTCTTTTAGTAATTTGAATTTATTCATTAAATGTAAAAAATGTTTTAAAAGAATTGTTGAGACACTTATGAACATGTGTGTATATATATGAATTTATAAAGAAATAATTTTTTAGAGCAATAATATATGTTTTTAGTAATTGTGATATAGATGGATTTGATTATAGTACAATTCTGAAATGTAATAACATGTATTTATTTGTCATCATATTGGGTTTTATAGCGTAATTTGCACAGCACTTAGCACTTTGGGATTAGGCACTGTTTATTTTAACATGTTTTAAGATGGCCGCCATGAAATGGTGTAAGTCCATCTTTTGTTTTTCACTTTTAGTCACGTGATAGATGATGTATTTTAAAAGAATTGCGTGAATGAAAAACTAACCGACATTGAGGAAGCCGTGTGGCGAAACGCGTCTGTTGGAGGGAGGTTCTTTGCACAATAAAGCATTTTACAACGAACTCCGTGAGTGCTGTCCATTGTGGTCACGAATAGGTGTGCCTGGTCTGCAGCAGTAACGAGCGGTTCACCACCGCTGGATTTAGCACCCGGGGAAGTAAGGAGCGACGGCGGTGACGTTCTGTGTTTCAAATTCAATTGACCGCCAGCCCGGGGACTCTACATGGACAACGAAGTAACTGTTGTGAACGCATGACGGTTCTACAACTTGCATCCGCTTGGACCATAGACGGCGTGGTTTTCCTGCCGGGGATAGATGCACCGCGGACTCCGAGCGGCTGCCCGGGCACTGCGATGCTGAGTTGCCGGTGAGTGAGCCTCGCTGTTTTCGTTCAAGCAATTAACAATAATAATATAAACAGAGTCTCTATCCCGAGGAGGAGTATTATTTTGTGCAAAGGCCTCCCAGGTGTTGCTGAATTTACAGACAAACTTACAGAACTGTGCTATTTAAAGTTTCAGAATAAATATGTCAAATCTACGGGAGCGAGAGGAAGCAGCTAAGGATATTTTTAAACCAGGAATAGGAACGAAACAACTACAACCCCTGGCAGGTGCGACGGGAGGGTCTCCCCCATCTAATCTTGTGATTTTATTTCAATCTCTGGCGAAAGCCCATGAAAGGGAGCTACGAAAATGGTGGGAGGCTACCTCACTGCAGCGGTATATAGATTATGACCGCATACCAAGAGGACTGCGTATTTTTACAGTGCCGTCCTATGAGAATCCCGACCCTTTATTATTAAAGGAGTGGGCAGATCACACAACGGAGTCGGCAAAGGGAATGGTTAAAATACTTATCAAATATGCCTGGAGTGATCATGAGAAGGCTACAGCAGAGATCAAGAAATTGGAGGAACTCATAAACAAAGAAAAGGATACAAAACGCAGCGATGAATTGAGAAATACAATGATGACACGTCTGAAAGACTATGAGGCAATAATAAGACGCCGCAAACAGTCTAAATTTCAGAGGGACGAGCAGGACTATTTAACAGGTCGCGTTTTAACATTTGCCCGGAAATATGATGCGCCACGAAAGGCCCTGAAACAACTAGGAGGAAATCCTACAACAAATAAGGATACTTCAGAATCAGAAGTGGAAACTTCGGATGGGGAACAAACGGCCAACACGCACCAAGGAGAGGCGAGTCTTGAATCCCCTTTTTTTCAAGAATATCAGCTAATAAGGGAGATACGTCAGAGACCGGCACTACGCACCCACCCCCACAACAAATAAAAACAAAGAATACAAAAGGCGGAAAACAAGGAGAAGTAGGAGGCGTGGGAGAAGATGCCCCAACACCAAGAATGACACGCAGCAGGGGCAAAAGGGGCAAATGGTAAATGAAATTGGAGAACAAACAGTGATCAATCTCTCAAATAGAGTGTTATCTCATGATGAGATTAAAATCTTGCAAATGGGTCCAACCTTCTGTCCGACTTCAGGATATAATTATGTTGAGACTCGGATAGACCTTTTTAAATATATCAGGAAGTTGAAATTACGAAAAATATTTCTTCTTCATCCTGAAAAAGGATCAAGTGGGATACAAATTGAAGAACAAAATCATGATGAAATAGATCTGGAATCATTGACAGGTCATGATCTTCAGACATTATTAACATTGCAAAGTCTTGATACCTCCGCAAATGAAACAGATATTAACATTGAGGAATATCTAGATAGTATTGGTATTTCTCAAACTGGAGGTCACAGTCCTTTTAAAAGAAAATCAAAAACAATCCCACAGACTCCCTTCGATGCTATTGATGTTTTTAATGAAGCAGTCATCACAGACTTAAAAAACTTGGCTAAACAGAGTATCAAGAAAGATCGACATTATAATTTACCGAGGAAACAATGGGAGGCCTTGAAAACATTGAGGGAAGATACCAGTATTGAGATAAAACCCTCTGATAAAGGGGGGAATATGGTTGTTTTTAATAAACAGGATTATCAAAAAGAGGCCATGAGACAACTGGGAGATAAAGAATGTTACAGTCCTATACAACGGAAAGACTATTTGATATGTATTAGTACCTATCACAAGTTATTATTGGACTGGAAAAATGATGGGATGCTGGGGCAAGACGAATATTTGTTTTTATATTGTGACATGCCAATTTTGCCCACTTTTTATCACCTACCTAAGGTGCACAAAGATTTGTGTAATCCACCAGGTAGGCCCATTGTTGCCTCTATAGGCAGTCTTCTAGAAAATACTGCCATATATATTGATTCTTTCCTGGCACCTCTAGTTAGAGATCTGGCTTCCTATATAAAAGATACCCAAGATTTTTTGAGACTGGTTGATGGAATTGTATGGGATGATGATATGTTGTTAATTACACTAGACATAACAAGCCTATATACATGCATCAAACATGTAGATGGTTTAAAAGCTGTGGAGTGGTTCCTTAACAAAAGACAGCTTAAATTCCAAAAACATAACAAGATGCTGTTAGACATGATCCATTTCAGTTTACATAATAATATGTTTACCTTTGCAGGCCAGATTTACCATCAGCAACGCGGAACCGCGATGGGTACGTGCTTCGCCCCCAGCTACGCAAATCTATTCGTGGGCTGGTGGGAGAAGCACGTAACCTGAGGAGAGACACAAGATTCTTGGATGGGAAATATGATATTATGGGTTAGGTATATCGACGACCTTTTTATTATTTGGCGGGGCAGCCGCTCCTCGGCTGAGGAGTATGTTGCTTCACTAGATAATGATGAACTAAATTTGAAATTTACAAGCTGTATAAGTGATAAGTCGGTTACCTACCTAGATGTTGAAGTCTATACTGAAAATTCTACCTTGTTAACCCGCTTGTATAGAAAACCTACAGCGGGTAATGTAGTTTTACATGCAGGTAGCCATCATCCTAAAAGCCTCATAAAAAACATACCATTTGGAGAACTATTGCGGCTTAAACGGAACTGTACTACGGAGCAGAGCTACAAGGAAGCCAAAGATCAGGCTTTAGACCGCTTTAGGCTAAGAGGCTATGGAAATGCAGACCTGAATTTAGCAGAAAGTAGGGTTGATAAGATCAATAGAAGGGATTTAGTAGTAGCAAAATGTCCTAAAATGGTAAAAGAAAAAGAAAATGTGGGCATAATAAGAATGATAACAAGCTACAACGAAAAATCAAGTGATATTCTACAGATCTTTAAAAGAAATTGGCATATCCTGCAGACAGATAACATCTTAAAGAATAATCTCCCAAGTCGACCAATGGTCACATATAAACGATGCCAATCAGTGGGTGACCATCTGATTCACAGTCATTTTAATCAAACCCCAAACCCTTGAATCGTTTAAATATAGCGGGTTTTTATCCTTGTCAGCGATGTAAAGCCTGTAAACAGAGTAGTAAAGTTGTAAATTATCCAGGTAGGCCAGGGGATCCGAGGCCCATCCGGAAGATTGAGAAATTTTTGAACTGCAACTCCGATTTTACAGTCTACTGTCTAATATGCCCATGTTCCAAGCGCTACATTGGTAGTACTATTCATCCAACAAAAAACGCGTTTTGGAACATATGCGAGCCATCACTAATAAAGACGCTACGTACCCTGTTGCGCGTCATTTTGAAAAATTCCATCAAAGCAACAGGGACCTCCTTAGATGTTATTGTATTGATCAGATCAATAAAAAGGAGAGAGGTGGCAACAGAGTGCAGCAGTTACGCATCTTGGAATCTAAATATATCATTGACCTTCAAACCAAGATGCCGATTGGACTGAATAATGATGAGGAGATGTGGGTACATTTGGGGTAAAACAATAAACAAAATATAAAAATAAAAATGAAAACCAAAAAAGATGAAGAGATATCCTTAGATGAATAACAATCTTAAAATCTAGCTGCTTTCCAATCCAATACTTCATTGGCTCCCATAGTATAACCCTTTTTTAAATTGCCCATACAGGGCACAATTATGTTTATATACTGATGACAATGGCTCTTATATTATACACAAGGCGTAAATAGTCTCCCATTCTTTTAGTAATTTGAATTTATTCATTAAATGTTAAAAAATGTTTTAAAAGAATTGTTGAGACACTTATGAACATGTGTGTATATATATGAATTTATAAAGAAATAATTTTTTAGAGCAATAATATATGTTTTTAGTAATTGTGATATAGATGGATTTGATTATAGTACAATTCTGAAATGTAATAACATGTATTTATTTGTCATATTGGGTTTTATAGCGTAATTTGCACAGCACTTAGCACTTTGGGATTAGGCATTGTTTATTTTAACATGTTTTAAGATGGCCGCCATGAAATGGTGTAAGTCCATCTTTTGTTTTTCACTTTTAGTCACGTGATAGATGATGTATTTTAAAAGAATTGCGTGAATGAAAAACTAACCGACATTGAGGAAGCCGTGTGGCGAAACGCGTCTGTTGGAGGGAGGTTCTTTGCACAATAAAGCATTTTACAACGAACTCCGTGAGTGCTGTCCATTGTGGTCACGAATAGGTGTGCCTGGTCTGCAGCCATATATATATATATGTATATATATATATATGCGCCAATCTCCTCCACTCACTGGCTTGTTTTCCTCGCCGAGATAGAAGCACGGACACCGATTTATGTGCAAAATAGTGCTTTATTGTTTCCCTTCAGCAGTTGCCGGCCACAACGCGTTTCAGCCCCGGAGGGCCTTGATCACATGACGCGCCCACAGAAATGCTACCATCTTTTTATGTCTTTTTTCCATTGCTTTGTTAAAGTGACAAGTGCATATATTACTATCAGTCATAGATAACAAGAACAGACTCATTTACACACATGGGAATCATTAGTTAGTTTTTACTATTTAAATATCTTCATGTTGCGTTGTTATTAACGGCAAATGGAATCACTTAATTTGTTTTCCACATTACACTCTATAATGATTGAGTCATAATTAAAATCAAAGTATAAATACTTTTACTAAAATTTAAATAACACAATATAACATTATAAAAGCCCTAAAATATCTAAAACAACAATATGGTTGGGATTCATAGAATATTTATTTCTCCTTTTAATCCTCCCTTTTCCATGAATCTAATTGTGTTCATACCATATGTAATGTGCAAATTTGCTATTCTGTTCTGTAAACATTTACTATGTAAACCTATTGACTGATCAAAAGTGCAAAGTGCTTAAATATTAAAATTGTATATCCCTTTACCTAAAATTGTGAAATGAAAATTATTGTGTTGAAAATTAGTGACTAATGATACCTTAAAACTATGCTAAAAAAAAATTGTTTCGGAAGGGGTTTACGGCATAATTCCTGTCTGATGTCTGTCCTGTCTGATGAAAGTTTACCCTTGTTAGTCCTGGTTTCAATACCTACTGGCAACTAATGGTTCACTTCTCAATTTAAAGTGCTTATAGACAGGTGTATAAATCCTCCGTTGCGTTTAGATATATATATATATTATCTACTGGCGGTTGCCAGTAGATAGTTATAGTTAGGACCTATTTTCCATAGGAAATCCGCAACATTCTATTTGAAATAACTTTGGCGCCGGTTGACGAATCTTCGCGGAATTCTCAAAACTCTTGGGGCGCTCCGCTCCGCTCCTATCCTGAAAGTTTCGGGGTGATTCGGCAAGCGGGGGCCAAGAAAAAAGGGGGGTCCCAAAACGTGTTTTCTCCATGTTAATTCCCATAGGAAATTTTAGACACGGCTACAGCCCGAACTGCTGAACGGAATTACACCAAATTCGGCAAAAAGGTAGCGCTTGGTTCAGAAAGCGACCTTTTTTTTAAATGGTGTAAATCCGTTCAGTAGTTGCGGAGAAATTGAAAAAATAAGAGTCAAAAAATCAATTTCCCATAGGAAATTTTAGTCGCAGCTACAGCCTGAACTGCTGAACGGAATTACACCAACTTTGGCAAAAAGGTAGCCCTTGGTTCAGAGTCGTGCCTTTTGGTTAAATGGTGTAAATCCGTTCAGTAGTTCCTGAGAAAATCAAAAGTAAAATCACATATATATCTGGGCGGAGCCTAACCACACATGTCATTGTGAGATCTGATTGGCTGTCAGCACTTCATCCTGGAATTGCTGGCAGCCATCTTGGGACCAATATACATGATAGTACCCCATTGAAATGCATTGTAGTGAATCAAAGATTTTGAGGGTTACCAAAAGGAGAACTATAAAGGGTGATAACAGACTTTAGTTACATTAGAATTCATTTGTTGATGGTACCATACTAATTTCAGGAATTGTGGTGTGTTCTAAGGTGATTTTACCCAGTGAAAAACCTTCTGCTGGGATATCATGAATCATGTTTGAGAGAAAACTATTTTCACATGCTTGTCCCATAGAGTTTTGGAAGGTGCTCCAGAAGCTAAAATGAGAGCATATTTTCTGTAAATTCACATTATCTTTCTCAGTCATGTGAGAATGAAGTCTGACATTCTCAGTAAAACATGTACATCCAACAAGGGCAGAGACTGTCAGTTGATTCCTTTGTGTTCTACTGCAGCTTCCCAGAGTGTTCTAAAGAACAACTAGAGTGCTAACCGCCTTACTTATGACAAAATTATGGCACACCTGAAGCCATCTTGATTGGAATAAACTGGTAACTCTTAAAACATTTAATTTAAAAAGGAACAAAATGAGGGGGTTCATTTTGTCATAGAAATTATGGTTAGTGCTGTAGAAAAAAAAATTAGGACATGTTTTAAGTGAGATCTCAACTATCTTCCTGTTATATTTCAACAGGAGCAGCCTGCCAGTTGATTCCTTTGTGTTCTACTGCAGCTTCCCAGAGTGTTCCAAAGAACAACTAGAGCGCTAACAGCCTTACTTATGACAAAAATATGGCACACCTGAAGCCATCTTGATTGGAATAAACTGGTAACACTTAAAACATTTAATTTAAAAAGGAACAAAATGAGGGTTCATTTTGCCATAGAAATGAACAACATTCCCAGCATGACCCCCTACACTACACAAGCACCACTGCACTACCCTAAACCCTAAAACACTACCCCCAGCACGACCCCTTCACTACCTAAACACAACTGCACTACCCTAAACCCTAAAACACTACCTCCAGCACGACCCCCTACACTACACAAACACCACTGCACTAACATAAACCCTAAAACACTACCCCCAGCATGACCCCTACCCAAACACCACTGCACTACCCTAAACCATAAAACACTACCCCCAGCACGACCCCCTACACTACCCAAACACCACTGCCATACCCTAAACCCTAAAACACTACCCCCAGCATGAACCCCTACACTACCCAAACACCACTGCACTACCCTAAACCCTAAAACACTACCCCCAGCACTACACCCTACACTACACAAACACCATTGCACTACCCTAAACCCTAAAACACTACCCCAGCACTACCCCCTACACTACCCAAACACCACTGCACTAACATAAACCCTAAAACACTACCCCCAGCACAACCCCCTACACTACACAAACACCACTGCACTACCCTAAACCCTAAACCACTACCCCCAGCACGACTCCTACACTACCCAAACACCACTGCACTACCCTAAACCCTAAATCTACCCCCAGCACGACCCCTACACTACCCAAACACCACTGCACTACCCCAAACCATAAAACACTACCCCCAGCATGACCCCTACACTACACAAACACCACTGCACTACCCTAAACCCTAACACACTACCACCAGCATGACCCCCTACACTACTCAAACACCACTGCACTACTCTAAACCCTAAAACACTACCCCAGCACGACCCCCTACACCACCCAAACACCACTGCACTACCCTAAATCCAAAAACACTACCCCCAGCACGACCCCCTACACTACCCAAACACCACTGCACGACCCTAAACCCTAAAACATGACCCCTACACTACACAAACACCACTGCACTACCCTAAACCCTAAAACACTAGAACCCAGCACGACCCCTACAGTACACCAACACCACTGCACTACCCTAAACCCTAAAACACTACCCCTACACTACACAAACACCACTGCACTACCCTAAACCCTAAAACACTACCCCCAGCACGACCCCCTACACTACACAAACACCACTGCACTACCGTAAACCCAAAACACTACCCCAGCACTACCCCTATACTACCCAAACACCACTGCACTACCCTAAACCCTAAACCACTACCCCCAGCATGACCCCTACACTACACAAACACCACTGCACTACCCTAAACCCATAAACACTACCCCCAGCACGACCCCCTACACTACCCAAACACCACTGCACTACCCTAAACGCTAAAACACTACCCCCAGCATGACTCCCTACACTACACAAACACCACTGGACTACCCTAAACCCTAAAACACTACCCCCAGCATGACTCCCTACACTACCCAAACACCACTGCACTACACTAAACCCTAAATCTACCCCCAGCATGACCTCCCACACTACACAAACACCACTGCACTACCCTAACCCCTAAAACACTACCCCCAGCATGACCCCTACACTACCCAAACACCACTGCACTACCCTAAACCCTAAAACACTAACCCCAGCATGACCCCATACACTACCCAAACACCACTGCACTACCCTATACCCTAAAACACGACCCCCTACACTACACAAACATAACTGCACTACCCTAAACCCTAAAACACTACCCACAGCATGACCCATTAGGGTGAGAGGAGGTCTGCCACTCTATCACAAGGATGATGTCATCAGTGATGTCATTTGAGATGTCATCAGTGATGTCATGAGTGATGTCACTGACCATGTCATGAGTGATGTAATATGTGACGTCATCAGCAGTGCATTGCGGGCGCACGAGTTATAGTTAGCTGAACTAACTATAACGGGGGAATTTCTATGGTTTTGTACGAGTGAAATGTCCAACTAACTATAACGCCCCTGAAACATATGGTTTTTTCAGTGAATATATATATATATATATATATATATATATATATATATATTACAATGTAAGGATATCGTTATCCAATTAATGATTTCCTTTTATGAAATTGCTAACCATTTTAGGGTTTTAACAATTTTATCTAAAAACGTTTATCCAATAATATTTATTTGAAATGACTTGTTTATAAATGTTTTTAGTAGAGCATCTGTTTACAACATTCATAATTGCCAAACCAAACTTTATATGTATTGTTTGAGCTTGTTAATGTAGATCTTCTATGTCTATGATTGCATTGAGTTTTGCACGTAGCACTTGTCACTTTAAAAAGCAAAAAATGAAATCGCAGCATTATGTCATGTGATCAAGGCTCAACTCGAACCGAAACGCGTAATGGCGGCATCGGAATAAAGAAGGAATATTGAGCACTTACTTTGTGGTCCGTGTCCGTATGTGGCAGCAATCCAGGAAAGACAAACGGAATTCAGGATATATATATATATATATATATATATATATATATATATATATATATATCTCTATCTCTCTCACAGCTCCGAATAAATCCAGCACTCACAAGGGGTACAGGACAGAACTATATTTGTCCTTACAAGACGCTCAGACGCGTTTCGGCACAACTGCCTTTGTCAATGTCGGCCAGCATTGCGTTTTACTTCTCATTTATATCACGCTTTCAAAATCGTTACGACAATATTCATCGACATAGTTATAGGACTGCAAGTTCACTTTACTCGGCTTGAGTGATATTTTGGGCGCTATCTTGGAACATGTAAAACATTTGCAAAGCAATACATTTTGCCATTCAATGTCAGTAAAAGGTTGTCAACATGTTATATATTTCATATCATTTGTACATATACTCAATTATACGATGATTTTATCTATCTTATTGGTGGCAAATCTATGCAAAATTCATGTCGCCCTGGATGGGCTACCCCTGCTTAACGATTAGGCCCAATATGGGCTTGAGAACTCTACATACAGCTCTGGCGCTCCTTAAACACTCGTTTGACCTATGTGTCCAACCACATCTCGCTATCTATTCACTTATCTATTTACATTTTACAGGTGGATTGATAATTCTTCACTTTTATTCAGACCATTTGGTGCTTTCATTTGCATATCCAGTATATATCTGGATTCCAGTCGTCGAAGCCTCAACTCCCGGTTACCCCCCCTTATTTCACGTGGGACATGGTCCAAACAGAAGAATTGTAATAGGTTCCTGTTACTTTTATGGTGCAGCTCAAAGTGTCTGGCTACTGGGTAAGCGCTATTGCAGTTAACTAAAGCTCTCAAATGCTCCAATATCCGCATTTTCGTGGGATGAATAGTACTCCCCATGTAACGGAGTTTACAAGGGCAGACTAGACAGTACACTGTGTAGGGGGCATTGCAGTTCATCAGCTTATTGATCCCGTTTGGTTCTTTGAGACCAGGGAGTTCATAGGTAAGGACCCTGCTACTGTAGTACAATGGATTGGATTGGGGAAGCTACATAGCTTTTTGGAACAGATAAACACAGGAACGTCATGAAGACACCTAATTAAAAGGACTGACTATCTAGACCCTTTTAAATTTAAACAAAATAATATACAAATAGGTGGAATGTGTATCAAAATGTCACTAAGACAAGACGTTAAAGAATATAAGTATGTTCCAGTAAACTATCCCCAACTAAATACGTACACAATGTAATTGATGCAAATATAATCAATTGAACAAAGAAACACTGTAAATATTGTAAATATAATTGTAACACATCACACTGATATGTAAAACTACACATCCCATAATGCCTCATTGTGGGCACAAGGGAGTAGTAGTATAAATTAAAAATAATGGAAGGACTTCCCTAACCGTGAACAAGCCTTGATGGTGAAACGCGTTGGTGGCAGTGGTGAATAAAACCCTCTGAATCATAAAATACTGGAGTGCGACATCTTCTTGTTTGAAAAAATTACAGGGATTTGATTCCACCCAATCTTGATGTATGCACCGGATGGTGGAGCGCGCTGCTTGGATAAAGGAATCGATTTGTTTGTTCAAATTACTGGAAAGCAGCAGCGCCCGGTGGAATTCAAGCAATTACTGATGGTTCACAACTTGGCCTAAAACCAAAGTGCAACGAGTGCGAGCAACTGATGAAAAGGTGACTGCAGCTCATATAGCTGTGAATTTAAAGCACGCTACCCATGCGACAAAGTATCAAATCTAAAACCAACCTCAAAAATCGGAATTCGAGAGCTCGAGAATTAAACACTGCGGAATATTGCCACACAATTACTAGCGTGAAGCCGTGGTTGCTAAGTAAAGAAAACGAGGAAACGGGGTCGGAGGACACCGCCTACTCGCGCGTAAAGCACTGCAACGTGGCAGCGTTTGAATTGTATGCTAACAACAAGTAATGAAACTCTGCATTAACCAAGTGAGAGCGTGGGCATATATCTAATAGACTCGCAAGTTGTAGCCATAAATGTATACTTGCTGATTTATAGCGACACCGACATCAGCGGCATGAGGCTCTGAAAGTTGAACTGTTCTCAATCGGAGCCTGGAAAAGTAGCTGCCGGTATTACGAGGAAATAGTTCAACCACTGCCTGGGGAACGTTCTTTCTTCAATTGAAACTGCAACCTAAACTCAATATGACACTTTGGGACAAAAGCAATAAAAAGTGAAAACCAATATACCGTGAACCTATTGAGAAAAGATCGATGTCCTAACAAAAGACAGACGAATGTGATGAACACAGAAGAGGACATCAGCACATGAAAACTAACGTTTCTGAATAAAATTAACTATTGAATCTTATTAAATAAACAGCTGAATATAAATGGAAACAGGGAATGTGACAAAAACATTGGAATAATTACAAAGAAAATATACATTGGAACATAGATAGAAACAACTGAAAGAAGAAAAATATACTTACGTAGCAAATAAACATCAACCAGGTACCATAATAACATAACTAAACATACAAGAATCATTGACAGTAAGACATCAGAAAATGGAGCAGAGGGCAGCAAAATGATTGCAAAAGGCTGAAACTTTATTTACAAAGGACAGTAGAATTACCAGACCTGGTCAAACATAAAAAGGACCATCAAGAGAACCTGAAGCAAATGCGAAAAATGTGTTTTCTCAATTAGAACGTCACCTGAGGAAAGAAATCTCCAAGAGCTGGGAAATTATTACAATGGAGAAATATTTTTATAAGAATCATAAGCATTAAGAATCTTTAGCTTACCTAATCACCCCGAAACAAGATCGGAAATGCTGGAGGAGTGGGGGTTAAACAACATGGATTGTTCAAGGAATATGATGAGAATTATAATTAAATACTCCAAACAAGACATAGAAGAACTACATAAAACAATTGCCAGCATTGAAACACAAATAAAATCTTTAAAAAAGAATGAAGAGATAACGAAACTCAGAACAGAGATGGAATTGAGACTTGACAAACACGAAACGGAAATAGAAGAAAGGAAACATCGAAAATTTCTTAGAGATGAACGAGACTATGAAATTGGTACAATATTCACATTTGCAAAGAGGTTTGATGTCCTAAAAAAACAAATGAGACACAAGACAGGAATCGTAGTGGAATCAGACAACACAATCAGTGAATCGGACACAGATGCGAGTGAGGGCGAATTAAGTACCAATAGAATACCTAAAACGTCTTTTTTAGAGGAGATGAAATTATTATACATCGACCAACGACCAGGTGCGAGTCGTGGCAGAGGAAGAATGAGAGGACGTGGAAGAGGGTACTCAAATGCCCGATCTATAAGCCGCGCAAGAACCACAGAGGCAGAAGAGGAGGGAGACGGAAGAAGGGAGAATTATCCCCTCCGAAACCGACAGAAGAAAGACAAGAAAATAACAACTTAATTATAAATCTGTCAAAATTCGAACTAACCAAGGATCAAAAAACCCTTCCTAATAAAGGCCTCACTTTTTGCCCAGAGCAACACCATGACTATACTGAGGTTTATGACGAACTGCAGAAGACAGTGCCAACGACAATGGAAAACAATGAAGATCCCCCGGCGGATAACTCTTCTCAGAGCAGTCTGTTAGAGTTCTCTGTTTTAGCGGCAGAGAAAGTCAATGATATACTATTATTGACAAAATCAGGCTCGCCTTTGGATCCCTGTCCTCCATCAATTCTGCACTTGGTATCCGACCAAATCAGTGTACATATTACCCCTCTTTTAAACGGGGTAATTAGCTCTGGTGTCTATCCTCAGTTATGGAAAAAGGCTTGCATTAGGCCGATCATCAAGAAAGCCACACTGGATCCCGCTGAGGCAAAGAATTACCGCCCAATATCATGTCTCCCATTACCAACTAAAATTCTGGAAAAAGCAATCAATTTAGAACTTATGGACTACTTGGATGGTAATCTACTTTTTGATTCCACCCAACACGGCTTCAGAGCAAGACATTCCGCCGAATCTGCCTTGATAATGGCGACAGAAGAAATCCGCAAACTGGTGGAAGAAGGGGGCAGAGCCGTCCTCATCCTGCTTGACCTATCGGCAGCATTCAACACCGTGAATCACACGGTGTTGGTGCAACGGCTGAAGGCAGTAGGCATTAGAGGGACGGCTCTAGCCCTCCTTTCATCCTTCCTGGCATCCAGGGAACAACTGATCCACTGGGAGGGTCTTAAGTCTGCAAACCTGTGCCTCCCGTGTGGAGTCCCACAGGGGTCGGCTGTGTCGCCAACGCTTTTCAACATCTATGTTACCCCTCTGGCCAGATTAATCAAACAGCACGGATTTAATCTGGTTTCATATGCGGATGACACCCAGATAGTGGTGTCGGTCTCGCAGAGGGTGGACATCACAGCGGCCCGGTTTCGTAATTGTCTTAATGCAGTTATGGCTTGGATGAACGCAAACTTCCTCAAACTCAATACTGATAAGACCGAGGTTATTGAGTTTGGGAAGGGCCCCTCAGTTTGGAATCAACTTTGGTGGCCTGCGGAGGCTGGGAGTTGTCCAGCCCCGGTGACCAAGGCAAAGAACCTAGGCTTTATATTCGATAGTGAATTAAAGCTTGGGAAGCAAATCAATCAAGTAACCTCTGCCTGCTTTTTCACCTTGAAAGTTTTGCGCAGAATCTTGCCGTTCATCCCATTCACTCTAAGGAAAACGGTAATTGGAGCCCTTGTACTTTCCAGAATTGATTATGGGAATGCGCTATACTTAGGTATAGACAAAGGCCAAACTGCTAAATTACAATCACTGCAGAATGCGGCTGCCCGCGTGCTGCTCGCTCTCCCCAAATATCATCCCACGTCTACCAGTATCAGACAGCTCCACTGGCTTACCATCCCGGAAAGAGTAAAATTCAAGGCCCTCTGCCCAGTGCACAAGGCGCTCCACGGAGGCGGTGCCATTGACATTCAAATGCTATTCTCCTGGTACAAACCTCTGCGAAGCCTGAGATCCGCCGACACAGGGTTGGTACTGGTGCCCAGAATAAAAAAGGCTAGATGGGGTGGTAAGAGCTTTTCACATCAAGCTGCTAAGTTGTGGAACTCCCTCCCCTCACAGCTGAGACTGCAACCCAACAGGACTATCTTCAGGAAACAGGTTAAGACCTGGCTGTTTCCTAAGTGCTCTTAAATAAGCAAGCATCTGGATCAGTATGAACTCACCCCAGCGCCAAGACGCCTCGGCAATCGAGCGCTCTATAAATGCATCAGTCAGGTTAAAATTGACATTTATAAATTCATCAGAAAATTGAAACTAGCAAAAATCTTTTCTAAAAACAAAGTTCAAACGAACCTATCCGCCCAAAGTAGGCCGGAAACAGAATTAACTATTGATCAAGTCTCTGACCTGGTCACGTCATATACATTAATGATGATTCTGGAAGAAAATCAAAGCACAACTAGTGAAATACTGGCTTAATTGGAAATTGACACCTGTGGGCACCAAACCACAAAACTAAGAAATAAATCAAAATACTGTCCCAATCAACCACCTGGAAACCGAATAGACACATACCATGACCTTGTAACAGCAGATTTGGAGAAACTCAAAAATAAAAATCAAACACAGAGAGAGAATCTAACCAAAGGAGAACGTGAAGCCCTTAAGGAACTGATGGAATGTGACACAATTGAAATCAAACCAGCGGATAAAGGAGGTAATTTTGTGATAATGGAGAAATCACAATATATCAGAGAAGCCAGAAGACAACTCAATGATCCTAACAATTACACCAAGTTAGCAAAAAAAAACATAAATGATTTAATCATGGATCTTGGACATAACATCAAAAAGTGGAGAGAACAAAGTATCATTAATGACAAGGAAGCTGCATTTTTAATGGAGGAGAATCCAATAATTCCCACAATATACTTCCTACCTAAGGTACATAAAACATTAATCAATCCACCATGCAGACCAATTATATCTAGTTGTGGCTCACTGTATCAAAATCTATCCATATACATAGACAACATTCTGGCACCTTTGGTATCTTCACTCAATTCATATATAAAAGACACTGGAGATTTTTAGAAACATCTGGCAAATATTAATTGGCATATTTAAACAAGAGAGGGACGGGAAGCCAAGTTTATGAGGTCCTGCACCCAGGCTCCGAAAGAGTTAATGTCTAAAGGGAAAGTGCAGTTCCTATCTGGACATGGGGAAGACAGGTCTTTCTTCATGTTGCCCTCACACACCCGAGAGATGTCATGCTTCATCATAGGGCGTTTGCCCTCGTCAGGCCGGCGCTGCAATGCCTGACGGGCTCCCGAAATCGGGGCTCTTTATCGGGGATCTTTTAGAAGAAGCCGTTAGGTGTGTGCGGGTGTGGGGGCTGGGTAGTGCACGTGAAGTGAGATAAGTAAAGGTAAAATAGGTCTGGAGCAGTCCTACCGGAATAAATTGTTTAATGTATTGGGTAGCTCTAGCCTAGATAAAAACTGTGTATGTGCCCCTATGTGGAAATAATGTTCCTAAAGGGCTAGGTGTATGGTCAACATGTTTCGTGCCCAGTATGCCCCTAACGGGTCAAATGGCACTTCATCAGGACCGAAAACTACGTGTAAATTGTGCACTACCGTCTGGTATCGAATTTTATGATATAGATTACCAGAAGCGGTAGGGGTGCCCTAGTAAACTTGTACTGGGGAGTACCGTAGACCTGTGGGAGAGAAGGGGAGAGACAAGGGAAAGACAAACAGGAAAATTAAAATAATAAAATAATATCATGAATGGAGAGAGCATGGACCAGCAGTTTGGCAAAATTGTGCAAAACAGTGAATTCTGCTGACTCAACCACTGACAGTGTATAGTAGCTCGTGAGATACCCGTGAGAAAATTACTTCTACATGAATAATTAGCACATGAAGAGTAATTTATAACGAGTACCTATAACGAGTACCTACTCTTCATGTGCTAATTATTCATGTAGAAGTAATTTTCTCACGGGTATCTCACAAGCTACTATACACTGTCAGTGGTTGAGTCAGCAGAATTCACTGTTTTGCACAATTTTGCCAAACTGCTGGTCCATGCTCTCTCCATTCATGATATTATTTTATTATTTTAATTTTCCTGGTTGTCTCTCCCTTGTCTCTCCCCTTCTCTCCCACAGGTCTACGGTACTCCCCAGTACAAGTTTACTAGGGCACCCCTACCGCTTCTGGTAATCTATATCATAAAATTCGATACCAGACGGTAGTGCACAATTCACACGTAGTTTTCGGTCCTGATGAAGTGCCATTTGACCCGTTAGGGGCATACTGGGCACGAAACATGTTGACCATACACCTAGCCCTTTAGGAACATTATTTCCACATAGGGGCACATACACAGTTTTTATCTAGGCTAGAGCTACCCAATACATTAAACAATTTATTCCGGTAGGACTGCTCCAGACCTATTTTACCTTTACTTATCTCACTTCACGTGCACTACCCAGCCCCCACACCCGCACACACCTAACGGCTTCTTCTAAAAGATCCCCGATAAAGAGCCCCGATTTCAGAAGCCCGTCAGGCATTGCAGCGCCGGCCTGACGAGGGGCAAACGCCCTATGATGAAGCATGACATCTCTCGGGGTGTGTGAGGGCAACATGAAGAAAGACCTGTCTTCCCCCATGTCCAGATAGGAACTGCACTTTCCCTTTAGACAAATATTAATTGGCACCAGGGACTACAACTAATAACCATCGACGTGGTCTCACTTTACACATCAATCAATCATGACGTGGGACTCACTGCCCTGAGATATTTTCTTACACAGCGAAACATTCAATACCTGAAACAATCAGAGGCAATTTTGGAAATGACAGACATTTGTCTACGTAACAACATTTTCCTATTTGATAAACAGTTGTATATCCAGACCCGCGGAACTGCCATGGGAGTTTCCTTCTCCCCGAGCTACGCGAATCTCACCATGGGGTGGTGGGAGAAGATGGTAGCTTGGGGGAAGGTAACGAGAAATACATGGATAAAATCCATCTTTGGCTGCGATTCATCGATGATTTGTTTATAATCTGGGATGGAACAAAACAAGAGTTTGAAGAATATTTTTCCACCTTAAATGAGAATGCAATAGGATTATCATTCACCCATAACATGAGTGATAAAGCTGTACAATTTCTTGACCTCACTGTATATGTTGAAAAGGGTCAGATTAAAACCACAACATATACTAAACCAACAGCAACTAATAGTGTTCTACACGGGACAAGTTTTCATCCGCGTGCTCTCAAAAAAAGCATACCCTATGGCGAACTGTTAAGGATGCGGAGAAACTGTACAGATGATGAGATTTTTAAAGAAAAATCAAAAGAAACTGTACATAAATTTAAATCTAGAGGATATTGAGGAAGGTAGGAAAAGAACTGAAACATTAACACAAGAAGAGACATTGAAAGGAGATCAAAAGAATAAAATTAAAACGGAAGAAGAAAATCAAAAAATACGATTCATCATGACGTATAATAAAGAACACATTCTGATCAGAAGGATCATGAATAAATACTGGAACATTCTGAAAAAAGATCCAGATATAGGAAACATCTTAAGTGAAACCATTGATGTATCTTTCAGAAAATCGCCATCACTAAAAGACAAACTGACTTGCAGCCATTTCATGAGGACTAAAAACGAAACATGGCTAAGTAACAGACAAAAAGGATTTACCAAATGTGATAAGTGTAAGGCTTGTAAAATTGGCAATAACATCAAAAGCCTGATTGACTTCAAGAAACGGGTGTTTACAATCAAACACAGAATAACATGTGAGACCACATACGTAGTTTACATGATCACATGTGACTGCGGCAAAAGGTATATCGGAAGCACGATATGTCCATTAAGGAAAAGGATCTTGGAGCACATACGAGCGATTAAAAATGGAGATACCAACTACGCCATCACAAAACACTTTGAAGCACATGAATACTATACGTGGGAAAACATCAGATACAGTAGAATTGCTCACATTCCAAACCATGAGAGAGGAGGAAACAGAACGCAAAAATTACGACAACTTGAATCCAAACTAATTATAAGATTCAGAAGTAAACAACCAATAGGTCTGAACGCAGAAGAAGATCTTTTTGTCCATCTATAAGAACTTAATCATGAAAATATTGAGATCGAACACTACTGAGCAGGACATTGTTGGGGTCATCAAAGCCACTCAGGCATGATTGGATTGTGGAAGCTACATAGCTGTTTGAACAGATAAACACAGGAACGTCATGAAGACACCTAATTAAAAGGACTGACTATCTAGACCCTTTTAAATTTAAACAAAATAATATACAAATAGGTGTAATGTGTATCAAAATGTCACTAAGACAAGACGTTAAAGAATATAAGCATGTTCCAGTAAACTATCCCCAACTAAATACGTACACAATGTAATTGATGCAAATATAATCAATTGAACAAAGAAAAACTGTAAATATTGTAAATATAATTGTAACAAAACCAAAGGGGATGATGGACGGAGTGTTGAACATTGCAAGCACTCACCCCCAGTCAACTGATCTGGGTTTAATCCATCATCATTCTTTAGGTCACTCCGCCACCCCAGTTCAGACATGGCCATATGCAAATCAGTCTGACCCTGTGCCTCATGGGAACAGTCCAGCCCGAACTGCCAAGCCATGTCTTCCCTGGACCGGAAACAAGCATCCTGGGACCGGTTTCTGGCTTACAGCCGTCATCAGCCAGGCTATCTTGAATCCAGTGGCAAAGTGAGCAAGGGACCCACGTCTGGGCATACCCTGCAAACTTAGGGCGAACATAGCAAAACCAAAGGGGATGATGGACGGAGTGTTGAACATTGCAAGCACTCCCCCAGTCAACTGATCTGGGTTTAATCCATCATCATTCTTTAGCTCACTCCGCCACCCCAGTTCGGACATGGCCATATGCAAATCAGTCTGACCCTGTGCCTCATGGGAACAATACAGCCCGAACTGCCAAGCCATGTCTTCCCTGGACCGGAAACAAGTATCCTGGGACCGGTTTCTGGCTTACAGCCGTCATCAGCCAGGCTATCTTGAATCCAGTGGCAAAGTGAGCAAGGGACCCACGTCTGGGCATACCCTGCCAACTTAGGGCGAACATAGCAAAACCAAAGGGGATGATGGACGGAGTGTTGAACATTGCAAGCACTCACCCCCAGTCAACTGATCTGGGTTTAATCCATCATCATTCTTTAGCTCACTCCGCCACCCCAGTTCAGACATGTTCGCTATGTTGCTATGTTCGCCCTAAGTTTGCAGGGTATGCCCAGACGTGGGTCCCTTGCTCACTTTGCCACTGGATTCAAGATAGCCTGGCTGATGACGGCTGTAAGCCAGAAACCGTTCCCAGGATGCTTGTTTCCGGTCCAGGGAAGACATGGCTTGGCAGTTCGGGCTGGACTGTTCCCATGAGGCACAGGGTCAGACTGATTTGCATATGGCCATGTCTGAACTGGGGTGGCGGAGTGAGCTAAAGAATGATGATGGATTAAACCCAGATCAGTTGACTGGGGGTGAGTGCTTGCAATGTTCAACACTCCGTCCATCATCACCTTTGGTTTTGCTAAATATAATTGTAACACATCACACTGATATGTAAAACTACACATCCCATAATGCCTCATTGTGGGCACAAGGGAGTAGTAGAATACATTAAAAATAATGGAAGGACTTCCCTAACCGTGAACAAGCCTAGATGGTGAAACGCGTTGGTGGCAGTGGTGAATAAAACCCTCTGAATCATAAAATACTGGAGTGCGACATCTTCTTGTTTGAAAAAAAAAAATATATATATATATATATATAGAAAAGTGAGCAACAATATCTGTGTGCTCCTAGAGTTCTATGACACCTAATGCCCCCAGCAAAAAGCTTTTTAAATTGGCAGAAAATTAATAATCAACTAAAAGACAAATACACTGGTTTCCCAAAATGGTGGATGAGCATAAGGCTTGGCAAGGAAGAAGGCAACGAAAAAGTTGAGTAGTTCATTGAGATTGTGGTCAAGCCCGGTATACATTTGACACATTTGAATAAACTATCCATAGGAGAACGGGTGGAATTGAGATCTCTGGGAATTAAATTAATGAAGATGCCCCTCTGTTATGTTATGTTATGTTAAACGGACTTATAGAGTGCATGGTTGCCCCAGCAACAAGGCGTCCCAGCGCTATCGGATGACGAGGAAGCTAGTGACTGGAGAATAGCCACATCTTGATCATTTTCCTAAAGATCCAGTGATCGGGCGTGCTGCGGGCAGCAAGAGGGATGGAGTTCCAGAGGGCAGGTGCCAGTGCCCTGAATGAGCACCCCCCTGCTCTTGTCCGGAGCACCCGTGGTACACGAGCCAGATGCAGATCCGCAGAGCGTAAGGCCCATGCAGGGATGTACGGAGAGCACAGCTCGCTCAAGATTTGAGGACCAAGGTCATACAGGATCTTATGAGTCATACAGAGGGCTTTAAAGTAGACTCTCTGCTCTATAGGTAGCCAGTGGAGCCGGTGAAGAAGGTCAGAGACCTGGCAGTACTTTGGTAGTGCAAAGAGCGCGCGGGCAGCCGCGTTCTGGGCCCGTTGAAGTCTTTTGGTCACAGATTTATTAACGCCCAATAGCAACCCATTGCAGTAGTCTAGCCTTGACAGATCGGTGGATTGGACAATCATCTGTCGAGTGGGTGCGTTAAAAAGACCCAAGATAGGCTTCAGGCCGCGTAAAAGACCAAAGCAAGTACCTGCCACTGCCTTGGCGTGACCCTCAAATGAGAGGGCACCGTGCACCAGAAATCCCAGGTTCTTGACCACAGATTTAGGTTGAGGGGGTACTCCAAGGGCCGCGGGCCACCATTGACTGCCTCTCCAGTGGAGGAGCAAGGTAGTCTATGCTTTTGCAACCTATACAGAGATTCTTTTCCCCCCATCTTTTGCAAAATTGGTTCTTCATATTATTAACAACTGAGTGCATATTTTGCTTGGGGGTGCAGAGTTGTGAAGCCCAGGGTAATCTTGCATAATGTCTGCATTTCAAACAATACAATGCCTGAGATTTCGCCACTGCGCCAAGTCATAGGGGAAGTGCCACAGAGAGTGAGGCTACTGTACAACAGTAGCAACTTCCTCTTCCTGTTTTCAAAACTCTTGCCTGTTCTTTGTTGATTTCTGGTCATTTTGGATTTTGATACTTGAGGCAAAGCATTGTATGATAGGTACCTTGCTAAAGTTAAAATAGCAGCAAGAAGGGTCGAACAAATATAATGAGAAAAGTGTGCCCCATTTTTTATGGTCTGGTTTGACTGTGCAGCTGTCACCAGACAATTGTGAGCATCACTAGAAAGGGGCTTTGGCTCCGCACACATGTTGGGGGCCAGGAGCACATGTTTTGATTTGGCAGAAGTTATGTGCTTAAAAAACAAGCATTGGCATAGCCAATAGGTCTCGCCTTTGGGACCTTATAAGTGTTTAGCTATGCAACAGTTGATGTTGTTGCACCAAGGATATTGTGCTGGTTAACTAAACACTTATAAGGTCCCAAAGGCGAGACCTATTGGCTATGCCAATGCTTGTTTTTTTTCTGGTTGCCACTATTTTTGTTGAACATAATAAACTGAGGGAGGGAGGGTCGCCAGAATATGCGAAGTGAAGTGATGCTCCAATCAGGTTTCAGTTAAAAAAGAGAATAGCAATAGGGTCATTGGTTAGAAGATTGTAGTGTTTAAAAGGGTCATGTAAAGACGGATGTGGGGACTGATAGGGGTATCTCACTTTGAAGGGCTTAAAAGCTGCGGGGGGGGTTACAGTACAGGGAGCTTGGAGGGTGCACTCTGAAGCTATAGTAAAATAATGCCCTACTAGCTTTTCCACTAGCTCGTTGCTAAGCTCAAAGGCTGCTGCAGAGGATTCATTGATGTTATGGCGGTTGAGGCCTTCTTTGTGAAGCAGGAGGAAGGTTGATTGATCAACGGAAGAGCTTACCGGTATTAAAAAGCAGAATTTCGCTTGTGAATAGGCGTAAAAACTGACTTAGTGGCTGGCCTCGGAGCCTGGAAGGGTGCAGATCGGCCATGTCTTTGGTGCGCCAGTGATGTGTTTGCTAGCCCTGGAAAGAAAATGGCGCCCAAAAAAACTAGACCGCTAACTCCAAAATAGCAGTGCGAAGAACAAAGTAAAATAAGATAAAAACAACTGAGCAGATGTTTGTAAGATATTTGGCCAACTTGACTTGCGTGGAGGGTCATACAAAGATAATGCATCTTCATCCTTGTTAATTATTATTTGCAAAGTTCTGTAAGAGTAAATAAATCTATTTTCCTACCGTTGGCCAAGCTGCCCCCTGTGCTGCATAGAAATCCAATACAGTACTGCCATGTAAGAACTGACTCTGTCCCACTAGGGCACTTGTGTTCCGAGTCTTGAGTTGAATCCTAAGGGACACAGACCTGAAGCACTGGGCAGTCTCCTTTCCTAAGAGTAAAGATATGCCAGGCTTCCAACAAAGCTAATGCAGTTCGCGGGTAAAAAAACAAGCATTGGCCGTGCGGCCGCGAAACTGACACGGCCGCGCGGCCGTGAAAGTAATCGTGAGTAAGCGGGTTTTGGAAGTGCAAACAGTGGCTTTTGCTGGCGACCAGCTTGCGTTCACGCGAGCGTCCAGATGGCGAGGAAGCCATATGGCGCCTGATCGCGCGTGCACGCTCGCGTGAACGCAAGCTGGTCGCCAGCAAAAGCCACTGTTTGCACTTTCAAAACCCGCTTACTAAAACTCTCGCCAGAGCAGCGCATGCGCTGGCTCAGGCGAGACCTAAAAAAGGGCTTGCCCTCCACACAGTTGTGATCATTTTATTTATTTATCCAGCTGCCTAAGCTTGCACAGGGACACACAAGGGCACACCGATGACAATGCAATGCTATTAAAGTGTCTTAGATAACTGAATTTATGTTGTTTTTCTCTGGCAGCAGAACAGATAGGAGGAGGCCAGTCATTAACCTACATAGATTTTTAGGTCTGGTTTGACAGTACAACTGTCACCTAACCTTTTAACCTACATCAATATTATTCTACAGTTCTTTGCTTCCGCACAAATACATATCTATTCCGATGCTATTTACTTGTAACGCTTCACATTACCATACAATATTCCTTTAAAGCCAGACATATTAGCTTTGCCAATGCTTGTTCTACTATGTAAACAATTCTTTTTTTTTGATAATTGATTTTATTGAATTTTTATACATGGTATAAAAACATAATACAACTTGTTGCCCCAGTCCCCAATCCTAGATTTCAAATAGTAAATAAGCCACAGATCAATCCGTTACACATCCTTGATCCATCATGTACGGGAGCCCAAGCCCATAATACTCCCACCATTTGCCCATATTTTAAGTTGTTTTTGTGGGCAGCCCGTAGCCTAGTAAATTTGCTTTTCTTATGGCACCAGTCCATCCCTCTTCTGCAGCCAGCCGGAGTGGGGGTTGTGGGTTATTCCAATTACGGCCAGCCTCACCCGCCTTTTCTATCCCCATTTGCCACTACATTATCCAAAATTCCTAGAATAGCGGACTTGGGCATTCAGGTCTACAGTGGGTCCTAAGACTCGGAGACAGTACCCCTAATTCGGCTCCAGAAGTGTGTTATCACAGGGCATTGACACACCATGTGGAAGACGTCGGTGTCAGGCCAGTCACATTGTGTACAGGTCAGACCCCCTATTTGGCCTGCATGCCATAGGCATCAGGGTGTGAGATAGGTGGCATGGAGGCAGTGGAGTTGAATCCGTTGAAGATGGGAGGATATGGCTAATTTCCGCTGTGCCATACATGCCTCACACTAGTCGGCATTGTCCAGGGTCCCCACCCAATTTTCCCATTTCTGTTTAGGGTGTTCAATGGCTCTTGGGTGTTCAGCACCACTGTGCAGTATATTTGAGATATCCCCCCTTCCTGATAGAGCCCATAAGAAGTGTGGCTTCAAGGGAATTTAATTCGTGAAGGTTCTCCAATATCAATTGATACGCTGCCAGGGCATGGCGGAGTTGAAGATATTGGTGGAATTGAGTCTTGGAGAGCTGAAATTGGCTTTGTAGTTCTTGGTATGAGCACAGTCGCCCCCCTTGCCAAATGTCCCATTAGGGTAGAGATTCCTATCTTGTCCCAACTGTTGAACCCTTGTAATTGTGCGGTGTGTCAGAGGTAAAGGCTGTCCCAAAGGAGGGGTTTGTTGTATCAGTCTGCCCTGCCACCCCATGGCCGGCAGCGGAGCCCTCCAGGTCTGGATCACTACCCGGGTGGCCTCGAAAAAAATGTGTCTGGATCAGGTCACCAAATAGGAGGCCATTAGGTTGTCCTGTCCTAGGAGGGAGAGTTCCACTTGGTAGGCCGGGTCATACCACCCGCCGCTAAGCCATTCATTCTCCACCAATAAATGGACCATGCAAAAGTATAGTTGTATGTCGGACATCACCAACCTTCCGTCATATGTCGAAAGACGGCATTTGGTCATGGCAATGCAGGGGCCTACCCAGGATCGCATTTCTGTTGCCACTCTCGTAAACCAGCTGTTTGGGATCAGCAGGTTTTGTAAAGTGTATAAAAAAATTGGGGGAGGACCATCATTTTCAAAAAGGAAACCCTCCTAAGGATATTAAGTGGCGATTTACGCCAGCGCACAAGTTATTTTTCCATTCGGGTGAGAAGGTGTGTGAGGTTCAAGTGTTGTGTAAGTTCAGGTCCCAGGGCTATGATGACTCCTAAGTATTTAAGGTGTCAAATCAAATCAAATCAAGCTTTATTCGACTATTTGTAAAATAATCATAAAAGCACATTAAAAATACAGTTAAGAAGACATGTTAAAAAGGAATACATTTGCCGAAAAGACTGAGTGAACGGCAGCATATAAAAGGACTGTCAATTATATTATACAATTCAAGTCAGATTATCACATTGAGATGGTTTTTCTGCAAGAAAAAATAGACTTTAAAAACGTCGAAACAGATAAAATTACAAGTTCTTCCCCAAGGGATTGAATGACCATAAAAGCGGGACGACATTGTCGCAAACCAAGTGATCTAAGCACCGGGAGTATCCACCTTTTCCTCTGAACTAGGTAAAATTTACAGAAAAATAAAACATGCATTGTGGATTGTGCTGACAGCTCATCACATGGGCATCTCATTAACTGTCTAGACCAGTTGTTTCTGACTGGGAAGCTAAGTGACCTGTGAATGATGCCCATCCTAAAACGAGTAAGCAAGAATCTTTCATAGTCAGAGGTAACATAATTTAGATAGGGCTGCATCTTAAAGGTAGTCAGGGTGTGTTGGTGGGCAAGCACTGTGATTTTAGTAAACTCTTGGTTAAATCTGATATTTTCAACAAGATGGAGACAGCTATATTTAAAATCTTTCCTATTTACATTAGACATGGTAGTGGGGTTATCAAAGTATTCCTGGTGGCCAAATTTACACAAAAATTCTCTGACATATTTCAGCCATCCTATATGAAAAGCCCCCACTAGCCCACAACAGTCGCTAATCGTTTGACGATTTAAGATGGTCTTCTCTGAGGTCCATATACGATACCAGAGAAGAATTGGTTGGATACTAATAACGTCCGCTATGTGTGGCATTCCAAGTTCCATATGACAGTTAAAAGTAGAAACACTCTCCGGGATGGCCAGCAAAAATCTAAAAAATCTATTTTCGGCCGTCTGAAGAGCAGTCACATCAGCATAACCCCAGATACCCACCCCGTAGGTCGCAATGGCAACACATGTCGCTTTATAAATTTGAAGTAATTCCGGGGGGCGTTTACCAGTTTCCTACTAAAGTTACTCAAAGCTGCCAATGCCTTTGAAAATAACAGTCTCCTTAGCTTGACAGCCTGGGACCATGTACCAGTGCGATCGAATAATACCCCCAGGTAGGAAAAAGTGTTGGTACAATCTAAATGGTTCTTCTCTAAAAAGAACGTGCGGCTATTCTTACTCCCTGAGCCACATTTTAAGATAAATGTTTTAGAGGTGTTAACTGTGAGGCCCAAGTCTGACATAAAGTTGGCAAAGCTAGATATTACTTTCTGTAGGCTGATCGGGGTACAAGCCATAAGGACCGCGTCATCTGCATAGAGAAGCGCAGGGAGTGAGCGCTTCCCCGCCAATGGTAGGTCCTGGCACTCATCTGTCAAAACCTTTCCTAGGTTGTTAATATACAGAGTAAATAGGAAAGGTGCCAGGACACAGCCTTGCCTCACTCCGCTTCCAACGGTGAAGGTATCGGTGCACTCACCCCCTGTCCTATAGCGAACCCTGGCCCTAGCCCCAATATAAAACTGTCTCATAAAGGAAATTAGAGAGATATCCACTCCCATACTCTCCAGAGTCTGCCAGAGTTTTTCGTGGATCACGCAGTCAAAGGCCGCAGTTAAGTCCACGAATGCCAGATAAAGTTTACCCGTTTTGGCCTTAGTATATTTGCCTATTATTAGGTCCAAATTTAAACATTGATCTAGCGTTCCCAGGCCCTTGCGAAAGCCGTATTGTACATAGCTAATAATTGAGTGATCGTCTGCCCAGTCTTGCAGTCTAGATAAAACAACTCTCCCAATTATTTGGACCGTGGAGTCTAATAACGAAATCGGCCTATAACATGCGGGGTCATACCTGTCCCCTTTTTTAAAAATAGGAACCAAAATCGATTCACTCCAGGTTGGGATGAAACCAAGCGAACTACACGCATTAATTACTTGTGTTAATATGGGTCCCCAGAACGCAGAATTATGTTTAAAAAGGTCCACGGGTATACCGTCTGGCCCAGGAGCCTTTCCCCCCAAGCTCAATGTGATCGCCTCATTTATTTCACTTAGATCAAATTGAGGATACGCAAGATGATTTGTAATCTGGGGTTCTTCCCTGTCCCCTGCCAATTCACTACTAAGTATTTAAGGTGTCAAATAGGTATGGACCCCTGACATGAGGTCGACACAGAGTCGTCACTGATCAGCACTAGGAGGGATTTTCTCTGGTTCAGGATAAGGCCCAAGGCCTCTTTATAGAGGTGCAGCAGTCTGAGACACCTACGGCCGGAAAGTTGGGGGTTTCTCAGAAGCACCAGGACGTCATCTGAGCATAGAGCACAATTTTGTATTCCATCCCTTCAACCCTGTTCCAGCCGGTCATCTAAGCATCATACCGTACCAGCTGTGCTAACGGCTCGATCACTAGGGCGAATAGAAGGGAGGAGAAGGGCCAGCCCTGACAGGTCCCTCAGCTGATAGGCAAGGCATCTTATCGTACCCTGTTTATTCTGACCCGGGCCAATGGTCATGCATACAGAAGTTGCACGAGGAAGCGATACCGAGGTCCGAATCCCATGTGCTCCATCAACCCCTCCAGGAAAGTCCAGTCAATCGTATCAAATGCTTTCTCAAAATCGAGAAGTAACAGGGCTCATTGATCCCAGAGCTCAAGGGCTCGGGCTAATGCTACATATATTTGGCAGATACGGTGACAGGTACTGCAGCCCAGAATAAAGCCACATTAGTCTGTGTGGACCAGACCCTCAATGATCTGAGTAAGGCAAAGAGTCAGGAGTCTAGCCAGGATTTTAAGCTCCGTGTTGATCAGGAAAATGGGGCAAAATCCCCACAAGCAGGTTCAGGATCCCTTTTCTTCGGGATGATCACTATGGTCGCCGAGTCCAATTCCGAAGGGAAGGCTCCTGCCTTATGAGCTTTTCAGTATACAGTGAAAAGTGTGGGGATAGGATGGGGCGGAACTTACGCTAGAATTCCCTATGTGCACAGATTTATACAGTATTCATTAAAAGATGACAGCTCTTTTTTTTTTTTTTAAATATGTTTTTATTATTTCCAAAACATACCAATTCAATCATTATCAGAATACGTAGGCAAGCAGGTACTCATATAACGACAATACAACCTGGTCGCACCCAGGGAGAAGTGACATAGCCATAATCAACATATATTGCGTACCGTACTTCAATGCAGTTGTGCCAAATGTCAGTAGGAGCCTTGATAAGCAAATGTATTAGTAACAACCAGTTGTCAATGAGAATAATGGCAAAGACACCCGTACCGCACATTTGAGACTGCTAAACGAAACTTCCCCCTCCCTCCCTCTTATCCCTCCCCAGCGTGTCACATATAACGAAAATTATGAGAACATCAAGGTGTATCACAAAAAAACACAATAAAAGTTTACTACAGCAAGGATCAAGGAGCTCGTCAGTGCAAGAGGCAAGTGTAGTCAGGGACACAATAAGCACATACATCAAATTATTGAACATGCAGTGGTCAGGGCAAGACAGCCGGGTCGCCAGCCATGGGGTCGTCGTCCAGATCAGCGTCTGGGACTTTCAGCAAGATCACTAACGTTTCCCAAGCCCTTGCTGCTTCCAAAGCTCTCTCGCTATTTGCTCGGTTAGCCAGCTGTAATCTAACGGTGCCCTCACATTCCGCTCATTTAAGGAGGTCAGCCTTCCATCACTGAACACTTGGGCCCCTCTTGGATTTCCAATGTGCTGTAATGTCTCTTTTAGCCAAGAGAAGGCCCAATTCCAAAAACTTGCTAGTAATCTTGTTCTTGGATGTGTGGGGGAACCAGTGCAGCAGGCAAAGGCCTATAGTGGGCTCTACATCTCGCTCAGTGATGTCGCGCAGTAGCGTAACCACCTCTTCCCAATAAGTCCCAAGCTGGGGGCAGTCCCACATCATGTGACGGAAATCCGCACCCTCCGTGTTGCAGCGCGGGCACCTTGCCGCATCCGTGCCAAAATACTTATTCATTTTTGCTGGGGTAAGGTACGCCCTGTGCAGTATAAAAAAGTGCACCAGTTGGAAGCGGGCATTTCTAGAACTTTTCCACGCCCGCTCGACTAGCTCAGCCCATACTTTCTCGGGAACCTCTTCACCTAAGTCCTCCTCCCACTTCTGTCACAGTGTCAGTAACGGAGTCAGTGCCTCATGCGTCATACGCCTATATAGGCAGGTAACTGCCTTAAAAGTTCCTGCCGCTAATACTACGTACTGGCAGGCCATTGAGGTTCGTGGCTCAATCAGCCCTTCTCTCCAATGCTTTTGGATGGCCGCAACAAGGGCCGAGTGGAGCAGAAAGTCCCCGCGAGGTAGATCGCACCTTTCCTGCAGTGTGCCGAAAGGAAGCAAGGTGTTGTCCTCATATAAATCCCCCAGCGTAGACAGTCCCTTCTCCTTCCAGTCGACCAGCACGGTCCAATTGCCCCCATGCAGTAGAGCAATGCACATGGCCAAGGGGATCTCAGGGGCATAAGGACGGGCGACCTGCGCCCTCCTCTGACTCCTATTCCAGCAAAGCCGAAACGTCCGTAATTCGTTAGTGAGTGCCTTAAGCCGCAGCGGCAGCTGTAAAATAATTCGGGAGAGTACCTGCCCGGGGGCCTGCCCTCTGTCCCGTCCGCCCGGTCCTCGAAATTCCAATGCTATCGCTTGGGTAAGCCACTGTAGTTGGGCCGCCAAGTAGTATGTCTCTAGGTCAGGGACCGCCAGCCCACCCTCGGACTTCGGTCTCATTAGTATTTTCAGCGCCACCCTCCGTCTGCCAGCAGGCCAGAGAAATCGACGCAGGTATCCAAACTGGCAGGGTTCTAAAATAGTACAGCAGCCTGGGGAGGGTCACCATCTTAAGGAGGGCCACTCAGCCAGCCACCGAGAGAGGCAGAGTTCCCCAAAACTCAAAATTGCTTTTAAGATTCCGGATGGCTCTACCCACATTACCCTCCAGTAAGTCAGTCTGCGTATGATAAATTCGGGTCCCCAAATACGTCAGGCATCGGTACTCCCATTGCACCCCATCTGTAATTAAAGGGCCACCAGTCAATAGGGCAGCGGGGAACAGGCAAGACTTCGCCCAGTTCACTTTGAGTCCAGCAACAGCGCCAAGGTCATGAAGTAGACGCTTTGCTCCGATGATGGCGTCAGCAGTATTCGCTAAAAACATGAGTAGGTCATCGGCGTAAAGCGCGATGTGATGAGTTTGACCATGTACACAAAGCCCCGGATATCTCAGCCCCGTCCTGGCCTGGGCCGCTAGTGGCTCCATGGCAAGGGCAAATAACAGAGGGGAGAGCGGGCAGCCCTGCCTCGTCCCACGGCTCACAGCACAGGCGTCCGAGATCAGTCCACCCGTTTTAACCCTAGCAGTGGAGTGCTTGTATAATAAAGCAGTCCAAGCTACAAAAGTATCCCCCAAGCCAAAACTGCGCATGACTTGAAATAAATAGGGCCATTCTGGACTGTCAAATGCTTTCTCTATATCTACCGCTAAAATGGCAGCGGATTTCTTCGGGTAAGTGTCAGCTTCTAATATACTAAGCACATTTATGGCTGTGTTCCTGGTCGGGATAAATCCAGCTTGATCCCTGTGTATTAAGGGGACCATATATGGGAGCAGCCGGGTTGCCAAAATTCGACTTAAAATCTTATAATCAGTAGTGAGCATGGACAGTGGGCGATAAGCGGTCCTATCAGAAGGCGGTTTCCCCGGTTTCAGCAGTGGAATAATAATTGCTTCGCGAGTGGTGACAGGCAGCTGTCCCGCTCGTTTCGCCTCATTATAAAGTATCACCAACTTAGGAGCCAGAAGATCGATGTAGGTCAGAAAAAACTCAATCAGCAGACCATCTGCCCCAGGAGTCTTTTTCCGCGCCATATGTTTGATCGCTCCTTGAACTTCTCCAATGGTTATATCTTGACCCAGCAGCTCCGCCTGTGCCCTATCTAGTTTTGGAAGATCAGCTGAAGCTAGAAACTCTCCAAGGACCCCATCATTCAACTTCACCTTGCTCTGATAAAGGTCCGTATAATAAGCCAGGAACTGATCATTAATCCCTTGCTGGGTATAGCAAATTTCCCCAGTTGGGCTACACAATTCCAATATGACCGTCCCTCGTCTAGCGGGGTTGGCTAACCAAGCCAACAACGCTCCGGATTTGTCGCGCTCTGCATGAGCATGTGCTAAGTATTTATTATAATCAAAACAGCGCAATCTCTCGACCCGTGTGGCGACCGCCTCCCGCGCTTCCAGTAAACCCTGCTGTCTATCAGGGTGCCCAGGCCGTTCTTGTTCCGCTTCGCGCAGGCGCTGGTCCGCAATCTCTATCTCTTGTAATAGCGTCCTACGCACCCCCATCATTTTGGTAATGCAGTGACCTCGCAGCACAGCCTTAAAAGCATCCCATTCTACAGCAGATGAGGACGCCGTGCCAGTATTCTCTAGAAAATATTGAGTAATACTATTACCCACCACTGTGCAAAAGGCCTGATCTTCAAACAGTTCTGAATTCAAGCGCCATGCCGGAATCGTAGGACGCGCATGGGCCCAATGTATCCGCAGGAGTAGCGGGTTATGATCTGAGAGTGTTCTGGTGAGGTATTCACTATGCTTGACTGCCGTATGAATATCTGGGGAACAGAGTATCACATCTAAACGAACATGGAGCTCATGCAGCGCCGAGAAGAAGGAATAATCACGAACTCCCGGGTGATGTGCTCTCCATGTATCAACTAACCCCCATCTATGCTGCCAATCCCTTCTAGCCTTAGAAACCTTATGAATAGGTGCTTCAGGGAGGGGTGGATGAGACCTATCCAGGGATACATCAGGAATAGAATTAAAGTCCCCGCCCATAATCACTGACCCTATCAGATGTTGCGCCAGTTTCCCTGACAGCTGGGTAAAAAAGGCCGGCTGTTCTGTGTTGGGCGCATAGATGTTGCTCAGCACTACATCCCTGCCATTAAGTCGTCCCGCAACCATCACATACCTCCCCTCTGGGTCTGCTAGTTGGGGCGTGGGCTGGAAAGGAACCCCCGCCCTGATCCATATTAATACACCCCGCGCAAAGGCAGAATAAGTTGTATAGAAAATATGACCCCGCCATCTACGTTGCAGGGCGAGACCCTCTTGACGTGTGATGTGCGTTTCCTGAATGAAAGCAATTTGAACCCCTCTACGCACTAAGTACCCATGTATTTTGTGACGGTGCACCATTGTATGCATGCCCCTGACATTCTATGATATGCATTTTAATTCAAGTAACAAACCCATGAGAGAGCTGTGCACAGTACCTTAGTAATCCTCTTAAGGTGAGACGCCGAGACCCCAAAAACATCCCATTACAAAACAGAAAAAAACAACTCCCCCTCCCCAGAACAGGCACTAAAACGCTAGTCCCCATCCAAACTAACTATACACTCGGTATCCTCTAGTAACTACAGAGGATCAAGGGTGAAAGCGGCTGTGAGCCGGCATTGTCTTGCAACGTAAGCAATAACCAAATCGGCACCCATGGCTTTAGCAACACACATTGCCCCATACCCGGGGCGCATAACAATAAACTTAGAGACCCTCCCCCAACTTCCCCATCATCACAACAGTGAAAGAAAAGACAGGTCAGCGCCAGAAAGCCCGGGAAAAGAATAAGCGGCAGATAAGAGGGAAGAGAAAGAGCTAGGGAGAGCCAGTAAAGGCAGCAGATCAATCAAATAATATCATCAGCTGTGCCTGGAGTAACATGTGGTAACTTAACACTGTCATCTTGGGACACATCTGAGGCCGAGCCGTCAGATGCCTTCTCCGACCCAGTTTCTGCTCCGGACGGCATTTTATGGTCCTGCAATAATTCCTATACCACCCGCAGTGCATCAGTTCTCTCCCTCTCCATCTGGGAGGCACTAGGTGTCCACATGGGGTCGCGACAATGCCTTGTCCGTCGAGTTCTTTGTGGGAGTTGCCCCCCAGGGGGAGGCGCGCGCCTCCGCTCCGTCGGTCCGCGGCCAGTTTTGTAGGATTCAATCCAGTCCCAAGCCTCCTTGGGGTCTTCACAAAAGTGTGTCTTGCCATCTAGGATAATCCGCAGTCGAGCCGGGAACATCAAGGAGTAGTGGAGCCCTTCATCGCCCAAGGCCTTCTTGACCGCTAGAAAGGACGTGCGGCGGCGTTGGACCTCCAACGTATAGTCAGGGAAGATCGACACTCTGCTATTATCTACTGTGTAGGGCCCCGATGAGCGCGCTTTCTGCAGCAGGAAATCCCTGTCTTTGTAATGAAGGAGTCGGGCGACCACCGGTCTAGGAGGCCTCCCAGGTGCCGGAGGTCGGGCAGGGACCCGCTGGCCTCTCTTTAGGGTATAGAACTGGGTCAACCCAGCAGGTGCCACCACATCTCGGAGCCAGCCCTCCAGGTAGGCGATCATATTAGAACCTTCAACTCCCTCCGGGAGACCCAGCACTCGTAAATTGTTTCTGCGGTTACGCCCTTCAGCATCCTCAGCCCTCTTCCCCAGTGACTGAACTCTGTGGGAGATATCCCCCATCTGGGCAGAGAGGGACTGCTGCACCGGTGCCATATCCGCCAGGGAGGCCTCTGTGTGCTTCACCCGGTCGGCCAGTTTAGTATGTTCTGCCTGCAGGAGCCCCAGCCCCACAGCCACATTGGCAATGTCCTGATGCAGAGTGTCTTTGGTATCCGCTAAGACCTGCAAGATCTGGGCCAGTTGCTGCTGGACTAAGTTGTCAGCTGGCGGTTCAGGTGAATCCGGTCGTCTGCGTTCCGAAGCCGACTCATCCTGGTCCGGGGGAACCCCCATTTTCTTGCCCCTGGGTTTCCCCATATCCCCAGGAGAGTAATGTCACCCACCAGGTATAGATAAACAACGGTGCTCACCAGCTCGTCCTCCAGATTAGGTGCAAGTGACAGCCCCACGTATTAGGGTGACGGCGTCGACCAGGTATTGCCCCTGTTGGTTGCCTATGTTGACCACAAAGCTCTAGGCACCGGCGTCCGATCACCGCGCACAGTTCCAAAGTCAGTGATATGGAGCACCCTGATGACGTGCACCCCACTCCCCTCCGGGCAAAAAGGTCAGCATGCGGCAGCTCTGGCAGGAGTGGGGCTCGACCGCCCCCCCGGCAGGATCAAAACCCCAAGAGGAACAGGGACCCCGCAGCGACGGCCGGACAACGACCGCTCTCTCCTCCAGTCCGTGGGGGTCACAAAATCAGAGACCCCGAGGGTACATGCCCGGGCTCCGCACCGCCCAGTCGCAGGCAGCAAGAAGGGGCGCACAGCACCCTGCGGGGCAACCTCAGTTACAGTCTCGAGGCCCCCGATATAAGCAGCGGCACTCACGCTGGCATAGCCGTGGTGCGGTGACCCACACTGGAGGACCCCGCCTCCAACCACCGTCCGCCACCAGGAACCCTCAGTTCCAGCAGTCCAAGGAGGGTGCAGCGTACTTCAGTGGCGCCGCGGTGGGGGAACACCGCCCGCCGCACCAGCAGCAAAATGGCGCCGGCTTCCAAGAGCACTATCCCTGCTAGCAGCAAGTCACCTCCGGGGTGTCCAACGGGGGGCCCCACCTGTAGTCCATAAAATTAGAGTGCCGCATCAATAGTAGTGCTCAGTTCGGCCCCAAAACAGCCGCCGGGACCGCAGTCAGAGGCGCCGGGGCTCCGTCGCGGCACTCGAGTCTCCACGCCGGGAGAACACCGCGTCGGGTAGTGCTCACCTCACCGGCCCCCGGAAGGCAAATCTAGGGCAGCAGAGCCCCCACGCAATCTCCAAGGCAGGCGGCCACACAGCTCAGGCAGGCCCCCTCCGCATCCGCCGGTCCGAGCGCTCCTATGCAGCGAGCGCCGCCATCTTGGTGACTCGGAGATGGAGCTTCACCTCTCGCTGGTCTCGGCCACCGCGGCGCCACGGGCACTCGAAACTCCCGAAAATCAGGCCCAGGCGTTGCCCAGTCACGGTGGGGTCAGGCACATGCTCCCGGAATCGGGTTGTTAGACTTGGCATCTTTTGGCGTGTTTCCCCTGAGTTTTTGCTTTCTGACCTCCTGGTTTTGACTCTGTATGTGCTGGCTTAGTGTTTCTGCGCACTTTTCTCACTGCTGATCAGTGGTAAAGGGCAAGTGCTCCTGTGGTAAAATGTGTTATGGATTGGTGTTTCCATGATTGGATATTTGATTTACTTGTTAGTCCCCAGTAAAGTGCACTGAGTGTGCCAGGGCCTGTAAATCAGATGCTACTAGTGGGCCTGCAGTACTGATTGTGCCACCCACGTGAGTAGTCCTGAAAAGGTACCTCAGACCTGCCATTGCAGAGTCTGCGCGCAGTTTGTAACTGCCATGTCGACTTGGCCAGTGCACACACTGGCCGGTCCCTAACCTTCCCTTTTCTTGCATGTCAGACACCCCTCAGGTAGGCGCAAGGTACCCCTGTGGGCAGGGTGCAGTGTAAGTGAAAGGTGGGACATGCCCTGGTGTGTGTGGCATGTCCTGATAGTGAATTACAGCCAATTTCGTTTTTCACTATTGTAAGGCTACCAGTTCCCCATAGGATAGAATGGGAGGTTTGTTTATAACATCTTATAAACATAACTGGCCCAGGGAATTCGGTAAGAAAATAGAATTTAGTATGCCTGAACTCAGAATCTAAAGATGCATCTTTTAGTGAAGGTAATTTTTACATTCTGTGTTTGAAAATACCACTTTTAGAAAGTAGGTATTTTCTTGCTCAGTCTTCCCGTGTGCCTCTGCTGGAATGTGGATTGCCTGTCTGGGTTTTGGATGACAGAAGGCTGGGGAGCAGGAGGGCTCCAGATAGTCTAGGTGAGTCAGGAAAGGGCTGAATAGACCTGGGCCACAATGGGGGAAGGGGGAGGAGATTTCCTTGCACCTCAAAGGGCCTGGTCTGCCTCTGACAATGCCGTCTCCACCTCCTGCCAGGAAATCACACCAGAGAAGGCAGAACTGGTTCTGGCTGGGCACAGACACCCTCTGCCTAGAGGATCAAAGGATTTTTGGATACAAATACTGGGGCCCAGACCCCTGAACTTTAGAACTCTTTTGGATCAAGAAGACTGCCAAGAAGAAGAGCCGGAGAAGCTGTAAGGAGGAACTACCACTTTGCTGTGTGCTTTGCTGTGTTGGCCTGCAGTGGCTGCTTCTGTCTTGGGCAGTGAAAGGCCTGGACTGGACTTTCTGCAATCTACTTTTGTGAGTTTCTCCAAGGGCTTGAGGTAGAGCTTGCCCCCTGTTCAAGAAGTCTCAGGCACAACAAAGACTTCAAGCTCTTGTGCCCTCAGCACTGGGGACTGTGTGTTTTGTGCTGCTACAGAAGAAAAGCCACTCGACGACGACGACGCTGCTGACTCCGTGTCCCGAAGGCACCGCAGAGAGCACAGCCGCAATGCCGCACCGCGACCCTGGTCTCACCGACGATGCCTGCTGATGCCGCCACCGAGCCGCTGCTCGCACCGCGACCTGTGAGCACCGCACTCCGCACCGCTTCGCTTCACGACGACGCCTTGGCACCGCAGAGGGCACAGCCGTAATGCCGCACCGCGACCCTGGTCTCACCAACGACGCCTGCTGATGCCGTCACCGAGCCGCTGCTCGCACCGCGACCTGTGGGCACCGCACTCTGCACCGCCTCGCTTCACGACGACGCCTTGGTATCCCCGACGACGGCGCTCCACGCCAAAATCTACGCCGCTGCTTGCACCGTGGTTCGAGGCCACCGCTCGTAAAGTTACACGACGCACCGCCCTGATCCCGCACCGCAGCCTTGGCTACCGACGCCAGCGCCATCGACTCCAGCCATCAGCCGACGACAGCGCTTCAGCAACGACGACACCGCTGCTTGCACCGTGACCTGCCAGCACCGTGACGAGCACTGCCTTCATCTCGCCCCGCGAACCTGGTCTCACCGACAATGCCATCTGATGCCGCCACCGAGCCGCTGCTCGCACCGCGACCTGAGGGCACCGTACGCCGCACCACTGCACTTCGCACCGCAGCACCCGGCGCCTGCCGACGCCAGCGCTCCTGACTTCAACAGAGGAGATCGATCTGCAACGCGTGTGACTTCGAGGGCCCCGACGACTCTGGAACCGACCTCCGGAACCGACGCCCGCGGACGCCGTGCTTTCGGAAGCCCAACGAGAGGTCGCCGACGCCCTGCATTTCTAAAAGGTACTGTTTGCGGGTCTTCCCGACACCGTAGCTGGCCAGCGACGCCGCGGTCAGCCAGAACTGTTTGGATTTGTTTGCTCACGACGCCGTGATAGCCCCGGACGGAGCTATTGACATCAAGGAACTGTTTTTAAAGCATATTTTGATAACTGAAGATTTTTAAGTACTGTATGGTGGATTTTTATCGTTTTTGGTCTTGTCTTAAATATATAAAAATATTGGATATTTTTCTAAACTGGTGTGGTGTCCTTTTGTAGTGCTTACGCTGTATTACTGTTGGTTATGTGCAAATGCTTTACACACGGCCTCTAAGATAAGCCTGACTGCTCGTGCCAAGCTACCAAGGGGGTGAGCAGGGGTTATTTTAGGAGTGTAACTTCCTTATCCTGACTAGGGTGGTGGTTTTTGCCTGGCTTTGGCCCACGCCCAAGCCTACTAAAAATCCCATTTCTAACATTGGTGGCAGCGGTGGGATAGGACTTGCGTTTGCACTTGACTTACAGTGATTGGTGTGCACTACTACCATATCGCAGACCATTACGTACCACATACTAATCCGTTTTCTTTTTGGCCGATTTTTGTGATCTTGCCAGGTGAACTTTCTACTTCACCATGCAGGAATCAATAGCATCATCCGTTGCATCCATGGACATTGCCTTTGAGGAGGATAGGTTGGAGCTCTACACTGTGAGAGAATTGAAGTCCGTTTGCAAAAACCTAAAAGTCCAAGTCAGAGGCCTCACTAGGAAGGACGAGCTACAAAAGGCGCTGAGGGCCTGGGTAGCAGCCAGAGACGCAAGTGGGCAATCTGGTGACCTTAGTGGAGAGGCGGGGGAGCCTAGTCCTAGGGTGGATGTGCTTTTGGGAGGGGGGAACCCTTCCGACCAGGCAGCAGTGGCCTGTCCCCAGAGGAGCTGGAGGACAGGCGGGGAGCAAGGAAGTTCGAGTTGGAGAAACTCAGGATGGAAAGTGAAAGGGAGGATAAAAGAATAGCCATGGAGGAAAGGAAGATGATCTTAGATCATGAGCGAAGTCTTAAAGAACTGGAGCTAAGGAATAGAGCCAGTTCAGATGGTGGCAGCAACTCGTCAAGACAGGCAGACAGAATTGTGCACTTCCCTAAAAATGTAGGCAAAGAATTCAAAAAGGGGGATGACATACAAAGGTGGTTTCAGGGGTACGAGGCAGCAATTCACATGAATGGGGTCCCCGAGGAGAATTGGGGAGCAGGATTGTGGCCTCTCTTCCCAGAAGAAGCAAGGGATACGTTAATAGCTTTGGGTAAGGGGTATCACCTCACCTATCCAGACATGAAGGACGCCCTTCTCACTAAGTATGGTCTTACTCCTGAAAAGTACAGGGATCAGTTTAGGTCCAGTAAGAAGTCTGATGCCAACACTTGGTTGAAATGTGTGGATGTGTTTTGCCGGTCACTGGATGGCTGGGTGAAGGGCAGTAATGTGACAGATTTTCAGGGGCTCTACAATTTGATTGCATTGGAGCACTTGTCTAGTCTATGTTTTGCAGATCTGCGCCAGCACCTAGTTGATAGTAAGCTGACTGACCCCAGGAAGCTTGCTATGGGGGCGGACCGCTGGGTGAGTACCAGGGTCCACAAGAAAGCATTTGGGGGAGACCCAGCCAAAGGTGGGCAGGGTCCCCAGCAGAAAAGTGGGGGGGACAAAGGTAAAACACAGGAGTTCTCTAAAGGGCCCCAAATTAACACCCAGGGTAAAGGTTCCCATCCCCCCGGAGATAAGAAGCCAGGGGTCTCATCAGGAAAGCCTGCTGAGACCGGCCCCCGCAGGTGTTTTGCATGTGACCAGGTGGGCCACATGAAGGGGGACTCCAAGTGTCCAAAGGGGGCTCAGCCACCCACCGGTGGGCAGTCCAAGGTGTTGGCTAGTGTAGCGCTTGGGGAGGAGGAGTACCCACAGGAGGATGGGGATCCTGCAGAAATGACCCTCGTCTCACTAGGGGACAGTGAGATGGTCCCAGGACACCAGGTGCCCCCTAACACAAAGAAATACAGCACCTGGGTGACCATCAATGGGAAAAGGGTAGAGGCTCTCCGAGATACTGGAGCCAGTGTGACCTCAGTCCGGTGTCACATGGTCTCTGAGGAGCAGGTAGTCCCAGGGGCATTCCACCAAGTAATTGCTGTAGACAATTCAGAGCGCCAGTGTCTGGTGGCGCAGGATCCCTTCGAGTGGGGGGGGGGTCTCAGGTCCCTTGAGGGTGGTTGTGAGCCCTTCCATGCCTGTAGATTGTCTGCTAGGTAACGACCTGGAGCAGTCCTTATGGAAGGATGTTGAGCTCAGGTCTCACTTGGAGATGCTTGGGTTGCCAGAGTGGGCATGCGTGTCCACTCGGTCAATGGCGGCCAGAAAGGGTGATCAAGAGGACTTGGAGCCTGAAACAGTGGCCCAAGTCCCTGCCAAGAGAAAGGGCAAGGGGCGCGGGAAACCGGCCCCTGAAGTTCCCACGGACCGGGAGGAGGCGGACCTTGAGGGGGACGCCCCGGTGCCTACTGGGGAACAGGTAGCTGAACTGGGGGACATCTCTGAGCTGACCCATTGGCAGCAAGAAGGGGGTCCCACCAGGGAGGAATTCTGCAAGGAGCAGAAAGAGTGCCCTTCTCTGGAGGGTCTGCGGCGGCAGGCTGCAGACCAGGCAGCAGGTGATCAGTCCGGATCACATTGGATCTACTGGGAGAATGGTCTCCTGTACAGTGAGCCTAAGGTCGCTGAGCCTGGGTCAGCCCATGTGCTGGTGGTACCCCAGCGCTTCAGGACCTTCCTACTGGGTCTGGCTCATGACGTGCCTTTGGCAGGACATTTGGGGCAGGACAAGACCTTTGACAGGCTTGTCACCCACTTTTTCTGGCCCCAAATGCGAAGGCAGTCAGATGGACATTGCAGGTCTTGCCAAACTTACCAGGCAAGTGGTAAGAGTGGGAGGAAGGTCAAAGCTCCTCTCCAGCCTTTTCCAGTTGTTCGAACACCCTTTGAAAGGGTAGGGATGGACATTGTGGGGCCACTGGATCCGAAGACAGCCCTGGGCAACAGGTACATCCTGGTCTTGGTGGACCATGCCACCCGGTACCCGGAGGCAATCCCTCTCAGGACAACGATGGCGCCAGTGGTGGGCCGGGCGTTAATGGGGATCTTTTCCCGCGTGGGGTTCCCCAGAGAGGTGGTTTCTGACAGAGAGACCAACTTCATATCCAAGTATATGACATCCCTGTGGAAGGAGTGTGGTGTAACCTACAAGTTCACCACCCCTTACCACCCACAAGGTAATGGTCTGGTGGAGAGATTCAACCAGACCTTGAAGGGCATGATTAAGGGTCTAACAGATCCCATGAGGCGTAAGTGGGACGTCCTCTTGCCATGCCTTCTCTTTGCGTACAGGGAGGTGCCACAGAAGTCTCTTGGGTTCAGTCCCTTTGAGCTCCTGTATGGTCACCCTGTGAGAGGACCTCTGAGTTTGGTCAAGGAAGGCTGGGAGGCAGCTCCCAGGAAAACTCCCCAGGATGTGTTTAGTTACATGCTGGCCTTCAGAAACCAAACTGCACGCTTCAGGAAACTTGCTCAGGCGAACCTGGAAGCAAGCCAGGAAGAAATGAAGAAGTGGTATGACCAGAATGCCACTCTGGTCGAATTTCAACGTGGGCAGAAAGTGTGGGTCATGGCCCCCGTGGAACCTTGTGCCTTGCAGGACAAGTGGACTGGGCCATTTGAGGTGGTGGAGCGCAAAAGTGACGTCACCTACCTGGTGGATTTGCAGGCTCCAAGGAACCCTTTGAGGGTCCTCCACGTGAACCGCCTCAAACCCCACTTCGAGAGGTCCGAAGTGAGCATGCTCTTGGCGACAGATGATGGAACGGAAGAGGAAAGTGAACCTCTCCCTGACCTCCTGTCTACCAAGGAGCACGATGGGTCAGTGGAAGGTGTGATCCTCTCCCCTACACTGAGCCCAGAACAGCAGAGCGATTGTCACCAGTTGTTGGGACAGTTCGCCCCCTGTTCTCCCTGACCCCAGGTGTCACTCACTGGTGTACCCATGACGTGGACACTGGTGACAGCCCTCCTGTGAAACACAAGATTTACAGGTTGACTGACCGGGTCAAGGCCAGCATTAAAGAGGAGGTCTCTAAGATGTTGGCGTTAGGGGTGATCGAGCCTTCCAACAGTCCTTGGGCCAGCCCAGTGGTCTTGGTCCCAAAGGCTGCTGCACCCGGTGCCGCTCCAGAACTGCGGTTCTGTGTGGACTACCGTGGGCTCAATGCCGTCACCAGGACTGACGCACACCCCATCCCCAGAGCTGATGAGCTCATTGATCGGTTGGGAGCTGCCAAGTTCCTCAGCACGTTTGATTTAACGTCTGGGTACTGGGAGATCGCCCTAACCCATGGGGCCAAGGAGAGGTCAGCATTTTCAACCCCAGAAGGACATTACCAGTTCCGGGTGATGCCCTTTGGGTTGAAGAATGCCCCTGCCACCTTCCAGAGGTTGGTCAACCAGGTGTTGGCTGGGTTGGAGGACTTCAGTGCCGCCTACCTGGATGACATCGCAGTGTTCAGTTCCAGCTGGGAAGAACACTTGCAGCACCTCAGTGAAGTGTTGAAGGCGCTGCGGAGGACAGGCCTCACGATCAAGGCCAGTAAGTGCCAGATCGGGCAGGGTTCGGTGGTGTACTTGGGACACCAGGTAGGAAGCGTCCAGGTGGCGCCCCTACAGCCCAAGATTGACACCATTCTGGCTTGGGAGCCCCCCAAGACCCAGACAGAGGTGAGGGCCTTCCTAGGACTCACCGGGTACTACCGGAGGTTTGTGAAGGGGTATGGCACCATTGTTGCCCCCTTAACAGAGCTAACTTCCAGGAAGCAGCCCAAGAAGGTGATCTGGACTGAGTCCTGCCAGAAGGCTTTTGATGCCCCGAAGGCCGCCATGTGCACGGCCCCCGTGCTCAGGGCACCCGACTTCTCCAAGGAATTCGTTGTGCAGACTGACGCTTCAGAGCATGGAGTGGGAGCGGTGCTCTCACAACTGAACAAAGAGGGCCTAGACCAGCCTGTAGTCTTCCTTAGCCGGAGACTACTCCCCAGGGAGCAGAGGTGGAGTGCCATAGAAAGGGAAGCTTTTGCTGTGGTCTGGGCGCTGAAGAAGCTGAGGCCCTACCTGTTTGGGACTCACTTCCGGGTTCAGACAGACCACAAGCCCCTCAGATGGTTGATGCAAATGAGGGGTGAGAATCCAAAACTGCTGAGGTGGTCCATCTCCCTACAGGGAATGGACTTTACGGTGGAACACCGCCCTGGCACAGAACACACCAATGCAGATGGTCTGTCCAGGTTCTTCCGCCTTAGTGAAGAGAACTCCCAGGAGGTTGGGTAGTTCTCCCTACTTTCAGCTGGAGGGGACATGTGTTAGACTTGGCATCTTTTGGCGTGTTTCCCCTGAGCTTTTGCTTTCTGACCTCCCGGTTTTGACTCTGTATGTGCTGGCTTAGTGTTTCTGCGCACTTTTCTCACTGCTGATCAGTGGTAAAGTGCAAGTGCTCCTGTGGTAAAATGTGTTATGGATTGGTGTTTCCATGATTGGATATTTGATTTACTTGTTAGTCCCCAGTAAAGTGCACTGAGTGTGCCAGGGCCTGTAAATCGAATGCTACTAGTGGGCCTGCAGCACTGATTGTGCCACCCACGTGAGTAGCCCTGAAAAGGTACCTCAGACCTGCCATTGCAGAGTCTGCGCGCAGTTTGTAACTGCCATGTCGACTTGGCCAGTGCACACACTGGCCGGTCCCTAACCTTCCCTTTTCTTGCATGTCAGACACCCCTCAGGTAGGCCCAAGGTACCCCTGTGGGCAGGGTGCAGTGTAAGTGAAAGGTGGGACATGCCCTGGTGTGTGTGGCATGTCCTGATAGTGAATTACAGCCAATTTCATTTTTCACTATTGTAAGGCTACCAGTTCCCCATAGGATAGAATGGGAGGTTTGTTTATAACATCTTATAAACATAACTGGCCCAGGGAATTCGGTAAGAAAATAGAATTTAGTATGCCTGAACTCAGAATCTAAAGATGTATCTTTTAGTGAAGGTGATTTTTACATTCTGTGTTTGAAAATACCACTTTTAGAAAGTAGGTATTTTCTTGCTCAGTCTTCCCGTGTGCCTCTGCTGGAATGTGGATTGCCTGTCTGGGTTTTGGATGACAGAAGGCTGGGGAGCAGGAGGGCTCCAGATAGTCTAGGTGGGTCAGGAAAGGGCTGAATAGACCTGGGCCACAATGGGGGAAGGGGGAAGAGATTTCCTTGCACCTCAAAGGGCCTGGTCTGCCTCTGACAATGCCGTCTCCACCTCCTGCCAGGAAATCACACCAGAGAAGGCAGAACTGGTTCTGGCTGGGCACAGACACCCTCTGCCTAGAGGATCAAAGGATTTTTGGATACAAATACTGGGGCCCAGACCCCTGAACTTTAGAACTCTTTTGGATCAAGAAGACTGCCAAGAAGAAGAGCCGGAGAAGCTGTAAGGAGGAACTACCACTTTGCTGTGTGCTTTGCTGTGTTGGCCTGCAGTGGCTGCTTCTGTCTTGGGCAGTGAAAGGCCTGGACTGGACTTTCTGCAATCTACTTTTGTGAGTTTCTCCAAGGGCTTGAGGTAGAGCTTGCCCCCTGTTCAAGAAGTCTCAGGCACAACAAAGACTTCAAGCTCTTCTGCCCTCAGCACTGGGGACTGTGTGTTTTGTGCTGCAACAGAAGAAAAGCCACTCGACGACGTCGACGACGACGCTGCCAACTCCGTGTCCCGAAGGCACCGCAGAGAGCACCGCCGCACCGCGACCCTGGTCTCCCCGACGACGCCTGCTGACGCCGCCACCGAGCCGCTGCTCGCACCGCGACCTGTGGGCACCACACTCCGCACCGCTTCGCTTCACGACGACGCCTTGGCACCGCAGAGGGCACAGCCGCAACGCTGCACCGCGACCCTGGTCTCACCGACGACGCCTGCTGATGCCATCACTGAGCCGCTGCTCGCACCGCAACCTGTGGGCACCGCACTCCGCACCGCCTTGCTTCACGACGACGCCTTGGTATCCCCGACGACGCCGCTCCACGCCGAAATCAACGCCGCTGCTTGCACCGTGGTTCGAGGGCACCGCTCGTAAAGTTACACGATGCACCGCCCTCATCCCGCACCGCAGCCTTGGCCTGCCGGTGCCATCGACTCCAGGCCGTCAGCCGACGACAGCGCTTCAGCAACGACGACACCGCTGCTTGCACCGTGACCTGCCAGCACCGTGACGAGCACCGCCTTCATCTTGCCCCGCGACCCTGGTCTCACCGACGCCGCCATCCGACGCGCCACTGCTCGCACCGCGACCTGAGGGCACCGCACACCGCACCGCTGCACTTCGCACCGCAGCACCCGGCGCCTGCCGACGCCAGCGCTCCTGACTTCAACAGAGAGGAGAGCGATCTGCAACACATGTGACTTCGAGGGCCCCGACAACTCCTACACCGACCTCCGGAACCGACGCCCGCGGACGCCGTGCTTTCGGAAGCCCAACGAGAGGTCGCTGACGCCCTGCATTTCTAAAAGGTACTGTTTGCGGGTCTTCCCGACACCGTAGCTGGCCCGCGACGCCGCGGTCAGCCAGAACGGTTTGGATTTGTTTGCTCACGACGCCGTGATAGCCCCGGACGGAGCTATCGACATCAAGGAACTGTTTTTAAAGCATATTTTGATAACTGAAAATTTTTAAGTACTGTATGGTGGATATTTATCGTTTTTGGTCTTGTCTTAAGTATATAAAAATATTGGATATTTTTCTAAACTGGTGTGGTGTCCTTTTGTAGTGCTTACGCTGTATTACTGTTGGTTATGTGCAAATGCTTTTCACACGGCCTCTAAGATAAGCCTGACTGCTCGTGCCAAGCTACCAAGGGGGTGAGCAGGGGTTATTTTAGGAGTGTAACTCCCTTATCCTGACTAGGGTGGTGGTTTTTGCCTGGCTTTGGCCCACGCCCAAGCCTACTAAAAATCCCATTTCTAACACGGGGCAACAGCAGTTGGACAGGATAATTATGCAGGCCGGCGCGGAGCTCCAAGCTCACGCGTCCGTCGCCATCGGCTCGTAAGCCACGCCCCCCAAAAGATGACAGCTCTTGACAAGAATAATCATTATTCACCAAGATATTTTGAGTTATAGAAAATATTTCACAACTAATGCTGAGATTTAATTCTACAAACCCTGCCAACAAAAATCACACCAACTTAATCACTACATAAATACTTGTTAAATTCTGTTTTTATGCTTACCTTGCTACTATTTAACTAATCTTAAAATTGACTGATATTCTAGCACCTTGCATAATAATTGAACAGGATATACAATAAACAACCAGCTCTCCAACTGATTTGGCTACTTAGCTTCCTGAGTCACCGCTTGAGACTACATCAGGCTCATTTTCTGATCTATGTCCTGATAAAGTGCAAAATCTCTCTAATGTTGCTACCAATCTGCTGAACATAGTGAATTAATCACTAACTCCAATGACTGTCCTAGGTGTCTTTGAGTAGCAGGGATCACTCCCTCGCTGGAAAAAAACTTTGCCATTGAAAAACCAGTAGGATTTTGGTCCATTTCCTTGTTCCTAGTTACCTACAATGTTTTTCAGTAAATTGTTACCAAGCTGCTGGTGTACTTTTTTTTTAAATCGAAAGGATTACTTGAATCCCTACCAGGTCGGATTTGGACCTCATAGAAGAATTGGCTCTGCATTCATTGGTGGTACTTGACACAGTCTATAAAATATCCTCAGTGAATCGTCTTGCAGGAGTAGGCGTGTCTGGTGTAGCAATGGATGAATTCCTACATAACTGGGTGCACTATCCCTTTCTCCTCTGACTGCACTAAGTAACAAAGTGATTCACCAGTGAGGTTGTCAAACGTGTGCTTGGGGGCGAAGTCTACGGGCACGGGTGTCCGGTGACTCTCTCCCAGGAAAGGGGGATCCCAGGAGGCCTCTGATACTCCTGGGCACGAAGACATAACTCACAGGGTAGCTGCACCAATCAAGCGGAACCTGAAGCAGGCACACTAGAGTAAACCCTAATAAGCACATTATCACATGCTCCCGCCGGAAAGATGGCAAGACTTGATGATAAAGTCTTTGGAATTGTAAATTAGCCAGCCAATACCTATCCAGACACAAGCCTAGGGTGGCCAGGAAGGGAAATGCTGGTAAGATCAAGAAGGAGAACAGGTAAACAAATTCTCCAAATGGCTAGAAAAGAAAATTCCAAATAAAATTGTCCGGAGACAGTGGCAGATATAGACAGCTCTTCAGGGTGCGGGATTGGATTCACCGCAGCCTGACATGCCCTGCACAAAACCAAATGTTACCCCTGTTCATTATCGCCAGGCGCCTACCCTGGCGGGTGCCTCTTTGTTTGACTCTTTGGCCCCAACCTTTACAGGACAGGAACACGTAGCCTACATTTGAAGTGCATATGACGGACTTTTATGAGTATCAGCTAGTCCCAACCCAAATACCTTAACATATACATAAACGCTTCCTAATGGTTTATCTGGCCCATAAACCATATCTTCCCCTCCACAATAATATGACTGGCTGAGCGTCAAGCTCGGGTCTTTAATAATGCAATCACTTCCAGTAAAAAGGTGTAGAGCAGCCCGACTCAGGCCGCATTGTTGGCTACAGGAGATACTGGTTCAGTTTGTTGCAGGTAAAACAACAGCCATCTGGGAAGCTGGTCAATACCGAATGGACTCACTCATGCTCTCTGAGTTGCATGTCTCTCTCTCTCTCTCTCTCTCTCTATCGATATTTCTATTTTTCTTTCTCCCTCCTTCTCTCATTGTCTCTATTCTTCCTCCCATCCACCTTTGCACTTACCAGCCCACATCCTCCCTAACCCTGGGACTACATCATCATGAGGTTTTGTTCTGGTCCCTGTTTGGGGACAAGGACACCTCCACTCTTCCCAGAGGGTTTTCATCTCACCTCAGGCAGGGGTGGGAAGCAGGAAGCAGTGAAACATGTTTCAGGGTTTGTGTCAACAGATATGTTATCAAACTTCCGACAAGATAAACAAAATAGATGGGCATGTTTTAAATTTGTGGCTAGGTGACCAGGCTTTTGTCCCTGGCGGTCTCCCTGACTGCGTGCTCGGGTTCACCATTATACATTGCTTTTCTAGCTAGGAGCAGGGCCGGCTTTAGGGCAGTGCGACTGGTGCGGCCGCACTGGGCGCGGACCTGTGAAGGGCGCCGCTGACCTCAGGGGGCGCTGTGTTTAGCAATATCTTATGATTGGAGAGATGAGGGACACTTTTGCCCTGTGGTAGTTAGTGAATCAGAGGAGGCGGTCATGGGCCATGGGGGCACCAAAAAAGATTGTCGCCTCGGGCGCCACCAGCGCTAAAGGCGGCCCTGGCTAGGAGTCTGGGGTCCAGTGAGCTGAACTGTCTCGATTTCGAGCCCTGGAGAGTCCTGCCACTTGTCTAAGGTGGGACTAAAGTAGGACTATCTCCTCCCTTCCGTTGTGGCCTCCTCGCCCAAAGGCCAACACCCATATCTAAAGCAATGTCTGCAGCCTCCTTTGGCTACTTAAAGAGGAACCCATGATCTTGCATTCCTAAGTATCAGATGAGACCTGTTCTCCAGTCGCCCCTCACATGTCCCTGTGACAAAGGGCCCTACATGAATATCTGTGTATTGGCATCTTGAGTTTTGTGTGGATGGGTGGATAGGTGTGTGGGTAAATCACCTCGGACTGAATACAGAAAATGACAACAGCCTCTCAATAAATACAAGCAACATACTTGGCTGGGGCACTAACCTAGCTGCGGAAGTGACGCAATAGAATTTTTCTTTATCCGGGATTATGAAACAGAGAAGCAAGCTGGGAGGCTTGAGCTACGGTATCCAGTGATGGGCAGGAGCTGTTATCAGCTTTATTGACCTTAAATTAGGCAATGTCGGCTGATAATCGCCCATAGCTGTTTACAAAGTCGCATGCCACTTTTATTTTAAAAAGTTTCAACACAAACTATGTGTTATGATGGAGCACAAACTGATTAAAAATACTGAAATCTCAAACAGTTATCCCTCCGCCACAGGATGTTCTTTTAAAGCTTTTTGTCCTGTACTCTCTGTACCTGTTTTTATCCTATGTAAATACACTTCAAGCTCAAATTCTGTGGCCCCCATGTGAATGTTAACTGCAGCTTACATCAGGGATTATGTAAAAGAGGGATTTATTTTCAGATCAAGAACGTTGATCTGAGTTTTACTATTAATGCGATATGCTTCTTCTATGTATTTTCACATTTCTTCCCATGGGGTTATTAGAAAGTGATTGGTAACATGAACAACCTTTGTCGACAGCTAACAATTCTGCAAGCGGCATGTGTATGTGACATGAAAAAGTTGGTGTTCCTAAATATTCACCCTGTTGTCTTCTTTCCTAATAGAGGATAGAAGTAGTGGAAAGACTACGTCAGGAGACCCACTAAATGATATCACAATAGATTTTGCAGCCCAACTAGACGTCATCAAACAAGGGTACATTCTGGAGCATATATTGCTGATGACTGTTGTTGATGTAAGATTGGTTAAGGGGACAAGCTTTACACTTTTCAAAGGAAATCCTCTAAAATGTATAAAATGAAGCAGATGCACTATAATTAGATAATTTATTTTCCTTTGTATTTATGAGGTCTCGCCTGCATACACCTTTTAGCTGTCTGTTGTTCAAAAGACCTCTTGTTGGCCATACCAGAAACCTACAGTGGGCTTAGAACCAGCCCATTGCTCACAATTGGTTGGCTTCATTGTCACTTTCATTTGCTTGTTTCTTACTTGATGGCATTCTTTCCTCTTCTTGTGTTTGTCCCTTCCCTTGCTCACAGCTTCTTTACGGTTTTGTTTTTGAGAAGATTCATTGCATCTTTGCTCTGCTTAGATTCTGGGAACTGGTTATTATTTCATTTGCTTTCAGCACTGCAGCACCCCAAGGAACTGCATGTGTTAATTTTTGCTCTCTCGCCTAGTGCTGCTTCCCCTCACATCCTCCTGCTCCCCCACTTCTGAGTTGCCTACACCCCAAGCGTATCTGTTGTCACCAGGTTGGAACTGATTTTACCTACACTTCTTCCAGACATCTTTATTGTTGTGAAAATCTAAGGTGTTTATTTACTAGGATTTTTCATCGTGTTTGCATCACAAAAGTGATGCAAAGTAATACAAAATCTTATTTTCAATTTACCTTCCAGCGCAAAACTTTTTATGCGCTGGAAATTGACTTGAAAGTAGCACAATGCAACTTTTCTGACTTTGCCTGTGTGCTGCACTCAACAGCACACATACCAAGGAGGAAACTGTTTAAAGTTAGCCTAAGTATAGTATTTTGTATTGGAAGGGTACCCTCCTAGTACAAAGCCTATACTAGACTCACACAGACACCTTTGCACTATGGTGCAAAGGTGTGTTTGTGGCGCTCGGCAGCCTGATTGTGACCCGGCGTTGGGGAGAGAGGAGGAGAGTGCCATATCTATGCTCTCTACCTTCTTTTTTTGGCTTCTGCGCTGCGTTGCATGAGAATTTAGTAAATAGACCCCTAAATCTCTAGAAATCTGGGTCAATAAAAGGTGACTTGTTCACCAACTTGCAAGGCTAAGCTTCCAGCACGCATGGGCTGCTGTACAAGCGAGTGCCAAGCAGCTGCAAAGTGATGCCAGGCCGCTCAATTTCTTTCTTGCGCTTCATGTGGTGGTGCAGCCAGGCATGATATCCTGTTTTCTGTCAGCTTTTGATTCTAAGTGTGCTGCTCTTTTCTTACCTTTTTCAGGTTTCGCCTACACAGTGCTTAGTGCTTGCGAAATCTCTTGTAACTAAAAAAAGACAATCTTAAAAGAGGCTTAGAGCCCACCCATTACTTACGTCTACTTACCATTGGTTGGCTCCCACGTCACTCTTGTTTCCTTTCTTCCTGTTGGTCTGTACCTTCTCCTGCCTCCAGCTTCCTGCTCGGCTTCACGTCTTCGTCCTTGCTGTAGAGCTTGGAACAAGTACTGCTTCCGGTGGCCAATGTCCTCCCACTGGCCATGCACTTGCAACATACTTTATTTTTATTTTTTTACTTTCCAGCATGCGCATTCTGTTCGTTGCTCGCCCATCCCTACCACCACCAGACTTCTGTCACTGCATGCCCCTTCCCCGCATACCCCTTCCCCGTTCTTTGCTGGTCTGTCCTTCCCACCACCTCGCTCCCGTCACTCCATGCCCCTTCCCCACCCCGTCGCTAGTTGCCTCTCTCCTACCTCCAGCATAGCTTGTTTTATATAGCACGAAGTTGACTGGGAGGACTTGGAGCGCTTTAGATGAGTGCCAGTTAAATTACACAAGGACACATTCATTTTTACAGGCACAGGGAAATTCAGTGATTTGCCCTATTCACAGGATGTTAAGCCGGCGCCAAAACTCGAGCCTGGTACCCCAGCTCCAAAGTCAGCAGCTTTGGCCGTAACGCCACATCCTTTCCATACTCAGTGTTCCAGCTAGCTACTCTTTGACAAGCTGGTAACTGCAATTCATTGAACAAAATGAACGGCATATTAAGTATATGGAAAATAAAAATTTTAACTTGTTTTTATGTGCATAGCTTTAAATTTAAAAAAAAGCACTATGGGGCGGTCTGGCCATGTCATATTGCTTTTTTCTTTACTTAAAGCTAGCACTGCTGTGCAACATTTAAAAAATATATTGACAAAGCCAATAGCTCTCGCATAGGTGAAACCTATTGGCTTTGTCAATGCTTGTTTTTTATGCTTCGTTGTTAGCCATGGCCCTACAGTATCGGTTGACTATCTCTACTTGTTAGGGATGTTGTTTTGGTTGCAAGGTGATGTAGAATGTGCATTTAGGGGGAGTGTGGGCCTACTACTCTACAATTGGACTTGTGTTACTGTTAACCCTGGGCGGTGAACTCCGCTCTGCTCGCGGAGTTTGCGGAGTTTTCCGCACTCCGCGTTACGCGGAGCTCGCGGAGTTCCAAAAAACTCTGCTTCGCGCAGCGGAGCAAAGTTTTTTCCTCGCTCGCGTTCACCAATGTCAAGTTGCCGAGCGTGAGCGAGGAAAATCCACCTCCCGGCGAGATTTTTCCTCGTTCGCGATCATCAACATCAAGTTGGCGAGCGCGAGCATGGAAAATAAACCTCCCGCCGAGATTTCTCAACGCGGGGGGGTCGGGTTTCTCTTTGCGAGTGGTCACGTATGCTCGCGACCGCTCGCATTGAGAAACTGCCCGTTCGCGTTGAGAAAGCTGCTGCTCGAGTAAAAATCTACTCAAGCAGCAGAAAGGAAAGCAGCTCTCGCTTGCGCTGTGCATGGTGCCGTTCGCGATGATTGCACAGTGCGGACAAGCATCCGGCACTGAAAATCACAGCGAACTGCATTTTTCTATCGCACTCCGCCGCTTGCGGAGCTCCGTGTAGCGCAGCAGAGGTTTTTTTTCCACTGGGCGGAGTTTGCGGAGTTGCGCTACGTGAAACTCCGCGAACTCCGCCCAGGGTTAGTTACTGTATGCATGCTTTACACCCTTTATTTATACTGATACATCTTCACGCTTATTACGCAGTTAATCAACTATGTCAAAGACAGAGAAAACACATTTTTCTTCAAAATCATTACTTAATTCAAAAGCATAATCTTTTGAAAGCTGCGGACAGCCAAAATGTGTTTTTTCTCCTCTGGTGCGGGGGCCTGAGGCTTTTTTAAGGCTGTAAAACCATTGTATATTACACATTAGAGTTATTCTTTTTTTGTGTATTCCAATGGTGATAATACGATTTGGTGAACACACTGGTGTAGACACTGTACTTGTGTCATACCTTTGGTAGATAGGGATGTGGCACTCTCGTGAGAAAGAGGTGTACGTTAAAACTGTTAAAATCCACCAATTGGCTCTGAAGAATGTAAGACCTAGTATACGTAGTTAGAATATACCGGGTATTCTGGTGTGCTCGCATTCCGGGCCCAGATATGTAAGGGGTATGTTTTGTAATATTTATTGTGGAGTGCCCCCATTCGAATTTGCAACTATAAAGGCTAAGAAAGAGCTTAGGGGGGGTAGTAATGAGTGCCATATAAGGAGTGGTGGAGAAATGGTTGTGTCGGAAAAAGTATCTGGTTTCCGGTCAGAGAATGAGGCTATGTCCAGCCTGAATCTGCAGTCTGGGCCTAGTGGCCCTCTGATAGTCTATTACTCTTAACCACAGGCAAATCCCCAAAAAGTAGAAAGCTTCTCTGGGCATACCAACCAATCAATCAATCCATCAATCAAATCACGTCACTTATAGAGCCCACAGCTAACCTACAGGGCGTCCCGGCGCTAGAAGCAGAAGCGAAGAGCCGAAATATGGCCTTAATCAGAAAATATCCAAGTGTTATGTTGAGATCTGAACCACACAACTTTCAAGACTATCTCTCAGCCACTCACGCTTATCCTCTCCATTCTCCCATTTCATACAATTTGCATATTTGATGTGATTTTTCTCTTCTTTATCTTTTTCATTGCAAAGCTTTTTTAATTAAAATTTTGATAAGGACAGCAGATATAAACAAAAGCAGAGTGAAAAAAGATGAATTCGTATCTGTGTACATGATATGGTATCATATAGTAGAAAGTGTAGGTACGATTGCCTATCTCATCGATATAACGCACCTATCGCATCTATCATGTATACTAGTTTCTTTAATGTGCGCTGGCAATTCAGTCGTTAGCATTTTCTCTATTTTTGTAGAGAACCCAAAAAACATTTATTCTCTTTAATATGTAAAATAACAATAATAGGAACCACACCCCTCCTCTCCCCCCACCCACCACAATATAGATATATAGATTTTACAGGCATCATTCTTATTTTTATTTTTATTTTTTTGCAGTTTTATACAGCGCGAACTCGACCCGAAGGTATCAGAGCACTTTACATGAGCACCAGTTTCATTACAGACAGACACATTCATTTTTTCTCGCACGGGAGATTAAGAGATTTGCCGAGAATCACAAGATGCTTGAGCCTCCCCCAGACTCAATCTGGTTCCCCAGCTTCAAATTCGGCTGCTCTGGGCAGGGCCATCCCAAGGGTGGGGCTAGGGAGTGGCAAGACATCATTAATTTTTTTTATCCTAAGAAGGGGAGGGTACTGATACGATTGAGAAGAAGGGTAGTGTGATGCCACTTTATTCAATCTTTGGGCAGGGGAGGTGGCTTTTGGCAGGATACCAGGTGCATATTATTTTTAAATTCCTGCGAGGGGAAGGGCCCTTGAGGAAGGTCAGACAGTGTTATGTTTGTTTCCCACATAAATCCTGCGGCCCGGGGCAACTGATCTACGGAATGAGGAAGATGGCTGCCTGTTCTGATGTTATATGCATGTTCAGTGTTCTAGAGTTTTATTGATGTTCTAATTCTAGTTTGTTGTTGCTGCTGTGATTTGAGAGCAATAAAGGTGTGTGCATAATATTGGGCTCCGGGCCTTTCCATAAAATTTAGAGTAGCCATACATTACATAATATTGTACATAGCTGTAAATCACGATGCGTTTTCCACCTCAGGATTCAAAGTGACATCACAGACAACTCGAGCTACACAATCGTTGCTTACCTGATTTCAGTTAGAACTCTTAGTGGAAAACATTCCACCTACTGTTCAATCAGGGGAATGTTGGGTGGAATTTTTAAGCTTCAAGTAAAATAGAATTTTGTGACTTGGAGCACTCTTCATACTCTGAAAATGTCCCTCCTCTGATGTTTTTTCAGTAATTTGACACAATTGTAGGTGGTGTCCTAAGCCTGTTATCTTCCTCCAGCCCAGTGTTCAATCATTCCTCCGCTCTGCTAACTCTTGCTTCTAGGCAGATCTTTCACAGTGGGAGACAGAGGGAGACAAGAACATACGCAGACACAAAAAAACACAGTTATGGGGGACACAAGGAGATACCGGCAGACATAACCATGAGAGACCATTCATCGGTGAGGAAACGCAATGTGAAGATACTGGGGAGACAGGGGGAGACAGGAGGAGACAAGCGGAGACATAACACTGCGAGACAAGGCCGGACTGGCCGTAGAGGGCATCAGGCGTTTGCCCAGGAGTCTGGAAGGGTGGGGGCCAGTTTTGGAGCGGTGGGGGTCGGCTTTGTTACTGGGGGGCAGTTTTGCAGCGATGCTGCAATATCGGCCCCAGGAACAAAAGCAGCAGTGCTGGGAGCCAATTTTGTTAATCAGCAGTGTTTCAAACTTTCCTCCCCCTGGGTGGGGGCCGGCCGACAAAATTGCCAGGGCTGCTTTGGTTTCTCAGTCCGGCCCTGCTGCGAGACACAGGGAGACATGAATAACGAGACATCGACATGCAGAGGCATGTATATGGGAATATACTCAGGGACATGACGATGCACTGGGAGACATAGACAAAGCTGACACTGGTAGATGCTGGGGAGACACAGGGAAACACTGACACTGTATCCCCTCAAACAGGGACTGATTGCACGAAAACCCACACTTATGTGGAAACTCACGTTCCTGAATTCTCAGAACGCTTCCACACGTAAGTAATGCCAGAGAGAGGTGTGCAGAATAAACACAAAAATAAGAAAATATAATTTTCTTTCCTTCTCCTTAGATATAGTAAGGTACACTTGATTCATTTGTCATCTGTCTTTAATTTTATGTATTACATATACCATGTAATTTCATATATGTTATCTAAAAATGTGTTTGGACGCTTTTACTGATTGGAAATAAGCCCTAATTTAGATATGGTTCAGTTAGCCTGACTAGGACTCAACTAGCTTGAGTTGACAACTGTTCATTTCTGCATAATAATAGTGTGTGCACCTTTATATTATGTGAGCAAAGCCTTTCTCCCTCTCACTGTATGCTTGTGTGTTTTTCCATTTCAGTAAAATCACTGAAAAGAAGGCTTAACAGTGGTGTTTGCAATGTAATGTTATGTGTTCTGTCGAGGAACCAATGTCTAGGATGTTTCTATATTCTGTAACATTTTAAGGTTTCCTGCCGAAGCTCTGTGTTTGCCATACATATGTTAAACAGATTACTGTATTTCTGTGTTACATAAAACTCACAATTCATTTCCTTAATTAGTTATGCATAATCTAGCCAATGAGATGCAGTAGTAAGTAGGGATCTGTAGAAGTATCTTATTTATTAGAATATTGATTGGTTCATGAGTCGTAACATTGCAAGTTCAGCTGTGTCATGCCATGACAAACAATAAAATGCATGTGACTGCTGCAACCTGAAACCTTATGAAAACTGGTGTATTTTGGGGATGAGCCAAGCTCTTTATGGTCTTTCTAAGTGGACGGAATCTATGTCAATGTGTTTACTTGCTTTATATTTGGTCCTGGCTTCGGGTTTGCTTCAGAGACTGACTGTATGTTAGTCTCTCAGAGTCTGACTTTGACTAATTTGATTGAGCTAATTCATGCTTAACTAACTAATTACTTTTTGCTTTCGGTAATGATCATATTTTTGAATAAACCCATGACATTTAGCCTGGAATCCTTGTCTAGCTCAGGTTTGTTTGTTAGACTTGGACTAAGTCTTGTGAAGATTCACAAGATCTTACGAAGAATCAGGCAGGCCGATCTTGCACATGCACCCTCTTAATTAGTTAATTAGAGCATCAACACACACACACATATATATATATATATTCACTGAAAAAACAATAGGTTTCAGGGGCGTTATAGTTAGTTGGACATTTCACTCGTACAAAACCATAGAAATTCCCCCGTTATAATTAGTTCAGCTAACTATAACTCGCGCGCCCGCAATGCACTGCTGATGACGTCACATATTATATCACTCATGACATGGTCAGTGACATCACTCATGACATCACTGATGACATCTCAAATGACATCACTGATGACATCACTGATGACATCATCCTTGTGATAGAGTGGCAGACCTCCTCTCACCCTAATATAACCTTTGATACACACACTCAAAAATACAAACTAACATTTTCAAAACAATGGACATACCAATACCAGTTACAACACACCTATTCAGTAATTCCAAGATCTACACACACATCCACTCATTCACCAACAGTCCCTATACAGTCACTCATACATGTACTCACTCATCATATGTACTCATACACCTATACATCCTGTTACACACCGCCACTCATCCATAGAGTTACTCACACACATAGTCACACATGCAAACAAAGTATCAAACATCCATTTACTTGCATATACAGTTATACACACACTACCACACTTACTTCTACAGAAACTTACACATACTTACTCTCTTAAACAATCACTTATAGAAACACCTACTTATTTGTACAGGAACTCTTCCAATCTCTCACTCTCACATATACTCACTTATATACACCAATACTCACATATACTAGTTTAAAACATATGTAGTTACTCATAAAGACACTATTGAGACAGTCATTCACTCACTAACACACCCATACACATACTCATCCACCTATACAGTCCTGCACACATGCTGTCTTCAACACATACAAACAGTGAGTCACTCATTCATGCATCTATGCACTAAGTAATACCCCCACCGAACCATACAGACACTCAGACACTCATACTGATACTCAAAAAACCAACTAATAACCCATATAGACACTCATGTAGCTACTCACCAACCCATGCAGCCACTTATACACAAAGTGAGAGACTGATACAGATATTTTCATATTTAAACATTACTCACTAACCCATGTATTCACTAAGATACACTGAGGGGCCGATTCCGATCTCGGCCGGTAGGGCTCCGAATCGGATTCGGCTTTACCGGATCCGATTCGGAGCCCTGTTTCCCGACCGATCCGTACGCGCGTCCGGACGAGCGAGTACGATGCGAAATCGCCGACCGACTCTTCCGGGCATCCCGACCGCTCCGACCGACTCGTTCCCGGCTCGAACCGCACAGACCGACTCGCTCGGACTCGACTCGCACCGCGCAATGGAGACGTTTCCCGGCCGGGTGAGTACGATGCGCGCCGCGAGCAGTCCGACCGAGCCGTGCACTCTGGCTCGAAAGAGCTGTCGGAGCCGTACTTTGGGGGTCCGTGTCGGACCCCCCTGTACGCGTAGCCGCGCGAGTCGCACACAGGGGGGACCCATGGGTCCCCCCTACCTGTGCGTGTACGGCGCGAATCGCTTCGCCGTGTACCCGCTGTAGGGGGCGCACTTGTCCGACTCGCACCCATTGAGTCAATGGGAGCCCGCGTACGCGTTGCACGACCGGCTCCCATTGACTTCAATGGGAGTCCGACCGACTCGGGTCCGATGGCATACGTGCGCATCGTACTCGTTCGGTCGGACTGCACGGGTCCGATTCGGTCGGAAATCTCTCCGGGTCCGGCTCGGTCGGAGAAATTTCTGGCCCGAATCGGAATCGACCCCTGAGTCAGTTATACAATCAATTTTACAAAAAAAATCATCCATTTAGACACTTATATACCCATTTATTCTTCCATCGACCTTGAGATATACATATATAAAACATATTTAATTTTCAGAAAAACACACATTCACTGGATGATGTCATCAGTGATGTCATCAGTGATGTCATTTGAGATGTCATCAGTGATGTCATGAGTGATGTCACTGACCATGTCATGAGTGATGTAATATGTGACGTCATCAGCAGTGCATTGCGGATGCGCGAGTTATAGTTAGCTGAACTAACTATAACGGGGAATTTCTATGGTTTTGTATGAGTGAAATGTCCAACTAACTATAACGCCCCTGAAACCTATGGTTTTTCAGTGAATTTCTAAGGTTTTTAAATGCTAATTTCTAACTATAACGTGCCTGAAACCTATGGTTTTTTCAGTGAATTTCTAAGGTTTTTTAAATGCTAATTTCTAACTATAACGTGCCTGAAACCTATGGTTTTTTCAGTGAATATATATATATTTATTATACTATGTATACATGTGAAAATGTCTCAGTCCCCTGGTTGCCTCGGTGGCACGGAAAAAATGGGTGGAACTGACGTCAGCACGCCGACGAGGTCCTCTTATCGCTCCGATGACGTCATACGGTGTCGCGAGCGGAGCCGTGTTATTATGACGTCCTCGTTGACGTGGGAGAGCTAGGAAAGAATTTCCGTGGAATGCTGGTGCAGGGGATATTCACCTAAGTGTTCAGGCTAGTCCTTTGGGAGCAACTGTTTATGTTGCCACTCCAGAAACCGAAACCAGTGATCCGAGGGCAGAGGCCCTGCAGATGGCACACGAGGTGGGGTGCCCAGTCGTGTGCACTGGCGGGGCAGCGAAGTGACAAGCACCACAACCCACAAAAAAGGTAACGAGGGCACTGAATAACACAGGATCTTCTCTTTCTATCTGGCAGGAACAACGAAGATAAAATGCCCTAGTACCAAAATGTAGAATTAGTGCTACAACGGTCTTCAAGAGGACCTGCGATGCCGCTTCTGCCTCCCGTACCCTGGAGGTGGCACATGGGTCACGCGGTACGGTCATACTGCGGTGGGACGCACACTCGTTGACCTCTCATGGCACTGCTCCACACTTCAGGGAGGACGCTTTCCATTAGCTATGTTTTCTGATGACATGTCGCGCCGGCCCCGTCCAACAACAGAACTCCTTTAGATCCAAACAGACTCTTCCACTCTCTCACCGGAAGTGAAACCAGGCCTCGCGGACACTTTCACAATACAACAGCCGGGAATGCACTTTTCGGTAAAAAAACCACATTCCTTCCTCCTAATTAATCAAATAAACGTCTCACTGAAGAACAGGAGCCAGCTTCGATCGGTAAACAGCCGTTACAACGACTTTTTACTTTGCGATACCATTACAACGCATGCATTACCACGCATGCGTTGTACATCATGAAGTCATTACTACGCATTTTTAGAACGCATGGTCATTTACCACGCATGCCTTTACAACGAATTTTGTTGTAAAGGTATGTATGGTAAATGACCATGCGTTCTAAAAACATGTAGACGATCCATGTCGTTGTAAGGAAACAGAGGCTGTTCCGTTTCCTCACAACGACGTGCACCGCCCCTCAGAGACGACGTGAAGCAGGAACCACGAGGAGAGAGGAACCACGAGGAGTGAGAGGTACGGGGTATTGGGCATGGGGTGGGGGTTTCTTTTCTAGGGTTTAGGGTAGTGCAGTGGTGTTTGGGTGGTGTAGGGGGTCGTGCTGGGGGTAGTGTTTTAGGGTTTAGGGTAGTGCAGTGGTGTTTGGGTAGTGTAGGGAGTCGTGCTGGGGTAGTGTTTTAGGGTTTAGGGTAGTGCAGTAGTGTAGGGGGTCGTGCTGGGGGTAGTGTTTTAGGGTTTAGGGTAGTGCAGTGGTGTATGGGTAGTGTAGGGGTCGTGCTGGGGTAGTGTTTTAGGGTTTAGGGTAGTGCAGTGGTGTTTGTGTAGTGTAGGGGGTCATGCTGGGGGTAGTGTTTTATGGTTTAGGGTAGTGCAGTGTTGTTTGGGTAGTGTAGGGGGTCGTGCTGGGGGTAGATTTAGGGTTTAGGTTAGTGCAGTGGTGTTTGGGTAGTGTAGGGAGTCGTGCTGGGGGTAGTGTTTTAGGGTTTATGTTAGTGCAGTGGTGTTTGGGTAGTGTAGGGGGTAGTGCTGGGGTAGTGTTTTAGGGTTTAGGGTAGTGCAGTGGTGTTTGTGTAGTGTAGGGGGTAGTGTTTTAGGGCTTAGGGTAGTGCAGTGGTGTTTGGGTAGTGTAGGGGTTCATGCTGGGGGTTGTGTTTAAGGGTTTAGGGTATGGCAGTGGTGTTTGGGTAGTGTAGGGGTCGTGCTGGGGGTCGATTTAGGGTTTAGGGTAGTGCAGTGGTGTTTGTGTTGTGAGGGGGTCGTGCTGGGGGTAGTGTTTTAGGGTTTAGAGTAATGCAGTGGTGTTTGTATAGTGTAGGGGGGTTTAGGGTAGTGCAGTGGTGTTTGTGTAGTGTAGGGGGTCATGCTGGGGGTAGTGTTTTAGGGTAGTGCAATGGTGTTTGTGTAGTGTAGGGGGTAGTGTTTTAGGGTTTAGGGTAGTGCAGTGGTGTTTGTGTAGTGTAGGGGGTCATGCTGTGGGTAGTGGTTTAGGGTTTAGGGTAGTGCAGTTGTTTGTGTAGTGTAGGGGGTCGTGTTTTAGGGTATAGGGTAGTGCAGTGGGGTTTGGGTAGTGTAGGGGGTCATGCTGGGGTTAGTGTTTTAGGGTTTAGGGTAGTGCAGTGGTGTTTGGGTAGTGTAGGGGGTCATGCTGGGGGTAGTGTTTTAGGGTTTAGGGTAGTGCAGTGGTGTTTGTGTAGTGTGGGAGGTCATGCTGGGGGTAGATTTAGGGTTTAGTGTAGTGCAGTGGTGTTTGGGTAGTGTAGGGAGGCGTGCTGGGGGTAGTGTTTTAGGGTTTAGGGTAGTCCAGTGGTGTTTGTGTAGTGTAGGGAGTCGTGCTGGGGGTAGTGTTTTAGGGTTTAGGGTAGTGCAGTGGTGTTTGGGTAGAGTAGGGGGTCGTGCTGGGGGTAGTGTTTAAGGGTTTAGAGTAGTGCAGTGGTGTTTGTGTAGTGTAGGGGGTCATGCTGGTGGTAGTGTTTTAGGGTTTAGGGTAGTGCAATGGTGTTTGGGTAGTGTAGGGGGTAGTGCTGGGGTAGTGTTTTGGGTTTACGGTAGTGCAGTGGTGTTTGTGTAGTGTAGGGGGTCGTGCTGGGGGTAGTGTTTTAGGGTAGTGCAGTGGTGTTTGTGTAGTGTAGGGGGTAGTGTTTTAGGGTTTAGGGTAGTGCAGTGGTGTTTGTGTACTGTAGGGGGTCGTGCTGGGTTCTAGTGTTTTAGGGTTTAGGGTAGTGCAGTGGTGTTTGTGTAGTGTAGGGGGTCGTGTTTTAGGGTTTAGGGTCGTGCAGTGGTGTTTGGGTAGTGTAGGGGGTCGTTCTGGGGGTAGTGTTTTTGAGTTTAGGGTAGAGCAGTTGTGTTTGGGTAGTGAAGGGGGTAGTGCTGGGGGTAGTGTTTTAGGGTTTAGGGTAGTGCAGTTGTGTTTAGGTAGTGAAGGGGGTCGTGCTGGGGGTAGTGTTTTAGGGTTTAGGGTAGAGCAGTGGTGTTTGTGTAGTGTAGGGGGTCATGCTGGGGGTAGATTTAGGGTTTAGGGTAGTGCAGTGGTGTTTGTGTAGTGTAGGGGGTCTTGCTGGGGGTAGTGTTTTAGGGTTTAAGGCAGTGCAGTGGTGTTTGTGTAGTGAAGGGGTCGTGCTGGGGGTAGTGTTTTAGGGTTTAGGGTAGTGCAGTGGTGTTTGTGTAGTGTAGGGGGTTGTGCTGTTGGTAGATTTAGGGTTTAGGGTAGTGCAGTGGTGTTTGGGTAGTGTAGGGAGTCATGCTGGTGGTAGTGTTTTAGGGTTTAGGGTAGTGCAGTTATGTTTGGGTAGTGTAGGGTGTCGTGCTGGGGGTAGTGTTTTAGGGTTTAGGGTAGTGCAGTGGTGTTTGGGTAGTGGAGGGGTAGTGTTTTAGGGTTTAGGGTAGTGCGCCCAACCAGCCACAATATCCGTGGACAAAGGGGATCCTGACTCTTTGGAACGCTCCGTCAATTGAATAATTTGGGTCAAGGGCCCTACCACGTCCAAGACCTATCAATTCCTTTCTTGGGATCCCTCATATACTTGGAGAAAAAGGTACATAGTTTCTCATCAATTTCAGGCGTGTGTGCCACCTTCCCCTTCAGTGAGGGCCTGGGGCATTCTCCCTCATCCTATTCCTGACCTCCCTTTCAAGGGGTTGATGGATTTTCCCCACCACATACTCTGCCACTTTGGCGTCAGGTGTCCACTCCGCTGACCTAGGATGGTAAATTTGGGTAGGCTCGAACATGTCCGAGTGGACCCCGTCCCCAACCGGGGACTGAGAGGAGTGGGACTCTGGACGCCAGGGACGCCCTGAGTCCTTATCCTCATCGGAGAAGAAATCGTCCTCCGATACACTTTCTCCCTCTAAGGGAAACCCGCCGTCGGTGTCTACAATAGTGGTGACAGTATCGCAATTTTCTCCGGGCCCCTCCTCCTCCCGGCAGGGTGCATGTTTTAGCGTTCGCGCACTCTTGAGGAAGGTCTCCGTAAGTTTATCAAATCCTTCCAAGTGCCCCGCGTTATGCTAAACGGCACTTTTACTCCCCATCTGGGAGCTACTGGGACCCGCCACCACCAGATCTGGGTCACTGAACACCCCAGGGATGCTTTTCGCCAGCTTATCAACCTGATCCCTAAGAGGAGCCAGCGCCCTAGAAATAGCCAAAGAGAGGGCTTGGTCCACTGCTGGAGGGAGAAGTTGGGGGGCCATTCCTCCTCCACTTCCTGGTAGGAGGAGTAAAAATGGTCTTCTGGAGAAGACATGATAGCAGAGGGTGTGAGCATAGAACAAATGCCCTTAAAATCCTTAAGGCAGCCCTCTCGCCGGTGCTCCAACAGCTGGGCTTTCCCCGAAGCTGTTATAAGAATAGACTGAGGCGCAATACCAATTACCACCACCAGGTGGCGCTGGTCACTAACGTGGCCGTGTGGGGAAATCACCGCGTAGCGGTAGTCAAAATGAGGCGAGGGTTGGTCGGGAATCAAGCGGACACTAAAGGAGTGACCGGATTCCCAAACGCGCGTAAAGACCAGCGGGAGCGCTCGACGGAGCTGCCTCGCTCGGACCAGACACGCCTGACAGGATCTCACCGCGCGCAGAGCACACAGCGGGAGAAACTGCGAGGGGGAGAACGCGCTCGGGCAAGAGCCTGCTGCGCAAGGAATATGAAACAATAACAAGGCAATAATGCTAATAACGTGCACAAGAAACCGCTATACAAACAGCAGCAACGTCAGATTAAGCCAAGAATGTAAGGAATGCACTTAACTGACGAGCAGTGAAGAAAGAGGAAGCGGAAGGGACGTCACGATATTATATACGATGGACTGTGATATGATTGGACTATAGTTGCCTTGGAGACTACCCCCCTACTGGTTCATGGGTTGTGTAGTCTTTTGTTTAATGATTGTTGTGTTGCGTTTTCTTTGAACTGCTATGCAAATAAAGTGAGGAAAGATATGCATAATCCTCGCCTCCGTCCTGCCATAGAATTCATTAAACTTTATTTGATCTGATTTAGAAACATAGATCATAAAAGTGTACATAAAAACAGTAAATCCTCTTTCCTAATACAATACAGTGAGAATTAATTAAAACCAGTAGGTAAAAACGGGTGTTACAAAGCCCGGTTCAGAGCAACTTCAGGTTAACAGAATCGTAAAGGTCAATGTTTCGCAAGATCAATCTCATGTACTTAGTGCAAAATACGCAATAAGGGGTCCAAGTAAGATGTAACGCTCCAATACCTGACCAGTTTGCACTATATAAAACTGCAGAAAAAATAAAAATAAAAAGTGTTTTGCACACTTCTGTCATTGGGCTATATGTGGGCTACATCTGGGTGATATTTGTGCTACATTTGGGCTCTTTTTTCTCTGGTGGCCATCTTGGGAGACTTATTTGTTATGAAGTTTCCTAATTTCGTCATTTACTGCAGTCTCCTCTGTAGGAAATGCTTTCAGTTTTTTACTTTGATTCCATCAAGAAGGCATTCAGATGTGTCACACATTTGCCATAAATTCAGAATGTTAGCACTCTAGTTGTTCATTAGATCACTGTAGTAAAGCTACTGCTCACCAGGGAGTTAACTGGAAGTCTACTGCTGGTATTGAAAGTGATTGTTTCAGTCTGCATGTCAGAATTTTCTAATGAAATAGAAGAGGATTTGAGATCTCACTTAAAACATGCCCTAAATTTTCTTTCTGCAGCACTAACCATAATTTCTATGGCAAAATGAACCCCCTCATTTTGTTCCTTTTTTTAATTAAATGTTTTAAGTGTTACCAGTTTATTCCATTCAAGATGGCTTCAGGTGTGCCATACTTTTGTCATAAGTAAGGCTGTTAGCACTCTAGTTGTTCTTTAGAACACTCTGGGAAGCTGCAGTAGAACACAAAGGCATCAACTGACAGGCTGCTCCTGTTGAAATATAACAGGAAGATATTTGAGATCTCACTTAAAACATGTCCTAATTTTTCTTTCTACAGCACTAACCATAATTTCTATGGCAAAATGAACCCCCTCATTTTGTTCCTTTTTAAATTAAATGTTTTAAGTGTTACCATTTTATTCCAATCAAGATGGCTTCAGGTGTGCCATACTTTTGTCATAAGTAAGACTGTTAGCGCTCTAGTTGTTCTTTAGAACACTCTGGGAAGCTGCAGTAGAACACAAAGGCATCAACTGACAAGGCTGCTCCTGTTGAAATATAACAGGAAGATATTTGAGATCACACTTGAAACATGTCCTAATTTTTCTTTCTACAGCACTAACCATAATTTCTATGACAAAATGAACCCCATCATTTTGTTCCTTTTTAAATTAAATGTTTTAAGTGTTACCAGTTTATTCCAATCAAGATGGCTTCAGGTGTGCCATACTTTTGTCATAAGTAAGGCTGTTAGCACTCTAGTTGTTTTTAGAACACTCTGGGAAGCTGCAGTAGAACACAAAGGAATCAACTGACAGTCTCTGCCCTTGTTGGATGTACATGTTTTACTGAGAATGTCAGACTTCATTCTCACATGACTGAGAAAGATAATGTGAATTTACAGAAAATATGCTCTCATTTTAGCTTCTGGAGCACCTTCCAAAACTGTATGGGACAAGCATGTGAAAATAGTTTTCTCTCAAACATGATTCATGATATCCCAGCAGAAGGTTTTTCACAGGGTAAAATCACCTTAGAACACACCACAATTCCTGAAATTAGTATGGTACCATCAACAAATGAATTCTAATGTAACTAAAGTCTGTTATCACCCTTTATAGTTCTCCTTTTGGTAACCCTCAAAATCTTCAATTCACTACAATGCATTTCAATGGGGTACTATCATTTATATTGGTCCCAAGATGACTGCCAGCAATTCCAGGATGAAGTGCTGACAGCCAATCAGATCTCACGATGACATGTGTGGTTAGGCTCCGCCCAGATATATATGTGTTTTTACTTTTGATTTTCTCAGGAACTACTGAACGGATTTACACCATTTAACAAAAGGGTTCTTTCTGAACCAAGAACTACCTCTTTGCCAAATTTGGTGTAATTCCGTTCAGCAGTTCGGGCTGTAGCCTTGCATAAAGTTTCCTATGGGAAATTGATTTTTTGACTCTTATTTTTTAATTTCTCCGCAACTACTGAACGGATTTACACCATTTAAAAAAAGGTCGCTTTCTGAACCAAGCGCTACCTTTTTGCCAAATTTGGTGTAATTCCGTTCAGCAGTTCGGGCTGTAACCGTGTCTAAAATTTCCTATGGGAATTAACATGGAGAAACACGTTTTGGGACCCCCCTTTTTTCTCGGCCCCTGCTTGACGAATCACCCCGAAACTTTCAGGATAGGAGCAGACCGGAGCGCCCCACTAGTTTTGAAAATTTTGCGAAGATTCATCAACCGGCGCCAAAGTTATTGGAAATAGAATGTTGCGAATTTCCTATGGAAAATAGGTCCTAACTATATATATATTCACTGAAAAAACCATAGGTTTCAGGCACGTTATAGTTAGAAATCAGCATTTAAAAAACCTTACAAATTCACTGAAAAAACCATAGGTTTTAGGGACAGTTATAGTTAGTTGGACATTGCACTCGTACAAAACCCGTGAAATTCCCCCGTTATAGTTAGTTCAGGTAACTATAACTCACGCCCCCGCAATGCACTGCTGATGACGTCACATATTACATCACTCATGACCTGGTCAGTGACATCACTGATGACATCACTGATGACATCATCCAGTGACTGTGTGTTTCTGTAAAGTTTAAATATGTTTAATATATATAGGGAAAGGCGTATTGAAGAATGAGTGGGTGTATAAGTGTCTGAATGGATGATTTAGTAGGTGCGTGACTAACTCTATAAGTGAGTGATTAAACGTATCTTACTGAATGCATGGGTTAGTGACTAAACTGGGTGAATGTCTGTATCCGTCTGTCTGTTGCTGTGTAAGTGGCTGCATGGGTTTGTGAATAGCTACATGAGTGTCTATATGAGTTATTGATTGGTTGTCTGAGTATCTGTATGGGTGCCTGAGTGTTTGTGTGGGTGGGGTGTGTGCGACTCTGTGCATAGATGTGTGAGTGGGTGATTCACTGGGTGGATGGTTTCAAGAGTGCATCTGTGATAGACTGTATGGGTGAGTAAGTGTGTGTAAGAGTGTGATAGTGAGTGAATGTATGTCCCAGTGGTACATGTGTGAGTAACTACATATGTGAAAGGCAGTATATATGTGTGTTGGAGTATATAAATAGCTATAAGCGAGAGTGTGTGATTGTGAGAGTGACTGTATGGATGAGTGTATGCTTGTATCAGAGATTGTATAAGAGCGTAAGAATGTGCTAGTATTTGTATGAGTAAGTGAGCTGGTGTGTGTATAACTGTATAGGTGAGTAAATGGGTGTGTGCTTAATTTTTTGCATGACTGACTAGGTGTGTGATTACCTCTATGGATGAGTGGCGGTGTGTGAGTGTTTATATAGGTGTATGAGTGCATATAATAGGCCTGTACTGAGTGACTATAAGTATGAGTGACTGTACGGGTGAGTGAGTAGATGTGTGTGTGTAGACCTAAGAATCAGTGAGTGTGTATATAGTAATTGGTGTTGGAGTGTCTATGGTTTTGACAATGGCAGTCTGTAATTTACAGTGGGTGTATCAAAAGTTATATTAGGGTGTGAGAAGATGCATCAAATTATCTTATGGATGATGTCATCAGTGATGTCATCAGTGATGTCATTTGAGATGTCATCAGTGATGTCATCAGTGATGTCACTGATCATGTCATGAGTGATGTAATATGTGACGTCATCAGCAGTGCATTGCGGGGCGCGAGTTATAGTTACCTGAACTAACTATAACGGGGGAATTTCACGGGTTTTGTATGAGTGCAATGTCCAACTAACTATAACTGTCCCTAAAACCTATGGTTTTTTCAGTGAATTTGTAAGGTTTTTAAATGCTAATTTCTAACTATAACGTGCCTGAAACCTATGGTTTTTTCAGTGAATTTCAAAGGTTTTTTAATTGCTAATTCCTAACTATAACATGTCTGAAACCTATGGTTTTTTTCTGTGAATTTCAAAGGTTTTGTAAATGACAATTTTTAAATGTATTAATTGTTATATTTATTTTTTGATACTGATTTACTACATTTTTTTAAACTATTTATTTTTAGATATTTTATTTTTTAAATACATTGTAATTACATTATTTTTTTCCAATTCAAAGAACTTTATTCGGTTACTATGAGAAAAATAACCATAAAAGCACAATTGATAGATCCCACAAAAATTCCACAATCATAATAAAAGACTATGCACAAAAGCTAAAAACATTTTAAAAATCATATCAAAATTGATGTACGAAATTTAAAAACATTTTTTAAAAAGGCAATAACAGAAGCAATAATAAATACATTATCCAGAAATTGCAACGCTAGGAATGCTGGGCGACATTGTCTCAGTCCCAATCTTTTTAACACAGGGATAATCCATTTTTTCCTAGGTATAGAGTAGAATGTGCAAAAGAACAATATATGTATAGATGACTGGGCGGACATGTCATCACATGGGCAATTACAAAGTGTTCTCGACCAATCATTAACTTCGGGAAAACTTAACAATCTGTGCACTATATTCAATCTAAAACGTGTTAGCAGGAATCTGTCATAGTCTCTAATAATTAGCAGAATATACGGTTGTATAGTTACTGATGTCAAAGTAAGGTGATGTGCTATCACCGTAGTTTTACCCATTTCAATCATAGTTCTGGTTTCACTAAGGAATAGCATACAGCTACCTTTAAAATCCTTCCTAGGCACGCCACACATAGTATAGGGGTCATTATAATATTCTGGATGGCCTATTCTAGATAAAAATGTTTTAACATATTCTAGCCATCTTATATATTTGACCCCATCAATTCCCAGTGCATCCTTCAGAATATGGCGATTAAAATCGGACTCGTCCGTGGTCCAAATCCTGTGCCAAAGGAGTAGAGGCTGTAACTTAATCACGTCTTCTAGGTATGGCATGCCAAGTTCTGTATGACAGATGAATGTTGACGTACTATCTGGCACTGCCAAAAGAAACCTGAAAAAAGTATTTTCTGCTATCTGCAGTGAATTGACATTAGCATAGCCCCAGATACCTGCTCCATAAGTGGCAATAGCGACGCATTTTGCCCTATAGATACACAACATTTCCCCAGGAGAACGTCTGCCTAGTTTCCTGCTAAAATTTGTTAGTGCCATCAGTGATTTAATAAATAACAGCCTTCTGGCTTTAATTGCCCGACTTCAGGAACCTGATTGTTCAAATAAAATCCCTAGATAAGAAAAAATACTAGTATTCTCTATTGCCTTAGTGTTAATAAAAATGGTATTTTTCTTTTTATTTGACCCGATCCCGCAGTTCATTGAGAACGTTTTTGTACAATTAATTGCGAGACCCAGATTAGCCATAAAATTTGTAAAAGAAGTTACTACTCTTTGGAGACCGAGGCGTACGGGCCATCAGGACCGCATCATCTGCATAAAGGAGTGCAGGGATAGGACGAGTTGCTACTAATGGTAAGTCCCTGCACTCCTTGAGCAGGGTGGATTCCAGTCCATTTATATATAGCGTAAATAGGAATGGGGCAAGGACACAGCCTTGCCTCACTCCTCTCTGTACTCTAAAATTCCTGGTGCATTCTCCACCCTGTCCAAAACGGACCCTCGCCCTTGCCCCTGAATAAAGCTGCCTTAAAAGGAAATAATAGAATTATCTACCCCCAGCCCCTCTAAAATTATCCAAAGCTTCTCATGCACAACACAATCAAATGCTGACGTTAAGTCAACAAAAGTTAAAAACATCCTTTCCTTTTTCGCTTTAGTATATTTATCTAATAAAATGTGTAAATTTAGGCCCTGATCAATTGTACCCAGGCCCTTGCGAAAACCGTATTGAAGGTCGCTTAAAATTGAATGCTCCCCTGCCCATCTCTGTAGTCTATCTAAAATCACTCGCCCAATAATTTTGACTGTAGAATCCAGTAAAGAAATCGGGCGATAGCATACTGGATTCGCCCTGTCACCCTTTTTAAAAATAGGGACAATTGTAGATTCATACCAAGACGATAAAAAACCCCTGGAACAGCATGCATTAAAAAGTTGCGTTAAAAGTGGTCCCCACAATGCCATATTAGTTTTAAATAGGTCAACCGGGATGCCATCAGGCCCCGGGGCCTTACCACCCAAGCTGGCAATTATGGCCTCGTTAACCTCACTCAAAGAAATATCCAATGCAAATTTTTGAAAGGTAGGAGAGAGCTCAGGGTCAACTTCAGTCTCCGATGTTCCCTGATCAGCTAACAGTTGATTAGTGTAAAGCTTTGAGTAATGTGATACCCACTCTAATTCTGATATCGCGATCTCTATCGTAGCTTTATCCTTCTCAGCAAAAAATGGCGCATTGACCGCCTTCCAGAATGCAGCAGAGTCTCGATCGATTGAAGCCTCATGTAGGGCATTCCAGGCTTCCTCTTTTAGTTTTTCCTTCCTTGCATATAATGTCCTTTTATAATTTCTTCTGGCTTCCCTAATTAAATCCTGATCCTTCTCTCTGGCCTTTAATGTGTATTTTAGTTTAGTATAGGCCTTAGTACATTGAGAGTCAAACCACCCTTCGCTATGGTTATTCTTCCTTTTCATATTTACCCACAGCGTTTCTTTAATTTGATTTGAAATAACTAAAAAGCTCTCTATGATTTCTAAATGAGAAGAATTTTCATCGAGGCAGGCAAGAAACATATTTTTACACTTTGTCACTAGTTTGGTGACAAATTCCTCCTGATTCAATTTCACCCATTTTAGTGCGTACCCATTTTGCCTACTCAAGGTAATATTCTTCAGATGCTGCGTAGAGTTACCTTTTGTATTAAAATCCTGTTTATACACCATGACATCAATACTTAATGGAAAATGATCGCTTAAAGCGATATCATGGGTAATAAAATCCTTAAGTCGAGGGAAATATCTACTCGATATCAAAATAAAATCTATAGTAGAAAAGGTACCTCGTCCATTGAAGGTCGGGCTAAAAGGGACCACAGGTAAACATAAGTTATTAGCAAACCCCATATCGCATGAAAACATGATATCATTCAGGAGATCTCCGTACAATGTGTGCGAAAAATGAGGAAAGCTGGTACCTTTTTCATAAGTTATTCCACAAACCCCCTTGTCACAATTATTACACAAAAAACAATTAAAATCCCCACCCCATACAACAATGACATCTTTGGTTGAATGAGTCTGCAAGTTATTCACATCTCTATTTAAATTTCTCAATGTTCCCTCCAGCATTTCTGGAGATGCATTATTGTAAAAATTCAATATTATCAAGCAGAAAACCTGATCTATACATATACTAATAATTTGATAATATTGATTGCTAACAACTAATTCAACTTTCCTCAATTTTAGATAGGTAGAAATATAAGTACAAAGACCCCCTTTTGCTCTGCCATGGGTCGAGCTTACTGCTGGGGTATGAAATGTTTTATACCCACACATGTGGATTGGCTCCTCTGCCCATGTTTCTTGCAGACTAAATATCTCGTAATTACACACATAGTCAATCCACACTTTGTTGGTCACTTTAGATTTTAAACCAGCCACATTCCAAAACATAATCTGACAATTAGCTTTCCTACTTATATTATTTTTACAACCAGTCCCTCCCCCGCCTTCTTCCACCGACGGAGGTATGAGTCCAGTTAGGGACATAGGGGTTTGAGCCGGAACACCCTCCGTATCTAGTGTTGTAATGTTAAGTATCTCAGTGATTTCCGCTATATGTTTGAACTGGTGGTTTGACTATTACGATATTAGATCTAGTCATTAGTAATCCCATATTACGGGGAACATCCATGCTACTGGATTTCACAACTAAAGTTTGATCCTCTGATCTCAGTCAATCAACTGCTTCGAGGGTACTGAATCTATCAAAACGGTTTTGAGTGGGAATATTAAACTGTCGCCTATCGAGCGGAGTGTAGAATTCCCGGTTGATCCTGAGATCATTGCTATTCATAGGTTGATAAAAGTAGCCTAAAGGAACAGCACTGACACCGGGGCCAAGCATGGCATTGTCACCCATTCTATTCAATATCGATCTTACTAAAAAGGGGTTTTAAATGATAACACTACGCAGTCCCCTGAGAGTTTTTTGGCCCTCTGCCTAACCATCCCACTCTCCTTACCATCTTAAATTCGTCAAATAATTTCTCAGTTAGACCTGTCCTGGTGCCAAGCCACTGTAAGGACTTGTTCCTTAAATCCTCCCAAGATTCTACTGTCCCATCTGCTAATGTGGGAACGTTAACTAACACCACTACATAAGGCGTAACAGCTGGTGGTAAATCCAGATATGTAATATTTCGCACCCTCTGATTCGTATGCACACAATTAGAATTTATTGATGGTAAAATAGATGTGGGCATAGTTACAGCTGGTGGGATAGGTGGGATAGTAAATGGATGAACCTCAATATTTACAGGAGAAGTTTGTTGAATTATATTAGATGACACATGTCTTACTGCGTTATGGATACCTAGGGCAGGGCTAGTGATATTTGGTCTTGTGCCATTAATATGATGGTCGTAATTAATCGTTTGGGCAGGCATACGCATACCATCAGGCACTGGGGGCTGAAATGTATCCAAACATTTAGCTAAAATTGCTTCCATACTGTCTATTCTAGATGTCAAACTGCTTAGGCTCTCTCTAATTAGCAAATTCAGATCATCCAGTTTTATTTTTAGTTTTCCAACCTCACTTTGAGTACGCATATTGGAGCTAATTAATGATTTTTCCCAGTTTTCAATTTTATTAGCTGATGTGGACTTTACCTTTACCTTTTTAGTGGCCCTTTTACGAACTTTAGGGGAAGACCTTCCAGTCAAAGAACATAGTTCATCAGGAGTACAAGGGCAATTATCAGGGTTCCTGGCGCGCTTATTCGGTGGTTGTTGTTGCACGTCGTACTCCTGCTCGCTACCTGATAAATGGTCCGAGATATTCACCACACAACCATTTGTGCCCAATATACTTTTCTGAGACTCAAGTTGATTAGAACTTACTTCCACCAAGGCACCCTCACCCACTCCAGGTTTTAAAGCCTCTTCGACCGTTGTAATCTGCCGTTCTATGGCACCCACGGCTCCAGTTAAATAGCTAAGTAAGGATTGACGGGAATGCTCCCCTGATTTAGCTATCTTATTATTCTTAACGCTCGCCATTTTTCTCTTCCCCATACTATCTATATCACAGTAAGGACACAAGGGAAAAAGAAAGAATATGTACCGAAAATAGGATACAGCACCCGAGGTTTAGCAAACACAGAAAGTAAAGATATCTATTAACAATACTACTCAGAGCGCCTTATACCCCATATAATTATTTCCTGCCAGATACGTGATGGAAAAGTCAAAGTCAAAGACAAGTAACTACAATGTCCTTATTCAAATATCTTCTTTATCGCAGTTAGCATCGAATCACAGTACCTTGATACGTAAATGAAAGAGTTATGGCCCAGCCTCTGACCGTCTATGACGGGCTAAGACGGGCCCGTCTTGGCCCGGTCTTCGCCCGGGCCGCGCCCGGGCGAGTCCCGCATGCGTCCGCGCTGCGGGACCGCGGGCGGCTTATCAGCGTGTTGCAGCCCCTCCAGGGGCTGTGTGCAAAGAGCAAGTTCCAGGGACCAGGGGCAGGGATAGCAGCAAAGTTACCGGCGAGGTGCTGAGTCAGCGCGGTCTCCCGCTCACCAAGACCGCGGGGCGGCTTATCAGCGTGTTGCAGCCCCTCCAGGGGCTGTGTGCAAAAGAGCAAGTTCAGGGACCAGGGGCAGGGATAGCAGCAAAGTTACCGGCGAGGTGCCGAGTCAGCGCGGTCTCCCGCTCACCAAGACCGCGGGGCGGCTTATCAGCGTGTTGCAGCCCCTCCAGGGGCTGTGTGCAAAGAGCAAGTTCCAGGGACCAGGGGCAGGGATAGCAGCAAAGTTACCGGCGAGGTGCCGAGTCAGCGCGGTCTCCCGCTCACCAAGACCGCGGGGCGGCTTATCAGCGTGTTGCAGCCCCTCCAGGGGCTGTGTGCAAAAGAGCAAGTTCCAGGGACCAGGGGCAGGGATAGCAGCAAAGTTACCGGCGAGGTGCCGAGTCAGCGCGGTCTCCCGCTCACCAAGACCGCGGGCGGCTTATCAGCGTGTTGCAGCCCCTCCAGGGGCTGTGTGCAAAGAGCAAGTTCCAGGGACCAGGGGCAGGGATAGCAGCAAAGTTACCGGCGAGGTGCCGAGTCAGCGCGGTCTCCCGCTCACCAAGACCGCGGGGCGGCTTATCAGCGTGTTGCAGCCCCTCCAGGGGCTGTGTGCAAAAGGGCAAGTTCCAGGGACCAGGGGCAGGGATAGCAGCAAAGTTACCGGCGAGGTGCCGAGTCAGCGCGGTCTCCCACTCACCAAGACCGCGGGGCGGCTTATCAGCGTGTTGCAGCCCCTCCAGGGGCTGTGTGCAAAAGAGCAAGTTCCAGGGGCAGGGATAGCAGCAAAGTTACCGGCGAGGTGTCGAGTCAGCGCGGTCTCCCGCTCACCAAGACCGCGGGGCGGCTTATCAGCATGTTGCAGCCCCTCCAGGGGCTGTGTGCAAAAGAGCAAGTTCCAGGGACCAGGGGCAGGGATAGCAGCAAAGTTACCGGCGAGGTGCCGAGTCAGCGCGGTCACCCGCTCACCAAGACCGCGGGGCGGCTTATCAGCGTGTTGCAGACCCTCCAGGGGCTGTGTGCAAAAGGGCAAGTTCCAGGGACCAGGGGCAGGGATAGCAGCAAAGTTACCGGGGAGGTGCCGAATCAGCGCGGTCCCCCTCCCGTGGCCGATTCCGGCCCCGGGGACCCCATCCCCCGGGGCATGGCCACACTTTTTTTGATATTTTTAAGGAGGGGGGCTGCGTGGCCCCCCTCCTCAGGCCTCCTTTTGCCCCGGGGACCCCATCCCCCAGGGCAGGCCTTTATTTTTTATTTATTTTTAAATTTTTTAATTTTTTGGGTGGAGGGGGGCGCGTGGCCCCATCCCGAGCCACTACTTGCCCCGGGGACCCCATCCCCCGGGGCTGGCCCTCTCCGTTGGGTACTGTGGGGGTCCCCAATCCCCCCACAGTCCCGCTCGGCTCCCGCGTCCCTCGGGAGCCGGCATTGCTTTTCCACATGGGGAGCTGCTAAGATGCAGCTCCCTGCGTGGAAAAGCAATCTGCTTTGAATTTTGGAAGAGAGAGCAGGTTTCCTGCTCTCTCTTCCAAAATTCAAAGCAGTTTGCTATGACAGGGCGGGAGCCGCGAGGCTCCCGCCCTGCCATAGCAAACTACAGTGTCCCGGGGTAGGCACCCGGGACACTGCAGGAGCCGGCCCTGGGGGTGGTGGTCCCCAGGGCCATCACTGGCTTCCAGGAGGGGCCGCGCGGCCCCCTCCCCCACATCTGCAAAGCCCGGGGAGGTGGTGGTCCCCGGGGCTTCGGAGTCCAAAACGGACCCCCATTTTAAACTTGTTAGTGCCCCGGGAGGTGGCGGTCCCGGGGCATGTGGGGGACTGGAGCCCCCACACAGGTCATTCAATTAAAAAAGAAGCCCCGGGAGGTGGCGGTCCCGGGGCTGCGGGAGGGCGGAGAGCCCTCCCGCACCATTTTTATTTAAAGCCCCGGGGGTGGCGGTCCCGGGGCTTGGGGGCTTTAGAGGCCCCCATAAAATCTAAACCCACCCCGCATGCCCCCGGGACTTGGGCCACCCGGGGGCAAATTAGCATCAAAGCGCGGGAGACAGCGCTTCGATTTATTTTTATCGGCGGGATCCGCGCACCCTAAGCGCATCCCGCCGATTTCTTTTTAAAAATGCTTTTTTTCTGCCCAGGGGTCCTTGTGGGACCCCTGAGCAGACCTAGGGGGTCAGGGTGTTTCTACCCTGCCCCTTTGTGCGTTTTGCGCACTTGTTTCTTGTGCTTTTTTTTTTAAATCGGTGGGATCCGCGCACCCTAAGCGCATCCCGCCGTTTAAAAAAAGAAATGCTTTTTTCTGCCCAGGGGGTCCTTGTGAGCAGACCTAGGGGGTCAGGGTGTTTCTACCCTGCCCCCTTTTTGCGCTTTGCGCACTTGTTTCTGTCCCTCGGTTCTACCGAGGGACAAAATGGCTGCCAACACTTCCTGATTTGGAGTGTTGACAGCCAATTAGCATGCAGCTCGTGATCGGGAGGGTACGCGGACCCTACTCGGCAATAGATATATATGTGACTTTACTTTTGATTTTCTCAGGAACTACTGAACGGATTTACACCATTTAAGCAAAAAGCACGACACTGAACCAAGGGCTACCTCTTTGCCAAATTTGGTGTAATTCCGTTCAGCAGTTCGGGCTGTAGCCGCGATGAACGGTTCCTATGGCAAAATGAATGGGGAAAACGCGTTTTGGGACCCCCCTTTTTTCTCGGCCCCCGCTTGACGAATCACCCCGAGACTTTCAGGATAGGAGCGGACCGGAGTGCCCCAACAAGTTGGAAGCTTTCGCGAAGATTCGTCAACCGGCGCCAACATTATTTCAAATAGAATGTTGCGGATTTCCTATGGAAAATAGGTCCTAACTATAACTATCTACTGGCGAACGCCAGTAGATAATATATTCATGTATACATATCTATCTCAAACGACGTGGTTAATTATAATCTCCATTTGATGATGTAAAGATGTACAGTAGTCATTTCTACAACCTATGTTATTGTAAACATGAACTGTAAAGCGGTATACAAGCTATGTGATGAACCAATGTACCTTTTCCTAAACCCTCTATAAATAACTTTTATATCCCTTGGAATAATGACTGTGCTATGGAAAGAAACAAAATACATAACTACACCTCTGACTATTCCCATGTTTTCTTTGAGATAGGATGAGTTTCTCCTACCTATCCAATAGCCTGGAAACTGTACTCCACCCTCAAATTGTTAGGCTACACAAACCATTCTAATATCCTTTCTCCCCTGCCTTGCACTTTGCTCAGTGAAGGCCCCACTCTTGCATCCAGTGCTCAATTTGTACAGGTGGTTGCAGGTGTTGGGCACCAGCACTTACTTTACATCATCAGACTTTGACCCACAGCAAGAAAGAGAAAGGCAGAAAAGGGAGTAAGAAGGAGGAAGAGAAAGATAGGAAAACTGACAAAAGGAAAAAACAGGTATAAAAATCTGCCTGCGTAAGTAAGGTGAAAACAGACCCATTAAATATACTCACTTTTCTTGATTACTTTGCCATATACCACATGCTCTGCTTTGCCTGTAGGCTTTATATTTGATTTTTATCTGTTATGATTCCCCCGCTGACCCTGTTTATTTAGTTCTTCTACTACATTTGCTTCCATGACTCAATAGGGTTTTCCATGCATTCAGTAACTTTTCCAGGAAATTATACTTTCTTCTTTTTCTACTCACTCCCCTGTTACAGTAGTGTTGTGTGAGTCCATGTTTCTATCAGAAGTTTTTAACTTCAGAGTGTTTGCCTCTTATAGTATTTATGTTTCCCTAGGAAATATATCTCAGCATCAACCTCTTCCAACCTTTTCACTCTTGACTTTATATCTAGACCTTGAGTCTATCTCCATAAGACTTGTGGTTTACTTTTAGCACCATTTGTAGTGAGAGCCAGTTTCTAGATCACCAACAATTAGTGTTTCTTTTTTTAGAGATGCATCCTCCAGTAGAATGTAGTCTATTTCAGATGAGGCCATAACAATTACATGATTGGTTGAAATACTGCTATGTTTTTCCTGATTGATACACTTTTTTCTAACCACCCCGTCCCTTCCCCTGCACCTGCACTGTCAAATTATTAGTCACCGGCAGTTCATATCATAATTTCTGCATTGCTCTAATTTTCGATGGCCTTCATAGCAAAGTCCTCCATTTTCTAACAGTCCTTAGATTTTCGGAACCCAAGAGGGGAAAAATGAGCAGGGGCCATGTCTTCTTCTATGCACCTAGGATCCGAAATAACAACCTTAAGCATGTCAGTCTTGCACCGACACGTGCAGTTCAGAGAAGATCTAGCCACTCCCTCCTTAAAGAACACATCATCATCAACCACCAACCGGGACCCTGTCACCTTCTCTGGTCTCTGGACCAGAAACAGGAATCCTGCTCTCTCCCCTTAACCCCTCTCATGGTACAGTCTAGAATGCTGTATCCCTTCCCCTTGCTCAGTAGCTCTGAGACATCTGCCACGCACCATGCTATGTACAAGGGGTGGGCAAGTTGTTCAACCTTGTCCATGCACAGTCCAGTGCTTAATTTGAGCCAGTGAATTCCGGTGCTCAGAACCGGCACTTATGACAGCTGCCACATGGTGGTGCTGTTTGTGTAAGTTAGACTTGAGCAGAACAACGGTTGCTTATTCATTCAATATGCATTAAAAACAACTAATACATGTTGCCCAAGCCATTCTTATAGCTTTGGGGGCCACGAACAGTCTGTATTGTCACACTTGTAGCAGTGTCCCCGTTAGTAGTTGTGTAGGATTGTGTCATTGGCAGCGCTGGCAGGGGGAATGGGTGGTGCAAGCTGCGGTGACCTCCTGACGAGGGTCCTGGCACTTATATTTTTTACAAATTAAGCACTGATGCACACTTCTGGAAAGTTTTGTACAATTTTGGCGATGTGTTAAAAATATGTGTTAAAAATATTTTGCAAGGGCCCAAAACTTTGCAGCTCAGAAAATGGCAAACTCTGAATACCTCCACCTGTACAATGTACCTGCCTTCAAATTCCTACTGAATACAATGCTCAATTCCCGCCAGCCATGGTCGTTCATTAGAAAAAATAATGCATATATATGAAATGCAGACATGCAAGCGCACGGCTGCACCTTTAGCTGAATGTGATGTTAGTTTGCTCTAAAGGGACATTTGTTCAAGCCTAGTTTTCCCACTTTACTGAGTAAAACTCCAAACTGATTTTTGGGTGTTTTGTCTTGGTTGAGAATGTTTCCTATTGGGTTTTCACAATTTGAAACTATGCAGCCAGAAACTTGACAAAAACCGGCTGTGGAATTTATATTATACTTGAGATAAATGAAAGAAAAACCCACTGCAAAGCTCTCACAGGTTAGCTAGTGTTGATGAATGTCACATACAGACACTCTCAAACAAGCAGCCTTTTGTACGAAATAGACAAGGACACACTTTCTGTTCCTATTAAGCATCCCGAGCTGACATGTTATTGGCTTAAACTGCGTGACCTCTGAAACAGGGATGATAAACGGAAATGTACGGAACACAAAAAACGATAAAATTGTAAACCTCCGACAAAGGGGGTTATTAAGTGCTGTAATAGTGCTCTAAGAGTTGGACTGATGTTTTCTCACGCACACTCCCTGACTCAGTAGTTTTTAGGTGCGGACAGGGCACTGCTGGACACAGCGGCTTAGAATCCAGGTGCATGTGAAGCACACCGTATATGGAGAAGGGTGGCCCCTATTCTCAGCCCTCACTTATGTCCATTGCCTTAGTCCCTGTTACTCTGTGAGGGTTTGTGAGAGAGTGTATTTAGGGTGTTCAGCCTTTCCACCACAAGGGCTTTCTTTGAGAGCTCCCCTCATGCTTTTCTCGAGGCTATTCCTGAAGACATAGGGGCATATTTATTAAAGAGTTGCGTCACCCTTGCGCCACACAACGGGGCACAAGAGCGACGCAACTCTTAAGTTAGATTTATCAAGCCACACAAGGCCACCGCTGCGTTGTGTTCCTGTGTCCTTGGAAGGCGTTTTATGGTTGGAGCGTGGGTGTTCCTACGCATCCACCCATGGATTTTGGCTCATTCCCAGAGTTACCATCAGTGGTAAAACTGGGAATGCGTCAAAATGCTACACCTCCCCAGGTGAGGCATAACGAAGAGAAATATCTTTATTTCTCCTTGTTACTTCTTCTATGTGTGCTGGAGGAAAATGCCTCAGGGGATTGTTTTTGTGCAGGAAGATGCCCCTTCCTGCACAAAAACAATCCTGCTTATCAAGCAGGTCAAGCAGGCACCCGTTCACCATGTTGCAAGAGTGCCTGCGTTGGCGCTAGACAGCATATTGTGCGCCAGCGCTGGGAAATGACAGGCATGCACCTTATATTGTTAAGTATGGTGCTTTCCTGCCCTTTCCCTATCACGGAGCGCAGCAAGGTGACTTGATGCACTGTGTGATCATTTGATAAATATGCCCCATAATGTGTAATTATTTAATGATCGACAAGCCTTACACTTGACATAAGGTTTCAGCAATCATTCCTAAGCCAAGTTCTCTTCCTTCATTTGTGAGCTTTGATGGCCTGCTTTTTCTAATGAGGCTGCTCAATATTTGAGGGGTACAAAAAAGATAGTCACAGTGGAAAATATTCACATTATGTCTACAGAACATACATGGTCTATGTACAAATAATAGGACAACACCAATAGGCTCATTCAATAAATGAATTGATTTACTAAGTATCACAAGGGTTGTCAACATAGGATCAACCAGATTCAAAAGAATAAACTGTATTTCACATTTGACAGTTACTAAAACCAGGTGCATACAACGTGAAGTGACAAGTGCGCTGTTGGGGTAAGTGCAAGTGATGTGCAGGGGAAAGGTAGTGCATATATATACATCGATATACAATAATGAAAACCTAACCTGCCAGATTTCTGGCAAACACAAAAATGCAGAATCATACACAAAAGATGCAGATACAAATTCTCTGTCATCCAGGTTTGATATGTAGGGAATAGAAGAATGTCGACGTTTCGACCCCTATAAGGACCAGGAAATTGAACGTCTTGGTGGCGGGGTCTTCATCAGGACCAAAGAGGGGGGGGGGCGGAGGGCTGGGGTTATAGCACCTAAGAGAATGGTATAGAATTAGTGAGGTGTGTCGTTATGGGGAAGGCATCCAAACAAGTATAAATTAGGGTATAAATTACCAAGAACAGCGAAGAAATCTTCAGGCTGAAAAGTAGAGATGTGGGCCAGCAAGGCTCCTAAGGGAAGGAAAAGAAAGGAGACATGTAGAATCCGCTAGGGGTGGAGTTCATACTAGTGGATATAGAGGAGTATCGTGTTGTGGAAGCCAGATCTGATATGTACTCACAGTGAGTTTGGAAAAAGCCAGAGGTTGAAAATAACCAGGGGTCGCGGACGAATCCGTGTACAACGAGCAAAGGTTCAAGCGTAACCAGTAGCTAGAATAAGGAGAATTAAAAGTCCCTCAATGAGTAAATGCAGGAAACAAATTAAATTTGTATATACAATAACGTGCCTACAGGTTAAGACTATGCGAAACGTGACAATGAAAGTGCAATATGCCAGAATTGAGGAAAAACCTCCTCAATGCAAAGAAGCGCTAAGAGGCGCACACTAAAAACAGCATCAAACAAAGGTAGTGCCCACAGAGCAAAGCTATGAGGAACAATGACAATAGAGTCATAATAGTACACAAAGTCAAAGCTTAAGAAATCAGTCTCAATGAAATGAAGCAATACGGGGCGCCCCCCCAACAAACAAGGAGAATCAGTAAGGTATCTGAGGCCACCAATTAATCTACAGATTCAAAATTTAAAGCGCGTGATAAATTGTATAAAGACATTAAAGCCCCGTCAGACAATGATGAAAAGACGGGATAAACTCCTAGAGACATTACGTGTGTAACAGTTCTCCAAATAGGTAAACCACAACATGCAGCGCGTATATTAGAAAGGCATACCAGAGCGCGTTTGAATCAAAATAGGGAGCAAGGAGGGAGCAGGGGAGCAGCACACATACCTCATGGCAGCATCGAAAAATCTGACATCTAACACCGAGAGATGTCACGTGTCAAGCTTAAATACAGAGTTACAACGTGCACGTTGAGCATGTTATGCCCGTCAATAATCGATCGAAGCTCTGCCGATGAGTCAAAGAAAGCTGATTATCGATCCCAGAGTTGGGAGTGAAACCATGAGAAGTTAATCTGAGAACCAATTAGGGGTGAACAGATGGTGAAGGCCAATTAAAAGAGAGAATCTGGGAAAATGCCAGAATAGATAGAGAAGATTACATTGCAGTGGCAGAGAAGTACGTATCATTTACATTTAAGAAAAAAGGAGGACAAACAATACACAGTCCATGAGGCCGTCCAGTACCAATTGGCGCACATTCTAGTAGAGGCACCGGTCTAAAAAGCAACAATGCATAATGGTAAACATATGGACAACATAATAAACATAGAGAGTGGTGGATAATCAATTACTGTCCATTAAGTAAGGATAATTGAGCTTAAATACAGAGTTACAACGTGCACGTTGAGCACGTTAAGCCCTTCAATAATCGATCGAAGCTCTGCCGATGAGTCAAAGAAGGCAGATTATCGGTCCCAGAGTTGGGAATGAAACCATGAGAGTTAATCTGAGAACCAAATAGGGGCGGCGAGCAGATGGTGAGGGCCAATGAAAAGAGAGTCTGGGAGAATGCCAGAGTGGATAGAGAAGATTACATTACAGTGGCAGAGAAGTACGTATCATTTACATTTAAGAAAAAAGGAGGACAAACAGTACACAGTCGATGAGGCTGTCCAGCACCAATTGGCGCACATTCTAGTAGAAGCACTGGTCTAAAAGCAACAATGCATAATGGTAAACATATGGACAACATAATAAACATAGAGAGTGGTGGATAATCAATTACTGTCCATTGAGTAAGGATAATTGAGCATATGTGGCATCGATCTCGTTGAGACCATCTTTTACAGAGTTAAAGCGATCCATCCACTTACACTCTCTAGTGTTCAAAATCACACCCAAATCACCACCCCGGATACCCAGTGTGATTGCTTCAATGACCAGCCACTTCATGGATTGTGGGGGATGTTGAAGCGTTTGAAAGTGTTCGACCATGGGGGCCCCCATGGTTCTGCATCTTATCCTGAGGGGGGCTTTAGTGAGCTAGGCTGCCCACCAACCACCCCCCACACAAATCACTGAGCACTTTATCATATGTGCAAACAGTTGTGTTAATAGTGTTACCAAGAAGAAGATAGACTGGTGACCAGAGTGTCAGCCCCCTTCCTCTACTAATTAGTGCTTACAGACACTTACTCTATACCTTTAACCTCATTTGAACAGCTCCACAGTAGTATCTAGAAGCTGCTCTCCTTCCAAAGCCACTACCACATCCACTTCCCTTTGTGCATCGACCCAGAAGGGTGCATGTGCAGCAAAGTGCCCTTTGTGTACTTGGTTTATGTGCGGTACTTTCAGCTTGATGGGAGTAGTTGGCTCGCCACCAGGCACGTACACCGAAAAACACCATACTTGTGCACTAGATTAACCAGAGTATCACAGTCTAGATGCCACCCACCTCTATCATCACCCATTGGGATGGAGAGGCAGTAGCTCTGGGGGAAGCCTAGCCATAATCAAAACAATACATAATGCAGTCACTTCTGGGGAGAGGCATGGAGCACACCACAGTGGCTCGCCATTTGTTGGTTAACTTGCAATACGCACTGGCCAACTCCATATACCTCTGAAGCATTACATTTGGTTGCAGCAGCCATCCCAGGAGTAAAGAATGCACACCTGCTGCTGCACGGGGCATGGCAGGCTATTGCTGTTTTCTCAGGGGCAAATGACATTGCAGGTGTTGGAGTTGTGGTGTCACAGCAGGGTGCCTTGGGAGAGATGGTCTTTAGTAGGGCTGGTTTGTACTGGGGAAATGGGCAATAACAATGCACCTTCACTGCAATTCATGTGGGCATGCGGGAACTAGTCCAAGGGTGTCCCAGGGAAATCATAAGTTAATGGAATCCAATTGTGACATATGGAGAGGTTTTCTTTTCATTCTGGAGTTATGGGGCCATTTTGGAGTTGGACACAAACTGAGCACTAAGTACACCCCTTTAACACTTGACTCTCAGGATAACAAGGCAGAGACCAAGGTTTACTCAATGAGGTGGTGTGGATTAGAAACTCACAGGTAAAAAATTGATGCCCAGCTGTTTCTTTTGCTGTTAAAAAGATAAAAATACTTTAACATACATGCAAATATTAAATATAAAACCACAAATATTTACAGTGAAAAGCAACCTTCTCTAACCCTCATAAGCCAGAAATTTATATAAATGAGTCTCTCAGTGTTAATCAAAATAAAGCGCCCTCCTATCATGTTTGTCACTGAGTCACTGTGTAAAACTCATTCCTATTGTGTTTGTCGAGGACAGCTTTCTCTGATTATCTAAGTAGGGGAGGTCGGAGAAAGTGCACTACACCGCCTATCCTGTTTAAATGGATGGTGTGATGTCCTTTTTTTCTGTCTGTCTGCCCAGGAAAAGCCTGACTGTGAGGAACACAAAAAAAATAATGACCCCGCACCCTGGAAGAAAACTGCCAGGGTGTGAGGGTCATTAGGTTTTTTTGGTATTTTTTTCAAGAACATACTCCCACTTAGGGAGTTTGTCTTTGAAAAACCAAAAAATATTAAACGTTTGGTGAATGGGTGTCAAAATCGATGGCAGAAGTCTACCAAACGTTTTGCACCTTGGAGGTCACTGCCATGATGGTCATTCTTTTCAACATAAAGAGATGACCGCTCGGCCACCAGTCAACTCTAAATTTGGCTTACGGTTGTCCGTCACGGTGTCAGAGGTACTCTCCCCTGCAAACTTGATGGATGTAATTGCATCTGTCAAATACTAAATCAGGCACATAATTCTCATGCTTGCACCAACCAATCCTGTTCTTTTTGGAAACTGTTTCACTGCTCACTTTCCTCCTTACACAGTCAAGGATCGTGGGCCTACTCCTTGACTGTCTTCTCAGGATTAATTGTGACCATAATATCTGCAACCGCTGCCAGCCTCTGTTTATCCCCAACAACCCTTTTTTCATTCATTCAATCATTTCTGTCCGCCAAGTTGTATTAATGTGGTATCCACTAAGGGCCCGATTCACAGAACTAACTTAAGACAAAATCCTAAACTTACTACCATTTTGGTATTCACAGAAGGCACTTACTCATTTTGGTATTCACAGAAGGCACTTACTCATTTTGGTATTCACAGAAGGCACTTACTCATCAATGAGTAAGTGCCTTCTGTGAATACCAAAATGAGTAAGTGCCTTCTGTGAATACCAAAATGGTGGTAAGTTTAGGATTTTGTCTTAAGTTAGTTCTGTGAATCGGGCGCAGTGTATTACCTACAGGTCTGGCATCAGCCATTTCCTGTCTAACTCATCTAGCATTGAACGGTTGCAACCATCTTGTCCCTTGTCACGCTGGCTACACCAAGCTGTTTTCCATATTTCTCTTTTCCAATTGCATATTCCACATATCCAAAATTCAAGTTTCAAGCTTCCTTCTCCTTGCCAACCTAATTGTTATCATTGAAGCAAGCGATAAATCACTGCATGCTTTTCCCATCTACTGTCACTCTTCCATCTCAACCCTCTCATATCCTCTCAGTCTCTCTGAAAAGCATCTGACTGGGCCCATCTGCTTCTTCCTACTCTTGCCTAACCTTGCATCTTTTGCATTTTATATGTCCATGTAATCCTTAATGAGTAGATTCTTGGCGTTTTAGGTTTAGTTCCCTCAATAACCAGACATTTCCTCAGAGCACTGTAAAGCAACCTTCCATTTACCAACTGTCACTCCTCATTGAGAAAGAACCTTTTATCTCCCATACTTCTCACCATGCTGTTGAGTCTCATCACCCTGACTGGGCACAACTTGGCCTCACCGGACTTCTTCAAGTTCACTGCCACTCCTGCAGGCCTTTAGTCTGCCTTGCTCTTCCTGATACACAAACCTATGGCAGACATACCATTGTATCCCATTTACTCCCAGTCATCTCAAAGACAATGAAAACACCAAAAGCATCACCAATCAAAGAGCCTCAATAAATGCACCTTGCATGATGAGAGGCAAACCTGACCTCTTTGGCTCAAACATGTTCTCAATATAGAAATTGTAATTGCCAATCTGCAGTGTGCAGCCTTCCCTTTCTACCGGTCTCAAACATCTAATCTCACGTCTATTTGCCTCAGTGCTTCATAAACCGGTAAAATCTCCCCTAGAATGACACCAGCCAATGTGCCCGAGGTTGTTGAAGGTGCCATTCACCACTCAAACTCACTGTGAACTGCTCTGCAGCACGTTTAATTAGATTTAAACTAAAGCAGCATCCATATGTGTTGCACTGCACTGTGCAAAGGAGAAAACAGCATGCAGAGCCATATCTACGAGGAATGCCTGCTGCTGGCATCATTCCTTGATCCCCTTCACAAATAATTTATTTATGCGTTTTTATATAGTGCGTACTTTACCCAAAGGTGTCGGAGCGCTTTACAATAGAACCAGTTACATTACATAAGGACTTCAGAGTACATGAATTACTTATCAGATACAAAACAGATACGTGTCTAAACACAAAAAGAAAACGTTACAATGGTAAGTACAAGAGAAGTGCAATTTAAACTAACAGCGTAGATATAATCTGCCAATATTGGCAGGAAGTGAGCACTAAGAATATAGAAATAGCATAATGATATTCTATAACATATCATTATGATATTGACAATATTATAATAAACCAGAGTATCGGTTAACGCGTGTCTGTCTCATGATTGCGGCACAGATTCTCTTCCGGCAAATAAGCTACTTTGTGCCACGCACAGCCTCGCATTATGGTGCAGAGGGTATTGTGCGCCATCCAGAGAGGGCTCTGTACTGGAAGCATGTCCTTCCAGAACAAATTCCAATGCATAGATCACCACAGAAGGGTCAGGAGCAATGCATATGTTTCTCTGGGGAATCATTTGCGCTTGTTTTCGATAAGCATCTGGCTTCCTTAGTAGATCAGGCTTTGTATCAAAAAATGTGGGTGTCTGCGTTGATCTGACCCCAGAAACACCCCCCTGATGCAAAGCAGCACCGAGTGCATTTGTCACTTTGAAAAGGTCACCTTTCCAGTGCAAAATAACTTTTGCATTGGAAAGTAAATCTCTGTTGCTGCATTGCATTGCACTAGCACCATTGCAAAGCATTAGTAAAATGGGACCTACATCATTTCTCCTCTACTCCAAAGCCTTTTCCACACTGTCTTTCCAGTGCACCTCACTCCTCCGAAACTACTTCAATACGTGCCCAAACATTTTAAACATCATGAGAGCCAGTGAACCCTCACTCAATCACAGTTAGCTTCATTATTTTATGTGCAAAAACTACTCTTCCAGCATTGGGTTTCCCATTCCCCTTCTTCTGTAGGAAGCTCACAGAAACACAAACAATGTGAACAAGATAAAGTATCAGCAATGGCATTGTCTCATCCTTCTATATTCTGCACCCTGAAAATAAAATCAAAGGTAGTCACTGCATCTCTAAAGCAATTTGTGTTTTCAGTTTGTATCAGTCCTTGAATGTTTGCTTGTTTACCACAGCTACAGTTGTTTTGTTATCAGTCACAATTGTTACTTATTTATCATCCATCTAAGTCCCCCAAAATAATCCATCACGGTACTTGGCAAGAATTTTAAGAAAGTAATACTCTGCCCTTCCTCTACCCAGGTTCTCTATCCCTATCTCTGCATGTAGCATTTCTTCTAGTTCAAACAAAATCTGACACCCAGAGACATCTAAACATGTTTCAACCTGTCAACGAACTTGAGACTTCATAATCCAGGTAAATACACCAATTAACTTCATCAGCACAAAGATGGCAAAGTCTTCTCTTATTTTGCTGCTTATTCTGATCCTATGATGAAGCCTGTAGACTTTGAACACTCCAATCTGCACATGGTTACAAAACAGCCTTTTAAGTGTCACCACATTACATGCACAATTCATAGCTGTAGCAGCTCTTGAAATGCCTTAGGTGCACATGTCAGCTGTTCTCAATCTGTGATCTGCATTCCCTCATGACTGAATTCCTTTTTTACAGAAATTGATTTAACCTGGTCCATCTATTTTAATCAGGCAACATTGGCTCAAAGCAGCCACTTGCTATGTCCTCAACTCTGAAAGTACCCTCCTGAGCTGTCTTTTTGAACTTTCCTACAAAAAAAGTCATCCTCATTGTGTAAAATCTGTTCCGATCCAATACTCATTTTGATCACCCATTCCAAAATGGTGTTAAAAGTTTCAGACAGCATAGCGCTAAGTGGCTGATAGTCATCATCTTGCTACAACAAGTGTCCCTTGCATTGAATGCTGCTTAAGGAAAAGTCAGCTGGTTGTATCAGCAAGAGAGAGAAAGGAAACTCTTTGTTGTGCTTTGCAATTTCTGTTCCCCTGTTGCTGCCCCTGAGTCAATCACTGTGTCCACCGAACTACCTGATCTTTAGAGATATCTACAGAGGCTTGTTTGAGCCAGAATACAGTGTGATTGGGACTGAGCTTTCCATCAGATTTTGTCAGCATAATTCCTAAGAAGGAGATCATCAAACTGTTGAAAGGAATCTATTCAATGGGCCTGCCCACTTTGCTTCTTTCACCTCATTATATACATAACTGGCATAATTCTACCTTGCTTCTGGCCGATGCTAAATTTTCCACCCACCTGCCTAATCTGAGACCTTTGTATGGGATCCTAAAACCAAACTCAAAACCCTCGAGCAGCTTCCTTGCACTTTCTCTCTCCTTCTGTAGTTCCTACCCTACTTGCGATCTGCCGTGTCTAATAGGAGTTGTCGGGGAGATAGAAATACTTCTTGCAAGCAGCAGAGTGATCCCTATCTCACCACCCCTCTTTAAGGGCATTCTCACTTTATACTAGGCATTTCAGTCAGGTTCTGACTCTTAGCAGCTACTAGCAATGATGGTGCTGCAGGCCTGTTTTTGGCAGACTCCTCATTTTATGCATTGAGATTTGCTATGGCTGCAGAATTGCCTTCAATAATGGGGTGAAACATCTTTTCATGGACAGCTTTTGTAGCTCAAAAGAACCAAACTGCTTTAATTGCCATCTCCAGAGGCTAAACTGTTTGCCGTGTGTATGATGCCCTGTCTTGGTGCTTACGCCAGTAATTTAATAAGGTCTTTTGTGTCAGATGATCTAACAGATCAGTATCCTTTCAAGCAGGACACAAAGTATTTCAAGGCAGAGAGCATGGCAGAGGCTATCTCTTTCCGGCAAGAAACTCTTATCTTCTAACACTACCAAGTCATGAATTTGCCAAGGCTACCCACCCTGCGTGAGCTAGACTTCTCTAGGGAAGGGTTGTTCTTCTTGGCCACATCTAAAAATAAATAACAGCCAATCAGTGGGTGTTGGCAGTAGTCATTGTGGTGTATTTGATCAAACTCAGCTCCTTGCCTCTGGAATCTGGTGAAACTTCCTTGAAGATGACTGAATCACACAAAGCACCAGGTGCTCGTGGACTGGATGAATGCCCTTCTTCAGAAACAAGCATATGTCCCAGAGGCAGAGATGACAGAACCATCTACTATAGCCTTAGAGCCCACTGTAGCGGGCTCTACCGGCCATTAAAAGCCCGCTCCAGCGTTAAAGGCCCTAGCCGAAGGTGATGCACTGCTCAGCCAGTGCATCAAAAACAGTGACGCACTGATGGCCTTGTAAATGAGGCCCTTTGTGACGTTCACTCTTTCTCTCTCTCTTGGGTACGTGCCCTTTAGGAGGCAGTGACCAAATCTACTTCATTGGGTTTTTGAAGCATTATTATTAGCTGGACATCTGCTTTAACTGTGAAAAAGGAAGTTATTCGATAAACAGAGAAAACCTGCGTGGTATGTTTGGTGGGTGGACTTACTACACCACTGACGTAATCAAGTATTGACAACACCAATAGGTCTTGCTTGTTTTTTCAGTCATGAGTCAAACCCCTCCCAAGAGGCGAGTCCCCTCCCCTCCCTCACTTCAACTGCATCCATCTTACCCTTTAAATCACACCACTGACAACTTGCTTTGGTGCCTTAAAAGGTCACAGTTTATTTAAACATGACATGGTTATACATTTTGCAATTTCCATGGTCATTCATAAACATCCATGTTATCACATTTTATTGTCTTTGCAATTATCTCAGTACATTCTTTTTCATTATGCGCTCTCCGACAATCCAATTTCTGGAGAGGGGGCCCAAATGTCTGGGCCTCTGTTTCAGCGGCTTCAACTTGCTACCGACTTGGTGGGTGTCCGTCAAGACCTGCCCGGGCTGCAAGTGCCGTCCCGCTTGCCCTGGACCCCTTCTTGGCCCCTCCTTGCTCCTCCGGGTCCCTGCAGTGTGGCATCCCAAGGACCCTGTGTGAGCATTTCATCTATTCTGCCTGAGGCTGCGTCCTGACATCTCGTTCCTTCAGTACCCCTGCCGTGAGGCATCCCAAGGGCCCTGCGGGAGCATCACATCTACTCTGTCTGTGGCTGTGTGGCGTCCTTAGCTCCCTCAGTGCCCCTGCCATGAGGCATCCCAAGGACACTGTGTGAGCCTTCCATCTACCTCTAGTAATTTATCTCTTTTGTCTATCTTTCTTGGGTTTCTTTCGCTTCACCTCTACCCTTGCGGCACCGACACCCGCATCTTTCTGGTATGGGTGGGATTTCTCTTCTGCCTTCCACGAGGGGGGAGTATGTGAGTATTGGGCCTTGTGCCCCTTTTTATTCCCCCTCGCCGCTTAACAGCTCGCCCCCGGATTGGGGGGGGCTGTAGCTCGCCCTGGGGCGACCAATCCTGGTCACCCCATTTCGCGGGCTTCGGAGGGCTTCCCGCCCCCGGGCGGCGTTTGTCCCGGGCCCCCATTGGGTCTGGCTTCGCCTCCCCCGGCCCGGGTTCCGACCTATTGGTAGGGTGACCAGACGTCCCGGATTTGCCCAGACAGTCCCAGTTTTTCACTGGACGTCCCGACACTTACTGCAAAAATAAACAAATGTCCCGGTTTTGAGAGAGGGTCGGGTGAGCACGCACATTTACCACTATGATATAAAGGCTCACGTTCACACCGGCCCTCTCATGACACCAGGGAACAGAGTTTTGTTTAAAAGAGTCTCCTACTCTGCTGCCTAACTTAATTCAGGCAGCACAGCAGGATTTAATGAGGGGTCCATCTGAGCCCATCACCCCAGGCCAGATTCACAAAGCACCCCTTGCAACACACCCCAGCAAGCAGAGAAAGTCTTTCATTTTCATGTAACAGAGGTGTGTGCGCACACACTCTCTGTAGCATGAAAAATAAAGGCATCCTCTGCCATGCTGTGGTGTGTTCCATATTGCTGTCCTAATATATATATAAGCCATTGACATAAAAATTGGACTAAATGTTGACACTGCACTGACCAGTGCCAACATATAGTCCTATTTCTATGTCAATGGTTGTCCCGGTTTTTCGTTCTGAAAATCTGGTCACCCTACCTATTGGCTTTGGCCATGCTTGTTATCTTTGTTAGCACCATAGCCACACGGTGAGGGGCTGCAGTGCTCGCCTATGGCGTTTGCCTGCAGAGAGCAAAGTGGATATAACATAGGAGGGCACTAATCCGATTATGGTTATGCAGCAAATGCGAAGACAGACGATGCGTTTTTTAGATTCGAATTAGAAGTGCAAATTACGCTATAGCGCTGTCATACAATCACGTGAAAACGGATTAGGGTAAATGAGCGCGCCCCCCTTCGTAATATGAGTCAGACCGCTTTAATAACGGTTTTAATCGCCAGCACTTTTAATCAGAACGAACAATCACGTTTGCAAACAAGGATGATGAAGTACAAAAATAGAACCGTCAACGGCAGGTGTGTACCGGTGACATCTGAGCCGGCTTCTGGCAATAACTAATTGCCAAAGGAAGCGAGTGTTTGAAAGTTCATTAAGTCAAGTAATGCCTGGCAACCAAACACACAGCTGGAAGTAAGCTGGAAGAAATCTTGCAGTCAAGCACTAACATCTTCACCTCCTTTATTTTTTTAATTCAAGACCTATGGGCCCAAGTCATAATGTATATAGTGAAAAAACTATAAAAATGGACGGGACACGAATGTCAAAAAGGGAATAATATATTTAAGCATCCAGATACGCCTGTAACATAACATGTGCATTTGTAAAGCGCACGTTCACCCAAGGGCATCTTGGCCTGAATAACATGTTTATTGCTACCCAACTCAATGGTACTCATTCTATCGACTTCAGAAGGATGAAAGGCTGAGTGGTAGGGTGACCAACTGGCATGGGTGCAAATTCAGGACAGTGAGTGTAAAAATTCAGGACAAAGGGTCAAAATTCAGGACAAAAATTCAGGACAGGAGGTCGAAATTCAGGACAAAAGGTAAGTTTTGCAGACACATCAGAGGAGGTTGCGCAATAGTATATAAGTAAGTAAATAGACAACCACTTAAGTACAAGTGAAAATAAGTTTATATTAGGTTGAGCCAATTGTGCACTTCATGGTTTTTCAGTATGCGCAGCTTTGAGCAAATGTGCAGGTCTTTTTGTGGTAACAAAACCGTCCCCACCCCACCTTTCCAGCCTCCCAGGAAAACGCCTGATGCCCGGTCCGGCCAGTCCGGCCTTGCAACCACCCTTCAATGGTGCCCCTCATCTGCACAAAGACCCTCTCTCATGTGTATTTAATTTCTTTTATAGTGCTACTCAACCCAAGTAAGTAGGACAGGGTGTCGGAGTGCGTTACATCACACACATATTATATAAAGACAATGACTCATATAAATGTAAAAGTCAATGTATAGGAAATGTTACTTAAGATAATGGGGGTTTCAAGGTGTAAACAATCTTTCATCCATCATTCAATCTTTCACCATTCATTCTGTCCTATCCTTGTGCCCATCCATATCAATATTCAACCATTTGCAAACCTATCCATCATCTATCCTTCCATCCATCATTCCACTCATCTATCCCTCCATCGACCCTTTCACTCATCCATCCCTCCATTCCTCCTTTCACCCTACCCATTCATACACTCATCCATCCACTCTTCCACTCATCCATACACTCATCCATCCAGCCATTTAACCTTTCACCGATCCAGCCATCCTTTCACTTACTCATTCATCCACCCAGTCACTCATCCTTCCACCCATTCACCCTTTCAGTCATCCATCCATCCATCCTCCCTTTCTCTCTCCATCCCCCTTTAACTTAGTCATCCATCCTTCCATCCACCCATCCATCTACTCATCCATCCATTGACCCTATCACTCATCCATCCTTTCTCTCATCCATCCACCCTTTCACTCCGTCACTCATCCATCCATTCTTTCTCTCATCCATCCACCCTTTTACTCCTTCACTCATCTATCCACCCTTTTGTCCGTTTACCCTACCTTTCAATCACTCATCCAGCCTTACATCCACCCTTTCACTCATCCATCCATCCATTCATCCTTTCACTTATCAATTTACCAATCCTCCCATCAGTTCACTCATCCATCCACCCATTCACTCACCTATCATCCACCCTTTCACTCATCCATCCATCCACTCATCCATCCATTTACCCGTCCATCTACCCTTCCACCCATACATCCATGTATTTACCTTCTCTCATCGATCCGTCCACTCACCCGTCCATTCTTTCTCTCATTATCCATCCATTCACCCTTTCATTCATCCTTTCACTAATCCATCCAGCCATCCACCCATCCCTTCACTTACTCACTTTTTCACATTAATTAGGAGCTGAGCCTTTGTCTGCAGAGTTGCAGACAGAAGAGGCCCATCAAGGACTTCACCCCTGCTAGAGTTCCGAAAGCAAGAGGTGGGGCAGGAGAGGGTTCTCTATGCCCCTGCACATAGGAAATGTGAAAAAAGTGGATGTCATGAGTCATGCATGAAGCACAGTGCCACTGTGACATGGTGTTGTTTCCAGGGTTTTAAGTGGGATGAAAAAACTGGGGGGGGTCTCCCCAAAGGGGGTGTTCGATGTAATTAAGGGCATGGCTTAAAACACCTAAGCTAAAAATCTGTGCTTAGCATAGTGTGCCGCCCACCTGGTAATTTGCTGCTTCTTTCATTGCATCCAGATATATAACACAACAAGTAGCTTTACATCTACAAGCCAGAACTATTGGCTTTGTCAATGGATGTCAGTTGCATAAAATAAAAAAGCAGCAACCATGCCTTTGTTGAATATAACACTGAAAATGCTTCTGTTTTAAAATGATGAGATAGTGAAAGACCCATAACCCTTTTTTTTTCTCGTGTAGCAGCATTGGCGTTTCTGTGCATTTCACCACCTGACTGAATGCCCTACCCTAGACCGAGGCTGCAGGAGGCCCACCACATTGCATTAAGAGCACAGACTGTCCTATTGTCATTCTGTATGTGGCAATCAGCCCCATACAGAATGACAATGGGCGGATGGGGCTTGTCTTGCTCTCAGAGGCTGAGTGCGTGGCGGCCCCATCAGGGAGCTGACGCTTCTGGCAGTGGAACAGTGATGTTCCCCAATGCCTAAAATTACGGACAAAAGGCGTCACGGACAACGGACTTGAGGTCGAAATTACGGACGGTCCGTGAAATTTACGGACGGTTGGTCACCCTACTGAGTGGCACGCCGGGATTTTAACCTGTGAACACGAGGTCAAAGACAGGTCCCTACGTGGATGTATTAGGCCACTAAGCCACCAGACGCAGTATTCCCAACCCTGATCTACAGAATTATAAACTGCTACATGGCCCGTCACCCTGGTGACCTGTGGTATCACATATTCCAGTAGGTAAAAACGTAAACAACATTGTGCTCAAGATAGAACGTCAATAACAAAAGTGTGCACTTAAAAGTAAAAAGCAAATCACACAGCAAAGTCCAACGAAAAAAGGCAGTTATACCAGATTGGAAAACATATATAATACGCCAAATAAAGTTAAAACTCATTGCCTGTGAAACGTTTAAAAACAAGCATTTGCAATGCAATCGGTCTCGCCTTTGGGACCTTATATGTATTTAGCTATGCAGCACATTAGCCTGGGTGCTGAAACATCTACTGTTCTTTAACATGGAGGCAAAGTAAGCACCAAACTGCATGACACGCCAGGTATGGGAACACATGGAGAGAAATATTGCCTTTCAGCGGGAAATGGTATAGTCCAAAGCTCTGTTTGTCATAAAAAACCAGGGCCTTCGGAATACAAGATTTAAAAAAATATTATTGTCTACGGGTGCTCGTGGAAGACAATTTCTAGGACTGGAATCTAGAGAATGCTAAAGTGATTCTGGTATTTTACTGACCTCTGCTGGTCGTTTTCTATCAAGTAAGTTAAATGGAGGCAGTTGCCAGAAAAATAAAAAAAAGAAAGTCTCTCAGCAGAAAGCAATTCTGGTATTTTACTGACCTCTGCTGGTCGTTTTCTATCAGACAGTTAAATAAAGGCAGTTGAACAGAAAAAAAAGTCCCTAGCGGAAGCAGACAAGTCCTAGGGCTAATCTCCAGAGCCCACAAAGTACATACACATATAAGTGTATAATAAGTATATACTAAAGTATATACAAGAGGTCTCGAATGCTCGACCTAAAAATAAGGACATTTGTAACCCACTAATGATTAATTTTGCATTATTCTGTCTTCTACTGTGTGATGAAGATGACTGCAGAACTTCAGTGAGATAGGATGAATGTAAATCTAGACTGACTGCAGATACAAATATTAAAAGAACATTCAAAGCGCAAATACAAAGCCGGTTTCCCCTTTAAAGAAAACTATTGCTCCTTTCACTACTGAGAAGAATTAGCAAAGCAATAGGTATGACCTTGTGAAGTTGGTGTGAAATCTATTTTTTATTACAAGCTTATGCCACAAAAAGAAAAAGAAAAAAAAATGAAAACAACTGCCCCTCTAAACGTGGCAGTCCTAGGCTTGCAAAATAGAAAATGTTAAATTTAAAATAGTAAGCATCAAATATAGATTTATTATAACAGTATCCAAGCAACCAGGTATGCTTAAACCAAGTATAAAAACCTTTTTAAATTTAATGGACATCATTTGATTCTTATTGGTGCAAAGAAAATGTAATAATGGCTTTCAATTACTGTAACTCGAAGCCACACAAGGATGAACAAAATAATTTAAAAAACTAATGAAGGATGAAAAGATAAATAGCATTGACAACGTATTAGCTCGCTTGCCCTGGCTTTGTACTGTAGGTGGATGTGCACGTGTCATGAGGTAAAATGCTGCCACACACAGTGCAAGACATCCAGTAGCTAAAGTGGGCAGGGGCGGCGACTCAGTTTGAGCGGAGGAGCATCGCCATACTTTACTGCCGCCAGAGACAAAAAATAAAATGGTAATGATGTTAATTCATTACCATTTTATTTTTCTTCTCCCTGTCCCGAACGGAAGGTCAGGACGGGGCGGTGCTGCTGCTGACTGGCAGCAGCAGCGAGAGCAGGGCACATTCAGTTTAAAGTGCGCATGTCTTTTTGGCCGGCCATCTTGCCACTGCCCGCCACACATGTGCACTTTAAACCTCTCTTATCCAGCTATCTTAAGACAGCGGGGTTAGAGAAAGCAAAAAGCCTCCAGTGCTCTTCTGAGCGCTGATAGAGGCCGCTCCCACCAGTCCTAGCGCTGCTCTCATGCTGGTGAGAGCAGCGCCAGGATTGGCTTGGGAGTTTGGAGCCTGCCTGCCTCGAGGAGAGATGACCATCAAGGAGGACGTCGCTTCGCTCTCACAGGTAAGTGCTTTTAATTTAAAAAAAAATGTTTAATGTCTCACCGCCCCACACCACAGTCAGGACAGGCCTGCCGCCACTAAAAATGTGGGCCTCAGCGAAATGTGTATGCCAGTTAAACAGCCCCATGATGAAGAGAACTGACCCAAGGCTGATCTTTGTACCTATAGATGTATGTCTTTTTATTTACGACCAGTACTTTTTTTGATCATACTTTCCTGTCTTTAGGTACATTTGTATTATATTTTTGGTAGGCTTGTGTTCAGGTCCCCTGGCCTGGCTACGATTTCCCTTGGCCTCAAATTATACTGAATGCCCTGCCATGAAATGACTATCCAACCCGATCGCTGACCCTACACTGCAATCGGGTGCAGATTTAATACTTTTGGAAATTCACAACCTTTTACAGTTGTCAATAGGGAGAACTGAGTCAGGGGCTCAACTGAGAATGCCTTCTGACATGTTCCGTGGACTCTCATTCCCCAATATGAAATTGTAGGGAATGTACAATTCTGTCTTAGTGAAATGCATTCCAATGTGCCATAGCACATTTTCTTTTATGTTTTTTTTCCTATGGACGAAAAAAATATCCTGATGGTGAAGCTGTTACCTCTGCAGTCCTTCAAAATTAAGAGGTGACCCATGCCCCTTAACTTACTGGAAGGGGAGTTACTCCAGCCATTTTCTAGAGTAAACCTCTGACCATTTCTAAGGTGGGAAAGGGTCGGATCAGATTTTGGGAACACCTACACACTCATAAGTTTGTGGGCGTTTACAAACTTTCAAGGCAAACCACACCTTTATCCGCGCACTCGGTACCCTTGCCGTCAGGTTTACTGCTACAGATTTCTACAGCCTTTTAGTGGAGGACCTTTTAGTGGAGGAATCTTCATCAGTCAAAGAATGTACATCTATCTGGAATCTTTCAATGAATTCCTGGTAGGCATAAATGAAGCTATTTTCAGCAGGAATTGTAATTATTTGGTTGAAAAGGGCTTTGTGCATTGCAGCTGGCCAAATGCAATCTAGCAATGGTATGTAAACCAATTACCCCACATATTACATCACTCCTGATGTCTTTTATGACACCATTGATAATATAATTGCAACATTTGCAGTGATAATATTGTTGAAAAAACTGAATGGCGGGGGTGCGATTTATAGTTATCTTAGCCTTAGTATCCGTAGCCTTTTTTTTTATGGCGCCATTTGATGAATCTTCACAAAATGTTCCAAAGAAAAGTCTCATCCACCACAGCTCTTTCCTGGAACATTTTGGGGCGGGTTGTCAAGAGGGGCCAAGAAAAAGAGTGGGTCCCAGGACGCGTTTTCCCCATTCATTTTTCCAATGGAAAATTGAACAGCAATACCACAAAAAGTGCTGAAAGGAATTACACAAAATTTGGCACAAAGCTAGATCTTTGGTCCAGAAAGAGTACTTGTTATGATTTGGTGTAAATCCTTCAGTAGTTTTTGAGATATTAAGGCCCAAAAACCTTGCATATTTCACACTTCAGAGGATCCGTAGAGCCAACAGATCTCAAGATGAGATCTGATTGGCTGCTAGTGATGCGGCGGCAGCCATCTTAGGACTCAGTCCCGAGTCCTATTAAAAATGAAGAAAAGCGGGGTGCAATTGCTTAGACCTGTAAAGAATAGGACTCCTTAGACCGTATGCCTCCTAGAGCGTCCGCCCCTAAACCCACACGGCTGACAGAGTTCCTGGTGGCTTTAGGCCTAGTAGATGTCTAGAGGGCTCGCGAGCCAAAAGCGCAGGAATTCACGTTTCACTCTGGAGCACATGGAAGTCGGTCGAGAAACGATTTCCTGATTTCTCTACCCACTCTTCTCCCCCACTTCGTGGAAGTGCGACACCTAGCGCGGGGCATCTCCGATCACTCCCCCGTTTGTGCAACATACAGGATGGGGGAGAGGCGAAGAGGGGGCCCTATACCGATAAACCCTTGGTAGATTAAGATCCCTAAAGTAAAAAAAGGTCTGCTTGAAGCCACCACTCTATATTTCCAAGAAAATGTGGGTTCGGTCACGTCATCACAGACGTTATGGGAAGCATTTAAGGCCGTGCTTAGGGGGAAAGCCCTCTCGCTTATAACAGGACACAAAAAGGAGAAAAGGGCGACTGTGACTTTGCTTGAAACTGAAATACTAGATTTGGAGGGCCAAGTCGTACGAAATGACGAGGAAGATAAACAACACTCCCTGAAACTTAAACAACAAGAATATAGGGACTTGGTCACAGAAGAGGCGAGGCTTAAAATTTGCACAACACAGCACCAAATATACGAACACGGTGACAAAGCCGGCAAATTGCTGGCCTGGCTCGATCAGAGACAGAGGGCGGATAGGTGTGTCCCTTTGCTCACGTCTCGGGATGGGAAGGAGATTAGGAATCCAGTAGAAATTGCAGACGCCTTTGCCAACCACTACGAGGCGGTCTATTCTGCCAGCACCGCATACACAGAACAAGACTCCCTGGAGTTTCTTCGGGATATCTCATTCCCAGTATTAACTAAAAAGAAAGCCAGCCTCTAGAGGAAGACCTCACGATAGAAGAATTAATACAGGCGATGGGAGCCCTAAAGTCAGGTAAGGCAATGGGGCCTAATGGCATTCCCATAGAGTTATATAAATCCACAGCACAAACGATCGCGCCCCACCTACTGGCAATGCTTGAAGAAAGTAACGTTAAAGGTATACTCCCACCAGACCTGCGATTAGGAAGCATAGTCGTTATACATAAAGAGGGTAAACCAAGGGACAAATGCACGTCATATAGGCCAATTACGCTACTAAATGCGGAAGCAAAGATTCTTGCTAAACTGCTGGCTCAACGGCTTCTCCCCCTCCTCCCGATCCTGGTCCACCCGGACCAGTCCGGGTTCATGCCAGGACGCAGCACCGCTTTGAATCTCAGACGACTCCAGGGAGTTCTAGGAAGAGCCCGTAGAATCAAGGAGGATGCATCGGTGCTGTCCTTGGATGCACAGATGGCATTCGACTCGATCGAATGGCCATATATGATGGCGGTGCTTAAACGAATGGGGTTCGGTCTGCAATTTCGGTCATGGCTGGGCCTCCTATACATGGACCCACAGGCGCAAGTGGTTGTGAACAGTGAGAGAACTCGTACCTTTCAGCTCCAACGAGGCATGAGGCAGGGGTGTCCCTTGTCGCCATTGGTCTTTGCCCTAATTCTTGAACCGGTGGCGGCTTGGATTCGGAAAGATCCTATAATACGTGGGCTGCGCTTGACAGAGGACTGGGAGGATAGGATATCGTTGTACGCCGACGATGTCCTCTTATATGTCGCATCCCCAAGGGGTCCATAGCCAGAATACTAAACATCTTCGCTACATTTGGCCAATATTCTGGATACACCATCAACTGGGCCAAATCAGTGGTGTTTGTCCTCCGTGGTACGCCGCCAAAACTACAGCTGAACTGTGAGGCTCAAATGGCTACGGATGGTTTCCGCTACCTGGGTATCTTTGTCACAACTGACCAAGCCCGGTTTCATGCTTGCAATCTCCTGCCCCCTCTGGAGCGACTCAGGGGGGATGTCCGCCATTGGCGAGCCCTTCCGCTTTCTCTGCTTGGCAGGGCAGCACTGTTTAAAATGATGGCCCTGCCTAGATTTTTATATGTCTTACAAAATGCGCCCTCATTGGTCCAAGAGTCATATTTCACCACAATTAATAGTGAGGTGCGCTCGCTGCTGTGGGAGGGAGGCCCGCCAAGGATTGCACTGAATAAACTGACCCGTGGATGGTATGATGGGGGATCGCATTGCCAAATATCCAGATGTACTATAGGGCGGCTCAGATTACAACCGTAAATCAATGGGCCCACCAGCCGCTATCGGAACCAGCGTACTAAATGGATAGGCTGGTAATGTAACCGAGAGGGTATCTCCATGCACTATATACTGACCCACGAAGACTCACGCTCGAGGGTCCCACAGCGTTGACGATCCGTAATTGGCATGAGACGCTCTCCAAATTAGGCTGGAAAAATAAACTAACCAAAGCCACACCACTCTGGGAATCACAGCAACTGGGGACAGCTGGCATTAGAAAGGGTTTCACTCAATGGGACTTAATAGGTATTTCCAGATTGGGTGATCTATACACAAACAGTGGGGTGATCTCCTTCGAAAACCTACAGAAAACATACGAGCTGTCCAAGACGGAATATTTCCGATATCTGCAGATTCGGCATGCCTTACAGGTCGCAGTACCCAAGGGAACTGAACTCCTGGAGTCATCGCCTCTGGAATGTAGGCTCCCCGAGGAACATCTTTCCAAAAAAGCGATCTCACTAACGTACAAAAAGCTAATCAATAACGTTCCGGACGCACTGATTGCGTTGAGGGATTGCTGGAGTGTAGACATCCCGGACTTGCAGGAGGAGGAATGGCCAGAGGCACTGGCCACGCCGAGGGAGGTAGCAATAAGGGCCCGGTTTCGATTAGTCCAAATCAAAATATTACATAGAATATATATTTCATGCACCACACTTGTGAAAATGGGTCGTAGGGCGGAAGTCACCTGTAACAGGGGATGCGGAGAGATAGGATCATTTTACCATATTATCTGGCAATGTCGAGAGATTCAGATCTACTGGGAGGCAGTGGCAGAATGTATGTCGGGGTGGTGGGAGAAATGCTCCAGATATCGCCCAAGTGGTGCCTTTTAAATGTGTGGGAGGACACAGATCTAGGGAGGGCAGACCAAACCTGGGTAACTCTGGGCTTTATGCTGGCCAAAAGAAACAGCGAGTCATTGGGGGGCCTCTTCCCCGCCCTCACTGCGGGACTGGAAAAAAGACATGGACTGGTGCATAGTGGCGGAGAAAGCGGTTTATACGCAGAGAGGCTGCCCGAAAAAATGGGGGGAAATCTGGGACAAATGGAATGTATTTAGGAGGAATCTGTGTGCTCCTCCAGTGGGGGTTACTCCCCTTGCCTTGGCTCAAGCAGAAACAATCTGATGCTGCTGTCTTTCCAGGAAACAAGAAGGCAGACGGCCCTGCGTGGCCTTGGTGGCTAGATAGGAGGGGATAAGTGATGCCAACGCTTATTGGTGCCTGTAAGCTTGATGATGTACTGCCATGATGTTGTTGTGTTACAATAAAAAATATATTTAAAAAAAAATTAAAAATGAAGAAAAAAAGATATAAGGGGGCAGGGTAGGGATACCGCGAATTTGGGGCACAATAAAAAAAAACGTGGGTTCTCTTGCATCAAAACCCCACCCCAAGGTGGGCCAGTGACCAGGGTGGCCCATTTGCCTATTTAGGGGAAGGGGAGCTTGGGCCACCTCTCCAAATCTCAAGGAGGCCCCGGGGACAACATCACCCTGGGCCAAACTTCATTTAAGGGGAGGAGAGGGCATGTAGCTCCCCCCTCACTGAGCCTGAAAAGTGCCTGGGGACACCATACCCCAGGCTGAATAGAAAATAAAGGGGAGGGGGGCGTGCAGGCCCCCTTCCTAAACTTCCCTGGGACTGCATTTTTTTAAAGGGGAGTGGGCCACGCGCCCCCCCATGCAAATATCGACCCAGGGGACCCCATCCCATGGCCTAACACTGTACAGTGTCCCAGGGAGCCCGAATCCACAACACTGTGGTTTCCTGCCCGGAGAATGCAGGCACTTAGTGAAGGAACCAAACTATGCTCCCACCTGGCAGGAGCAGATGTAAAATGCTGCTCCCTTTAGGGTGTGTGCAAAAAAGGTGCCGGCTCCCGCCAGCATCCAGTATGGTGTTGCCTGGGGAGTCCATTGGGGCTATGTGGGCCTTGGGGCTCCCCCCGCAGTCCCCAATGACCTCTACATTATGGGTGGCCCGGGTGGGCACTGGGGCATCCATGGCAGGCTGCCGCAAGGGGAGCCGCCAGGGGCTGCATGTGGGTGTCCCGGGTGGGCATCGGGACACCCAACACAATATATTTGTTTTTAAGTGAATAATAAATAAACGGCAGGAGCCGCTCATTTATTATTCACTGCTCCTTAAAGGAGTGCCCCATAATGCCTGTGAGGGGTATTTACATTTATTATTTAACTTAGTAATATCTCTAGAAGGTGCAGGGGCACCACCAAGCATGTTTTTAATGTTTGTGGAGGGTTTCAGGGAGTGCAGCAGACCCCCAGAAACATTTAAAACAAAAAGAAACAGTAAGTCTCCTGATCAATAAATCCATGACCCGAGGAGAATTTACCATACTTTTTTTAATTACTCCTAGCCTGAGCTCTATGCTCTTCAGCTGGAGTGCAAGGTCCTCTTGTAGCTGTTTTTATGATTGCATTTTGTGAGCTGAAAAATGTTAAAAGAAAGATTCAGAGACATGTTTGTTTTATCTAAAAACAATCTCTGAGTCTTTCTTTTAACATTTTTTAGCCCACAAAATGCAATCATAATAACTATGTTAAAAGAACGACCAAAAGACATGTTGATTTTACTTTTTTTAAATAAAACTTTATTAAACATTTTTATAATAAGCATTGTTATTAAACATTGCACATTGTGTGAATTACTAAAACATAAATTTGATTATAGGGCGCTGCCCATGGCGGAGGGCTGGATGCAGGGCCTGGCAGCAGGTCAGACCCTGTGGCGAACACTATGCTGTGCCTGGGCGAAGGTCATGTACGGTTTGGGGTTGGCTTTATGTATGGTAATAAAATATTACTTTACGTAGAAGTTCACTGGGAAAAAAAAGGTTCAATGACAGTATGGTTAGGAATTGTAATTATATGTTACTTTGAATTTTTTTTAAATGGAAATTCACTGAAAAGAAAGATTAAAGTAACATTACAGTTAGGTAAAAACTTCAGTGACAATGTAACGTTTTGAACTAAAAAAAAACACTGAAATTCACTAGTTATATTTATCTCAAGTAACTATAACTTGTGCCCTAAAGTACCTATAACTCAAGCACTCCCCATGCACTGCTAATTACTCCGCATAATGCATCACTCATGACCTGATCTATGACATCATTGATAGCATGACGTGCAACATCTGAAATGACACTATTGATGACAAGACTGCATGGTTGGGGCACGAGTTATAGCGCTTTAGGGCACAAGTGACAAGTATTGAAACGTTTATAGTCATAATGAATGTATTTTAATGGGATTATTGATTTCATTGGCTTTAAAGATGGATCCTAACATGTAGGTACTGTTGGTAATAATGTAGTAACCCCTTGACAAAGCCAATAGACCTGCCTTTTATATATTGATGTGCTGACCCCTTGACAAAGCCATTAGGCCTCCCTTTTATAAAATGGCATCCCTTTTTACTGTGATATTGCATCTGAATCTATTGAGAAATTGTTATTATGGGTGTCACGACCCACTAGGGGGTTAAATGTGATTTGAGGGTGTCACTAAAGATTTTTTCCATCTACCCGATGTACATATTTATAATTAGTAGTGTGCATGTGTAATAAACCTACCTTTCCTTTTTCAAACAAAAAATACTGACTAAACAATAACTTATTGAATGTTGTTTTTCCATGCCAGTGATTTGGGATTGCTAGCCCATCCCACTCCCTCGAGTAGGCCTTGGACTGTTCTACTTTGCTACCCTGAGAGTCAAGTGCTACAATGGGGTACTTGGTTCCCATTAAGGAGACGATATGTGGACCTGTTACTTGGAATAAGATCTTACTTTACATTTTTTTTTAAACTAGAAATGTACTGAAAAAATAAAGGTAGAAGGGCTGTTATAGTTAGGTATAGTAAAAAAAACATTAACTTATATTTATAAGGGGAGCGTGGTGGACTAACATCCCTAGTGCTCCCCCCAGGTACTTGAAAAGCATGCACCATCCAACATCATCCATGTCAAAAAGGGGGCTATAAAACTATCCCTGTGTGGGGACACTCTCCTTATGCCCTTGGGGGCATGTGACTGAATGGATTACAGTGGGAGCTGTCGCAAGAACACAGCCAGCTCGGAACACATGGAGGAGGACCCAGCAGCTGCACGATGCAGCTTGGGTGATTTCTGCCCTCCTGTCATCTTGCCGTGGCCAGAGCTAATGGGAGACCACAAGTGGTGTCGCACATAGAGGGCCTTTTCAGTCCCCCCCCACGTGGCCCTGGACTGTCATGCCACCGAGCAAACCCTCGGAAGCCCATACGTGGCATCCATTGTGGGTGAGGCCTGGAGCCATCCCGGGGGATACGCCTCACTCTGTGTTGGGCTCGCTGAGAGCCATGGCAGTGCTGGAGGTGGCGGATTGAACCTGTGGACCGCCTTCCCCCTACCTGAGTGGCGGTGCTACTAGGGCGCGCTCCTGCCGGCAGCAGCCCAGAATATCCAGGTGAGCCTGACCGAGCGGGCCAGCAGGGTTAAGATCCATGGTGCTGTGTGGCCCACCCCAACCTCAGACCTCTCCTGCACCTTTGTGCTCCTTGCTGAAAACGTCCCTGCTGAAGAGCTTACTCCTATTCCTAATGAGATCTGGGTATTGCCGCGCTTGGGGTCTCTCCCGACCTGAGGCCTGTAGACTGCTGTCATTTTGGGCCTACCTAGACCCCCCCACCGGGTGGACCATCTTCTCCAGTGGCTCAGAAGTGCCCTCCTGTATTGCCTGCCACCAAAAACAGTTCTATAATACGTAGCGGGTGCAGCCTACTACTTCGTCCCGAGTGAATCTTGCTGATAACTGGGGCTAGTCACTAGCACATACATCTGACACACAGTGGACACAATCTATTATAGCTCAGACTTCTTCCTACGGGGGTCCTTTTGTCTCCCAAAGCGCATACTGCCATTCACCATAGGCCGCATTAAATCTACTAGATTATCATCACAGCCAGGCCAGGGGACGTCCCAACACAGCCTTTCTGATGGCTCCTCAACCCAAATGCTAGAAGGTTGTATCCCACCTACGACGTTGAGCCCCCCTCCTGATAAACTGGATATCATCCTTCAAGAAATACGGGACTCCAGAGTGGCCGTTGAGCACCACATTGGTATACTAGCGACGGACTTAGGCCTGCTAAGAGATGATCACTGTAACTTATCAGATAGGGTTAAGTCTGCTGGAAGAACCTTAACTACGCTAACCCCCCAACAGGCATCACAGTCTGCCACTATAGATGTCCTCGGTCAACAACTCACTACCCTACAGGACAGAGTCGAGGATGCCAAAGGCCAGCACAACACAATAATGAGCACATCATTGTATGCCTGAGGGGGCGGAGGGGTCCAACGCCACATTGTTTATTGAACAATGGTTGAAGACGGAAGTCGCCCCGCAGGGACTCTCTGCCTTGTTTACAGTGGAAAGGGCACGTAGGGTGCCGGCACGTCACCCTCCCCTTGCGACAGAGCTCTGACCTATAGTTGCGCGCATTCTCAATTTCAGAGACCGAGATGTGGTTCTACAGAAGGCCAGAGAGAGTACACCAATAATTATGAACAATACCCATGAGTTCCTCCTTCCAGATTACACCTTGGCAGTCCAACGCTGGCAGGCATCCTTCCTGGCTGCCAAAAAACAACCTGAGGCAGAGGGACTCACCTGTGAAATGATGTTCCCAGCCTGGTTGAGGGTCGTCCATGATCAACATATTGTTTTTGACACCCCTGAGACTGTGTGGGACTGGTTGGAGCAGCATTACCCTACTGTGCATTGTCCTCCTCCATCAGAGCTCCCATCCAAGGGGGCGCGTAGGCCTCCTCAGCGGCGTCGACGTGAAGTCACCCGGATGATGACATCTAGAGCGGTCCCCTCCCCACAGCAAGCCCTGGAGGGCAGATGGGCCATGATTGCAACAATGTCTACTATTCGAACACCACAGCTGCTGCTCCCATCGAGTTCTTCAGTGGGTGCCGCTTCAGATTCGGACTCCAATGCCAGCATGGCTTTTTTTCTTTCATTGACACCACAAACAGCAGACAATGCAATTTAAGCCATCATTCTATATTGGTAGGTCAGATGACCATCCTCTGATGTGCCCTGGTGATGGACCTTGCCTTCGGGGAGTGCCTCTCCCACATAGATCTGGGTGCACACTGAGTGAATCCCTGTAATGTTTTCATCACATGAGGTGTTCCTCCCTCTCCTCTCATGCGAACTCTGATTTATGTTATTCGATTCAAGAAAGTTATTTTGCTGTGTTTCCTAAATGTCATTTTTCGCTGCACACGTGGCAGAGGGCCCCCTCCCTTGCATTGCTCTCCGTGGGAAGACGTTGACTAGAGAGGATTTGTTATCCCCCTTTCCTCCTCCCCTCACAGGCATATTTTCTCAACAGTTCTGTGGATAGCTTACCTCCTAGGAAATTAGATTCACATGGTTGTTTTGAGGCACGTATGCAGGGGTACCTTCTCGTACCTGTCCTAATTCAAAGTCCCTTACTCACCCCCGGGTCTAGTTGGCCTACCCCCCCCCCTCCCCCCCCCAAAGCGTTTGCACACGTTATTAACTTATTATTATGTTTTTAACAGTTGTAGTCGAACGATCGTTTTTTTTTCCGAAACATTTTTATTGACATTTTCAGTAGCATAGCAAGACAGGAGTACAGTTACTACATCAATGTCTTATTCCCCCCTTCCCTCCCCATCCATATTCTCGTAGGTGTGTTTCAATGTCATGTCTCAACCGGAGACCTCAACATAAGTCTTGTCCTATCACTTGCCATAATGTCTAGAACAATTGAAATGTAACAATACTTCCCTCTCCCTCCCCCCACCCCCCCGCGACGTGTCCGGTCTCAGATTTCATATTGGTCTTGTATCAGGTCAGTCTTTTATTTTACATATGGCATTCTCTTTTTATCCCTTTACCTCACTCTCCTTCATGCCAGTTTCCCCTTCTTGCACCCTATTTGTTTCTGCAATGGGGCCAAGGGGTCCCTTGGCATCCATCCGCATGAGTGACCATGCTCGGGCGTCCTCTTCTATCTTTTCATCTTTCCTAATCCGTTTCATTCTGATTAGTTCTGCTGTTGCCCACTCACTGAGGTCTCTCCCATTCTTCAAATGTCGGGGGGTCAGAACTTAGCCATCTAATCGCTATTCTCCTCTTTGCTAGTACCAGCCCAAATAGTACAAACCGTCCGCTAAGTTTCTTTGATTTTGGCGTAGGGAGCAGTCCCAGTATCACTACCCGTATTGTTTTGTGAATGTTCCACCCTGTGGCTGTTTGCATTCGATCTACTGTGCTCCCCCAGTATGGCATCAAAGCTGGGCATTCCCATATCATGTACATGAAATGCGCGTCTGTTTGGCCGCATCCGGGGCATGTGTTGGTACGTTCCGGGTAGATTTTACTTATAATCCGCGGAGTCAAGTAAGTCTGATGTATAATATTGTACTATGTAAGTTTAAATCTTGCGTTAGAGCTCACTCTTTGAACTCCCTCGTGTACCTTTGTCCATTCCTGATCTGTCAGGGGCTCATCTAAAATCTCGTCCCATCTGGTTTGAATTGGGAAGGACTTCTTCGGGAGATCGTCCCGCAATGCTCTATATATGTGCGAGACCAACCGGTGCCACCCTGCCATATTAAGGATTGTCTGTAGTACCAATGTACTGGGTTGTTCTTGCAGAAAAGAGGGCCATAGTGCGCGGGCCACAGTGGATATCTTCCCATATTGTAAGAATTGCCCTCTCCCCAGTGCAAAATTGTGTTCGGCCTCCTCTTGCGTTACAAAATGTTCATTACTATACAAGTCCCCCATTGTATGACATCCTCCGTCTACCCATTTCTTAATAGACATTGAGTCTGCTATCTCCTTAAAGGGTTTCACCACCCACAATGGTATATCTGGGTCAGAGGGCACATGTCGAACGACCTTCTTGATTGCTGTTTCCCAAACAGATGTAACGTGTCGAATAATGTATGGATAAGAGTCAGGTACCCCCGGACCCATCATGAGGAGCTCCGGGAGGGAGACTGCTCTGTGTGTACCCGCTAGTAGTTGTTCCTCCCAGTTGTTATTCTCATCCATCCAATATACTGCATGCTGGAGCTGCGAGGCCATGTAATATATTTCTAATCGTGGTACCTCCATTCCTCACGCTTCCCATTTTCGTTGGAGTGCGTCGAGTTTAACCCGTTTTCCCTTGGTTCCCCATAGCAGCCCGACTAGTAAGCTTTCTAAGTTTGTAAAGCAGTGGCTCAGGATCTTGTATAAAGAGTGCTGCAGGGCATGTAGACACCTTGGTAGGATAACCATTTTTATTAACGCTATCTTCCCCATCAGGGAGAGTGGAAGTTCCTTCCAGAATTTGATAGAGTTGCCAATACCCTCCACTACCTTTCCCATATTGTTTTGTAGGTAGGCAGTGGGTGTATGTGTCAGACGGATTCCCAGGTATCCGACACCATCTGGTATCCATGTTAGGCCTGCATTAGGTAATTTGTTTTCTGAATTCCCGGACAGCCTCCCCATGGGGAACAATTTTGATTTCCCAGGGTTGAGATTAAGGCCAGAGAGTGTCCCAAATTCCTTTAGCTCCCTCAGAAGAGCCGGGACCGCGCTATCAGGCTGACTCATATACACCAGAGTGTCATCAGCATATTATGAGACCACATGGTTGGTATTTCCCAGTTGGATTACCCATCTTCCCAGTTTTCTCCTGAGTGTGGCTGTCAAAGGCTCCATTGCGATTGTGAATATGAGTGGGGACAAGGGACAGCCTTGTCGAGTACCCCTTGTTAATGTAAATTGGTCCGATACCTGTCCGCGTAGTCTCACCCGGGCCGTTGGTTTGTTATATATTATTTTTATCCATTGAATAAACCTCTGTCCCACTCCCATCTGTGTTAAAGTCGCCCATATGTATTCCCACTCTACGGAGTCGAACGCCTGTTTGATATCTAGCAGTGCAAGGGCACAGCTCTTGGTCTCCAAGGCATGGGGCGTGCCACACGTGTGCCAATCTCCGTAAGTTATAAATGGTATTCCGCCGTGGTATAAACCCAGCTTGATCAGAGTGTATAAGCTGGAACATGTATGGCATCAGTCGGGCCGCTAAAATTCCACTGAATATTTTGGCGTCTATATTTAAGAGGGATATTGGTCTATATGAGTTTGGCAGCAAAGGGTTTCTGTCTGGTTTCAGGATCATTGTCACCACCGCCTCTCGCATAGTCGCCGGTAGGGACCCTGTTGCTAACGCCTCATTATACACTTCCGATAGGTGATCAATCAATAGCGGGGCAAATCTCTAATAGAATTCGGCCGGAATTCCATTGCTTCCAGGACACTTCCCCACTTCGAGTTCTCTAATAATTGTAAGTATTTCTTCTTTAGTGATTGGCGCCTCGAGGGCTGTGCGGCTTCCCTCTCTAATCTGGGCAGGTCTGTGTCACCTAGAAAGTCCTGAAGTACTTGTTCGGGCGGGGAGAGGTTATTTTTGCATATCGTCACTAAGTGCCTAGCTAGTTCTCCAAGGATTGCCTTTTGTGTGCACACTGTGTCTCCATCTTTGTTCTGTAATTGAAGTATAGGTATAGCCTCCCTTTCTGTTCTTATTAACCTCGCAAGGTGTGCGCTCGTCCGATCCCCTTCCATGTGTAACCGTTGGCGGTATGTTGTGTATGTAAAGTTTTCTAACCTAGACCATGATTCTAAGAGTTGCTATCGAGCAGTATTCCAGTTAGCCACAGATTGGGGTGTAGTATGCATTATCGCCTCCAGTCTCTTTAGTTGCCTTTCTTGAGTTTGAATGTCCCTTTCTAATTATTGTCGTACCCCGTGTGTGGTCTTCATACTGACCCCCCGTATAACCACCTTCATGGCTTCCCACTCCGGTGATCTGTTAGTCGTCGATTCCCAATTGCCCTCGAAGTAATGTTTTGTAGCATCTGAGACTACCGCAGCATAGGGAGGGTCTGTGAGTGCCTCAGCCCTAAGGCGCCATAGGAGGATCGCTGGGTCGCCCTCTCCATTTTTCAGGGTCAGCAAGAGTGGCGAATGGTCCGATAGGTACCGGGGTAGATATTATACACCATCCACGCCAGCAAATAGCTGGGGTGAAAGGCAACAGTGATCTATGCGGCTGAACATGTTAGTCGCTGGGGTATTTAATCACAAAAAGAAGAGGGAAAACGATATATTAATAATAGGTGTCAGTGAGTGAATTAAAGGAAAAAGCACCATGCGTTAAAAACTGCCCTCACACACAGCAAGCTGTGTCATGCTTCATCATAGGGCTGCTAACACACCTCCGTGTAAACCCTACACTGGAGGTGGAGCAATAGGGAGGGGAAGACAATACAACATACAAATAGAACCAAGGGTGAGAAAATGTGCAGAAAAAGTGATCTAAAAGCTGGTCATAGGGAATCCTTCATAACAATTTTAATATTAGGTCCCCTGTCCAGTATTAAAAGATTTAGAAAAAATGGTGGATGCCTAGGTGGAGGAGCTTATTATGAGACTCCACCTGCTCCACTCTGCATAAATGTCGACATGTTTCTGCCGGATATGAACAATACCCCGGCTTTCCTCAGGACTCTCACCTCTGTGGTCCTGGGTGCGCGGGAGAGACGACAGTGTCGGTAACAGCTTACCTTGCAAGCAAGAGTGCTATTAGGAAGCTGTTCTCCTTCCCCGCCAGTTCGAGTTAAAGATATATATAAACTCGGTTCCTCTTCACATGTGAGGGGCTCTATGAAAGGTGATATCCCCTCTTACTTTTGAATTTATAGAAGAGAGAGATAGCACCCAGGACCACAGAGGTGAGAGTCCTGAGGAAAGCCGGGGTATTGTTCATATCCGGCAGAAACATGTCGACATTTATGCAGAGTGGAGCAGGTGGAGTCTCATAATAAGCTCCTCCACCTAGGCATCCACCATTTTTCTAAATCTTTTAATACTGGACAGGGGACCTAATATTAAAATTGTTATGAAGGATTCCCTATGACCAGCTTTTAGATCACTTTTTCTGCACATTTTCTCACCCTTGGTTCTATTTGTATGTTGTATTGTCTTCCCCTCCCTATTGCTCCACCTCCAGTGTAGGGTTTACACGGAGGTGTGTTAGCAGCCCTATGATGAAGCATGACACAGCTTGCTGTGTGTGAGGGCAGTTTTAACGCATGGTGCTTTTCCTTTAATTCACTCACTGACACCTATTATTAATATATCGTTTTCCCTCTTCATTTTGTGATTAAAGCCTGAGTGGGAGGTCGAAGAGGGACTTTGTCCTCTCACCCCTCTGTTCTTGTGTGTTTCTAGTCGCTGGGGTATGACATTAGAATACTCTCCTGAGGGGGTTTCGGGCCCTCCATTCATCTCTTAGTTGCATGCCCTGCATTATAGATAACAGCGATGCTGACATTCGAGGATTTGTATTACTTCTTGGAGGTTCCCTGTCCAATACATCAAACACACAATTAAAATACCCTGTGAGGATAACCTCAGTGCCTATGTATGGTGACGTAGCTTTTGTAAGTGTCAGAAAAAATCAGGGCAATCTGAATTTGGGGCACATGCATTTATAATGCATAATTCCCTACCCTCCCAGGTGCCATGTAAGATGACATATCTCCCCTCCGGGTCCAAAACATGATTTAAATGTCGATAGGGGGACCCTGGTGCCACCCAAATAAGCGCCCCCCGTGCAAACCCAGAATAAGAGGTGGCAAAGAGCTGCCCCCTCCATCTCTTACGCACACTGGTGATTGTTCCAGCCCAAATATGTGTCTCTTGTAGGCAGGCTATCGTTACCCTATAGAGACTTCGTCAAGGCGTGTATCCTGCGCCGTTTTTCTAGCCCTGCTATTCCTCTTACGTTCCATGTAATGATCTTCATTATCTGTGCGGCTATTTGTTATATATCTTCCGACTCGCCCCCTCCCCGTCCCCCTTCAGAATGCATATTTCCTCCCTCCATGCCCTCTGGGTGTGAGTTTGAGACCGGGACCTTAGACACGTCAATATAAACTGTTCCCAACACTGTAAAACATAACCAATCAAACCTTCCCTTCCCACCCCCCTCCCTCTGGGCAGTTGTGCGAGTCTCGCTTCCGCTATAATAACCAGAACAAAAGCTAACACATACCTCCCCATTACCCCCCAGCAATCTGTTCCATCTTGAATCCACATCGGTAGGTATTAAATCATATGGTCATCACATGTGGATAACCTTAGTTTCCCTGTCCATATTTTTAGAAGTAGGTGATGCGCCAGTGGTCTGGTATTTGCCGGGGAGCAAGATAAATCTCAAGTTCCCCATGCAAAGCCCAGCCTGTGTTAGGGGGAGTGTCTCCCCCAGACGGGCCAATCCAATCCGAAATATCATATTATGTCCTTAGAGGGCTCTGCCCTCCAGTCATGTTGTCCCACTCCCAAGAAATTATGACCCATTGTTCACTTATCTGTACTTAAACACTTTGTCTTTCCTCTTCCGGTTCAGCTATGTCCCCGCCCGAGGCGTCCGGGCCCGTTGCGTCTTTCTGTGACATTTCTTCGGATACCGGCACCGTCTCTGAGTCCGAAGCCTGTAGCGTCCCATCAGGGCGAACCCTGATCCGCCCCAGACTACAGAGCCTCCTTTGCTGGTATTGTCTTTTTGATTGGTGTTGTTCTTTTATTCATTCTCCGGTCGCCGATATTCTGTTGGAGCCCGTGGATGGGGCTAAACACGACCTTGTGTCACCTTTAGCGTCCAGCCATGCACTCACTTCATCTGCCGAGAAGAAGAACAGGGTGCATCCTTCACTTTCCACTCATAACTTTGCTGGAAACATGAGGCTGTATTTTAAGTTCATGTCCCGGAGCCTCCGTTTGACCAGTACAAACATTTTTCTTTGATCCTGGACTCGTTGGGTATAGTCTGGCTATATGGAGATGTGATGGCCCTCGAACATCAACTGAGCTCTGGTGCGGGTGGATTGCAGGATTGCATCGTGGTCCCTATAATTAAAGAACCTGGGGATGATGGCCCGGGGAGGTGCGCCCGGTCGGGGCAGAGGGGCGAGAGTTCTATGTGCTTTTTCTACGCTGAAGAACTTAGAAAGTCTCTTCGGGGTTATCTCCTTAATTATCCAGTCTTCCTGAAATAGTTCTGTAGAGGGGCCCTCTGCTCGTTCTGGAAAACCTATAAAGCGCACATTATTCCGACGCGATCGCCCTTCAGAGTCTTCCGCCCTCTCATCCAGCTGTATGACTTTCTTTTTAAGGTCACCGACTGTAGCGCTAAGGTTACGTACTTCCTTCTGGAGTGCCTCCACGTTGTGTTCTGTAGTGGTTACTCTATCCACCACATTCCGCAGGTCGCACCTCAGTAGGTTCACATCGATAGCGACTGCGTCTATTCTATGAACCATGTCCTCTCTTGTCGCCTGAATGGCTTGCATCACATCTGCCAGTGTGGGGGGTCTTCACCTCTTAGGTCAGTTGGTCCTCCATCTCCTTCAGGTCCCTCGGCCCTGGGGTAATGGATGCGCATAATTAGATATTTTATTCGCCTGTGTTTTGAGCGTTTTGTCTTTCACCATTATGGCAGGTGCTTCCTCCCCCGTAACTATAAGTTCCAGAGGTACTATCTCTGCTCCCTCTCTCCGATGTGCACTATATTCTTCCAAGGCGGTGCTTCCTTTTATTGGTTCATCAGATTCGCTACAGGGCTACCCAATGGCTTTTTAGTATCTCCCCCTAGTTCTTATTTTTCAAGCCCCCACCTCTATGTCCGATCCCTGAGTTCTGGCATGTATCTGCACCCTTCACAGTTCGTTCTATGTCCCCGTGGATGATATGTCACTCACCGTTGCTTGTAAATGTGTGTGGTTCACTGTAGGGATCGGCTCTAGACGTACACTATTGTAGTGGCCTTTCTCTGGCTCTGCAATTGTCTGGCAGGGTCAAATAGCCACCACTCCAATCGTTGTGGCTTTCAGTCCGTTTGCCGTACACCCGGGATCGGCCGGCCCATCCAATCACAACTCGCACAGCACTCGAGTCCGGCCGTTCGAGGTAGGGGCCAGCCCCAGGAACTCGTATTACCACCCCGGCTGTACCGGGCCGCGTCGTCACTTCCTCCTGGCTTCCAAACCTCAGGCCAGGGCCGGAGCACGTCCACACTCGATGTCCTGAATCGCACGTCAGCACACTCCTCCGCGGGCAGCATTAGGGTTCCTGCATTAGCCGCCACTCCTTTCTCCACTTACTCTTGCTGCTTGCTGGCCAGGATTTGGATTCTGTCTTGACTGCCTGTGTTTTTTAAAGCAGTGCGATTTTCAAGATGGTGACCTCGTCCTCTCCAAGCGCATTCGTTTACTTCGCCGATCTCTGGATTATCAATGCCATTCCTCAGGTTCCCTTCATCAGTAGGAGTGGGCGTTGGTATTCTGCATAGTTTATCTATTGTAGGTACAAGGATTTTGCAGGATGCAGTCGGATTAGTGGGCCGCCGAAGGGAGCTCCGATGAAAAACGTCTATCTGGCCATTTTGTTAGGCCACACCCCTAGTCGAACGATCGTTATTCACTGTCCCTTGTATTTGGGAAATGTTCCTTTCTTTTCTGCCATCAATTGCGTTCATTTGCCTCCTGCTACATAATATGTGTACTGTGGGGATTATCTAGATACAGCACCTATTTTTTGTCTCAATGTCCAGTGTTGTACATCATTACAAAATTTTTACTTGGAATTTCAGGTGTATGGGATTTGAGGTCTGTTCACAAACATCACAGAATACTTGCCCCGTCACACCCCCACAGGGCTATTATAGTCTATTTGCAAGAAAACACAACTTTCTACATCCGAAGCAGTTAAACTCTGGATGAAATGGAGGGGACAGTTATTTGCTACAACATATTTTTGGCCTTTGCCCATGGGGCAGCTGTTTGGTTGAGGGCTGGAGTACTGTTTGAAGCCAGTGACACCAAAATAGACAAAAATGGTTGCTATGTTTTTATCAGAGGGGTACTGGATACTGAAACTATGATGCTAGGTAGTGTTTATGCCCCAAATACAGACCAAGATCTCTTACTGGCGCACCTGTCCTCTGTGCTTTCTGAATGGTCACTCCTCTTGTGGTTAATCAGAGGAAATTTTAACACGGTCATAGATATCAATTTGGATCGCTTCTACCCTCCTCTACCGAGAGCTAGCTCGGTCAAACAGGTCAGGCCCTTGCGTGACTGGATGACCGGCTGGTCTTTGACTGATGTATGGCAAACCCACAATGCGGGTATGCAGGAATATTCTTTTTATTCTCCCCCACTTAAATTACACGCCCATCTAGAATGTATCCTTTGCCCTCCACCATTGCAAGCGAAGATTACGAATGCCACCTACCTGGGTAAAACATTATTGGATCATAAGCCCCTTGAATTAGATATAGCCTGGGACCGGGTCCCTACCACTGTTCCCACATGGCGCCCGCAATTCTTCTTTTAGAAGACATTGTCTTTAAGGACACAATAGCTACCACCATTGATACGTACTTTGCAGACAATAAGGGTTCTGTATCCTCCCTGTCATTACAATGGACGGTGTTTAAGGTGGTGATTAGTGGGATGTCCATTGCAGCCATCACCGGGGCGTGACAGTCCATTCTGCGAGATCTTCTAAAAACTGAAACACAGCTAGGTCGGCTTGAACATACAGTAATGCATGCTGATGCACGCGCAGACGAATTACAAGATACATAAATCAAATATGCAGAGCTCCAGGAACGCCTGAGGGTCATAGATTATAATGGCTATACACAGAAATTACATACAGAAGGGGACAAAGGTGGTGCACTCTTGGCCGATATGAGTCGGCCTGTGACATTGCCTACACCAGTCCTTTTTGTGGTTGCGCCCTCCGGTATTTGTTGCACCTCTCAGGATATCAATGAGGCCTTCTGTGAGTACTACACTGGGCTTTATAGTGCCCGCCCCTCTCAGTCTGCTAGCAGCATTGATACCTTCCTTCAGGATTTGAAATTACCATGAGTCTCGGCTATTCATAGGAAAGATTTGGGAGCTCCACTGTCACTGGGCGACTTACGTCATGCTATTAGGGACATGGCATGTAACAAGACGCCTGGAATAGATGGTATACCCAGTGAATTTTATGCCACGTTTACCTCCTGGTTAATCCCACAATTGGAACAACTTTATAATACATTCCTCGCAGAGGGCTCATTGCCACCTACCACATGTCAAGCCCTGGTCACCTCCTTACTTAAACCTGTCTGTGACCCAGAGGATCTCTTTTCCTATAGACCTCTCTCCCTTCTAGCCATGGAATACAAAATATTGAGTAAAGTTTTGGTGAACTGACTGCTCCCCTTGCTCCCTGGGTTGATACACATCAAACAATGCGGATTTGTTCAGCCCCGGAGCACCTCCTTAAATATATGGTGACTGTAACAGTTTATGGCGGTTGCTAAACAACATTATCCAGCGGCGGGCTGCCTCTCCCTAGAGCTCCAGCAGGCATTTGATACCTTGGGAAGGGATCAAATGTTCTCCACACTGGTTAAATTTAATATTCCTCCCACTTTCATCCTCTGGGTCAAACTACTATACACTAAACCCACTGCGAGAGCGAGAACAGGGAGATATATTTCGGCACAATGCTCGGTCTCCTGCGGGACCAGGCAAGGTTGCCCACTTTCACCTCTCTTATTCTGTTTGGCAATAGAACCCCTGGCACAACGACTCAGGCAAATGGCTGGTGCCTGCGGCATTCCACAAGGGCCTCATATCCATGTAGTTTCCATGTATGCAGATGACATGATAGTGTATGCTCGTGACCTGGGAGTACACTTAACACCTATATCTAATTTACTCTGGTCATTCGGTGTCAGCTCTTGTAGCTCTTGTAATCTCTGACGGTACCTCGGAGTTGGCACGATGCACAAAAGGGGTCCACCTCTCGATCGTCTCAATTCTGTTTGCTGTTATAGCACAGAAGGTTGATATGATCGAGCGAGGGAAGGAAAGGAAGGGAACAGCAGGGAGGGAGATCTGGAAAGTAAAAGAACATACAATTAATACTAACCCTTGCACTATGTACTCATATAAACAATAAAGCCCTTGGTATACTTTCTGTTAAGTACCTGTAAAGAAAAAAGATAACCCTTCTTCTTTTCTTCTGTAAACGATAAATAGGATGACTGGTTCCAAGAATTAAATGTATCAACTGTGAATCCAAATAACAGAGATGCCGTTACTATTAATCTAATACAATCATTATACGATCACGGTAATGCCACTTCATGTCGTACCCACCATTAGTAGTGCCTCTTTGAACATCACAGGGGTTGGCCTCACCAATCCCGCTTTAGACCCCTGTTACAATAGGCGAAAATAAAAGCATAAATGAATGGTGTACAAGATAGCGAAAGAAACATGTGCATGCGCACGCCACCGGAAATAGCAAAGGTATCTCCTCTTTGAACACTCTTAAATTCGGAATGTATATCGCCGTTACTTTCACGGCTCTCATCTGTAAACCCAATACCTCAATGCACTGCCGGTTCTCAACCCGGCTTCGGCTTGTAACCAAAGAAGCAAATCAACCCAGGCCGTTTCTCATCACGGCTTCGTCAAAAGTCGTATAACTCTATTGCCAGAGAATATGCCGTTTCCATCACGGCTGAAAAGTACTTACTCGTACTTGCTAGTGATACGCTCAGCTGTAGGCGTATCCAAAGTTAATAACAGAAGGAGAATACACTGAAGACCCTCCAACAGAAGTCACAAGATCTCAGCGATCATCGGAACACAAATAGAATTTCTAGAAATAACTGAACCGGTGCCGTAGCACCCTTACCAGATCCAGTTAAATGGAGAGCGCTCCGATTCCTGACCTCCGAACCGAAGCATGCAGTAGGAATAATCTGCAGCGTCTCCCCGACCCGGCACTGCTTAAATGGCTGTTCTGTTCCGGAACACGGACTCCAAGCGCCACCTATGCTCCGGAAGTGCTAAGTGCATGCCGGGAACGGTAGTTTGTTTTCCCATCGAAATTGCGGCATGAACCGGACAACGTTCCGCGCAGGTAGGATAGGATGTAACAGTACACCCCTCTCCAGGAGAACGTTGTCAGGGTTTAGGCTTAGCAGGATATGCCGCATGAAACCTTTTAATCAGTCTGGGGCGTGTACATCAGTGGCTGGCTCCCATGAATTTTCTTCTGGCCCATAACCTTTCCATGATAACAGGTAATACAACCTGCTCCCTCTTTTCTTGGAGTCCACAATAGCCTGCACCTCATATTCTGGTTCCTGGTCTACCCATACTGGTGCCGTTGGTTTCCGTACGGGAGAAAAAGAGGGCTTAACCAACGAAACGTGGAATACGGGATGCATTCTCATATGTTTAGGTAATGCGAGTTTGACGGCCACAGGATTTACCACCTTCAGGATTTTATAGGGACCGATGTACCTAGGATTGAATATGCTGTATTTCCTAAAGCGTATATTCCTGGTAGACAGCCAAACCGCATCCCCAACTTTATAATGGGGTTCCTTTCTACGATGTTTGTCAGCCTGTTTCTTATATTTGACCTTAGCCTTTCTGACATTTGCTTGCGTGGCTCTCATCATCTTTTGTATGTGTTTCACCCTAGTTTGTACTTCAGGGAGTTTTTGGCCTCCTTCGGGATGTATCAAGGGTAGAAGCGAGGATGAAAACCGTAGGTACAGTAGAAAGGGGCTAACTTGGTGGTGCTATGTCGTGCACTGTTGTACGCCACCTCTGCTATCCAAAGCCATTCCACCCATGCTTCTGTGTTGCTGTCCACGTAACATTTCAGATACTGCTTCAAGGTTTGATTAAGGCGTTCAGTCTGTCCATCCGTCTGCGGATGGAAACTCGTGGACATATTAGACGAGACCTGCAATGCTGAACACCATACCCTCCAGAATTGTGCTGTGAACTGCGTACCCCGGTCGGAAACGATGACTCTCGGGAGACCATGTAGTCGCACTATGTGCTGAAGTAACAACTGTGCTACTTGTCCTGAGGTCGGGGTATCCACACAAGCTATAAAATGCCCCATTTTAGTCAAGCTATCTATAACCACAAGGATCGACGTGCATCCTTGATCTTTAGGCAAACCAACTATAAAATCCAAGGAGATATGTTCCCAAGGTATTCCTGGCGTGGGTAACGGACGGAGTAAACCATAAGGCCTTCCTCGGTCTGGTTTTGATTGTGCACATATCTCGCATCGTTGGATCATGTCTTGAACATCAGTCTTTAATGACGGCCACCAAAACTGTCTTAAGATCCGATCTATGGTCTTTTCTACTCCATTATGTCCGGAAAATGGTGCAGAATGACACCACTGGAGTACTTCCTTTCTGAGTTCTCTTGTAGGAACCAACAGTTGTGTTCCTCGGATGGGTAACCCATCTCTTACCTTCCATTCCTTATTATGAGTCAACCAGGTCCTCCACTTAGGGCTCTTGATAGCTTGGCCTACCTTGTCTAAGAACTGGTCAGTTTGTAGTACACAGAGAGCCTTCTGAGGATTGATGATGGAATGTGTGGTTAAGTCTCTTGGTGTTGATGTAGACTCTTGTCTAGTAAGAGCGTCTGCCTTTCTGTTTTCGCTTCCTGGTCTATAAGTAAGAATAAACTGAAACTCCTCAAAAAACAGCATCCATCTCAACTGTCTAGGAGATAAAAGGTGAGCGGATGTCATAAACTGTAAGTTCCTGTGGTCGGTATATACCGTGGTCATGTGTTTTGCCCCCATAAGATAATGTCTCCATTCTTTGAAGGCATCTCTGATTGCTAGGAGCTCTTTCTCTGCTATGGTATAGTGCGTCTCCGCGTCGTTTAGCTTCCTGGACATATAAGCGATGGGATGTAGCAAACCATTCTCAGCATCTCTTTGGGACAGAACTGCTCCGAGTGCTACCTCTGACGCATCTGCTTCTACCAGATATGGTTTCTCCGGGTCTGGATGGGACAGGATAGGGGCGGAGGTAAAGGCGTTCTTCAATTTGACAAACGCCTGGTTTGCCTCTTCATTCCAAGCAAACTGTACCTTTTTTCTAAGCAACTTAGTAATAAGGGCGACCACATCTGAAAACTGATTAATGAACCTGCGATAAAAATTCGCGAAGCCCAAGAAACATTGAACATCATGGACATTGGCAGGTACTGGCCAGTTTTGGACAGCCGTGATCTTTCTTTCAGCCATCTCTTGTCCTTGGGCCGATAGTATTACCCCTAGGAACTCGACTTGGTCCACATGAAACTCACATTTACTGAGCTTACAGTAAAGGTGGTTATTCCTCAAGGCTGTTAACACCTTGCATACATGTTGTCTATGCTCTTTAGTAGTGGGAGAATAGACCAAGATATCGATCAATATATACTATGACGAATACATCCAAATATTCCTCAAAACATCATTAAGAAAGTACTGGAAGGCAGCGGGGCGTTACATAATCCGAAAGGCATCACTTGATATTCGTATAGCCCATGTCTGGTGCGAAACGCATGATCTTCCATTCATCCCCACGTCTCATACGTACGAGATGGTATGCCCCTTTCAGATCGAGTTTTGTAAACACCACTGCCTTTTTCACTTGATCTAGGAGTACCGAAATCAAAGGTAAGGGATATCTGTTCTTTACGGTTACTTTATTAAGTGCACGAAAGTCAATACAAGTCCTTAACTCACCATTTGCTTTGGAATAAAGAAAAGTGGAGATGCCGCGGGGATTTGGAAGGACGGATAAACCCATTAGCTTGATATTTCTCCAGGTAGTCCCGTAAATGTGTGTCTTCAGTCTCTGATAGGGCATAAATTCTCCCACAAGGAACCACTGCCCCTGGAATCAAATCGATTTGACAGTCATACTGTCGATGAGGTGGAAGTATCTCGGCCTGTTTTTCACTGAACACATCCATGTATTCCTTGTACTCAACCGGTAACTCAATGTCTTTTTCAGCTGCGGTGGCTATAGCATGTTCTGAGGTGAGATAATGTATAGGACTGAATGCTGGTCGCCGACATCTTTGGTCACAAAAAGGAGAATCAAATATGATGCTCCTTTCCTTCCAGTCAATAGTAGGATTGTGTTTAGCTAACCACGGCAAACCTAGAATCACTCCATACAATGGTGCCTTGATAATGTTAAAAAACAGTGTTTCATGATGGTCCTTTTGACACACTACTTCTATATCAGAAGTTCGAAAACAAATAGGACCTGAGGCAAGATTCCTACCATCTACAGCCAGTACTGTTTCTGGATACTCTTTAGCAATTTTAGGGATGCCTAGTTTCTGTACTACATCAAGATCAATGAATAATCCTGTAGCACCAGAGTCAATGAGGGCGTTCACTACATGTGGAACGGAGTCGACTACTAGTTGGATCTCCGTATAGAAATGGTCTTTCTTGATTATAACTGAAGGTATTTCCTTACGGCCCACGACATTTCCTTCACTAACCCCTGGGCCTCCTAGTTTTCCTGTTTCTGAACTGCTGTAGGAGTAGTCTTCCGATAACTACCTTCCTTAGGCCTTGGTTTAGACAAGCAATCTTTCACAAAATGCCCCTTTTCCCGCAATACATGCAGAGGCCCTGTTTCCTTCTTTGGTCTCTTTCCTCTGATGTTAGAGAGGCTCTTACTGATCCGATCTCCATAGGCTCGGAGGGAGAACTAGAAGCACCAAACGAATTGCGGGGTCTTTCATATTTAGGTGGAGGTCGTTCGTATTTTCTACGTTCTCCTTTCCTCTCTCCTAAGCGATAATCTAATCGCATAGCCAGGTTAATTAAATCTATGCAGGTCTTGGGTTGGGGATCAATTTGAGCTATCACATCCTTTAACTCGTCTCTGAGACCGTGATGAAATATAGCTGCTTGTTTCTCTTCAGGCCAATTGGTTTCTGTGACTAATCTCTGAAACGTGTTTATGTATACCACTAGTTCTTTACTACCTTGTTTTAACTCCAATAACTCACGGTCTACCGAGAAAGAATTGGCTCTACGATCAAACATTCTTTCAAAATCCTCCTTGAACCCTTCCCAATCGTATAACATAGGATCGTCTCTCCTTACTAAGGGCACCGCCCATTGAGCCGCGTCTCCTGCTAGATAAGAAATCAAAAATGCAACTCGTGCTTGATTAGTGCTAAACACCTTAGGGCGACATGTGAAATGGAGTAAGATTTGTGTAGGAAACACCTGTACCTTATTCGTCTCTCCATAAAATCGTTCTGGGGCAGCTAGCGGAATGGGAGTTGGAATTTCCACTGTTAAGGGAGTGGAAGGAAAAGAAGACCCCCCACCATTCCATAAGAACCCACCTTCTGTCTTGTTCCCTGCCACTGAAAAGGGATTTCTTTGCATCCTTTCAACCCTATCATGTAACGCAGCTGTTTCTGCTCTTGAGGCGGCTAGCTCTGTTTGGACAACCTGTAAAGCGGCTAACACGTCCTCTAAGGTGGCCATAGTTTTTGTGACTCGACCCAACTGGGAGGTAATATATATATATATGTATTGGGCAGATTATTCTGTCAGCTCTTGTAGCTCTTGTAATCTCTGACGGTACCTCGGAGTTGGCACGATGCACAAAAGGGGTCCACCTCTCGATCGTCTCAATTCTGTTTGCTGTTATAGCACAGAAGGTTGATATGATCGAGCGAGGAAGGAAAGGAAGGGAACAGCAGGGAGGGAGATCTGGAAAGTAAAAGAACATACAATTAATACTAACCCTTGCACTATGTACTCATATAAACAATAAAGCCCTTGGTATACTTTCTGTTAAGTACCTGTAAAGAAAAAGATAACCCTTCTTCTTTTCTTCTGTAAACGATAAATAGGATGACTGGTTCCAAGAATTAAATGTATCAACTGTGAATCCAAATAACAGAGATGCCGTTACTATTAATCTAATACAATCATTATACGATCACGGTAATGCCACTTCATGTCGTACCCACCATTAGTAGTGCCTCTTTGAACATCACAGGGGTTGGCCTCACCAATCCCGTTTTAGACCCCTGTTACAATAGGCGAAAATAAAAGCATAAATGAATGGTGTACAAGATAGCGAAAGAAACATGTGCATGCGCACGCCACCGGAAATAGCAAAGGTATCTCCTCTTTGAACACTCTTAAATTCGGAATGTATATCGCCGTTACTTTCACGGCTCTCATCTGTAAACCCAATACCTCAATGCACTGCCGGTTCTCAACCCGGCTTCGGCTTGTAACCAAAGAAGCAAATCAACCCAGGCCGTTTCTCATCACGGCTTCGTCAAAAGTCGTATAACTCTATTGCCAGAGAATATGCCGTTTCCATCACGGCTGAAAAGTACTTACTCGTGACTTGCTAGTGATACGCTCAGCTGTAGGCGTATCCAAAGTTAATAACAGAAGGAGAATACACTGAAGACCCCTCCAACAGAAGTCACAAGATCTCAGCGATCATCGGAACACAAATAGAATTTCTAGAAATAACTGAACCGGTGCCGTAGCACCCTTACCAGATCCAGTTAAATGGAGAGCGCTCCGATTCCTGACCTCCGAACCGAAGCATGCAGTAGGAATAATCTGCAGCGTCTCCCGACCCGGCACTGCTTAAATGGCTGTTCGTTCCGGAACACGGACTCCAAGCGCCACCTATGCTCCGGAAGTGCTAAGTGCATGCCGGGAACGGTAGTTTGTTTTCCCATCGAAATTGCGGCATGAACCGGACAACGTTCCGCGCAGGTAGGATAGGATGTAACATTCGGAGACCTACCTGGTCTCTCAGTCAATCATGCAAAATTTCTTGCATTCTTGTTCCAAGACACTGTGCCCTATGACACACTGTTTCTGGGCACACAGACCATACCAGTAGCACACCACATGTTCCGATACCTTGCAATCCAAATCTATAGTTCCACTGTAGATCTAATAGATGGAAATCTGCTGATAGCCATTTCATCACTGAAATCCCAGATAAAATTCTGGGTTACATCGCCTTTATCAGTTGCAGGCCAGATTGCATTACCTAAAATGGTGATGCTACATTGTACTACTTTGTCAGCCTGCCTGTCGTGGTCCCAGTGGCCATTTTGAAAACAATGAATACCTTACTGATTGACCTAACATGGGGCGTGGGACGACGCAGAGCTGGTCTACACAAATTGCAGTTACTGCCTGGAGAGGGGGGATGGGTGCTCCAGACTTCAAAGCCTATTGCTTGGCGGGACAGTTATAATGGCTGTTCTACTGGTTAGCGGGCTTCCATTTAGATGAAATTACCTATACTCCGCATATGTTGCAATTGGGTGCGCTGCATAGACTGTTGCTGCTGGGTGTGGCGTGGTGCGGTCCCCGAGTCTCCCACTATTGCTTAATAATGCGATAACCTACTGGAGAAGCACTCTCTGATACACAGACTCACCCCCTAATATACCGCTAAGGGGCCTGCCTACTCTGGTGGGCACACTCACGTCAATTAGGCTGACACCCTGGGAGAATAAGGGAATCGTAACAGTAGGGCATCTATTTGCTGAGGAAGCATTGATGACCCATCATGACTTTACGCAACTCAATGGACTCCCAAATTCTCTTTACCTGACTCATGCCAACAAACTACTATATCTGCACGCACTGGGCACCGGCTGGGTCTGAACCAGAATCGCATACACTGATTCAAGAGGTCTATGAAATGGAAACTGGTAGGTATCTAGTCAAAGGGCTCTACAGGGGGCTACATGCCCATTTAAATACCTCTTTAGCCTCTTTACGGGTTCAGTGAGAAGTGGATCTGAATTGCGCTTTACATGATAAGGAATGGCAATTTCTCCTCAAATACCCAAGTATAATATTTCGCAATTCCTGTTTCAAATGTATTCATAACATAGCATGTGTATTTGTAAAGCGCACGTTCACCCACGGGTATCTGGGCGCTGTATTTTCACTATTACATAGGGCATATTTGATGCCCTCAAAACTTTATAATATCTTCCCCACAGCGTCACCTACTTGCCCTAGATGTCAGGCAGCTACTGCAGACTTGCTACATCCAGTATGGGCATGTCCCTCACTGACATCTTATTGGGGGACATAAAAGATACACTTTCAGCACTTGAAGGGGTTACTCAGTGGCAAACTGCAGAACACTGCCTCTTAGGCCTGTATCCTAGGCCTAAGACCTTCAAGACTGGGGCAAGGTTTGTAGACCTGGCGCTCCTTCTAGCTAAATGACAGAATATGAGACGTTGGAAATCCTCTAGAGCCCCCCTCATCTCATGCTGGAAGGAGGAAGTTATACATTGGGGCACAGCCAAAAGCTATGCATTACGTAGGGAGGAACATTGTGGTCTTCGTAAGAGACCCATAGCGATGGTGTGGGACGACTTACTGAAGCAGTTTAAATCCCAGGATACTGATGAACAATGACCACTATCCACTTGTTGGCGCTAATGCCTCCGTGACTCTGCCACCTAGCTGACTCTATAGATAGATACACACGACACATAGCATCCCCTTTAGGCTTATAGAGGTGTAAGATGTTAACTGCCATTATAGTTAGGTGAAAATGTCAGTTAAAATACCATTTTAAGCTGACTATAACTTGTGAGCACCCTGCACTGCTTATGACCTCGCATATGACATTGTTCATGGCATTTGCAATGACATCATTGAAGACATCACTGATAACATCTCAAATGACAACATTGATGACATCACTCAACTCCATGAAGCTGCTTCCATCTCATCTACATGCCTCCTGTGCAGAATAAGGACTTCATTGATGAATTCTTATATTCCCTCCCCACCTCGTCCATCCAACATGCCCACGCCACCTTCTTAGGTGAGTTCAACCTCCAAGACAATACAAACTCAAGAAACCAAGAGATATCATCTTCAACCTCATTGACATAGTCAACCTAGTATAGCCTGTTACACAACTAATGCACTCCAAAAGCCACATCCTTCGATCTTGTCTTCTCAACAACATCAACAATCCAGTGTAAACCACCCATCTCCATGGACTGGCCTGACCACTTTGACATTTCTATCTCCTTGCTCAGTGGATTACCAACAAACCAAGGTCAGCAGAAAAGAGAGAACCAAACCTTCAGATACTTCAAATACTTCTCCATAGACAACCTAATGCTTAAACTCATCTCTCACCCCATCAGTTCCATATCCAACACTGACATCCTTCTAAACAACTTCAACAATTTTTTGGAAAGCTATGTGAACGCCCAAGCCCCATATTACAACACGCAAGTGTAAGCCAAAGCCTTCAGCACCCTGGTATTTTAAAGACCTTACTGACAATAAACGATTCATCTGCAGACAGGAAAGAAAATGGAATAAAAACAGAGTACCTCTTGACACTGAAGGCCTTCCGTGCAGGACGCAGGTAGCTCATTACATCAGCCAAAGCAAAGCACTAAACCATCACCTTCAAAGAAGCCACCAACTGAAGCAAATGCTGTTGAAAACAGTCCCGCACTGCATTAACCCCCTTCCGGACCCATCTATTCCTCACTCCACAGAAAGGTGCAATACCATCACCCTCTGTCTTCTTCAGTGAGCAAATACAGAAGATCCGACAGCACATCAATGATAAAAAACCTGTTTCATCTCTCACATCAACCCCTTTCTGTAGAATCTCACAATTGCCAGCGTTCAAAGCCCTATCTTTCCCAGATCTGGGCTGACATACTCGACTCCCTCAAAGACACTTCTTATGAAAATTATGTTTTATCATGATCCTTCAAGTAAAATTTCTTGCGATGCTCTCTTACCCCAACTTTACATTATCAGTGGTTCCCACACTCAAGACACTTTCCAGGATCTCTCAAGACAGTCCAGATCCTTTCACTCCTGAAGAAACCTACACTAGACCCTGATGAACTCACCAACTACCGGGCTACTATTCATCGGCAAGATCATTGTTCAACTCCAAGAGCACACTAGTGCTAACCTTCTCCTGCATGGCAACCAGTCAGGCTTCAGATCATGCTGCAGCATGAAGACGGCCATATTACACATCGTAAACAATGCCCTCTTGATTACTGATGAAGATGACCCATGTCCCCTGATACTGCTAGACCTCTCAGTTGCCTTCAACACAGTCAACCAGACTACTGTCATATGCACCCTTGAATTACAAATGGGATTCATCAGCAATATGCTTCACTGGTTCATCTTCTACCTTTCCAGCCAACACCAGTGTGTTCACATGGGCACCTCAAGCCCACAAAAGATCTAATTTCCCATGTGGAGTCACCCAGGGTTACATACAGGTTCCTGTCATCTTCAGACTTTTAGATGGAGCTGCTTGGGGCTCCACTCACAGATAACAGCATCGAGATTCACCAATATGCCAATGATACACAACTCTATTTTAAAGTCTCCTCTTCTTCAGACATACAACACTTCAAACAATCCTTGCACATCATCCAGACCTGGATGTCCAGTACCTACCTTAAGCTCAACCAACCAAGACATTGTCCCAATTATTTGCCAAGAACAACAAACAATATGCGGTACAAACCTTGCTCAATGACATGAACCCTACCTCCCAACAATGCCAAATCACTTGGATTCACCCAGGAAACCAAACTCTCCCTCAAGGAACACATTCACACAAAAACAAAGACGATGGTGCACCAGCTCTCTCTTCTAAGTAAGTAAAACTGCATGTTCCAGAAAAATTCTGTTGTTCAAGCCCCTGTACTCTCGCATCTGGACTATGGTAATGCCCTACTCTATGGCCTTCCAGACTCTAAAGCCTCCCAGAATCTACATTAGCATCCCTTAGGGACATCCTACACGATGCAGCATTTCTCATACAGAGCATGAAGAAATATGATCATATTGCTACCATCCTGATGGAATTCCATTGGCTTCCCTTTTCAAAACAAGCTGCATCATTTAAAAAGCCATCACAGCCAGCACCACCTCTCATCTTGCAGACAAGCTCACTATCCCTGGTGGTTCTGGGCACACCCACAGCCAGGACACCATCAGACTGCAGGCTGAGAAGTGTGAAAACTAAAAAACAACACAACATGCCTTTTGCATCTGTGCAACCAGGATCTGGAACAACTTCTCTGTAACCATCAGGACCGCCCCAACGCTGCTTCGATTTAGGAAAGAGTTGAAGACTCACCTCTTCAAAGAACAGTACATCATAATGCATTAACCATCCATAACTCAGCTTCCTCTCCTACTACTCGCTTTAAGCTTGCCTTTGACCATGTACAGCACTCAAACGGGGACAAGACTTCTCAGTAGCGTTAAGCACATGAAAGAGATTTGGTTCACATCTCGAGGCAGATATTTTTAGCTAGATTGCAAAATTGGTTATGTTAATGATACTGACCTACAAGCGTCACTGCTCTGACAAAGCTTTAACTAGTGTTGCAGAAAGAAAGAGGCAGAAAGATGAGGGGTCCCTCTCTTTGTAGCATGCTTTGAAGGTGTCTTAGGTGTTGTTGAGAGGATGAATCCCTCTGTAAACATACTTGTTAACTGAAGTACGGAAATCATGTTTGCCTGGTGCTTGTAGTATTGGCAGCTTCCCAGCATCAGTCTAATGACTGCCAGATTTTAGGTCTGGCTTGACAGAGCAGCTGTCAACAGTAGCTATAGTTACCAACTGTAGGCAGTTGACTCTGCCCAGCGGAGTATTTTCTCTCACCTCATATAATTGCCTGTTTGGTGTATCATTCCACCTCCTACGGCGTGCTTGCATTGCAATATCTGGTAGACTGGTTTACATCTGAAACGTACACCGAATCACACATTAAATTCTGCATCACATAGATTCATTGTATACAGAAAGCACTGCTTTTTGTTTTTTCTCTACAGCAGGCTTTGTAAATGGTTTAGTTGGGCCTCAAAGTGCAAGCCAGGCTGATTGACTTTGCCCATGCTTGTTTCATATTGCAGAGGGTGCATAGCATAACATAACTATTTGTAAAGCGCACATTCACCCAGAAGGGTAGCAAGAGTCCCGTCAGCACAAATCAGTTTTGGATGTCACTTACTGTGCTCCTGGGCGCTTTCAGATTACAAAATGGACTGCTGCTGGTTGTGCTGTCCTTTCTGTAATGCCATTGTGTGCGCCCAAATTTGCATGGAAAAACAATAAGCATTTGGCAATGGAAAGTGGGCCCTCTCTTATTTGTAAAGAGGTCTGGTTAAATGCCAATATAGGTGTGTCTTTTCTCTTGCACAAACATATTACATGAGCATGGGCACAAGAAACCTAGAAAGATGCATTAAAGGTATGTCATATACGACCACAAGGGAAAATAATTAATTTTCCCTCGTGGTCGTCTCTCGAAATCCCCCCCAGCCGGCCCCACCACTCTTACCTGCAGCGTCCGCGGCTGGCTGCACGTCACTTTGCTGTGTTGCCCTGCGTCAAAAGATAAGGGCAGAAATGCACTCTATCTATGAGATACGGCGCATTTCTGTCCTCTCACACTGTGCTGACCCACAAATGGCTGCCTAGCGCCAATGAGGGCACCATTGTACATGGCGCAAGTGTGCCTGCGTTGAAATCAGGATGTTTTTATGTAGGAATGCACACCTTCCTGCACAAAAACAACAATTACGCCACCCCTGGGGAGGCGCAGGGTTTTGACGCATTCCCAGATTTACGCAATGTTGTAAATCTGGGAATGTGTCAAGTGCCATGGGCGTTGAGTGGGAACACCCACTGCAACACCCACTGCAACACCCAAGGCACGCCTCCCCGAAACAGTGTGAGGCAACGCAGTGACTTGCGCTGCGTTGCCTTACACCATACGTACGAGGCCATTAAAGCTACGCAGGGTGGCTTTCATGGCCTCGTAGATATGATTGAGAGGCCTGGGCCACCGGAGCATCATTAAAAGTGACGCTCCGGCGGCGCAGGCCTCTTGTAAATGAGGGCCTATGTTTGTCCTTAAACTAAATCTCTGTACTAAATTTAAAGATAGTGTTAAGACAACCGTAAGCCCTGAGGCAACACTGACCATACTCCTACCAAACCCATTTTTAACCCTACAAATCACTAATAACGAAAAATGCCAGGTTTTGTTTTTTAATTACAGCTGTTTCCATATTACTCATACAATATTTCAGTGTCTACGCACCCTGCACTCCGACGCCCAAGGGGCAGTCCAGAATGTCCCACTCAAGAGGTACAGGGTGGCTGCACAGGTCAGTAGGAGAACCACCAATTCCAGTTCCTCAGCTGAGCCGTCTCCATTGCATGCACCAACTCAGACATCTAACACAAGGCACAAGACAGTCCCGAAGCCGAGAAGTCCTGATGCACGTGGGGATTTGCCATGCACTGGATGGGCCAAACACAGGGTCAGTCTTTGCTGTTGGTTGTTGTTTAACCGGACTTCTGTGTGTGTGTGTGTGTATAGGAGTGAGGTCTGTGATTGGCTCATACGCTGGGAAATGCCAGTTGAATGGCCATATTAGAGTCGGTGGCTGAAACGCCATGAAATGGCAAAATGGTTGCTGCTTCTCCAGCATTTAGTTCTGCTGTTCCTGGTGTATTCATATTTGGCAATGCCTCTGTGTTTTGATGTTTGAGATATGTATATGCAGTATTTTTGACCTAGCAGTTTGCATTGACAGTTTTCTCTGGCCCTCTGTTCTAGCCTCCAAGGGCATTGCATACACCTCTTTAGCGGCTGGAATTGGCTTCCGACTTCGTCACCTCACAGGTGGTGATGCCAACCATTCCATCCTTCAAATAAACATTTTTGGGCGGGGAGTCGAAACCGGAAATAAATAGAGAAAAATATTGTGTGCCTGAAAAAAATTACAATCTCTTTTTGCCCGCAAAGTAAGGGGAGATTATGGTTATTTGTATTGCATATCAGGCTCGTTTGCCTTAACTTACTCCCCCACTCCCCCTTTCCAACCTGTCCTTACAGATAAATTTACTTATGACAGTGTCACTGTGCAGTCAGTTTAATTCTCACCAAGTGAGCTCTGAAATCTTTTCAGCATCCTTCTTACCTTCCCCGGACCAAAGTCAGCATGGCTCAGAGGCCATTTTGCCAGTGGCGTAGCTAGACCTTTTGCCGCCCGCGACGGTCGCAGGTGGGAGCGCGGGGTGGTGGCCACAGTCCCTGCGTCTGCTGCCCCGCGACAACCACAGGTAAGAAGGCTCATGCCGCCTGGGGCGAAGCGTCCCCCCCCTTGCTACGCTACTGCATTCTGCTGCTTTTATGCCTGACTCTGCATCCTGCACCAGCTTCACGACCCCATTGCCACTTCCACAGAACACATATAGGGCCAGATGTAAGACCATTCCATTTTGCGACTCGCAAAATGGAATGTTTTGCGATTCTCAAATGGGTCGCAAGAGACCTGTCTCATTAATATTCATGAGGCAGGTCACAATTTGCGACCCATTGGGAATGTCCGGCACTCACAGGGATGGTGGCCTGCTGGGGTCAGCAGACCACCATGACTGTGACTGCTTTTTTAATAAAGCAGTTTTCTTTTTTAAATGCAGCCCCAAGGAAAACGGGATGCATTTAAAAAAAAAAAAAACAGTTCAGTTTAATTTTTTAAGAGCAGGCAGTCCTGCTCTTAAAAAATATTTGCGCCCACATTCGCAAAGGGGAAGGTGACCCTTGGGGACCCCTGCCCATTGGAGAATGGCTTACTACCAACTTTCCATTGGCGGTAAAATGCGAATAACACTGCAAGTCGCTATTAGGAAGAGACGCCCTTGGCACGCCCCTTCCTAATAGTGAGTTGCAGACCCAATTTCGCGAGTCGGTAATAGGTTACCGACTCGCAAAATAGGGTTTGTACATGCCACAGACCTATTTAGTGGTCGCAAACGGGCCGTTTTCCTGTTTGTGACTGCTAAAAAGGGTTGTACATCTGGCCCATAATGTATCTACATGTGAGAGATCTTGCGACTTATACAGTTTAAGCAGGTCTGCGTTATGTACTTGTGCAGTCCTTCTTCTGAGCCATAAATTAGAAGAAACAAAATGGCCACTAGTGCATGACGATGCATGCATTGCCACAGATGGGCATTCATTCAAGCACATGGTGTCAACTGGAATGGTTTAATTCTGAAAGGGCTGCTGCGTGCTAACAGGGAGGAGCATGCATCACAATGCAGGTGCTCAGCACATGCACAGTGAAGCTACTGCAGCCATTATGGAAATTTTTTCCTACAGTTCCAACATGACCAATGGCCATTTTAGAATGGTAATCCATTCATACCAAAATAAAGTGTGCTGGAGCACAAAAAAGAGAAGGGGGTGGCCTGGTAGCACTTGGCAGCTGTTGAGCCTTTGAATAATAAAACTAAAATAAAAAATAAAAAAAGCATAGGGATGGGCAGGGGAGAACCAGCGAGCAACAGGTGAGTCAGGAGGGGTTGAGAAGGTGGAGGGGTGGAGTACAGAAACTACCTAGAGATAGCATAGGAGGCAGGGGCATTAAAACAGTAATATACAAGCATTGGCATAGCCAATAGGTCTCGCCTTTGGGGCCTTATAAGTGTTTAGGCAGAGCTATTGACTTTGCCAATGTCTTCAAGCTGTGCTGTAGAGAAGTGTGGCTGCTGTGCAGCATGCTGAAAAGTTGTAATAAAAAAGTGCCAGAAGCATTTTTGTTACCTTATATATGACCAAAAAGGCATTATGTCCAACAGAACGACCATATTAAAAATGTATGTACAATAAAAAATGTCCTCATTTTTCTTTTGTTCTTGCAATGCTGGCAACTTGTTTTTGCCTATTCCAATGGTTGTTTGTTAAAGTTTTTTTGAGGGGCATAAACAATTGGAGGTTGAAGGTTGTGAACTAGTACCTGTATTATAACACTAGCAGCGGCCAGACGCTAGGGGAGAATCAACAGATGGCAGATTCCGAGAGCAGGCTGAGGTGGTGTTGAGTGATGTTGAGGTGGTAGTGGTGGTGGTGGTGGTGGTGGTGATGACTGGTGCTGAGACGATGCTGAGGTGATGCTGAATGATACTTAGGTCTTGCTGAGTGATGATGATGTGGTGGTGTACTAGTGCAAAGGCGATGCTGAGTGATACTGTTGTGGTTGTGCTGAGTGATACTGTTGTGGTTGTGCTGAGTGATGCTGTGGTGGTGCTGAGTGATGCTGTGGTGGTGCTGAGTGATGCTGTGGTGGTGCTGAGTGATGCTGTGGTGGTGCTGAGTGATGCTGTGGTGGTGCTGAGTGGTGCTGTGGTGGTGCTGAGTGGTGCTGTGGTGGTGCTGAGTGGTGCTTCGGTGGTGCTGAGTGATGCTTTGGTGGTGCTGAGTGGTGCTGTGGTGGTGCTGAGTGGTGCTGTGGTGGTGCTGAGTGGTGGTGTGGTGGTGCTGAGTGGTGGTGTGGTGGTGCTGAGTGATGCTGTGGTGGTGCTGTGGAGGTGCTGAGTGGTCGTGTGGTGGTGCTGAGTGGTGGTGTGGTGGTGCTGAGTGGTGGTGTGGTGGTGCTGAGTGATGCTGTGGTGGTGGTGCTGAGTCATGCTGTGGTGGTGGTGCTGAGTCATGCTGTGGTGGTGGTGCTGAGTGGTGGTGTGGTGGTGCTGAGTGATGCTGTGGTGGTGCTGAGTGATGCTGTGGTGGTGCTGAGTGATGCTGTGGTGGTGCTGAGTGGTGCTGTGGTGGTGCTGAGTGATGCTGTGGTGGTGCTGAGTGATGCTGTGGTGGTGCTGAGTGATGCTGTGGTGGTGCTGAGTGATGGTGTGGTGGTGCTGAGTGATGCTGTGGTGGTGCTGAGTGATGCTGTGGTGGTGCTGTGGTGATGCTGAGTGGTGCTGTGGTGGTGCTGAGTGGTGCTGTGGTGGTGCTGAGTGGTGGTGTGGTGGTGCTGAGTGATGCTGTGGTAGTGCTGTGTTGGTGCTGAGTGATGCTGGGGTGGTGCTGTGGTGGTGCTGAGTGATGCTGGGGTGGTGGTGCTGAGTGATGCTGTGGTGGTGCTGAGTGGTGCTGTGGTGGTGCTGAGTGGTGCTGGGGTGGTACTGTGTTGGTGCTGAGTGATGCTGGGATGGTGCTGTGGTGGTGCTGAGTGGTGCTGGGGTGTTGCTGTGGTGGTGCTGAGTGGTGCTGTGGTGGTGCTGGGCTGGTGCTGAGTGATGATGTGGTGGCGCTGTGGTGGTGCTGAGTGATGCTGTAGAGATGCTGAGTGATGCTGTGGTGGTGCGGAGTGGTGCTGTGGTGGTGCTGAGTGATGCAGTGTTGGCCTTGAGTGATGATGTGGTGTCGCTGAGTGAAGCTATGGTGGTGCTGAGTGATGCTGTGGTGGCGCGGAGTGATGTTGTGGTGCTGCTGAGTAATGCTGTGGTGGCGCTGAGTGATGCTGTTGTGGCGCTAAGTGATGCTGTGGTTATGCTGAGTAATGCTGTGGTTTCACTGAGTGATGCTGTGGTTTCACTGAGTGATGCTGTGGTTTCACTGAGTGATGCTGTGGTTTCACTGAGTGATGCTGTGGTTTCACTGAGTGATGCTGTGGTTGCACTTAGTGATGCTGTGATGGCGTTGAGTGATGCTGTGATGGCGTTGAGTGATGCTGTGATGGCGTTGAGTGATGCTGTGATGGCATTGAGAGATGTGTTGGTGCTGAGTGATGCTGTGCTGGCTCTGATTGATGCTGTGCTGGCTCTGATTGATGCTGTGGTTGCGCTGAGTGATGCTGTGGTTGCGCTGAGTGATGCTGTGGTTGCGCTGAGTGATGCTGTGGTGATGCTGAGTGATGCTGTGGTGTTGGCGAGTGAGAGATAGAGTGAAGATATAATGCCCAATTAGAGAGGGTGGTGAGAGAGAAAGAGAGAGAAAGGGTGTACACAGAATAAAGAGTGGAGCGGGATAGAGAGAGAGAAAGAAGGGGAGAGAGAGTGAATGAAGGAGTTTGAAAGAGAAACAGATAAAGGGGTGAGAGAGAATGAAAGGCTAAAAAAGATAGAGAGGGAGAGTTAATTAAGTAGAGAGAGAATTAGAGAGGGGAGAGAGAGAGAAGGAGAGAGACAATAAGAGTGGGGGTGTGGAGTTTAAATAGAGTGAAGAAGTGACGCGGAAAAAGTAACCTTAAATATAGCTTTGTGCGAATAACTATAAAAAAAAGAGTGAGACAAAAATACTGGTAATTAGTCTGTGACTCCCAATATAAAACAAATAGCGATATAAGGTGAAATCAACCCACCGAAGCAATATTTCTAACTAGACAAAAAAAGCTTGCATTTCAATGCTAATCGCTGTTGTTTTTCATGTGACTGTAGTCCAGGGCCCTCAGTTGGTAATGTGAGCTGCTGCTGCGATTGAAACATCAGAGTCCAGAGAGTTAATGAGCCATGACGAGGAAATGAGGAAGAGATAGGAAACATGGCAGCTGCGCGGCGTGCACGCCATCGTGAACTCAAGCTGGTTGCCAGCCGAAAGCCAGTGTTTGCACTTCCAAAACCCGCTTACTAAAACTCTCGGCCAGACCAGCGCAAGCGCTGGTGCAGGCCGAGACCTAAAAGGGCAGCCTCCTGGGAACCCACCCAATATTAGTTCCTCTTCATTTTTCGATAGACAACGTAAATAATATATTTTAGACTGCCCAGCGATCCTGCAGTCCTTTCTCAATGGTAGTGTGGAACGTTAGACTGGTATTGTCACAGTACTAACCAACAGCATTCCAACCTTGGCAGTTGCTGGAGGGCAGGCACTGGCACAACCACATATGCGCATGTCCAGATCAGAAGTGATTAGTTATGAAATTGAAGCACAAAAGCTAAGATAAGGCCCTGAGCACCAAGGTATTCATGAATTGCTCAGGCTGCAGGTTCTACCTAAGTGCGACTACCGCACAAGTTCACATGGCAAGCATCCAGGCTTTGAGATATCAGCATATGTGTGTTGTTGGTGATGGGCTGCGAGAAGTAGCAGACCCCCAAACTATTCTAATGGTCCTATCTTCACAATAGGGAATTTAATAGTTGCGGTGGCAGGCCTTTACCTAATTAAAATTGTTCATAAAGATTGCGAGGTGAGGCTCCAGTAGTTCAGAACAGGACTCATTTAAGCACTTTTTATACATACAATTAGTCAAATATGTATCTCCATTTGTTTGGCGCAATCCTAGCTTCAAAGGAATGGAGCGTGTAGTGTGCTATGCAGGAGTGAGGAGGGGAACAATGCTCCGAAGACTGAGCCTTGAGGAGTCAGTCTTGCAGGCAATAGAACAGCGCCATGACTGGTCACCTTCAATCATAGGTATCTACAACCAAAATTAGCTTCGCAAATACCGCTCGCTCAGCCTACACCTAAGTGGAGGATCAGACACCGGTAGTAACAGTCTGCGGCATTGCTAACTCGTGCACCTTAGAAATGCCACCAAACATAATGCATCCTAAACACGCAAGATATCCTCTCTGGTTTATTGTCAACAAATAGTGCGAAGCCTACAGGTTTAGAAGACAAAGTCAATCTCCGACCACAGGGCTTTTTAAGTCTTGCCCCACCTTCAATTTCCCTTTTCTCACGGCTAGTTCCAACCCAGCCCACGGCTGAGGTGCCAAGCCTAGCCAGTCCGCTGTGAGCTGAATTTCCGCCTGCATTTTCTTCTCAAGACTTATCTGTTGAAACCAACAAGAGATACCTCTGAAACACCTACAAGATATGCTGACCTTCTTGGAGGCATCACGCCGTCATCGCTTCACACGAGAAAAGGCACTGGCATCATGGTGGCAATTTTATTCCATGCCGGACCAGCAGAGGACCTATGGGGCCTTCTTTGTTTTCGAATAATAATAATAAAAAGAAACCAGCGTGTTCTCCCTTGAGCCTCAATGTTCCATGTGAAGACACAAACCAGAGCAGTAAATAATACAGAAAAGCACAATGTACTGTGGAAACCGGCGGGGAACCCAGAGGAGCGAAAAGTGCAACTTTCGCCTGTCCTTGATATGGGAGCAGTGCTCACTCGTGAGCCCTGTTATGAAAAGCGCTGCAGAGCCAAAGAGAAGGAGGGGCTGTAACCAGGAGCTGCGAGAGAGAGCGCGTAAAAGCCAGCGAGCAGTCCCCGCTGTAATCAGCTTCTATTCGTAGTGATTAGGCAGACACACCATACATAAGCTTTCGTGGAAAAACGAAATCCCTGGGATCAGGGCTCCTCGTAAACTTTCCATGCGAGCCCCGTCCTTCGCTACCGTTTCCTAAGGAAGCGCTGGAAATGCCACGTCAGAGACTGGGCTGTGGAGTGTCTGCTGGTAACAAAGCCGCTCCGAAGTCAATGCATTTCAAAACATCATTGCAAGGGGGGCTACAGAAAAGTAACAGGAGCCTTTGCCATGGTCCTTCGACAGAAAATACAAGCATTTGAAGGCACGCGCGGGTAGGAGGGGGGGCGACGCGAGTGGTGCGCGCGCCTCGCGCTGAAAGTTAAATAAAAAAAAATTCAAAAATGAAGCTGACGTCGCGCACGCTTGTGCGCTTGCGAGCAGCAGGCGTGACCACACGCTCGTGCACCATGGCCTTTTGCTCGCGCGTAACCGCCCGAAAAAGGCCACGACGCACGAGCGTCTGAAACCCCCTTACTTAAAGTCTCGCCAGAGCAGCGCTTGCGCGCTACTCGAGGATCGACCTAAAAAGGGATTAAGGCCAATGTCGGTGTGGTCTACTTTTTAAGAATGTTCACATCTGTGAAACGCCATGGGTCCATAACAGCACTGATAGACAACCATGTTAGTCAATTCTTATAGCCAGCTAAAGCACTGGAGTCAAAGCCTGAAAGGTAATGGCGGCCGGCAATTTTCGCTGGGAGGTGGGTGGGTGGGCCACACATGCACACATACACACTCACTCACACCCATGCATTCACAAACGTGCACACACACACACCCATTCACAACACTCACTCACACATACACATACATACATTCACGCACCAAACATCAAAAAACATAAAACTGACCTTAACTACAGCTCTCCAGAAGGGAAGCCCAGGAGGGTTGGTACTGCTGCCTTCCCTCAATGGTGTACCTTAGGCCAGCCAATGACGGACGGCAGCTGTCCAGTACTCATCACAGAGTGGGATGTGGTCAGCAAGACTGCTGACCCCACCCCACTCTGAGACTAGGTGTCACTGATTGACACTAGGCCCTGGACACTTCAGGGCTTAAACCAGAAACGCCCATGTCCAAGGCAATGATCATGAGGGGCAGGACCTCGAGGCACTTATTCCAGCCTGAAAAGGTCATGCCCACAGGGCTGTCAAATCCTCAGCCTGGTAAAGTTCATCTGAGGCAGCCAGGCACCTGAGCATTTAGCTCATGTCTAGCTCCTGGCTGCCTGACCTAAACAAGAAGAGTGTCTGTCAGGCTGACCGTTGCTCAGCCTGCCAGACACTCTCCTTGTCCAAGAAAAAAGGTGGGGGTGTGGCACCTCCGCCCACATGGACCACCGCATCTGCTGAAAGGTTCTGTTCCATAGCACAGTTCTGTAGCTATCTTTATGCATAGGTTTATGTTGTGTTTTCTGTGTCAGTGTGTGTGGTAAGTGATAACATATTCTTTCGTGAGACGTAAAATAAGGTGGGATATGAGCATCAACTTCCAACAAACCCTTAAAGAGGTCTACAACAGCAGCGCAGCCAAACCCTGAACAATGATAATCCTGACTCTGCTTGAAAGAGCGGTAACGTCCATGCAAACACTGAGAAGAAGCACTCCAGACACTCAAAAACACACCAAAACCTTGATATGTGGGATAGTAGGCATGAAGAAAGAAGAGAATAGGTCAATCCTGCTTAGCAAACCCAATATTCCTAAACACAAAATGCATGAAGCACCCCACAAACCTAAGAAGAAGTTGCAGGTCCCTCAAACCCATCGGAAGGGTGAACCCAATGTTTCCGATAGGAATGGACAGAGACCCAGCTCTGCATAGCCACTTCTATCATGGATCCAAGTTTAGAGACTATATAGAGCCCCAAGAAAGCTCAACACTACTCTAGAGGACACCCTCATGACCTATGTGTCTGAGCCTGTACAGCAAGGGGATGCCAGGTCTTCAGAGCTTCATCCTGCTTCGCAAGGCTGGTTCTGACACAAAATGCGACAAGAGTCACTGGGTGGAATGAGTATTGTGCGGTAGCATAATCTGTTCGAAAAGCACAAACAACATGAATGATTGGATTAGCACAAAAAGGAAAAACAATAATTGAGCTAGGGGCTGTTTACAGGATCTGCCTTATAAAAATGATCTTTAATGATAAGTAAACAGAAAAGGGACTATCCCGCCCCCTTACATAAGATGACCCTCAATCTACATCATGGAGTCACTGGGCCTGTGAGATCCTATGAGCACAAGGGAAAGCTGGGAAACCTTGATGTAACCTTGGGATATCCATGTAACAGAGACATCATGTTGGATTATAGGATTATTGGTGGTTCCACCTTGAACATGTCTGTGTTTATGTGGCCAAGAGGCAGAAGATTTACCATATATCTTTCTCAATATCCACCTTTCATCCACTCTATAAGCCCTGTATGCCTTCTGTAGTTTCCACTCATTGCCATCCTCATGGTCAAAAATAATGTATGGAGGGGTTAAGGGTGGTACATGAGGTCAATCTTGTGATGTAATCGGAGGGTGAAAAGGTGCCTGGTCCCATTTCTGCTACATACACACTAAAAGAGGTAGAACTGCAAACTTCTTACTTATTAAGTTTAAGTGGCATGTGCTACGTGTGGAAAAACTGCCCTCACCCACAAATTATGGCATGCTTCATCATAGGGATTGCTAACTGACATCCCTGTGCAGACCAACACCTGGGGTGGAGCAAAGGGAATGGGAAGACAATACAAACATAAAAATATTAAAGGGATCAACAAATTAAATAAGCAGATTGTGAAATCTAAAACTGACTTGGATATATCCGCCCTTTATGCTTTATTCCTGGATTATCCGGCCAGGGTTAAAAAGAAGAATGGGATGGTGGTGACGGGGATTATTACCAGCCCCTCACCCCTCCTCACTGCATACTTGTCAACATGTTTCAGTCGTTTTTTTAGCCCTCCCAAAGGTCTACACGGATTTCTTCAGGACCTTTGATCCTATACCCCCTCTGTCCTACCTTGATTCTGTAGGTCAAGGTCCCTTTCAATCAGGGGTTGTTAGACTTGGCACCATTGGCGTGGGTCTCCCTTCCATTTTTTTGCTGTTGCCTCTTATGTTTTGCTGGTTTTAGATGCTTTTGGGCACTGTGCCACTGCTGTTCAGTGCCACAGTGCAAGTGCTCCCTACTGTAAATTGATGTATGGATTAGTGACTCCATGATTGGATGATTGGTTTACTTGTCAGTCCCTAGTACAGTGCACTGAGTGTGCCCAGGGCTTGTAAATCCAATGCTGCTGGTGGGCTTGCAGCACTGGTTGTGCCACCCACAGAAGCAGCTTGTAAAATGTGTCTCAGGCCTGCCATTGCAGAGCCTGTGTGCGGTCTGTGACTGCCATGTCGACTTGGCAAGTGCACCCACTTGCCAGTCCCTAAACCTTCCCTTATCTTCATATCAGACACCCCTAAGGTAGGCCCAAGGGCAGGGTGCATTGTAAGTAATGAAACTCAATTGCATGAAACTCAATTCAGGAGATTGCTGAAAACATGGATATTCAGCTCCACAGACGAACTATGCCTTTCCCTTATTTAATCTCTTTGGGACCCTCCCTCACCTCTAACTAGCGCCAGGATGCTCCTTTCGGAGTGGCAGATTGCGCTTTATAAATAACCCATTACATTACATTACATTACATTACAAGTATAAGGTAGGACATGCCCTGGTGTGTGTGGCATGTCCTAATAGTGAATTACAGCCATTTTCGTTTTTCACTATTGCAAGGCTACCTGTTCTCCATAGGCCAGAATGGGCAGTTTGATTATTACACCTTATAATCCTAACTGACCCAGGGAACATGGTAGAAAAACGAATTTAGTATGCCTGAACTCATAATGATAAAATACATATTTTAGTGAAGTTGGTTTTAACATTCTGTGTTTGAAAATACCACTTTTAGAAAGTGGGTATTTTCTTGCCTAAACTTCCAAGCCTGCCTCTGCTAGGTTGTGTATTCCTTGTCTGGAGATTGAGTGACAGGGGCTGGGGGTGGCTACAGGAGACAAGGTGAGTCAGCACAGGGCTGAATAGAAAGATATGCATCCAGAGTGGAGGGAGGAGTTGCACCTGGGTCTGAATAGGGCTGTGCCTGCCTTCCACAATGCTGGCTCCACCTCCTGCCAGGCGTCTGATGGCTCTGCCCCTCACTCACAAACGAAAGAAGGAGTCATAAAAACAAAGTGCTCCAGGACTGACCAGAACTGGTTTTGGACTAGGCAGAGGCCTCTCTGCCTTCAGAGAACAAAGAGAAACTGTGTATAAAAAGGGGACCCAGACCCCTAGGAAATTAGATCACTTCTGGGAAATCAAGAAACCTGTTGCCAAGGAGAAGAACCAGAGAAGCTGAAGGAGGAGTACTGCCCCTGTGCTGTTTTGCTGATTGGGGTTGGCCTGCAGTGGTTGCTTTCTACCAAGGACAGGAGAAAAGACTTTGCTGTGCTTTGTCATCTTGAAGAAGAGAATCTCCAAGGGCTTGAACTAGAGCTTGCCTCCTGCCTGAAGTCTCAGGGATACAAGACTTCACCAACCAGCTCCCCCTGCATTCCCTTGCTGGGAATTGAAGTGCCTGCTGTTGTGCTGGGCCTTCTGAGAGACTGCGTGTTGCTGGGAGCTGGAGCGCGACGCAACAACGAGAAGCGTGTCGCCGCCGCAGCCGCGGTCATCGCATCGCCAAGGAAGCGAGACGCCGCTGCCGCTGTCATCCTCGCATCGCCGAAGCGCGGCGCATCACCGGAGAAGCGGGATGCTGACACAGAGGTCATCGTCGCATCACCGGAGAAGCGCGTCGCAGGGCCTGTCGCGGCTCCAAAGATCATCGAGTCGCCGCACGGCCGTCGGGCGTGCACGCATCACACCAACGTTGTCACATCGCAACCAAGACGCCATTTTGTCGCATCGTACCGGAGAAGAGTATCGCATCAAGGTGCCATCTTGTCGCATCGCACCGGAAAGCAGTAAGAAACCGACGCATCACCTCCCCACACAGTAAGGAAGCGAGCATCAACTCCCCTGCGCAGCAGTAACCGACGCATCCACTCCCCTGAGTGTAAGGAACCGACGCATCACCTTCCCTGCGACCCTTTTGTTTTCTTTGCGTTACGCATTCAAGGTACATTGAGAGTAAAGTGTCGCATTTACAACTTGAGAGAACTGAACTATTTTATAACCTTTTAAAGTCTATTTTTGAGTACAGTATTGTGGATTTTTGCTATTGGGTCTTGTGATAAGTCTATATAAAGATTACTTATTTTTACATAACAACCTGTGTGGTGTCCATCTGTAGTGTTTTCACTGTATTACTGTATGTGTTCCCAAATGCTTTACACACTGCCTCTGAGATAAGCCTGTCTGCTCGTGCCAAGCTACCAGGGGGTGAGCAGGGGTTATTTTAGGAGTGTATCCCCCTTATCCTGACTAGAAGCAAGGGTCCCTATTTGGACAAAGGTGCAAACCATTGCCAACTAGAGACCCCCAGTTCTAACAGGGGTTATTCAAAAACACACTTCAGTGATATCTGTGGATATAAGTATGACTATGATACTCAAACAAGCACAGGAAATCAAACATTCTTAAAATTCACTGGATGTAAGAGCTCTACATCCTGGTACCTTCCGTTACCCTTCACTGGCACATAGATCAATTATGCTTCACATTTATTCATGAAGCTCGGGATCAAAATATGTCCCTCTTTTTTCAGTGGTATAATCAACCCTCAAACATTGTCGGTTACTTTATTCCAGAAGCTCGCCTATATTATAATCTTCCTTGAGGCAGTTGAATCACTAATATATACTTGTAAGGCACTTACCAAGTTTCATAGTCGTGTGTGCTCAAAATGGCGTGGGAGTGGGAGCAGCTCCCTGTAGTCACACACTATTTACATTGGGAGACAATAAGTTTAGTTAATTTGCAGTCGTAGTGCTTTCCTCGTGCCATTATTATCCCATAATTCCTGTGGAGCTCGTCATTATAATAGTGAACTATGCTTTAGTATTGCACTCGAATTGTGTCGTAAATACACAAACCCCCCGTCGGACCCTACCCGGTTAATCACTTGAATACTCCGGTCTCTATTTCTCTATGTTTCGTTTTTCGATTGTTAGCGGTGCTTAAGATTGTGGATGTTCATGTGTCCCGAGCACCAGAACGAGTGATTGGGTCCCACCCCCTGGACTCTTTACTTCGTCAAGGTGAGACCGCTGCCTCGGCAATGCCCTCCTCACGCCGTGTAGCTGCCGGTCAGCCGGATCGGCGGCTTTCCTAGCGTTTCTCTTCCGGTCACGTGGTGCATCCAGTGCACGTGCCCGGAGGAGTATCCAAAGCCTTCAATACTCGGTCCGGGGAAGTCGGCCATGTGCACCCGCCATATTATAGCTGAAACGGTTGATATTCCTTTTTAGCAGATCTGCCCTTCTAAAATAAGTCTCTCATGTATGTTCAGCGAATAATTCGCTTCATTGCGGTATGTTATATGTATCGCTTCTTGTTATACTTGTGAAGCAGGGAGAATATTTAAGTGTAGTTCCAGTCGTTGTTATAACAGTAACCCATAATTGGGATACGTTTGATATAGTCTGTGTTATTAGGGAGCAAACGGGGTAGCATTAACCCCATCCACCCATAATTATTGGAAACCTCTATAGGTCTAATAGAGGATTACACTTCGACAGTATTGTGTCGGTGGCAGTGATCATGCTGATGTGTCCTGGAATGTATTCGGATCTGCATCCTTGTGGTGCGCCTATCCGATTGATTTTGGATTGCATTAGGTATTCTTTGTATTCACCTAATTCACTGTTTATTTCCTCTAATTTCTTTTTATATGTAGCTATAATCACATTCGTTTTTAACCCTTGCTCATTTGCCTGGATCTGTATAAACAATGTGTCCGCTATCATTTTTGCCGTATTGATAATCAGTATTAACCAATCCTTGGTGCACTTCCACGCAATAAGCGCCCAATCTTTTCTGAAGGTCGCGTCTTCCAGAAAGATTACGGGTTCATTGTTCACTAGTAGGCCCCGTGGGGCTGCATTCCCTCTTAAGTATTCCGTGAGGGTTGCTCCATGCAAGATGGTTTTTACATGGGGTTTTTTCAATTCCATCAGCGTGTCCCACCCCTCTCCTTGGGTAAGGACTTGATTTATTGTGGTTTCCCCGAAAAGAGAAGGTCCAGATAAGATTAGGGCTACTGATTCATCTCCATACGATAGGCCTTGTTCCTCTGTTGTTGTAGCTATATTAGGTAATCAGCTAACCAAGGTGTATCTATTCGGTCGCTCCTTTGGTCTCACCTGTGTAATATCGTTAAATCACACTATCCCCTATGGCTAGCCTGCCGCGCCTATAGTCCAACACACATAAGGAAGGGGGTAGAGGACAACTTCCATCCCCAACCTCCCCGAATAAACTGTATACACACAAAAAGAGGTAGGAATGTAAACTTCTCACTTATTAAGCTTAAGTGGCATGTGCTACGTGTGGAAAAACTGCCCTCACCCAAAAATTGTGGCATGCTTCTTCATAGGGCTTACTAACGGGCACCCCTGCACAGACCAACGCCTGGGGTGGAGCAAAGGGAAGGGGAAGACAATACAAACATAAAAATAATAAAGGGATCAACAAATTAAATGTGCAGATTGTGAAATCTAAAACTGACTCTGATATATCCGCCCTTTATGCTTTATTCCTGGATTATCTGGCCAGGGTTAAAAAGAAGAATGAGATGGTGGTGACAGGGATTATTAGCAGCCGCTCACCCCTCCTTACTGCATACTTCTCAACATCTTTCAGCCATTTTTTAGCCCTCCCAAGGGTCTACACGGCTTTCTTCAGGACCTTTGATCCCCATACCCCCTCTGTCTTACCTTGATTCTGTAGGTGTGGGTCAACGTCCCTTTCAATCAGGGGTTAGTCAAAAACACACTTCAGTGATATCTGTGGCTATAAGTATGACTAATATGATACTCAAACAAGCACAGGAAATCAAACATTCTTAAAATTCACTGGATGTAAGAGCTCTACATCCTGGTACCTTCCGTTACCCTTCACTGGCACATAGATCAATTATACTTCACATTTATTCATGAAGCTCAGGATCAAAATATGTCCCTCCTTTTTCAGTGGTATAATCAACCCTCAAACATTGTCGGTTACTTTATTCCAGAAGCTCGCCTATAATATAATCTTCCTTGAGGCAGTTGAATCACTAATATATACTTGTAAGGCACTTACTGAGTTTCATAGTTGTGTGTGCTCAAAATGGCGTGGGAGCGGTTCCCTGTAGTCACATACTATTTACATTGGGAGACAATAAGTTTAGTTAATTTGCAGTCGTAGTGCTTTCCTCGTGTCATTATTAGCCCATAATTCCTATGGAGCTCGTCATTATAATAGTGAACTATGCTTTAGTATCGCACTCGAATTGTGTTGTAAATACACAAACCCCTCGTCGCACCCTACCCGGTTAATCACTTGAATACTCCGGTCTCTATTTCTCTACGTTTCATGTACCGATTGTTAGAAGTGCTCAATATTGTATATGTTCATGTGTGCCAAGCACCAGAACAAGTGATCGGGTCCCACCCCCTGGACTCCTTACTTCGTCAAGGTGAGACCGCTTCCTCTCCAATAGCTAACAGATGCTACCCTTTGAAGCAGGGCTGGACTGGGCGTAGTGGGCACTGGGCGTTTTCCGGTGGGCTGGAAGGGTGGTGGCCTGTTTTGGACCCGGGGGGGGCCGGTATTGTTACTGGGGGCCGATTTTGCAGCAGTGCTGCAATATCGGCCCCCTGTAACAAAAGCAGGAGTGGTGCTTCTCACTAGCACCCCCCCGATCCTGGGGAGGGTCAAGCACATTGCTAGGGCTGGTTGCTGTTCCCAGTCCGCCCGTGCTTTGAAGACACTTCAGCTAACAGGGAATGAAGGACATACACTAGGGCACAGGTCTGGATAATATACACCATAGAGTTTGCCGTTGGGAGTTCCAATAGTGATTTATATGCCTGCAATAAGGAATCGATTGCTGCCAGGTCCAACCACTGAAGGCAGAGGTGTTCCTCCTGCTAAACAACAAAGCAGTCAACGGATGACTACCAAGCATACCAATCCTAGATGGCAACCAAAAACTCATACAAGGATCAATGCCTCAACTACTCCGACATAGGCTGCTCAGGCATTTGTCACTACTGCAGCATCTGTTGACGGCTGCGAGAAAAGGATGGTGGCACTCTCTTAGGCTGTGTCATACACTGGTAATGATTGCTATAAATGGTAATGAGTGGTATAAATGTAATCCATATGTATATATATATATTTTATTTTGTAAATGTAATGCATATATTTATATAATACCTACAGGCGGTTGGCAGTAGATAGTTATAGTTAGGACCTAGTTTCCATCGAAAAAGAGTTTTTTGTTTTGCTAATAACTGGCGCCGTTTGAGGAATCTTCACGAAATTTTCAAAACTAGTTTGCCACTCACTTCAGCTGCTGTCTGAAAAGTTTCGGGGTGATTTGTTAAGCAAGGCCGAGAAAAAGGGAGAGTCCCAAAACGCATTTTCCCCATGCAATTTCCCATAGGGATTTTAGACATGACTACAGCCCGAACCGCTAAACGGAATTACACCAAATTTGGCAGAAAGTTAGATCTTGGTCCGGAAAGAGTGCTTTTTGTGATTTGGTGTAAATCTGTTCAGTAGTTTTGGAGTTATTAAGCTAGAGACGTGGATCCACCGTGGATACTCCATGGATCCGGGCAGATTCGCGGATCCAGCCCCCAATTAAAAAAGAAATCATACACCCACTCCCAGACTCACACATCTACTCACTCACACCCCCATTTACACACCCAGACAACCACTCACACACTCATGCAGCCACTCACACACCCACAAAACCACTCACACAGTACACCCACTCATACACTCACACAACCACTTACCCACCCACTCACACAGCCATACAACCACTCATACACCCACTCGCAGACCCACACAAGCACTCACACACTCACATAGCCACTTACACACCCACACAACCACGCACACCCTCACTCACACACCCATACAGCCACTCACACACCCACTCACACACCCACAAAACCACTCACACTGACTCAGACCCACACAGCCACTCACACACTCACTCACACACCAACAAAACCACTCACACACCCACTCACACACCCATACAGCCACTCACACACCCACTCACACACCCACTTACACACCTACACAGCCACTCACACACCCATATAGCCACTCACACACCCACACAGGCACTCACACACCCACCCACACACAGGCAGTTAGACACTTATAGAAATTGCAATACCATATGTTTGTATTAACTGTGTTGTTGATTTAGTATTGAATGTGTGCAATATAACTGGCAGACCCCTTATTTGTATGAGGATTCGCAACAGATCCACGGATCCATAAAATGTATTTAAAAAAAAGAAAGACTTGGAGCATTGCATTTATAGAAAGACTACATAAGTTACCTTACCTTAATTTAAAAATGTTTAGTTTAAAATACATAATATGAATTAATGTGTGAATAAAATGTATTTTTATACTTGTGAAAAGGTCAATTAGTAAATTGAACTTATGGGTCAAATCATAGTACAATTTATATTAAAAGAAACTGTGAAATTCACTAAAAACCAAATGTTACAGGGACATTATAGTTAGGAAATAACATTTTAAAAAACTGCAGGAGTTCACTGAAAAAACAAAGGTTACAGGGTCAATGTTGCACTTAACACATGCTTGCTACACCTAAGTGAGTTGTATCTGGGATGGCATTAATGATACTACATATTATTCTGAGCTATTTTGTTCATACTTTCAGGCTTCTAATTCCATACTAGTTTATAGACAAATATGTGCTAAAGTAGCTTGAATGATGTCATGAGTGAGGTCATGAGTGATGTCATCAATCATTCATTTGAGATGTCATCTGTGATGTCATAAATGATGTCATAGGATATGTCATGAGTGATGTAATATGTGAGGTCTTAGGCAGTGCATGGGGCGTAGGTTATAGTTAGCTCTGCTAACTATAACTGGTGAATTTCTGTGTTTTTTTACCCTTCTCCCGAGCTTTTATAAGCCCTGGGGACCCCATCCCCCAGGGCTATATTTTATTAAAAAACTGAGGGGGGCCATCCTGGGCACGGGGGACCCCATCCCCTGTCTTTATAATAGGTAGGTGCCCCAGTACCCACACGGGACACCCACCAACCAAGACTTTGTGAGCCGCTGGGGAAGCCCCAGGGCTCCTGCGGCCCCAGCCGTCTCCCCTCATGGTGCAGGAGCCGGCACTGCTCCCTCTGGGCTGGAACAATATGTTTTTTGTTTCCCTGCCTGCATTAGTGCGGGCAGGCAAACCGAACACAAGTGTGCTCCCAGACGGTGTGAGCATTTTTTAATTTCCCGCTCGCTGGGCGCAGACTTAGTGTCTGCGCACTTTTGGCGGGAGATTTAAAAATACTCCAGCCAGACTGGAGTAAACACACGTTTCCCTGCCCGCAGTACTGTGGGCAGGGAAACTACTTTGTCCTGGGGGTGATCTCCCAACGACACAGTAAATGACCCAGCCCCGGGGATGGAGTCCCTGGGGCCATTGAAGGTTCAGGGAGGGAGGATGCGCAGCCCCCTTCCCTTTTAATTTAAGTTGCTGCCCTGGATGATGGGTTCCCCATGGCCTTTTTAAGGATCGGGAGGGGGGCTGAGGGACAGGGGATCAGTCCCGGAGTCCAGTAATGGCTGCCAGCAACATTTTACTCATGTTGCTGTCAGCCAATCAGAGCACTCGCTCCCGCAAGAGTCTGACTCCTGTGGGAGCGAATTTGCCCAACGGGAACAAAGCTCCCGGGGCCAATCAGAACACTATTCTTAAATTGGCGATCCCACGAGACTCTCAAGAGACTATTGTGGATCTAATCATTCAGATATACACATATTTTTCAACCTTAACTTCTCAAAAATTACTGAACGGATTTACACCAAATCACAAACAGCACAATCTGTGGACCAAGATCTAGCTTCCTGCCAAATTCAGAGTAATTCCGTTCAGCAGTTTTTGCTGTAGTGCTTCTTCAAGAAGTCTATGGAAAATGCATGGGATTTTGCATTTTGGGACCCCTTTTCTCTCGGCCCCCTCTTGAGGGATCACCCAAAACTTTCCATGCACAAACTAGTCAATCTAAAGCACTTTTTTGCAAAGGTTAGCAAAAATTTGTCAAATGGTGCCAAGTTATTAGCAACACAAAAAAGTATTTACTTTCGAAACACTGACCTATCTTTAACCACCCAGTGGCAACCGCCCTGGGTAATATATTATATATAAGTGAAAAAAACAAAATTAAGAGATAGATTAAAGTTAGGAAAACATTATGTATTCTTTTTATACAAACCCACCTTAAACTACACAATCATTAGAAATTATGAAATTATAGTTATAACCTAAATTTATAATTTATGCACTACCTTCAAATTACTGTCACGCACCTCCGTACCCCATGTTTTCACCTCACTTGTCGCACTACAACAACTATAACTCACCACTCTACCATGTACTGTGTTCTCACAAATCATGTAATTTGAGATGTCATAGGTGTTATGAATGCTATTATTTCACCTGGTATAAGTGATGTAATATGGAAAGGTATAACCAGTGCATGGAGAAGAGGCGAGTTATAGTTAATGTAGTGTGGCGAGTGAGGTGACAACATTGGATAGAGAGGAGTGCAACTTATAGTAATTTGAAGGTGGTACATTCGAGCAGGGTGTCATACACTGTCATGGAGTGCAGTAGAGTGTTGTAAAGAGGAGTGGCATAGAGTGGAGTACACTGGAATAGAGTGTCGTACAGTAAAACGGCGTGTCATATAGTGGAGTGGCATGTCATAGAGAGGAGTGGTGTCTTGAGTCATACAGTGTACTACAGTGGCGTACAGTGGATGAGCACACACCAGAGTAGAGTGTTATAGGGTGACTTAGAGTATAGTACAGTCTTGTAGAGTGGAGTTGCATACAGTGGAGTAGAGTGTCGGACACTGAAGCGGCATATAGAATATTTGATACAGTAGCGCAGAGTGGGATAAAGTGTCATAGAGTGGAGTATAGTAGAGTGGAGAACACTGGAGGGAGGGTAGCATGGAGTAGAGTAAAGTGTCATAGACTGGTGCGGCATGCAGTGAAATATCATAGAGTGGAGTGTCATACAGTGCAGTAGTATAGAGCGGAATAGCGTACAGTGGAGTAGTGTAGAGTGCAGAGGCGTACAGTATAGTGGCATAGACTGGAGTGGCGTAAAAAGAAATAGCATACAGTGGAGTGGCATAGACTGTAGTTGCGTTCAGTGGAGTGGGGTAGAGTGGAATAGCATACAGTGGAGTGACAAACAGCGGAATGGCATAGAATGGAGTACCGTACAATGTAGTGGGATAGAGTAGAGAGGAGTACACTGGATTGGTGTAGAGTGAAGTAGCGTAGAGTAGAATGGCATACTGTGTAATAGCATACAGTGGACTGTTGTTGAGTGCAGTGGAATAGCGCAGAGTGTAGCTGTGTACAGTGGAGTGGCATAGAGTGAAATAGCATATACTGCAGTAGCGTCCAGTGAAGTGGCGTCCACTGCAGTAGCATAAACTGGAGTGGAGTACACTGGAGTGGGTACAGTGGAATATGATGCAGTGGAGTGGTGCAGAGTGAAGTTCTGTCCAATAGTATAGCTTAGAATGGAGTGGGGCACAGTGGAGTAGCGTACACTGGAGTGGCGTGCAGTGGAGTGCCATCCAGTGGAGTAGCATACAGTGGAAGAGTGAACAGTGGATTATCACAGAGTGAAGTGGCATACACTGGAATAGCATAGAGTGGAGTGGCATTCAGTGCAGTGGTGTAGAGTGGAATAGTATTTAGTAGAGTAGTGTACAATAAAGTGGCGTAGAGTGCAGTGAGGTTGAGTGGAACAACATACAGTGGAGTGGCGTAGTGTGTAGTTGTGTACAGTTTAATAGCGTGGAGTGGAGTGGCGTAGACTGCAGTGGCATACAGTGGAGTGGGTTAGAGTGGAATAACATATAGTGGATTGGCGTACTTGGAGTTACATACAGTATAATAGTGTAGAATGAAGTGGAACACAGTGTAATAGCGTAGAGTGGATTACAGTGCAGTGGCATGCAATGAAATAACATACACTGGAGTGGCATACTGTGGGATACCGTACAGAGGACTGTCGCAGAGTGCAGTGGCATACAGTGTAATAGTGCAGAATGTAGTGGCGTAGAGTGGAGTAGCGTATCGTGCAGTATCGTCCAGTGGAGTGTAGTACAGTGGAGTACCGTATACTGGGATGGCGTATACTGGAGTGGGTAGAGTGGAACATAATACAGTGGAATGGGGTAGAGTGGAGTGTTGTCTAATGGAATAGCATACAATGGAGTGGTGTACAGTGGAGTAGCGTACACTGGAGTGGCATAGATTGGAGCACTGTCCAGTGGAGTGGCATACAGTGGAATAGTGAACAGTGGAGTGTCGTAGAGAGGAGTTGCATACACTGGAATAACATAGAGTGGATGACGTTCAGTGCATTGGCATAGAGTAGAATAGTGTAGGGGCGTGGCTTGCCTGGAATCAATGGCGGACATGTGAGCGAGGAGCTCCACACCAGCCGCACAGAAATCCTGAAATAAACGCTGACCGAGGCTGCGGTGCCGCACCTGACTGCCTGCGAACGTTAGACGGTGGTCACCGGCAGCGCTCAGGCGATCCTCGCTGCGGACGCTGCTGTGTGGGCGAGGCGGCGGCTGTCCCTGGTTCCCCGGGCGCGAGGGTCTCCGGCTGCGATACCCTGTGGAGCACGCGTGCAGACGGCTGCGCGACTGCGTGACTCCCCGGTCGCGGGCTGACTGATGGGCCCGAGGTGCTGCGGCCGAGACGCTGGGACGGCGTGAGCAGCGGAAGGGCGGCGGATCTACCCAGCGACCACTCTGAATCCCTGCAGAGTACCAACGCTTGCCCAGTGAAGGTGGGTGAATTAGAGTGGAGCCCTGGGACCATCGGCCCAGTGAGGTTCTTGCCAAAGGGGCGGCATGACGCACCTGGTGACCCGGATGGCCCATATTGCGGGCTAGCTGGCTGGAGCTGTGGTGAGTGCTAGCCGGTCCTACCGAGGTTTGGCTGGAGACTGAGGGGCAGTATCTGCTAGGGCCCACGTGGGTCTACCGTCATTTTGGATCTTGCTGGGCTCTGGATGGTTGCCGCTGGTGCCCGGAGTTGGCGGTGAAGCCTTCGAAGAGTGGTGTGCGTTTCTCCCTGGCTGCGGCTCCTGGGGATCTGGGGGTGCTGGAACTGAGGTCGCCCTGATTGAACGCTTCCTGTGCTGCTACACTTCTCTGGGACTGGGTGCGGAACGGAGTCCTGTGAGGCCTGGCTGGTGGACTGCGGACAGTGCGAAACTGCCTCCCCCGAGATCAGAGGTTCCGGTATACTAGTTGCGGTGCCCTGAGGGAGCCTGTGGGGCCTGTTTCTGGGACCTCCTAGCCAGCGGTGAGTGGCGAACGGCGCGGGGAGTGGCAGGGCCTTTCCAGTCCGGGGACTCTCGGCCTGAAGACCAGGGGCGCCTTTGGTGGGGGACTGGTTTACCGTCATGGGTAAGCCCAAAGCCAAGGCCACTGGTACGGGGCAGGACCCTGAGGATGGAGCACCTGACCTGTCGCAGATGACCCCTGGGGACCCTATCCAACAGCAGCTCAAAGAAATTCTAGCAGCCATAACAGACACTAAAGCCACCCTCCACCAGGACATTAGCACAGTGGCGGTTGGGCTAGGGCTCCTCCGAGATGAACACAAGAAGCTGGCGGGGAGGGTCAAGGACACTGAAACCAGCATAGCGGAATTGCTCCCAGCCCATAAGGACACTTCCCAACAGCTGCATGCTCTTACGGATAGAGTGAACTTCCTGGAACGCAGAGCTGAAGATGCGGAGGGCAGAAACCGGAGGAACAACGTCCGCGTGGTTGGGCTGCCAGAAGGAGTGGAGGGGACCGACATGGTGGCATACTTAGAGACCTGGCTTAAGACTGTGGTGGCCCCGGAGGGCCTATCTGTCTTTTACACTTTGGAGCGAGCTCATAGGGTCCCGGCTAGGCCATTCGGGCCGGGGAGACCACCGAGGCCAGTGGTCGCTCGCCTGATACATTATCGTGACCGGGATCTATTGCTTCAAAGAGCAAGAACGGCGGGGCCTTTCACAGTGGATAATAGCAGAGTCACACTGTTTACACCCGGATTACACCCTGGAGGTCCAGCGAAAGCGAGCTTCCTACCTGGAGGTCAAAAAAGCGTTGAGGGAGGAGGGCTTGCAGTACTCCCTCTTGTTTCCGGCACGGCTACGAATTGTTGTTGACAATACCTCCCACTTTTTTGACTCCTCGGCGGAGGCCTGGGACTGGTTGGAGGAGTATAAGGGTGGACTGACAGCTACGGCCAGGCATGGGGGATCTGCACCCTGAGGCGGATTGACTGGAGTGCGTGGGTCTCGGCGGCTGCGGCGGAGAGTCCGGATGAAACCCTCCACGACGCAGGCTGGATTGGAGCGGGCCGCCGCTCTACGGGCGGTGGAATCGGTGTCGGGTTCCGCCGGTCCGCCCCCGCCGGAAGATGAGGCAGGCTCTACCAGGGACTCTGCAGATAATGACTCGGACACTTCCACTACCAGTAGTGCGAGGCTCCCAGTGGTAACGCCCCAGAGTGTGGATGATATAATATGACTCTACTGTGGGGAGGTTGGGAAATTCTTGTAATTCTCTGACAGGAATTGCTTGTGCGCTAGGTGCGCAGTCCTTGAGAAGGTTTTATGTTTATATGCGGCTGGTGCCTTTTGTTTGTTTGCAGAGCTCGTCCTGGGGCAGCTGCGTCCACTCTTGCCTCTGAAGTACTCAGGGGACTTTGCTTAGTTTTCTATTTTTTATTGTTTGGATGGAACTAGTTTTAAGGTAACTGTCGTTGGGAGGGGGGTTTGGGAGTTTGGGAATGTTCATCAGGGGCTCTGACATGACGCTTGTACTTTATTAATGGGGCACTGGACATACCATATACCATGGGATCACTGAATGATTTAAAGTGCATATCGTGGAACGTTAGGGGCTTGCATACTATGAGCCGTCGGCATAAGATCCATACATATCTGGTGCGGAGGGGGGTTCAAGTAGCTTTCCTTCAGGAAACGCATATCACGGGCTCAGAGGGTCTTGCACTGCAGCGCAGATGGAGAGGTCAGGTTTTTATACCTCGTATTCTGCCTTTGCCCGAGGAGTCTTGGTGTGGGTCAGAGCTGGGGTCCCCTTTCAACCTGTGCAGCACATTGTAGATCCGGAAGGGCGTTATGTACTGGTACAGGGTAGACTCGATGGGAGGGACATCACGCTGGGCAGTATCTATGCCCCTAATACTGAACAACAGGCCTTTTTTACTTTATTATCGGGGACGCTGGCGTCCTACTTGTCTGGTACAGTGATGCTGGGAGGTGACTTTAATTCCATTACGGATGTCGCCCTTGACAGGTCTCACCCCCCTCTTCCTGTAGCACCAATTAATAAGATCGCCAGGGCTCGCAGTGCATGGCAGTCGAATTGGGGGTTGTTGGATACATTGAGGGAGCACCACCCACATGAGCGAGACTACTCCTTCTCAGCGCTCCATGAGTTGCACGTTAGATTAGATGCGATACTTTGTTCCCCTGACGTACACACGGCAGTCCAGCACAGTGAATACCTGAGCAGAACACTCTCGGATCATAATCCCCGGTTGCTGAGACTTCGTTGGGTCCCACCGCGCCCAGCGATCCCGACATGGCGATTAAATCCGGAGCTACTGGAGGACCCGGTCTTCCAGGATGCAATAGGAACTGGGTTGACACAGTATTTTCAGGAGAATGCAGGTACGGCGTCCTCAATGGCAGTGGAGTGGGACGCTTTTAAAGTGGTGGTGAGGGGACTCTGTATTGCTAATATGGTTGGGGTACAAAAAGTTCTCCTCCAGGAGATGGACACCGCGGACCAGCGCTTGCGAGACTTGGAGCGTGATCGCCCAGAACATCCAGCTAGGCAGGAGGAGCTGTTAGCGGCCCGGGAGGCAGTGGCAGTGGGGGTTGAGAGGCTGCGATGTTATGATTATAAGAAGTATATGGTGCGCGCCCACGCTGAGCGCGACAGGTCTGGCGCGTTGTTGGCGTGGCTAGCGAACCCCGCGAGGCAGGCGGTCCCTATTTTGGCACTCTGCGATCCAGTGGGGAATGCAAGCTACACTCAGCAGGGCATTAATCGCCTTTTCTCTGACTATTATGAGGAACTTTATTGCAGTAAAGTCTCCTTGGACGAGGATCGTCTAGAGGGGTTTTTAGCAGAGGTGGATTTACTGGCCCTTGCCAGAGCGGAAGCCGATCTGTTGGGTCAAGACATCACATTGGGGGAGGTACGAGGTGCGATCAAACATATGGCGCGGAAGAAGACTCCAGGGGTGGGTGGTTTGCCGATCGAATTTGATGCATCTTATGTTGATCTGTTGGCCCCTAGGTTAGTGGCCCTCTATAATGATTCAAGGAGGGTGGGCCGGCTTCCTGCCACGACGCGTGAGGCGCTTATCATACCTCTGTTGAAGCCTGGGAGGCCCCCCTCGGACAGGACCGCCTACCGTCCACTCTCCATGCTTACCAACGACTATAAGATCTTAAGTCGGATACTAGCCACTCGCCTCCTGCCGTATATGACCCGCCTAGTACATGTGGATCAGGCGGGGTTTATACCCAAACGGAATACAGCGGGCAACGTTCGTCGCCTGCTCCGTGTTTTGGAGGCCGATACGTACTCGTCACATATTGCTGCCATATTCTCGGTTGATATCGAAAAGGCCTTTGACAGCCTGGAGTGGCCTTATTTATTTCAGGTACTGCGTGCCTTTGGATTGGGGGAGAGGTTTGTGACCTGGACGGCTTTGCTATATAGGGACTCCACGGCTAGAACTAAGTCTGGCAGTCTGATATCGGCTCCCTGTGCGGTGCGTAGAGGGACTCGTCAAGGGTGTCCTCTATCCCCGCTATTATTTGCACTGGCCATAGAGCCACTGGCGGCCCAGGCCCGAACTGGGAAGTGGTTCAGTGGGCTCCAGGTGCATGACGATACCCATTATATTGCACTTTACGCAGACGACCTCCTACTGTTCCTAGCCGACACCCAGGAGGCTTTGCTGGGAGCGAAGCGCCTGCTTCAACATATTGAAGAAATGGCAGGTCTGGGAGTGAACTGGACAAAATCATGCCTGTTCCCCACCTCCAAGACAGTTGAGGGTCCTCGGTCTACGGAGGCTGTAAAATGGGAGTATACCTGTATAACGTATCTGGGGACACGTATCTACCATGAGCAGAAAGATCTGGTGGAGGGTAATATTGGCAGGGCTATACGAGGTCTCCAAGGCAGTATGGACTTTTGGCGGACGTTGCCGCTGTCCCTGATAGGGCGGGTGGCGCTCCTCAAGATGGTGGCACTCCCCAGGCTGCTATATTATTTTCGGACGCTTCCTGTTTGGCTCCCTGCGTCGATTTTTAAGAGGCTTCAACAGATGGTAACGGGGTTTCTCTGGCTTTCTGGCAGGCGACGTGTAGCTTTGCACACTCTGCTACGTCCACGGGGGGAGGGAGGTTTAGCAGTTCCGGACTTCGAGTCTTATTCGTTGGCGGCCCAGCTGCAATGGCTTACTCAAGCGGTGGCTCGGGAGTTCCGGGAAGTGGGAGATGCTGCGGGGGGACGGATTCCTGCCTACTTGCTATCTAGGATTATTTTACAACAGCCGCTTCGCCTTAAGGATCTCCCTGGGGACGTGCAGACTTTTCGGTTGTGTTGGAATAGGAGCCAACAAAGGGCGCGGATCGACTGCCCGTACGCTCCAGAGATCCCGTTGTTGATGTGCCAGCAATTGCCTCATGGGGGCAACTGGTCGACGCTAACGGGGTGGTGGGCTTTGGGATTGACAGCGGTGGGAGATTTGTATGAAGATAACGTTCTGATGCCTTTTGAGGCCATTCGTGAGCGCTTTGATCTCCCTCGTGGAGATTATCTGCTGCATGCGGCCTTGGTGTCGGCTATTCAGCGGCGATGGAAAGGGGGGCTGTCTGAACGTAAGACATCAATGGCTTGCCAGTACGTGGTGCTGGCGGCTGGTACCATTAAAGCTGTTACTTGTTTATATCGTCGGATGACCTATGAAAAGTTGCCCCCTTCTGGGGTTGAAGCAAAAATGGGAGGAGGACATGGAAGGGGAAATTCCTGACAAAGTCTGGGCTGAATTGCTTGAGCGCCCATGGAAATGTTCCAGGAACGCCCGATTTCAACAGATTCAATTTTTTATTTTGCATAGAGCTTATCTCACCCCAGTCAAAATGAAACAATATTTTAAAACGCTCACAGCACCCTGCCCCCGCTGCAACGGAGAGGGAGCGGATTTCCGCCATATGCTGTGGGACTGCCCCCGGATTGGGCTTTATTGGCGGGAAGTGTTGACAATACTCTGTCATGTTACGGAGAGGGATATTGAATTTGGTATAGGTCCATGTTTATTACATTGGTTCCCCCATACTTCTAAGACAAAAATAACTAGTAAATTTATAGACCTGGGGCTGGTCCTGGCCAAAAGGGAAATTACGGCTCATTGGAAGGCTCAGCGAGGGCCGAGACTGCAGAGGTGGAAGGCTGAATTTATTCGGTGGGCAGAGTGCGAGACGGTTCTCCGACTGCAAGCGGCTGGTCGAGCTCATGGCGACAAAGCAATTGACTCTGCCCGTGCCTGGGGAGCCTTAACGGAGCTGCTAAAACCCACAGACTCCGATACTGATGTGGACTCTTTGCTTAGTGACTCGCACGACCTGCCCTCCTCACTAACTGTTTAGAACGGTGTTGAAGAATGGGGGATACCTCTATTAGCCTACCAACTGTCCTACGTTATGAAAGTTTGCTGTGTACCATTCAGTTGCAGGATTATTGTGCTGTGGACACTGAGCTGAATGCCCTGTTATGTCTCAAGTTATCACGTCATGCCGGGGGAGTTGTGGGAGGGGGTTGGTGGGAGGGAGGAGGGATTGTTGCGTGTTATAGGGTGTATGATTTCGTGCTCATTTTCTTTCCTATGTTCCAGAGCGTCTGGATAAAATACTTGTTATTGCCCTTTATCACGTTGTGCCTTGCTATAGAAATGCGAAGGTGGGCCTTGTTATTGGAACACCGAACTGTTCTCCAGTATGATATTGAGCACTCCTAATTGTATCCGTGGATTAACGGAGAGCCCGTATAGGGAGACATGTGTATTGGGGAAGTTATATGCGAGCGGAAGCTCATGTTTGAATTGCTTTTGATTGATATATGATGGAAATCAATAAACATATTTTACAAAAAAATAGAGTAGAATAGTGTATAGTAGAGTAGCATACAGTGGAGTGGCATAGACTGCAGTGGCGTACAGTGAATTGGGGTAGAGTGGAATGATTTACAATGGAGTGTCAAAGATTGGAGTTGTGTACAGTGTAATAGCATAAAGTAGAGTGGCATAGGCTGCAGTGGCATACAGAGGAGTGGGGTAGAGTAGAATAACATATAGTGGAGTGGCATAGAGTGGAGTTGCACACAGTGTAATAGCATAGAGTAGAGTGGAGTGGGGTACAGTGTAATAGCGTAGAGTGTAGTACAGTGGATTAGCATACAGCGGAATAACGTAGAGTGGAGTAGCATACAGTAGAGTGGCATCGAGTGGACTGGCATAGACTGAAGTGGCGTACATTAGTGTAGGATAGAGTGGAATAGCATACAGTGGAGTGGCGTAGAGTGGAGTGGGGTACAATGGAGTGGCGTAGAGCGGAGTATCGAACACTGCTGAGGCGTAGAGTGGAGTAGCGTCCAGTGGAGTAGCGTCCAGTGGAATAGAGAACAGTGGAGTGTCATGCAGTGAAATATCATAGATTGGAGTGGCGTACAGTGAAGGGGCATAGACTGGAGTGGTGTACAGTGGAGTGGGGTAGAGTGGAATACCATACAGTGGAGTGGCGTAGAGTGGAGTTGCATGCAGCATAGATTGGAGTGGTCTACACCGTAGTGGCGTACAGTGGAATACACTAGAGTGAAGTGGTGTATATTGGAGTTGCATACACTGCAGTGGGGTAAAATGGAATACCATACAGTGGAGTGGCATAGAGTGGAAGAGCATAGAGTGTAGTGGCATATGGTGGAGGAGAGTACATTATAGTGGCATAGAGTGGAATAGCATATATTATAGTGGTGTACAGTGGAGTGGTATAGAGTGCAGTGGTCTGCAGTGGAGTGGCACCCAGTGGAATACCGTAGAGTGGAGTGGCATACAGTGGAGTGGTGTGGAATGGAGTGGAGTGGTGTATGAATGTATATGAAATTTGGTAGTAATGTAGAATATGGTGTGAAAAGTAACTTAAGACAGCGATTTGAGCTGCCTTGTGTTTCTCCAGCTTTACCAAGTAATGCAGGACCATGCATGGTGGGCCTGCGTTGTTTTTTAAAACTCTATTAAGTATTGCATTGACCATGCAACACCATTCATAACAAAAGGATAACCCAATACAATAATAAATCTGGGTGTTAGTGATACATTGTGCCAAGGTATACTGATGTACTCCTGCGGTATATCATGATACATGGCGATGAGAAGGCAGTATATCATTTTTCCCACACTTAGGCTGTATTTTGGGTTAGGGCCTTATGTATAGGTAACTATTAGTTTCCTTCTTTTTCCCTACCTATTAGCACTTTATTAAAGTGTTAATAGGTATAGAAAATATTTTTTATTTTTCTATATAGTTAAAAAAAGTTTATGGTGTAGCACGCAAGTAGGTAGCAAGTACCTGTTTTTTAACAAATGAAACTGTTTTCTTTCATTTTTTAACTTGTGCAGTATTTTACCGCAATCTGCACACTCCACCATAACTTTAAAAAAAAATTAAATATGCAAAAATTGTAAAATACACTGCAGTACACTATATTAGTAAATATAGTGTATTACAATTTTTTTATTTTTTAAACATTTTTTTTTGGTACTGCAGTACGATGGTACTCCACAATATTTTTATTAAAGTATAAAACATTCTAATTAATTTTCCCTACCTATTACCACTTAAACTCAGTGATGATACGTAGGGAACATTTTATAACCTGTTACTTGGTTGCCTTTAACGTTTGTAAAGGCAGTCATTAGCCAATCATATAATGCCTAGTCATTGGCATGTACCACATTAGTTTCAAGAAATTACAGTAAAACTACCACAACAACAGATATCACTAAGATTTATGTCTTAATAACTTATAAAATACATATCCTACTTAACTCTAACCCCAAAAGGATCATCTGCACACCATAATCTCTAATCCTGGCACATTTCATCCAAATCTGATTGGTTGTTTGGGTGCTACCTCCAATACAAAAAGTCTATGTAAAATGCATTGGGACCCACCTTTTTCCTACCTTTTCTTGGCCCCCACTTTTGAGACCAGCTCAAAGCTTTCCATGGAGGAGCCGAGGTTGGTGGACTTTTTTTTGGAATGTTTTGTGCAGATTCGTCAAACGGGGACAAAGTTATTAGCAAAACAAAAAGCACTCTTCTTATGGAAAATCTGACCTAACTATAACTACACAGCTGCAACCACCTACCTGAAGCATCTGTTTCTTCCTGTGAACTTTCTAATGAAAATAATTACAAGTGAAATGCAGTTGTTTGTCATTTGGACTGCTGTGATATGGATATTCTCAGAAAGCAAAAAAATAGATTACAAATACAGCTAATTGAAAAGTCAATGTTGTGTTTCAAAAACATTTCTACAGTCAGGAAAGGATCACTTTCAAAACAAACAAAAGCTGGCAAGATAAGCATTTATAATGTATTTACTTAGCTGAACTTCCAACTATAACCAAGGTAACACGGCAATTTTTATCAGCTTTGTTAAATCAGTTTAGACAGAATGCACAAAGAACGGTCATAGGTGTAGATAGTGCGGAAGACAACTATAATAGCATTGGTTAAGCAGCAAGGAGTGGCCTTAGAGACTGGCACTCCATACCCCCTCCACCAGATCTAACCCATTATAGAGTGACTTTGAGAGAGATCCTAAAGCCCTACTCTTCCAAAGTCACTTTGATTCGGGAATACCTCCTCACTGACCACGCTACTAAATACTTTGATCAAGATCCTCTGCTGTTTCCCTGCTGCTTCGATAAATAACTTTTGAAGAAATGTCCCAAACCTTACATGTAACCCTTTTTTATTGGTGTCTTACCACTTAGCAATTAACGATCCCATGATTTCCACTCATTTACTCTAATAGTTACTCGCTAGTCCTATATTGCCCAGATACCATGTAAATATTTTGTCTACTGTGTATTAAAAGTGCCAGTTTAAGCAAACACTTAAAAGAGAATGGAAAGGTATAGAAGTTCTCAAACCAGCAGTTGCGGCCTACTATTTACTTTTATCACCAGAGGGGATACAGACATACCTCGGGCTGGTACCTAATCAGCTGCATAGTTTCATTTTGACTAGTTCTAGGATTTACTTTTAGGCTGAACATCATACATTACCTGGCGGCTATTCCTGACATGGGTAAATGGTTTCATGGCTGAAGAGTTTGCACTTGTGATGGATTCTCACCCCAGAGTACAATGCATTTTATCTTTTCATACATTTTATAAAATTCCCAGGTAACGTTTTTAGGAGTCCATTTTGTTAAACTTTAATCAATGGATTCCAGCACTCATTTTTCTCCAGTCTATGTATACCTTACTAATTTGTTTTGCTATAGTGAGTTTTTATAATTGAGATGTGAGCTTGAGTAAAAGATTGATACCAGCGGCAATTTGATGAGGAATTAATATTTAATGAATTGTACTGTGGAATGGTGTTTTTAATATTTTGTTTATTTATATATATATATATAACATTACAGAGTGATGGCAGCCACTTTGTAGTTATGGTTAGAGTCACCAGAAATTCAAATTCCTCTATTTGCCCCTTGTTAACTTTGCGCCTGTCTGACAAATCTCCACAAATTTTCCAGACCTATTTATCCTTCTACATTGGCAGATGATGTAAAGTTTGTGGCAATTGATCAAAGGGGCGAAAAGAAAAAAGGGGGTCCCAAAACACATTTTGTCCCCAAAAGTGCAACTTCCAATGTTAATTCCCATTGGAAACTTTGTTCCCCGACACAGAAAAAATGGCTGAATGGAATAACACCAAATTTGGAAAAAAGTTAGAACTTTACTCAGAAAGTGTACTTTTTGTGATTTGATGTAAATCTGTTCATCAGTTTTCCTGAAATTAGCATTTAAAGAGGGGCTTGGGTTGGGCATAAAGCAGTTTAAAAGGTAGGTATATCTGGACCATTGGTGTCCAGATATGCTCTGATTGGACAATTGGAAGAGTACCAGTCAATCTTGATTGCATGGTGGCTTCTGCTTTGAGGCCCCGCCCCTCCAATCTGCAGACTTGATTTGGCTTACTATGATACAGATATTGCATTGCCTGCTCACAGCAGTGCTTCCCCTGCCAGCAGGCTCAAAACTTGAAAAATAAAACGATAATAAAACAGTTTTATTATCATTTTATTTTTCAAGTTCTAATGGCCAAGTCTTGGGGCCTTGGCCATCGCGGGGGCAGTCACGGAGGGGGAGTGGTGGGCACTGCTGTCAGTGCGCATGTGGGTTTGGTCCTCCGTCTTAAGACGGCAAAACCGACATGCGCACTGAGATGTCTCCAACCCGAGCTGCCTTGCCGGGTTGGAGACAGCAGGCACAGGCTTTCCAGTCTCTCTGGGAATACGAATCCAGGGAGCTCAGGTCAATCCTGACGCTGCTCTCATGCTGCAGCAGCATGAGAGCAGCGTCTGGATTGGCCGCAGGGGAGTCTGGGAGCCTGTGCTGATGTGTACCCGGAGAGGAGCACAAGGGCGGTGATGCAGCGGGTGGCTGGTAAGTTCTTTTTGTTTATTTGGATTTTTTTCTATTTTCTCATTATCTGCTTGCCCCCTGCCCGCCTCGCCACTTTTTCCTGACACTAGCCACCACTGCCTGCTCATCGATCTGAGCACGCACATTCAGCCAGCTCTGATGGGCAACCAAGTACAAATGACTGGGCTTACCTTTGCACAGCCCTTCATTCCCATAAAAAAGGGGCTGCAGCACTGGTTCGAGGGGAAAAGTGGAATTCATTGTGACAGCGCACCACTTGCTTAAGTCCTGCGTGATGAGGTGAGCCTCTTACTGCACTTGTTGCGTTAGCACCTCAAAACACAAACGTGCTAACATTTCATTTTACCGCAGTTCATCTTCACTTTTTCCTTGAAGACTCAACTGCACGTCAGTGACTGTGATGTGGAATAGTTGATTGGTAAAGGTGAGTAATGAGGACGCCTCATTTGCAGCCTATCCTAAATGCTGTAGGACTATGCAAATGTGTTAATTTCCATATTAATTCAGTTTGTATAACTGTCGCCCTAATTAGTTTCATAGGGCCAGATGTACAAAGCATGTTTCCAGTCACAAGCGGCCCGATTCACAGAAACGGGCCGCTTGCGACCGAAAAAATGCTTTTTTAAATGTACAAAATACAAAATGTGATTCAGTAACTTGTTACCGAATCACATTCTGCATTTGCAATTTGGAAGGTGCATGTTTAGGGCTTCCATTCCAAATACCATTTTGGTATGGTATGTATTACTGTTTTGCAACTCAAATCCGGTCATAAAACAGTAATATTTTAGCACCAGTTTTAAACTGGTGGTAACCCAATCGCAAAGAGAATGTTAAAAAAATATTTTTTAACAGCAGGCAGTGGTCTCATAGTTTCATTTTTTCTTTTTTTAAATGTATTCCGTTTTCCCTTAAGGACAATGGACAGCTGAAAAAAAGATTGCTTTCTTTAAAATCAATCACATACATGGTGGTCTGCTGATCCCAGCACGCCACCATCTCTGTGATGGCTGCGATTCCTAGTGTGTCGGAAATTGCGACCTACCTCATTAATATGCATGAGGTAGGTCTTTTTGTGACCCACTAGGAATCACTAATGAAACTCAAAAGAGTTTCATACATTAGGAATATCGATTTCCCAATTGTGATTCGGAGAGGATCACAATTAGGAAATCTGTGCTCCTAATGTTTGTACATCTGGCTCTTAGAATCATATATGGCTGAGCCTTTCTTACAATGACATGCCAGTGCTACTTTGGACACGACTACATTTTTAAGCCATCTGTAGTAGCAACCTCTTATTTTTTTCTATTTTGTCTTATACCCGTGCTTGCATGTATCTTTATAATTTTCAGCAGGCATTTTCAATTGCATTGATATTGTTGAAAGCAACAGCGCCACCTTCAGACAGATTTGAACTGAAGTTCAATTAAGAGAATTTTTTCCCCTTCCATGTGCGCTTTTTGCTTTGGTTTTATTCTGAAAGAAGTTCTTTAGGTGTGCTGACATGACTCTGCATAGAGGTTACTGTCAATTATGGATCCTTGCATAATTACTTAAATGAAAGCAATTGTGCATATGTCTCTTTATTAAATATCCGTTTTTCTCACCCACACCCAGTGAGCACTAGAAGTTATATTTTAAAGACTGGGGGGAAGATTTACAAGCCCCTTGCACCACTTTTGCGTCACTTTTCCCATGTTAAAAGTGACGCAAAACTGTCGCAAGGGGCTTGTAAATCTGCCCCTGGATGCAGCAGCTTACCTCCCCTCTAGGGTGCGTTACTATTGTTATCAAAAGAAATGGAAATATCTTGTGACATTTATTCATTTTCTATCGTAAAATACAAAATTCCACGAACGCCCGCCTAACGAGGAGATACAAGGGGGCAGATTTACAAGGAACTGACGCATCTGCATAGATGCGTCAGTTTCCTTGCACCAGCGTCAAATGTCCTTGCGCCACCATGGATGCGCAGTATTTACAATACAGTGCTCCATGGCGCAAGGATTAACAGATGCGTCAGAAATTCTGACGCATCTGTTGGCCCAAAAGTCACGCATTGCAGGAGTTGTGTCGCAAGCACGACGCAACTCCCGCAATGTATTTTGAGGCCTATACTTACTGTACTGCGTCACTCCTTATGCCTGCTTCAATCAGGAGCGCCTCAACCTCACGGGTCGGGGCCTGTCACAGGTGTGTCAGACACCTCACATATTCCAAAAGAAACCACACTGCACTTGCAGCATGAAAACAGGCCACTCCAAACGTGCTCAGTTATTTCTTTATTTGAGGCAAAGAAAGGCAAGCAGGCATTACGCGTTTCAACTCGGATGAGTCTTCATCAGATGCCACTGTATTTTCAGGTGGGTTCGTTAGCATTTTAAATAACGTAGCTCAGACATTGAAAAAGGACAATGTCCCCTTTGTTCCAAATTTAAAGAGGCAGTCTATTTTTTCTTTCATAGTTCGTTTTTTGCAGCAAAGGTGAGTACAAAATCTCATTTTAAATCAGGTCCAATCCTTTGAACATAGTGTTCATAAATATTCTTTTTCCTTCGTTGCAACATTCAAATGATCGTTTTTTAAAATAAAGGGACCACAAATCCCATAATGCTACGTAACTGCCTCTTCAACTACTTCATGGTATTCAATGTAGATCTTGGCAAAACTCCTCTTGTATATCTGTGCACCGATCGCACACAGTGCTTCACAGGAAAAGTTCCATACACGGGCACAGTTTATCAAAAGAAAATTCAACTACCACCAAGCTTTTCTACAGTTCGTCACTTGCAGGCGTAAGGTTTTGACGCAGTGGCGTCCTAAAAGTGGCGCAGTGAAATCTTGGAGATTTCACTGCGTCCCTTTTACGAGACCTTCCTGCATGGGAACGCCCACCCTGCATACATTATACCTGACACAGGTATAATGTGACGCAGGGCTTTACAACGTGACGCATCTCCCTATATATATATATATATATATATATATATATTCACTGAAAAAACCATAGGTTTTAGGGACAGTTATAGTTAGTTGGACATTGCACTCGTACAAAACCCGTGAAATTCCCCTGTTATAGTTAGTTCAGCTAACTATAACTCGCGCCCCGCAATGCACTGCTGATGACGTCACATATTACATCACTCATGACATGGTCAGTGACATCACTGATGACATCACTGATGACATCACTGATGACATCATCCAGTGACTGTGTGTTTCTGTAAAGTTTAAATATGTTTAATATATATAGGGAAAGGCGTATTGAAGAATGAGTGGGTGTATAAGTGTCTGAATGGATGATTTAGTACGTAAGTGACTGACTCTACAAGTGAGTGATTAAACGTATCTTACTGAATGCATGGGTTAGTGACTAAACTGTGTGAATGTCTGTATCCGTCTGTTTGTTGGTGTGTAAGTGGATGCATGGATTTGCGAATAGCTACATGAGTGTCTATATGGGTTATTGATTGGTTCTCTGAGTATCTGTATGGCTGCCTGAGTGTTTGTGTGGGTGGGGTGTGTTTGACTCTATACATAGATGTGTGAGTGGGTGATTCACTGGGTGCATGATTTCAAGAGTGCATATGTGATGGACTGCTTGGGTGGGTGAGTGTGTGTATGGGTGTGTTAGTGAGTGAATGTATATCTCAGTGGTACATGTGCGAGTAACTACATATGTAAAAGGCAGTATATATGTGTGTTAGAGTATTTAAATGGCTATAAGTGAGAGTGTGTTATTGTGAGAGTGGCTGTATGGATGCGTGTGTGCTTGTATCAGTTATTGTATAAGAGCGTAAGAATGTGCTAGTATTTGTATGAGTAAGTGAGCTGGTGTGTGTATAACTGTATAGGTGAGTAAATCGGTGTGTGATTAATTTTTTGCATGACTGACTAGGTGTGTGAGTACCTCTATGGATGAGTGGCGGTGTGTGAGTGTTTATATAGGTGTATGAGTGCATATGATAGTCCTGTACTGAGTGACTGTAAGTATGAGTGACTGTACAGGTGAGTGAGTGGATGTGTGTGTAGACCTAAGAATCAGTGAGTGGGTATGTAGTTTTTGGTGTTGGAGTGTCTATGGTTTTGAGAATGGCAGTCTGTAATTTAGAGTGGGTGTATCAAAAGTTATATTAGGGTGTGAGAAGATGCATGAAATTATCACATGGATGATGTCATCAGTGATGTCATTTGAGATGTCATCAGTGATGTCATCAGTGATGTCACTGACCATGTCATGAGTGATGTAATATGTGACGTCATCAGCAGTGCATTGCGGGGCGCGAGTTATAGTTAGCTGAACTAACTATAACAGGGGAATTTCACGGGTTTTGTACGAGTGCAATGTCCAACTAACTATAACTGTCCCTAAAACCTATGGTTTTTTCAGTGAATTTCAAAGGTTTTTTAAATGCTAATTTCTAACTATAACGTGTCTGAAACCTATGGTTTTTTCAGTGAATTTCAAAGGTTTTTTAAATGCTAATTTCTAACTATAACGTGCCTGAAACCTATGGTTTTTTCAGTGAATTTCAGAGGTTTTTTAAATGCTAATTTCTAACTATAACGTGCCTGAAACCTATGATTTTTTAAGTGAATTTCAAAGGTTTTTTAAATGCTAGTTTCTAACTATGCCAACAGAGGTAGGACATGTGAAGAAAGAAGAAAAAACGCACAGAAAGAAGCAAAAGATGTGCAGAAAGAACCAACAGAGGAGCAGAAAGAGGCCTTGTTGCAAAATCATCCTGTGCCCACAACTTTTTCAGACGGGTACTGGTGGTAACTGACTCTGACTAATCAGAGCCAGTGCGGGTTTGCACAGTGGTGAAGGGAGGGGGGGCCTGAGGTGACATGTGTGCAAACGCGCCCCGTGGCGCTTTTTAAGTTGCGGGATTAAGTTCCCTTGAATCCTGAGGGTCCCTGGCGCCCAACTAGCCCCCAGGTACCTACAGTTAGGACCACAGAGCTGAGTTGCAGAGAGGCGTTCCGAGGCCACGCACCTTTTTCACCTCTCTGCAACGCAACTCTGTTGTGCTTACTGAAGGTACCTGGTGGGCTAGTTGGCCCCCAGGATTCAAAGGAATTAACTCCCCAACTTAAAACGCACCACAGGGCGTGTTTGCGCACATGTCACCTGAGGCCCCGCCCTCCCTTCACCACTGTGCAAACGCGCCCCGTGGCGCGTTTTAAGTTGGGGGATTAGGTCACCTTGAATCCTGAGAGTCCCTGGGGCCCAACTAGCCCACCAGGTACTTCCAGTAAGCACCACAGGCCTGCGTTGCAACGCCTGTAACAAATTGTGCAGTTGTGTTTAGGTAGTGAAGAGGGTCGTGCTGGGGGTAGTGTTTTAGGGTTTAGGGTAGTGCAGTGGTGTTTGTGTAGTGTAGGGAGTCATGCTGGGGGAGTGTTTTAGGGTTTAGGGTAGTACAGTGGTGTTTGGGTAGTGTAGGGGGTCGTGCTGGGGTTAGTGTTTTAGGGTTTTAGGGTTTAGGGTAGTGCAGTGGTGTTTGGGTAGTGTAGGGGATACTGCTGGGGGTAGTGTTTTAGGGTTTAGGGTAGTGCAATGGTGTTTGGGTAGTGTAGGGGGTACTGCTGGGGGTAGTGTTTTAGGGTTTAGGGTAGTGCAGTGGTGTTTGGGTAGTCGTAGGGGGTACTGCTGGGGGTAGTGTTTTATGGTTTAGGGTAGTGCAGTGGTGTTTGGGTAGTGTAGGGGTTCGTGCTGGGGGTAGTTTTTTAGGGTTTAGGGTAGTGCAGTGGTGTTTGTGTAGTGTAGGAGGTCGTGTTTTAGGGTTTAGGGTAGTGCAGTGGTCTTTGGGTAGTGTAGGGAGTAGTGCGGGGGTATTGTTTTAGAGTTTAGGGTAGTGCAGTGGTCTTTGCGTAGTGTAGGGGGTTGTGCGGGGGGTAGTGTTTTAGGGATTAGGGTAGTGCATTGGTATTTGGGTAGTGTAGGGGGTCATGCGGGGGGTAGTGTTTTAGGGTTTAGGGCAGTGCAGTGGTGTTTAGGTAGTGTAGGGGGTCGTGCTGGGGGAGTGTTTTAGGGTTTAGGGCAGTGCAGTGGTGTTCGGGTAGTGTAGGGGGTCATGCTGGGGGAGTGTTTTAGGGTTTAGGGCAGTGCAGTCGTGTTCGGGTAGTGTAGGGGGTCGTGCTGGGGGAGTATTTTAGGGTTTAGGGTAGTGCAGTGGTGTTCAGGTAGTGCAGGGGGTCATGCTGGGGGTAGTGTTCTAGGGTTTAGGGCAGTGCAGTGGTGTTCGGGCAGTGTAGGGGGTCGTGCTGGGGGTGGTGTTTTAGGGTTTAGGGCAGTGCAGTGGTGTTCGGGCAGTGTAGGGGGTCGTGCTGGGGGTGGTGTTTCAGGGTTTAGGGCAGTGCAGTGGTGTTTGGGCAGTGTAGGGGGTCGTGCAGGGGGTGGTGTTTCAGGGTTTAGGGCAGTGCAGTGGTGTTCGGGCAGTGTAGCGGGTCGTGCAGGGGTGGTGTTTCAGGGTTTAGGGCAGTGGTGTTCGGGCAGTGTAGGGGGTCATGCTGGGGGTGGTGTTTCAGGAATTGGGGCAGTGGTGTTCGAGCAGTAAAGGGGGTCATGCTGGGGGTGGTGTTTCAGGGTTTAGGGCAGTGCAGTGGTGTTCGGGCAGTGTAGGGGGCGGTGCAGGGGGTGGTGTTTCAGGGTTTAGGGCAGTGCAGTGGTGTTTGGGCAGTGTAGGGGGTGGTGTTTCAGGGTTTAGGGCAGTGCAGTGGTGTTCGGGCAGTGTAGGGGGTCGTGCAGGGGGTGGTGTTTCAGGGTTTAGGGCAGTGCAGTGGTGTTCGGGCAGTGTAGGGGCGGTGCAGGGAGTGGTGTTTCAGGGTTTAGGGCAGTACAGTGGTGTTCGGGCATTGTAGGGGGTGGTGCTGGGGCTGGTGTTTCAGAGTTTAGGGCAGTGCAGTGGTGTTCGGGCAGTGTAGGGGGTCGTGCTGGGGCTGGTGTTTCAGGGTTTAGGGCAGTGCAGTGGTGTTCGGGCAGTGTAGGGGGTCATGCTGGGGCTGGTGTTTCAGGGTTTAGGGCAGTGCAGTGGTGTTCGGGCAGTGTAGGGGGTCTTGCTGGGGCTGGTGTTTCAGAGTCTAGGGCAATGCAGTGGTGTTCGGGCAGTGTAGGGGTTCTTGCTGGGGCTGGTGTTTCAGAGTCTAGGGCAATGCAGTGGTGTTCGGGCAGTGTAGGGGGTCTTGCTGGGGCTGGTGTTTCAGGGTTTAGGGCAGTGCAGTGGTGTTCGGGCAGTGTAGGGGGTCGTGCTGGGGTTGGTGTTTCAGGGTTTAGGGCAGTGCAGTGGTGTTCGGGCAGTGTAGTGGGTCGTGCTGGGGCTAGTGTTTCAGGGTTTAGGGCAGAGCAATGGTGCTCAGGCAGTGTAGGGGGTTGTGCTGGGGGTGATGTTTCAGGGTTTAGGGCAGTGCAGTGGTGTTAGGGCAGTGTAGGGGGTCGTGCTGGGGGTGGTGTTTCAGGGTTTAGGGCAGTGCAGTGGTGTTCCGGCAGTGTAGGGGGTCGTGCAGGGGGTGGTGTTTCAGGGTTTAGTGCAGTGGTGTTCGGGCAGTGTAGGGGGTCGTGCTGGGGTGGTGTTTCAGGGTTTAGGGCAGTGCAGTGGTGTTCGGGCAGTGTAGGGTGTCGTGCTGAGGGGTGGTGTTTCAGGGTTTAGGGCAGTGCAGTAGTGTTTGGGCAGTGTAGGGGGTCGTGCAGGGGGTGGTGTTTCAGGGTTTAGGGCAGTGCAGTGGTGTTCGGCCAGTGTAGGTAGTCTTGCTGGGGGTGGTGTTTCAGGGTTTAGGGCAGTGCAGTAGTTTTCGGGCAGTGCAGGCGGTCGTGCTGGGGCTGGTGTTTCAGGGTTTAGGGCAGTGCAGTGGTGTTCGGGCAGTGTACGGGGTTGTGCTGGGGCTGGTGTTTCAGGGTTTAGGGCAGTGCAGTGGTGTGCGGGCAGTGTACGGGGTTGTGCTGGGGCTGGTGTTTCAGGGTTTAGGGCAGTGCAGTGGTGTTTGGGAAGTGTAGGGGGTCGTGCTGGGGGTGGTGTTTCAGGGTTTAGGGCAGTGGTGTTCGGGCAGTGTAGGGGGTCGTGCTGGGGCTGGTGTTTCAGGGTTTAGGGCAGTGCAGTGGTGTTCGGGCAGTGTAGGGGGTCGTGCTGGGGCTGGTGTTTCAGGGTTTTGGGCAGAGCAGTGGTGTTCGGGAAGTGTAGGGGGTCGTGCTGGGGGTGGTGTTTCAGGGTTTAGGGCAGTGCAGTGGTGTTCGGGCAGTGTAGGGGGTCTTGCTGGGGGTGGTGTTTCAGGGTTTAGGGCAGTGCAGTGGTGTTCGGGCAGTGTAGGGGGTCTTGCTGGGGGTGGTGTTTCAGGGTTTAGGGCAGTGGTGTTCGGGCAGTGTAGGGGGTCTTGCTGGGGGTGATGTTTCAGGGTTTAGGGCAGTGCAGTGGTGTTCGGGCAGTGTAGGGGTCTTGCTGGGGGTAGTGTTTCAGGGTTTAGGGCGGTGCAGTGGTGTTCGTGCAGTGTAGGGGGTCGTGCTGGGGGTGGTGTTTCAGGGTTTAGGGCAGTGCAGTAGTGTTCGGGCAGTGTAGGGGGTCGTGCAGGGGGTGGTGTTTCAGGGTTTAGGGCAGTGCAGTGGTGTTCTGGCAGTGTAGGGGGTTATGCTGGGGGTGGGGTTTCAGGGTTTAGGGCAGTACAGTGGTGTTCGGGCAGAGTAGGGGGTCGTGCAGGGGGTGGTGTTTCAGGGTTTAGGGCAGTGCAGTGGTGTTCGGGCAGTGTAGGGGGTCGTGCTGGGGCTGGTGTTTCAGGGTTTAGGGCAGTGCAGTGGTGTTTGGGCAGTGTAGGGGGTCTTGCTGGGGGCGGTGTTTCAGGGTTTAGGGCAGTGGTGTTCGGGCAGTGTAGGGGGTCTTGCTGGGGGTGATGTTTCAGGGTTTAGGGCAGTGCAGTGGTGTTCGGGCAGTGTAGGGGGTCTTGCTGGGGGTAGTGTTTCAGGGTTTAGGGCAGTGCAGTGGTGTTCATGCAGTATAGGGGGTCGTGCTGGGGATGGTGTTTCTGGGTTTAGGGCAGTGCAGTAGTGTTCAAGCAGTGTAGGGGGTTGTGCAGGGGGTGGTGTTTCAGGGTTTAGGGCAGTGCAGTGGTGTTCGGGCAGTGTAGGGGGTCGCGCTGGGGGTGGTGTTTCAGGGTTTAGGGCAGTGCAGTGGTGTTCGGGCAGTGTAGGGGGTCATGCACGGGGTGGTGTTTCAGGGTTTAGGGCAGTGCAGTGGTGTTTGGGCAGTGTAGGGTGTTGTGCTGGGGCTGGTGTTTCAGGGTTCAGGGCAGTGCAGTGGTGTTCAGGCAGTGTAGGGGGTCGTGCTGAGGCTGGTGTTTCACGGTTTAGGGCAGTGCAGTGGTGTTCGTGCAGTGTAGGGGGTCGTGCTGGGGCTGGTGTTTCAGGGTTTAGGGCAGTGCAGTGGTGTTCGGGCAGTGTAGGCGGTCGTGCTGGGGCTGGTGTTTCAGGGTTTAGGGCAGTGCAGTGGTGCTCAGGCAGTGTAGGGGGTCGTGCTGGGGCTGGTGTTTCAGGGTTTAGGGCAGTGCAGTGGTGCTCGGGCAGTGTAGGGGGTCGTGCTGGGGGTGATGTTTCAGGGTTTAGGGTAGTGCAGTGGTGTTCGGGCAGTGTAGGGGGTCGTGCAGGGGCTGGTGTTTCAAGGTTTAGGGCAGTGCAGTGGTGTTTGGGCAGTGTAGGGGGTCGTGCTGGGGGTGGTGTTTCAGGGTTTAGGTCAGTGGTGTTCGGGCAGTGTAGGGGGTCTTGCTGGGGGTGATGTTTCAGGGTTTAGGGCAGTGCAGTGGTGTTCGGGCAGTGTAGGGGGTCTTGCTGGGGGTAGTGTTTCAGGGTTTAGGGCAGTGCAGTGGTGTTCGGGCAGTGTAGCGGGTCATGCTGGGGGTGGTGTTTCAGGGTTTAGGGCAGTGCAGTGGTGTTCGGGCAGTGTAGGGGGTCGTGAAGGGGTGGTGTTTCAGGGTTTAGGGCAGTGCAGTGGTGTTCGAGCAGTGTAGGGGGTCGTGCTAGGGGTGGTGTTTCAGGGTTTAGGGCAGTGCAGTGGTGTTCGGGCAGTGTAGGGGGTCATGCAGGGGCTGGTGTTTCAGGGTTTAGGGCAGTGCAGTGGTGTTCGGGCAGTGTAGGGGGTTGTGCTGGGGGTAGTGTTTTAGGGTTTAGGGTAGTGCAGTGGTGCTTGTGTAGTGTAGGGGGTCGTGCTGGGGGTAGTGTTTTAGGGTTTAGGGTAGTGCAGTGGTGTTTGTGTAGTGTAGGGGGTCATGTTTTAGGGTAGTGCAGTGGTGTTTGGGTAGTGTAGGGGGTCGTGCTGGGGGTAGTGTTTTAGGGTTTAGGGTAGTGCAGTGGTGTTTGTGTAGTGTAGGGGGTCGTGCTGGGGGTAGTGTTTTAGGGTTTAGGGTAGTGCAGTGGTGCTTGTGTAGTTTAGGGGGTCGTGCTGGGGGTAGTGTTTTAGGGTTTAGGGTAGTGTGGTGTTTGTGTAGTGTAGGGGGTCATGTTTTAGGGTAGTGCAGTGGTGTTTGGGTAGTGTAGGGGGTCGTGCTGGTGGTAGTGTTTTAGGTTTTAGGTTAGTGCAGTGGTGTTTGGGTAGTGTAGGGGGTCATGCTGGGGGTAGTGTTTTAGGGTTTAGGATAGTGCAGTGGTGCTTGTGTAGTGTAGGGGTCGTGCTGGGGGTAGTGTTTTAGGGTTTAAGGTAGTGCAGTGGTGTTTTTGTAGTGTAGGGGGTCATGTTTTAAGATGCAATGCTCCAATACCTGACCAGTCTGCACTACATAAAACTGCAAAAAAACTAAAAATAAAAAGTGTTTTGCACACTTTTGTCATTGGGCTATATGTGGGCTACATCTGGGTAATATTTGTGCTACATTTGGGCTCTTTTTTCACTGGTGGCCATCTTGGAAGACTTCTTTGTTATGAAGTTTCCTAATTTCTTCATTTACTGCAGTCTCCTCAGTAGGAAATGCTTTCAGTTTTTTACTTTGATTCCATCAAGAAGGCATTCAGATGTGTCTCACATCTGCCATAAATTCAGAATGTTAGCACTCTAGTTGCTCATTAGATCACTGGAGTAAAGCTACTGCTCACCAGGGAGTTAACTGGTAGTCTGATGCTGGTATTGAAAGTGATTGTTTCAGTCTGCATGTCAGAATTTTCTAATGAAATAGAAGAGGATTTGAGATCTCACTTAAAACATGCCCTAATTTTTCTTTCTGCAGCACTAACCATAATTTCTATTTCAAAAAGAACCCCTCATTTTGTTCCTTTTTAAATTAAATGTTTTAAGTGTTACCGGTTTATTCCAATCAAGATGGCTTCAGGTGTGCCATACTTTTGTCATAAGTAAGGCTGTTAGCGCTCTAGTTGTTCTTTAGAACACTCTGGGAAGCTGCAGTAGAACACAAAGGCATCAACTGGCAGGCTGCTCCTGTTGAAATATAACAGGAAGATATTTGAGATCACACTTGAAATATGTCCTAATTTTTCTTTCTACAGCACTAACCATAATTTCTATGACAAAATGAACCCCATCATTTTGTTCCTTTTTAAATTAAATGTTTTAAGTGTTACCAGTTTATTCCAATCAAGATGGCTTCAGGTGTGCCATACTTTTGTCATAAGTAAGGCTGTTAGCGCTCTAGTTGTTTTTAGAACACTCTGGGAAGCTGCAGTAGAACACAAAGGCATCAACTGGCAGGCTGCTCCTGTTGAAATATAACAGGAAGATATTTGAGATCACACTTGAAACATGTCCTAATTTTTCTTTCTACAGCACTAACCATAATTTCTATGACAAAATGAACCCCATCATTTTGTTCCTTTTTAAATTAAATTGTTTAAGTGTTACCAGTTTATTCCAATCAAGATGGCTTCAGGTGTGCCATACTTTTGTCATAAGTAAGGCTGTTAGCACTCTAGTTGTTCTTTAGAACACTCTGGGAAGCTGCAGTAGAACACAAAGGAATCAACTGACAGTCTCTGCCCTTGTTGGATGTAGATGTTTTACTGAGAATGTCAGACTTCATTCTCACATGAGTGAGAAAGATAATGTGAATTTACAGAAAATATGCTCTCATTTTAGCTTCTGGAGCACCTTCCAAACCTCCATGGGACAAGCATGAGAAAATAGTGTTCTCTCAAACATGATTCATGATATCCCAGCAGAAGGTTTTTCACATGGTAAAATCACCTTAGAATACACCACAATTCCTAAAATTAGTATGGTACCATCAACAAATAAATTCTAATGTAACTAAAGCCTGTTATCACCCTTTATAGTTCTCCTTTTGGTAACCCTCAAAATCTTCTATTCACTACAATGCATTTCAATGAGGTACTATCATTTATATTGGTTCCAAGATGGCTGCCAGCAATTCCAGGATGAAGTACTGACAGCCAATCAGATCTCACGATGACATGTGTGGTTAGGCTCCGCCCAGATATATATGTGACTTTACTTTTGATTTTCTCAGGAACTACTGAACGGATTTACACCATTTAAGCAAAAGGCACGACACTGAACCAAGGGCTACCTCTTTGCCAAATTTGGTGTAATTCCGTTCAGCAGTTCGGGCTGTAGCTGCGACTAAAGGTTCCTATGGAAAAATGAATGGGGAAAACGCGTTTTGGGACCCCCCTTTTCTCGGCCCCCGCTTGAAGTATCACCCCGAGACTTTCAGGATAGGAGCGGACCGGAGCGCCCCAACAAGTTGGAAACTTTCGCGAAGATTCGTCAACCGGCGCCAACGTTATTTCAAATAGAATGTCGCGGATTTCCTATGGATAATAGGTTTTAACTATAACTATCTACTGGCGACCGCCAGTAGATAATATATATATATATATATATATATTTCACAGCAAACACTCCCCGCACCTCCACGCTGACAAGCAGGCGAGCAGAGAGAGAGACGGACCCAGATTCAGTAGCAGGTAAGATCTTTTATTCCTCTCACCCTTGCGACGCGTTTCAAGCACAAAGTGCCCTTGTTCACACACAAAGGGAAATTCGCCCGCCAAACTGTTTTTAAATGCTGAGTGCACACCTTCTTCCGTGACATGTGACCAAGGAAAATGGAAAAAATACTACAATGACCAATGCACCTCGCAAATAACTCTTGTAGATATATGCTTTGTCAACAAACAAACATATTATTCTGTATGTTAAATTCTGTCCACTTATTATTCAATTAAAATTAGAATTTAAAATTAAATAATTTAAAAATTGAATAAATCCTGAATAAATCCTGTTGTATTTCATATACTGCATAAATGCTGGTAAATACTAGATAGTAAAAAACTTTCTATATTTATCTCAGAAACGTGGTACTGAATGACAATAAGAATCAAATTGCGATAAAATTTAAATTGCTTTTGTTCAAAACCATCCCTTGTTCTATGTACATATATAAAAGTGACTAGTGCTTGTGAATAGTGCAAATATAACTTGGCTCTGAATTGAGCCATAAAAAACAGCTACCTAATTAAAAAATGTACAATTAAAACATTTGATTTACGACACATACATATTTAACAAAAAGCGTTACGAGCCATCTCAAATACAATTTTTTCTCTTCTACAAATATCATTTTCATATTTTGGCCCATGTTAATAAAGATGTAAGAATGTAAAGAAATAAAAGAGTAAAAAAGGAAGAAAAGAAGAGGAGATATAAAAAGAGAGATATGAAAAATAGATGTTGATAGAACCTAGTAATGTCATGTCTGATTGCAATGTACCAACATTAACTCATGCGTGCACCTTATCCTTTGATTTGGTAATGATGTTGACATATGAGCCCAATATTCAATTTTTACCTAAAAAAGTGTGCATGTCTTCAGTGGTGTTTAAGCCATAAGGCACCTTGCTGTCTAGCTCAAGAATAGTACAGGTTTCGAGTCGTCTCAGAAGACTCTCCCTATTACCTCCTCTCCTGAGCGGCGAGATGGCCTTAATCACAAAATATCTCAGACAGCTCAAATCATTGTCATGCAAAGCCTTGAAATGTCTCGCTACGGGGTAGGAGACATCATTGTTGACAATAGCCCTGAGATGCTGCAAGATCCTGACATGCACCTGCAGCTTGGTACTGTCGACGTAACTCAAGCCGCAGGACATACACAGCATACTCAGTCCTACAATTAAAACTGCCTTTGATAGCCCTCCTCTCTCCCGTCAGTGGAATAGTGTAGTGGGAGGTATTAACACCAAATTTGCAGGCACGACATGACGAACATTTTGAAAAGCCCTGTCTAGGTTGCAGCCATGTGCCCCCTGATATATATATATATATTCACTGAAAACACCAAGTGTACAGGGACATTATAGTTAGGCTCAGATTTCACATGCACAAAACTATAGAAATTCAGCAGTTATAGTTACCTAAGCTAACTATAATGTACGCCCCCGCAATGCGCTGCTTATGACCTCATATATTACATTACTCATGATATGGTCAGTGACGTCACCAATGACATCACTAATGACATCTCATATTACATCATGATGACATCATCCAGTGAGTGTGTTTCGTAAATGTTTCTGAGACTTAAAGATAGATACTAAGGGCCCCATTAGGATGGCGGGCGGACCTCAGTCCGCCCGCCATCCTCGCGGTGCTGGGACCGGCCGCCAGACGTGCGGTGGTCCTGCACCGCTGATTAGGATGCGACCGCCACCCTGGCAGTCGCATTCTGCATATTTGGCATTGAGGCGGGTGCTGCTTACAGCAGCACCCGCCGCAATGCCAAATTGACATGTTGTGCATTCCCATGCACAACGTGGCATGCACCACGCGGTGCCTGCCACCTTGTGCATGGGAATGCAGGGGGGTACCATGGGTACCCCCAAGCGCACACCCCACCCCCCCTGGGGGCCCGTAACGGGCCTCCAAAGCACATCCCCGCCAGCCTTTCCATGGCGGGGGTAAATCAGGTTGGGATGGTGGGCGGATCGAAACCACCGAGCCGGCGGTGGCGATCCACCCGCCATCCTAATGAGAGGGTCATTAGGATGGCGATCCGCCCGCCATCCCAACCTGATTTATTCCCAGCCAATATGGCGGGGGTATCGCGGCGGACGCAAAGTGCGTCTGCCGTTTTTCCGCCAGTCAGCAATCGTTCCGATTGCCGGCCGGGTGGAGCTGGGGCACAATATGGTGGTGGTGCCTAGAAGGCACCGCCATCCATATTATGATGCCTGGTGTAAAAGGCCTTTCCATGATGGCGATGCCGCCATGGAAAGGCTGGCGAGGATGTGCTTTGGGGGCCCGTTGCGGGCCCCCAGGGGGGTTAGAGGGGTGGGGGTGCACTTGGGGGGTACCCATGGTACCCCCCTGCATTCCCATGCACAAGGTGGCAAGCATGGCGCGGTGCCTGCCACGTTGTGCATGGGAATGCACAACATGTCAATTTGGCATTGCGGCGGGTGCTGCTGTAAGCAGCACCCGCCGCAATGCCAAATATGCGGAATGCGACCGCCAGGGTGGCGGTCGCATCCTAATCAGCGGTGCGGGACCGCCGCACGTCTGGCGGCCGATCCCAGCATCGCGAGGATGGCGGGCGGACTTCAGTCCGCCCGCCATCCTAATGGGGCCCTAAGTTACTGCATAGGTTAAAATATTATTCTTTCTGTACTACTAATGAATGATACTATTTCTAACATATATCATCTGAGTGGTTGTGTGACCGTATCAGTGGGTGGGTGTCTGAGTGGCTGTATGGGTGTGTGAGTGGGTGTGTGAGTGGCTGCATGGATCTGTCAGTGGATATGTGAGTAGCTGTATAGGTTTGTCAGTGGGTATGTGAGTGGCTGTATGGGTCTGTGAATGGTTTTGTGAGTGGTTTTCTGGCTGTGTGAGTGGTTGTTTGGGTGTGTGAGTGGGTGTGTGAGTAGTTGTGTGGGTGTGTAAGTGGTTGTATGGGTATCTGAGCAGGTGTGTGAGTGGTTGTATGGGTGTGTGAGAGGTTGTATGAGTGTGTGAGTAGGTGTCTGAGTAGCTGTGTGCATGTGATTGGGTAAGTGAGTGAATGGTTGTACGGGTGTGTGAGTAGGTATGTGAGTCATTGCATATGTGTATAAGTGGGTGTGTGAGTGGTTGTATGGGTCTATGAGTGGGTGTGAGAGTGGTTTTGTGGGTGTGTGAGTGGGTGAGTGAGTGAGTGGTTGTATGGGTATGTGATTGGGTGTGTGAGTGGTTGTATGGATCTGTGAGTGGGTGTATGAGTGGTTGTGTGGGTGTGGGTGTGGTTTATGGATGTGTGAGTGATTCTGTGGATGATGTCATCAGTGATGTCATCAGTATTGTCATTTGAGATGTCATTAGTGATGTCACAGACCATGTCATGAGTGATGTAATATGTGAGGTCATAAGCAGTGCATTATAGTTAGCTCAGGTAGCTATAACTGCTGGATTTCTATGGTTCTGTGCGTGTGAAATCTGAGCCTAACTGTAATTTCCCTGTAACCCAGGGGTGGTTTCTCCATTAGGGCTCAGGGGCTGTGCCCCTCTGTAATTCCTACACATTTACATAAAAACATATTAAATTGAACAATATATTTTGAGATACAATTGAATTTCTAAATAAATCGATGTATTTAAGTCTGGACTGGGTGTCTGTTTCAGGCTGCCTGCCCCGCCTCGCTCTGAAGCAAGAGACGGAAGCCAGGCAGTAAATCAAATTTTGGACCTGTGATGCAAGACACAGGGCTTTCTGTTTTAAAGCCCTTCATTGCCATTGTGGTCTATGGTTGTATGCACTCTGTAGGCCAGTGATGCAATCAGCGTCACGGTTTCGGGTGTAGGAGACTTTATCCTTGCGTTATTTCAGACGTCTGCCATTGAAAGGCATAGATCCCAACCTTTCTTCATACATGAGAGTGGATGTAAGCACGTCTGATCAGGAGCCTTGGTCTCAGTAATGGTTAGTGTTTGCAAGCTAATGTTGTGTTATGTATATTATGCTGAGACCCCTCATCACGCTAACCTCCCCCACTGTGACACCCCAGGCCCTCGCTGCAGATTGCTGGCTCCGTTAGAAGTGGAGCTGCTGTATTTGTTCCCCACTAAATGGATCCAAATAACGAGCAGGGTTCTTGTTCCCTTGCGAAGTTGATCCAAATATCCGAGTCAAGCAAGGCGAGAAATCTGTGCTTACAGTGGACAGTTATCTGATGTATGACATTAAAACTGGCCATGTCTTCATGCCCCTAAGTTAACACTGATGCCAAAAACATGGATTGACTTGCAAACAATGAATGACAAAAACGTACAGGGAATGCATTTCAGCGATTTAGTTCCTCTCTTATTTCACATGCTTGACTTAATCTTGCATTCCCCAAGAGTTAGCTATTTTATAATTCTGTTGTTTATTTGTATTTTTTTCTGTGCATACTTTGAGGCTTGAGCCATGCCAAGTGTTTATAAGGGGCTTTGATTGAGTGCGCAGGCGCTAAGGCTGAAGCTAAAAAACATGCGTGTCAGCGGGTTGGGCTCTCTGCATAGCACACAGAACAATGTTTATGTATTCCATTTGCAACTGAAATTCTGTGGATATGTGTGTGAAGGGGGTACACAGATGTCAAAATATGTGCAAGGCAACAAGTAATAGAAATTAAAGTGCTTAAATTTGAGGGAGTGCAGTGCATGTTTGGAGGTGGTGAAGTGACAGAGATGCGAGGAAGTGAATTCGGGGAAGAGTGAAAAGAGGATGCTGAAGAGGAAAGAGAGGTGGTTGAAGATGTGCAGATGGACAACATATGCAGAAAAAAGAGGATACATATCTAACATAAATCACACATAACTGAAGGCCAAAACTCCTTCCACAGGCCTCAATGCTATTTAATTCACTGACTCACAGTTTCAGAATTGAAAAATTTCCACTGTTAATTATTTATAACAAATTGTTATTACTCATTTATCTTAAACAGCTAACACCCATTTACAAAGTCAATTGTACTGACAGGCTTTAGGTGTATGTCAGTTGTTGTGTCATTTATCTGGATACAATTACTTCTCAGAGAAAAACCAAAATACCCATCAGGTGGCACACTATGGGAATCACAGAAAGTTATTTGACATGTTCCTTTATAGAGAGCCCCCACTTTTTTCATCCCACTTAAAGACCTGTCTGCACATATTTCTATATGACTGGTTGCAGCCAGCAGCTGTGGGTACTTCTCAAAGTCTGGTTAGAGCATATTTTTCCAAAGGTAATGCTGCATGCAGTGCAAGACACTGGGCAAGCATACATTTTAAAGGGCTAAAGTTGTCATGCTGTACAATATACACATTACTGTAACTGTTGAACATATTAATGCAGGAAGATATGGGGCACTTTTTAATGTGTTTAATATTTCAAGACTATATGTTCCCACTGCTTTATAAGCCTTGCTTTATCGCTACATTAATTTGCTTTAAAATGCACCATTTGCCAATCTTTTTTCATTTCTTTCTTGGGAGAGGGAAACACCCTGGACCCCAGGTTTGTCCATTGAACTTGTTATCATTGCTCACTATATACAAGTCATGCCCAACGTGGGTGTGTGAGTGGCTGTATGGGTCTGTGAGTGAGTTTGTGAGTGGCTGTTTAGGTATGTGAGTGAGTTTGTGAGTGGCTGTATGGGTCTGTGAGTGGGTCTGTGAGTGGCTGTATGGGTCTGTGAGTGGGTGTGTGAGTAGCTGTATGAGTCAGTGATTGGGTGTGTGAGTAGCTGTATGGGTGTATGAGTAGGTGTGTAAGTAGTTTTGAGGGTGTGTGAGTGGGTGCATGAGTGGATTTATGAGTCAGTGAGTGGGTATGTGAGTGGCTGTATGGGTCTGTGAGTGGATGTGTGTAGCTTTGTGGGTGTGTTAGTGGGTTTGTGAGTGGCTGTATAGGTCTGTGTGTGGGTTTGTGAGTGTCTATATGGGCCTGTGAGTGGCTGTGTGAGTGGCTGTATGGGTCTGTGAGTGGCTGTAGGGCCTGTAAGTGGGTGTTTGAGTGGTTTTGTGGGTGTGTGAGTGGCTGCGTGGATCTGTGAGTGGGTGTGTGAGTGGTTTTGTGGTGTGTGAGTGACTGTATGGGTGGCTGTCTGGGTCTGTGAGTGGATGCGAGAGTGGCTGAATGGGAGTGTGAGTGGGTGTCTGACTGACAATTTCAACAATGTGATTGTCCTCATGCGACTTCTTCCATACGAAAAACACATGTACTTCACAAAGAGTGGAAAGACATACATTGAGTATATACTTAAATACACATTACCGCCTATTTCTTGAAAAAAACCGTTTGCTCTGGCAAAACAATTTTAACCTGATACAGATTTTTTCATGGGTGTTGAAAGTTTGTAAGTAAAACATCAATATACTGTATTTATCAATACAGGCTTAGTTTAGGTCTAATCCTTAAGAACATAAGGCCTGGTTTAGAGTTTAACAGCGAGGGTACTCTGTTGCAACGGTGACGGAGTACCCTTTCTGCCAAACTGAAGGCCCTCCCGCCTGATTTACAGATAGGTGAATCTTCAGTATACAATCAGCGAGCACTACTCCATCTTAGCCTCCTACATACCCCTCCAACGGTCCGACAGAGTAAGGGGGGTGTATGTTTGGCTATGTGTCCACCTGCCCAATTTAGAGTGGGCGAACACATGGCTAGTTTTTACTTTTAAAAACCGCCATGTTTTGGGTGGCGGTATGTAAATGTAAAAACTTTTCACTGACCTCCACCCCACACAATGGGAGAAAACTCCCATGGCACAGAGGTCCTTTCTTTTTTATTTTCAAAAACAAAATCCCGCATTGGAATTTTTTTTTTTTAAATAAAAAAAGAAAATGAAAGTGTGCAGTGAGGCAGCATCATATTTATGGAGCCACACGACATACTTTCAATGCATTTTAGGAACCGCCATGTCAGCAGTTTCTGTAAATGCAAAAGATGTCTGCTGGGCCAGCGGATATCTCGAAATTTGGTAGGCAGAGTACCCTTACCATGGTGGGAGTAAAGTACTCTGCCATGGCAACGGTACTAACACTGTCCACCAAACTCTAAATTAGGCCCATAATATGTAAGCTGTTAGGAAGCTGACACTTGTTTTTGCCTTTAACAATGTATAGCATCAGCACCAAAGTCTTGTTGACATTGAAATTACATTTTAAAAGTGTGAAAACCTATTGCTACAGGAGAATCTTTCCCAAGTGGCAGTTTCCTACCTCATGGTTCTTCTAAACCATGCATGTATTTCTGCACTGTTTGGCTTCATGAATCATTTACTTTACTTTACTGTGGCTGTTAGAAATGGGGTTTCTGGTTGGCTAGGGTATGCACCTAAGCCAGGCAGAACCAACCACTCTAGTCCGGGCACGTAAGATAGACACCAAGATAACCTGTGCTCACCTTCTGGTAGCTTGGCCCAGAGTAGGCAGGCATATCATTAGAGGCAATGTATAAAGCGCATGTGCAACACACTCACACAGCAATACAATGAATACACGCCAGAAGAGACTCCACAGAGGGGTATATAAAAAATAGGCTTCTATATTATAAAAACACATTAGGACCAAAACAACATAAATACATTATATGCTTTTCAAATCAGGCATCTTTTCGGCTAGTCCTTGTTCTCCTGACCAAAACAAGACCAAAATTATAACAATCATATCTGTACCCTTGGAGATATGATAAATTAAACAAAATATCACTTTAAATGCATATAAGATACATAAGGACTTTTCAAGGTATGCAACTTAAATAATTATCACAATATATGTATGTAGGTAACCACAGTGAATGCATAAAGTAATCACAGTATGCAAAGATATAGTCGTTTCTGCTAACTTCGGTACTGTAGATTTATCAGCAGACAGATGAAATGTCCCCACGAGGGAGAGCTAGTGCAATACTCCCAAGGGGATACTGTTTTAGTGCAGCCCTCCCGATCTGTTCGGTACAGGGGCCAAAAGTAACGCTTGACAGGGGGCTGAACGAACTGGGCCCCACAAGTCTGCTGGAACCGGTGACAAGAAGGAGTGGATGCCACACGGGTCTGAAGGCGGGATCACAATATCTTTTTAGGTTGAGCCTGGACAGCGCAAGCACTGCTCTGCGAGGTATGCTGTATTGGAGTATGGATTTGAAGCACCGCCCACTCTCCGCCCATAATTGTCATTGGCTTGTGGCATTGTCCTTCGTAAATGCTGGCTTCTGATTCATTTATAGACTTGATAGTCACTCATTAGTACCGCCTTGTCTTAATTTGTAACCTCCCATGAGAACTGGCCCTTTTGCTTCGGTTGTTACACGGTACGTCTTATTTAGTCTGTGAGCACTATTTTCTTTAATGCATTTCTCCTACTGTAGGCACTACATGCTTTCCTGCAACATTCGCGCTTTCACAGGGCGCTTTTACAAAAAAAAGCATTTGTTTGTCAACTTGGCGAACAAATGCTTTTTTTGGTAAAAGCGCCGCATACCGAGCAGCCACTTTAACAGTGGCCGGGGACCTTTCTTTAGACAAGGCTCATCTAAAGGAAGGGGGTGTGGCCTCTATTAACGTGAAATTAGGGGTGGACGAAGCTGCGTAGTTTTTTCTTTGCATAAACAAATTACAGGTTTTATATGTGGTACACGAGCATGGGCACCTGTGTGAAAATTGGGACTGTCAAAATAGTTTTTATCTCCAGAGCTCCATTTTTAGGTCTCGCCTGAGCCAGCGCGCATGCGTTGCTCTGGCGAGACTTTTAGTAAGTGGGTTTTGGAAGTGCAAACAGTGGCTTTTGCTGGGGACTAGCCTGCGTTCACGCGAGCGTGCACGCGCGATCAGGCGCCATATGGCTTCCCTCGCCATCTGGACGCTCGCGTGAACGCAAGCTGGTCGCCAGCAAAAGCCACTGTTTGCACTTACAAACCCGCGATCACTTTCACTTTCACGGCCGCGCGGCCGTGTCAGTTTCACGGCCGCGCGGCCAATGCTTGTTGCTCGCGCTTCTTGTTTTTATTGCTTTCCCCTCCTGCTTCGCCTTAGGAGTCCTCCCCCCACCCTCTGAGCACAAACACAGTATTTCCCTCCCCCTTTCCCTTTCTGTGTGCATCGGGTAAGGCAGCAAAAGGCCCGGCTCCCGCTCGCCTTCACGGCGCCCGGCCACCCGCTGGTATGACTTTACTGTGCCACAAGTGACTGCACCGCTCTGGTGCTCAGGAGGTTGTATGCCACTGTTCTGCTGCTGGGCATGGAACAGCTCTGGCAGAGTGGTTGACAGAGTAGTCAGGGAAGCCTGAGACTGGCTGCTCTTTTACATGTGCAGCCGTGACATCTGCCGGACCATATGGCGCCTCCTACCCTCGTAGGTGTAGGTCTCTTGACCGGAGGGCGGTTTGGCACTTTAAACAAGCTGACTCTCGATGCAAGAATGACTCGGCATTTCCCAAAGTGTCTGGTGGACTGGGCGCTGGTAATCTAGAGGGGAACCAGAGTCCGCAGCCTGCCTGCCTATTTTTTTTTTTTGTGATGCTCCAAAATCCACATGGCCTAAGAAGCTGGTACTTGTTTCAGCTTTGTTTATGAATGCTCGTGGAGACAACCACCACTATGAGTTGGCCACGCAGAGCGCTCATTACTGCGTATAGCAGGCCAAAGCTTGCTGGCTGCGTGCTCTTGTCAGACCCAGTGGTCTGTCCGAAAGTTTCATTGGAATCTCACGAGTTTACATTTCAGCAGCCTGCTGGAGATGGGCTTGTGTTGGAACATAGCACAGCTTCGGAGCCTCTCTCGTCTGCTGCACCATTACCGATACCCTGTTCCTCCTTACTGTGCTCCAGTGAAAACAAGCATTGGCATAGCCAATAGGTCTCGCCTTTGGGACCTTGTAAGTAAAACAAACTGAAGTGTAAGACTTCACGTTTACATTTACTGCATCCTAAATACGAAGTAAATGTAAACGTGAAGTCTTATACTTCAGTTTTTTTTTTTAACTTACAAGGTCCCAAAGGCGAGACCTATTGGCTATGCCAATGCTTGTTACCATTTGTTTACGAGTAAAAATTATTTCCTGTTTCTCTTGCTACTAGCCAGGGTCCAGTCAGTCATAAGACAAAGATACGCTGGGTAAACATTTATTTACAAAAGCTTGCGAGATATCAGCAACAAGGTTTGTCCATCCAGCACCAAGACACCCAAAAAAGGGACTGGCTAACACTGTAAGAGAACGTGCACTTCCAGTTTCATTAGTCCCACAAGAGATGTCTGTTCCAGCCAAGTCTAACGTGAGAAAAAGCAGTCAGCAAGTAAAACAAGAAGTTTTGCTATGATATTTTTAGCTCAATGCTCGTGGTCTACACGAGATTACCCTCCCATAATAAAAATTACACACAGTCCAAAAATATAATAGTTTTTATGAATTCAAGTTTGAGACAGCAGGAGCTTAAATTTTTCGGTAATTATTCCAGAATCTTAAAAGGCCTTGAAGGGCTAATTTTCTGCATTGCACACACATTTGTTTATTTTTGATGATGCAAACATGAAAATGTTTGTTTGTTTAAAGTTTTTTTCTTTAAAGAGAATTCCTGTTAGCGTTAAAGGTGTTTCCTGAGGAAAAATGCAAACATGTAAAACCAAAGGTGCATTTTGAGGTATAAAGTTGTGTGCAACAAACACAGCCCCTCCCCTCAATGAAAAGAAAACAAGCATTTGCAATGCAATAGGTCTCACAATTGCGAGATTTGGAGCTATTGGCATTGTAAATGACAATGCGTTTTATTTATGTGTTTAAAAAACCTGCAATAATAAAAGGCATTGTCATTTACAATACAATGGGTCAAAGTTTCTAAAATGCGAGACCTATTGCATTGCAAATGCTTGTTCCTGGTTGGACTCGAGGTTCCAGCTGTGCTGAGTGTCCTCAATTACTCAAGGCAGGCTCAGCAGCATATCAGGCCGCAGGAAAGCAATGATCTCCAGGCCGGGTGTGCTCCTATCCCCAGGTGAGGTACCCCATACTGGGGAGAGCCTCTGACATGGTCCTCAGAAGCGGCGTACTCTCCTCTGCAGCACAGCTCACGAGCCTTGATCATCACGTCTCTCACAGTGGAGGGGCATCACAAGGAGCGTTTCCAACGGCCAGGCAGTGAGGTTTGTAGGCAGAGAGATGATGCCCCGGGAAGGCACCTCTCGCCAAAGAGTTGCACATTGGGGTCCCCTTGCTGGGGTACTGCACTGGAGAATTTCCTTCGTAGCTGCTGTAACACGGCTCCAATCATCACAGAAACCAGGCAATGCCACAACCCCTGGGCTTCCCTCAGCGCTGGGATGTGAAAACATATGCCGGTCTCTGAAAGTAAGAAGCGCTCGACACTCACTGGCTCTTGGCAGTTTATGGGGTGCTCAAGACACACTAATCCTTGTAAACTGGGGGCACCAGGAAGCGCTCAACACACACTGGATTTGGAATGTGAAGCAAGGTACCAAAGATCATGGTTCCTTAATCAGCACAGTGCTGCCGAACTCACAAGAGATGGAGTCCCACAGCAGAGATGCTCAGCACAATCTTTGATGGCCCTGAGATTGGAAAACAGGGGGCAAGTCATCAAGCCATTGGAGAATACTTGGGGGCACAAAAGAAGCAGCAAGCAGCAGGCCAGCACATTTAGGTCAGGTTGCAAAGTGGCAGGAGGGGCGTGACCAACTGGCGAAGAGTATGGCCGCACACTAGCGCGGCTTCGGCCCCGACCGTCCTTTTTCCGTGACTATCCTGTCCTTGATCCGGCTGCACGAGACGTGCATCAGGCGGTGACCAAGTGGGGACCCTGTGATCCCAATATCAAAGATTCAGAAGCGACCTTCGCCACAATTGAAAGCCCGCGAAGTCGCAGCCTACCAGGGCCCAGCAGCCACGGACGCATGCAAAATTAGACCTGGGAGGCGGAAGTCGGATACGTGGTGCAGGCGCGCCCGCGGTCCCATCGGGTGGAAGAGGCCTCCCTCCAGTGACGGCATCGAGCAGCGGGGAAGAAAAACCTAATTGGGCGGCGGCGGAGCATAACCGAGTGAGAAGCACGCCCGGGACTCCCCCTTAAGTGAGGTTGATCCCCCCCAGAGGAATCGAGGTTGTCGACACTGGGCCTGAATGGCAGCATTCTGAGACGCCATTACTGCGGAGGCTGGATGAATTGAGGCACCCGGCCAGCGCTGCTGGTGAGCGGGAGGGATCGCCTGGCCCCCCGGTGACGCTAGTGGTGCGGCCCGGTGTTGAAAGACGCCGATACTGAACTGCCGGTACGTGACGGCCCGCATGTAAAGTTGGAGACTGGGCCCTGGTGGCAAATACACGCAAAGACATTAGGGAACAATGGGGAGTAAATAATATAACGCCGGCCATACCTAGGTTCCCAGAAACACAGAGACCCCAAAACTGCTACATAACCACACGACAAGACACCACCTGAACTTTGCGCCTTCTTTGGCAAACGCTCCTGGGGTACCACAGCTCTCCGGAGGGGAAAAGCCGACAGGCCACGTGGAAGTTACCCCGGTAGGCGGCGGTGAGAACCCCAATGCAACGAGTCTGCGGCCCAAGCGTGCTAATGGCGACAAGCAAAGAGGGACGTGGTTCACATCAGCCTAAGAATGATAAATTTGCATGGCAAAAAACTCAGGAGGGAGGTGTATCGTGCCCTGGTCCGGAGCAAGAGGCACAACAGAAACCAACCGAGCAAGAATCCCCCACGCTCCACGATGTGATGGCGGTGATTACTAGTGTGCGCACTTCCTTGGAGGATGCCTAGACTCCGTCTCCACGGACATATCCTTGTTCCGGGCGGACCTAAGGAAGATGGACTCCAGGGTCAAAGAGGTGGAGGATGCTGCCCGAGACTTGAGTGCAGACACAACAACGCTAAAGAAACAAGTCTCTGATCTGCAAATTCGCACCAAAACCCTAACAGCGCAGCTTGATGATTATGAGGGCAGATCGAGACGCAATAATGTCCGTATTCTAGGAGTGCCAGAGAGGGCCGAGGGACCAGCAACGGACCTATTTGTGGAGGACTTGGTAATGAAGCACCTGGAGGCTAAAAACCTCTCCAACTATTTCTCCATAGAATGAGCACATCACATGCCAGGGGGCAGGCCTAAGCCAGGGGTGCCTCCCCGACCCATCTTGGCCCGAGTGTTCATTTTTAGGGACCGGGATGCTATTCTTCAAACTGCGCGCAGTGCTCCACCCCTCAAATATGAAAATAGCACAATATAATTTTTTCCTGACTTCACCGCAAAGGTACAGAGACAACGACGCTCCTTCCTGGAGGTCAAAAAAAACCCTTGGAGAGCGGGAAATTACATATGCAATGCTGTTTCCAGCAAAATTGCGAGTCGAGGCGGATGGCAAACGTTTTTTCACTGAGCCAGATGACGTATGGGATTGGCTGGAGGGATGGTGGAGAGTAGGCGATCGAGGGAACCCGGACCGGCAGGATCGACGAGTAGGATAGGCGCAGAAACGACAAGACCCCACACAAGGAGACAGAGACCAACACAGCACGCGCGGCTTGTGAATCGACTGTAAAGACTCGGACAAGGATCAGGCGGAGGGGTATTTTCTGAGAAATGGGGAATTGGACAACACCTATCGGTGCTTTGCAACCTGGACGGATAAGTGATCTCGGAAGTCTCTAAGAGATCATCAGCCTGAAACAAGCCAGACAAGGCCGCACGAGAGGGAGAAAAGCGGAAACTACGGCCAGCGGTCGTCGACACAAGGAGCAGATAAGTATAAATTGACTGTTCACATACGTCTCCTGTAGCAGACTGTCTGATCAAAACGGAGGGCGGTGGGAAGGGGAGGTTTGGCCCACGACTCCTCCAACACAGGGATGGGAGGGCGACGGGCACTTTGCACAGTTGGGGAGGCAGGCCGATGGACACTGTCATGCAGGGAGGCAGGGTGGGGGGAGGGGGAGTTGTTGTTGGGGGTTGCAGAATTGTTTGTTATATTGTTAATGCTCAGCAACAAAACACATCACAGTGGTCACCTTCAGGGTCGAACACACGGCCGCACACCTTAGAGACACCAGGGTTGGGGGACGGGGGTTATCATATTCAAGTCTCAGCTCAGTCAAAGCAGTGGGAAAGGGAAGTAGCTCAACAAACTTGGAACCAGGACAGGTGTACAGAGAGAGACTTCTGGTTTACTTTTGCCTGGGAAAGGGGGCATATGTAGATCCTTTGCTACTCCGCCATCAAATAACACACACCCATCACCATGGCTAGCAAGAAAGGAAGGGACCTGAGGTTCCTCATGTGGAACGTGAACGGGTTAGGTGATAAACTCAAACGAGGTATAGTCCTCCAGTATTTAAAACACCAAGCGCCCGACATAGCACTATTGAAAGAGACCCCTCTCATTGGCAACACCTGTAAAGCTTTGAACCGATGGGGTTATCAGCTTATAGCACATGCAGGATTTACCCTTAGCTCCCGAGGGACGGGCATCCTTATCCACAAAAGCTGCCCATATATGGTCAACAAAACATGGGTCAATGGACAGGGTAGATACGTGGCGGCCTCTGGCACATGGGAAGGGAAGCCCCTGAGCGTAATGTCAATATATGTTCCCCCTGCACTACAGCAAACCACATTAATCGACCTAAGTAAATTCATTTTAGACCTCCCGGTGGGTTCCCTAGTTATAGGAGGGGATTTCAACCTAACGCTGAATGGAATGACTGACCGAAGACCGCCACATAGAGACCCTAGCTCCGGGTCTAAGTTGGCAGAATTCCTCTCGGCCCTTGGCTTGGTCGACATCTGGAGACAGCTCAATCCCATTGCCCGCCAGTACACCTTCCACTAAGGTGCCCATGACAGCCAGTCCCGTATAGACTGCTTACTCACCCACACCGAAAACGCACCTGATTTTGTTGAGGCCCGCTGCTTGGCGAGGGGTATCTCCGATCACTCTCCAGTACTCACTAGGATGGCTGTGGACGTTCCACCTAGACGCACAACTCTCACAATGAACCTATGGACTCTCAAAATTCCACATTTAAAAACAGAATTGTTGAAAGATACCGATCTATACTTCAGCGAAAATATTGGCTCAGTGACCTCGCCTCAATCTATATGGGGGGCATTCAGGGCCGCTATAATAGGTAGAACCTTGGCTCCAATGGTGTGGCACAAAAAAGAACTGACGAAGCGTATAGAAAAGCTTGAGGAAGAGATCGTAGAGGATGAGAAAAACCTTACCCAGGCCAGGGATGACTCAATCATGCAAACACTAGACGCCAAGAGGCAAGACTATAGACAGCTTCTTACAGAAGCAGCCAGATCCAGGCAAAAGACAATATACCACAAGATATATGAACACGGGGAGCGGATGGGTAAGCTATTGGCTTGGCTCGAGAGAAGGGAACAGGCGCAAATATGGGTCCACTGGTTGAAGGGGGCCGTGGGTATGGACCTAGTCGACCCCCCAAGAGATAGCAGACACATTCGCCACTTACTTTGAGGCGGTCTATGAGTCTGCCTCTGAGTCCACTGCTCTTGACGCTCGAAATCTACTTGCAACTATCCAGGTTACTGGCCTCTCTTCAGAAGAGCGGGAATCCCTCGAGGGAGACCTGACAGAAGAAGAGATACAGACAGCAATCCGAGATATACATTCGAGTAAGGCCATGGGACCCAACGGACTCCCCATTGAGTTCTTTAAACTAGCTGCCACTAAGATGGCACCCCACCTTCGAGAAATGTATCTAGATAGCTACCAAAAAGGGTTACTGCCAGCCGAGATTCGATTTGCTACAATAGTTGTAATACACAAGCAGGGCAAACCAGTGGAAGAATGTAGTGCATATTGACCCATCTCACTCCTTACTGCAGAAGTCAAAATCCTCGCGAAAGCATTAGCGAACAGACTTATCCCCATAAATACACATCTAGTTCATCCGGATCAATCAGGCTTTATGCCAGGCCAAAACACTGCCTCAAATCTACGCCATCTGCATAGTGCTCTGGGAAGAGCAGATACGATACGGGAAGACGCTGCCCTGCTCTCTCTCGATGCCAAGATGGCATTCAATACTAGCGAATGGCCTTTCCTGTTTGCAGTATTGGAATGAATGGGTTTTGGACCCAACTTTATGAAATGGGTTAAGCTTTTATATACAAACCCAGAAGCACAAATAGTGGTTAACTGCCACACATCACGACAAATCCAACTGAGTAGGGGACTAGACAAGGATGCCCCCTATCACCATTAATTTTCGTGCTGGTATTAGAACCACTAGCGACATGGGTAAGGGGTGATCCCCTGATACGGGGACTTAAATGGACAGAACAACACAAAGACAGAATCTCCCTTTACGCGGATGACATAATATTATACATAGCATCCCCGGCATCGTCAATTCATCGCATCCTACAAACATTTTGTATATTTGGCAATCACTTCGGCTATACTATAAACTGCACCAAATCCCTTTTATTTTTAGTCTGAGGCCCTAAGCCAAAATTGCCAAAAGGCTATTACATCCCCGTGGTAACAGAGGGTTTTCGATATTTAGGAATCTACGTACCCACAGACCCAACACTATTCTATGACACTAATTTACAGGGGCCATTAACTCGCCTGTGCACCGATGTTCGACACTGGCGAGCCCTCCCACTGACCCTCCTGGGACGGGCAGCTCTTTTCAAAATGTTGGCATTGCCTCGCTTTCTACATGCACTGCAAAACACCCCCTTTAAGGTCCGGGATTCCTATTTTAGGAGCATCGAAAGTGCAGTGCGAACTCTGCTGTGGGACGGGAGGGCACCGCGTATTGCAATGCAGAAACTGATGAGGGATGGTATGATGACGGGATCGCTCTACCCGACCTCAAGCTATACTACTGGGCGTCCCAATTGACGGTTATCAATCGCTGGGTCCACGGTCCGCAAACTGAACCAAGCCTTCAGACAGATAGATGGCTAATGGGAAAGGGGGGCTATCTTAGAGCCCTTTACACGAATCCCAAAAGCCTACACCTCATGGGCCCCACAGCCCACACTATAGAAATTTGGCACCGGGTTACTAAACAAATGGGGTAGCATAAAAAGATCACACAAGTAACCCCACTCTGGGAGCCCGAATGGTTAGGCAGACTGAGCGCTTGTCCCGGATTTGATAAGTGGGACCTAATAGGCATCTCAGTTGTGGGAGACGTGTGGACCAAAAGGGGGCTGATATCATTTTCAGATCTACAGAAAGAATATCAAACAGCACATACTGAAAAACTCAGATACCTGCAGATCAGTCACGCACTGAAAACAGCAATACCTGAGGGGAGCCCTTTACCCGAAGCATTCCCTCTAGAAGATAGATTGCTACTAGATCCTATGCCCAAGAAGGCCATATCTTTAACATATAAGAAGCTAATTAATATTCGACCGGATTTGTTGACACGCCTTAGACAGCAATGGGAGGTGGATGGGGGAGACATAGAGGACGAAGACTGGCGGGACGCACTGGCCTCCCCCCGGGAAATCGCCATCCCCATGAGACTCAAATTGGTCCAACTCAAAATTCTACATAGAGTCTATTTGGCCATGAGAACCCTGGTTAAGATGGGGAGGAGGACGGACAAGTATTGCCTCTGAAAATGTTCCCAAGAGGGAACCTTTCTCCACACGTTGTGGGAATGCCCGACAGTCCAAACATACTGGGCTGCGGTTACATCTAAAATGGAAACTGTGGGGGGGGGGCGGAGGGGGAGACAACCAAACGCCTCCCCGAAACTCTGCTTATTAAATATATGGGAAGCCACCGACCTAACCCATACCGAACAATCCTGGGTCTCATTGGAATGGGCCCTCGCCAAACGGAACATAGCACAGAAATGGGGAGTCGGGGAACCCCCATTGATAAACAGATGGTTAATCGATATGGACAGAGCTATGATTGCAGAGAAAGACGTCTTTAAAAACAGGAGATGCCCTAAAAAATGGGACCGTAAATGGGCGGCTTGGAATACATATCGGGGCGAAATATGCTTGTGCCCCACTGTTGAATTACGCCGGAAGGAGGAGAGGCCACGGGGCTCACTGGCTGCAGAGGGGGAGTTATAATAATGTTGGAATGTCTCGGACTGATACGCGAATTGTAATGAGCATCTGTGATGTACCTGACTGTTGTCAAATTGCTATCTGTAATGCAGAGCTTTTTGTTGTTATGTTAAATAAAAAGAATTTAAAAAAAAATAAGGTTGCAAAGTGGCATTCAGGGCCCGGTAGATGTGGGTAGGTCGCTTGGAGATGTGCTATTGACACAGAACAATTGAGGAACTCCTCTTGTTTGTATCCCTACCGGGCACTGATGACGCCTGGTTATACTCACTTTATGGGGTAGGATCAGGGATTGACAGGTATACTTACATAGGTAATGAATCGGCTGCGGTGAGTATTTGGCCACCGCACCGTGTGTATGTGTAGATAGTCTACCTTTTATAGAGGTCCTGACGAATCGCATGTAGATCTTGACAACAAGCGTGAAACATGTTGATCTTCCTTTAAGAATGATGATGCCTTTACTTGAGACATAATACTCACTTTTGAGCATCACATTATCACTCTTTTTAATTAGGGTAGGAGACCATTTGAATAAATCACATTTAATGGAACTCCCAACTCTATTTTAGATCACACATTCAACTTTACACATCTACACAATTCTGGCCCCATACCCCCACTTCACCATACGGCTATTGGAAGAAGATCTCCGATAAAGAGCCCCTACTATAGGGAGCCCGTTGGGTATTGCACCGCCGACCCGACGAGGAGCAGCCCAGATGATGAAGCATGACACCCTTTGGGTGTGTGAGGGCATTACAATCCAATAATTGGACTTCCCACCTTGAACCAAATTTGGATCAGGTCGGTGTCACTTCCCTTGTGTTGATAACCATCAGGAACAGCATATCTGTATACTTTCATTAGTTCACTCAGGGCGTTTATGCTGGACCTTCCTCCATTCCGATAGGAGGAGAAAGCCCGTCGGTCCCCCCCCTTTTTGTTTCCTTATGCAAAGTGGCAGTCCCTCCGCAGCCCAGCAGGCAGCAGGCCAACCCAGCAAAGCTAAAAGAACAGATGATGGACGGAATGCTGAATTAATCAAACATTCACCCTCAGTCACATATCTGGGTTAAATCCATAGTTTTTTTGCACGCCACACCATTCCAGTTTAGACCCAGCTATATGCAAATCAGTCTCAACATTGTTCCCCATGGGAACAGTTCAGCCCCAACTGCCAGGCCAGGTCTTCCCTGGACCAGATACAAGCATCCTGGGACCAGTTTCGGGGTAACACCCCTCATCAGCCAGGCTAGCTTGAATCTGGTGGCGTAGCGAGCACAAGACCCACGTCTGGGCATACCCTTCCCACTTAGGGTGAAAAATGCAAAAAGAACAGATGATGGACGGAATGCTGAATTAATCAAACATTCACCCTCAGTCACAGATCTAGGTTAAATCCATAGTTTTTTTGCATGCCACACCATTCCAGTTCAGACCCAGCCATATGCAAATCAGTCTTGACCCTGTTCCCCATGGGAACATTCCAGCTCAAACTGCCAGGCCAGGTCTTCCCTGGACCAGAAACAAGCCTCCTGGGACCGGTTTCGGGGTAACACCCCTCATCAGCCAGGCTAGCTTGAATCTGGTGTCGTAGCGAGCACGGGACCCATGTCTGGGCATGCCCTTCCCACTTAGGGCGACAAATGCAAAAAGAACAGATGATGGACGGAATGCTGAATTAATGTTTGATTTGCTCTACATTCCGTCCATCATCTGTGTGTCTTTTGCTTCCTCGCCGTGCGCTGGGTATTCCCAGACGTGGGTCCCGGGCTCACTCTGTCACTGGATTCAAGCTAGCCTGGCTGATATGGGGTGATGGCCCGAAACTGGTCCCAGGATACTTGTTTCCGGTCCAGGGAGGACCTGGCTTGGCAGTTTGGGCTGGACTGTTCCCATGAGGAACAAGGTCACGACTGATTTGCATATGGCTGGGTCTAAACTGGGGTGGCATGGTGAGCAAAAGAATGATGGATTTAACCCAGATCTCTTGACTGGGGGTGAATGTTTGATTTGCTCTGCATTCCGTCCATCATCTGTGTGTCTTTTGCTTTCTCGACCCAAGTACGCCGGGTATGCCCAGACGTGGGTCCTGGGCTTACTGTGTCACTGGTTTCAAGCTAGCCTGGCTGATATGGGGTGAAGCCCAGAAACTGGTCACAGGATGCTTGTTTCCAGTCCAGGGAGGACCTGGCTTGGCAGTTCGGGCTGGACTGTTCACATGAGGAACGGGGTCAAGACTGATTTGCATATGGCTGGGTCTAAACTGGGGTGGCATGGTGAGCAAAAGAATGATGGATTTAACCCAGATCTCTTGACTGGGGGTGAATGTTTGATTTGCTCTACATTCTGTCCATCATCTGTATGTCTTTTAATTTCTTGCCCTAAGTGAGCCGGGATGCCCAGGCCTGGGTCCTGGGCTCACTGCGTCACTGGATTCAAGCAAGCCTGGCTGATGAGGGGTGATGCCCCAAAACAGGTCCCAGGATGCGTGTTTCCGGTCCAGGGAGGACATGGCTTGGCAGTTCAGCTGGACTGTTCCCATGAGGAACAGCGTCAAGACTGATTTGCATATGGCTGGGTCTAAACTGGGGTGGCATGGTGAGCAAAAGAATGATGGATTTAACCCAAATCTCTTGACTGGGGGTGAATGTTTGATTTGCTCTGCATTCTGTCCATCATTTGTGTGTCTTTTGATTTCTTGCCCTAAGTGAGAAAGGCCTGGGTCCTGGGCTCACTGCGTCACTGGATTCAAGCTAGCCTGGCTGATGAGGGGCGATGTCCCGAAACCTGTCCCAGGAGGCTTGTTTCTGTTCCAGGGAGGACATGGCTTGGCAGTTCAGGCTGGACTGTTCTCATGAGGAACAGGGTCAAGACCAGTGGCAGCTGGTGGAATTTGGAACTGGTGGGCGTATGCAGACCGAATCAACATATACGAGCGAGCGTAGCGAGCGAGCCCGACAGCAATAAGGGGGGTTCGGAGGGGTTCGGGGGGTTCCCCCCCGTGAAGAAATTATTTACAAATTGGCATCTTTTTGGTGCGATTTTCAGCACTATTTCTGTGATAAATGGACTAAAAATTCAGTTCTTCTAGGCATTCATAAAAGAAAACTCATACATTATTTCAGAGAATTTCTGGGTTGCCAAGCAAGTCTGACTTCTGAAGAGGGGTAGGGTACTAAGCAAGACTGCTTTGGCTCTACCCTTTCCAAAAGAAACACTAGTTAGCGATGTGAATAAGTTCAATGGACAAATCTGGGGTCTAGGGAGAGTCCCTCTCCTGAGAAAGAAATTTAAAAAGATTGGCAAATGGTGCATTTTAAAGCAAATGAATGCAGCGATAAAGCAAGGCTTATTAAGCAGTGGGGACGTATAGTCTTGAAATATTAAACACATTAAAAACTGCCCCGTATCTTCTTGCATTAATTTGTTCAAGTTACTGTAATATGTAAATTGCTCCCCAAGATTACACATGAAAATTCCCCATACAGCTCGAATGAATGCCTTCTGTGTAAATTTTAAAGGTTTACCATCCTTCTGGGATTAATAAAGTCTGAACTGCTCGTGTTGGGTGACATAAACACATTGGATTGTTCACGCGCCATCACTGCTGCAAACGGCTTGGATACATAACTTATGACAGGGGTGCAGAATAAAAGAGCTATAAATGACTTGGATGCATCGCATATGACAGGGTTGCAGAATACTTTAAGGGCAAAGAAAGCTTCGTACGTGGTTTGAATGCACAGAAACTGGGATGCATAAAACATTACTGCGAATGACTTATGAACATTTAAATCATCAAATGCTGTAACATGCTTTCATTCTATAAATATTATTATAATTCCTATCAAAAATACACTAGAGAGGAGAAATACAATGTCACTTAAAGGCCTGGGTAAATGACTTACTAATTATCGAGCACCCATCAAGAATCAGCTTCTTGTAATTGACACAGGTTTTTGGTATTAAAAATGGAGTTTCTGACATCATAAAAGGGTTTTCTAGTTATGCAAAATGGTTTTGTAATAATGTAATCAGATTCAGCACCCAAAGGGTCTTCCTGACATCACAATAAATCTTCCTGCTATCAAATGCAGCTCTCTGACATCACAACAGGTCTTTCTAATACAACAATAGTCTATAACAGCACAAGGCAGCTTTATTCCATCAAAATAAGTTTTCTAACTTACTAATAGAGCATCATGACATTACAAAATGCTGCATGACATCACAAAAGAACTGACATAACAATATGGTTTGATGACGTAACAATATGAATTTGTGCCTGCACAAAAAGCCTTACTGCAATCACAGTGGGTCTTCTTGACATGACAACGGGAGCTTCATGACAACAACACAAGCATTTCTGACTTGACATGGGGATCATGACACCAGAGAAGGACCATCTGCCACCATACTCAGACTTTCTAGCAACAAAACAAAATTTGTTGGCATGACAATTGGACCCCCTGCCATCACAATAAGGCCTCCTAACAGCGCCGGTAAGGGGGCTCCCTGAATTCATTTAATGCCTCCCAAGCGTTAGAAGGGGGCTTTCTGACCTTGCATTGAGGTCCAGATTCTACGCCTTTCAAACCGTACCACAATGTTTTCTGGCATAGCAAAGGCTGCTGACATTCCAATTAAGATAACTAAATGAAACAAAACGAGGCTGATGCATGCAAAAAGACGTATGATATTACATACAGCCGGCCAGGCTAACTTCAAGTCCTTTTTCACAAGCCATTTCTCGATCTGTCGCCTTCAGTCATTTGCGCTCCAATGGTTATCGTCTATCGTTTTAACTCCCTTTTTTTAAAAATCTAATTGTCATCGCACTCTGGAAGGATGAAAGGGTGAACTGGCGTGTCGGGCTTCTAACTCATTAACTAAAGATTACAAAAAACGTCAGCACACGTGTTAACTCACATGACTGTAGCACTCCTAACTTTGCTCTCACATACTGTGGACTGTACCAGAAGGGCATCATAATTAAAAGACGAGATTAATACGTCACGCCTGTCATCATTGCGCAACATCGCTGAAAATTACATAAAACATCGTAACAGCACAGCGTTCAGCCCCGGCCGTGACGCCCATGAGCTGGAGAGGCCATTTACTTTAACATACTCCATATGAGCAAAGCGATCATTACACATCCAGACCGGCCTCTGGCCTTAACTGGTGCTCATGAAAAGCCTCGGTGTTGATGATGAAGTGCCGGTGCTCGAAAACCACCAGCTCAAATATATAAGTCAAACGGAAAATGCCCAAAATCAAAAACACACATTTTCCAAGGCAGGCACTATTTGGTTGGTGCCCCTCGGCGATTGTGCTTTGCTTAAGTGCCCGTCCTTCTTTAGAAATCTCTTGGACGTTTCTGTTGTGGCCTACTTTGATTACCCAAATAGCTACTAGACCAGGTAAACTGTCCAGTATTCTGTTCTGTTCTCATTTTACAGAATTCTCGACTTCCAATCTCCCATGCTGTTTACATGCTAAGGAAGCAAGTAGTTGTAAATGACGATGCAACAACGCTCTGTGTAAGATTATTCCTGATCGCTTGGTATTCAGTCACGGCTTTACTGCTGACCCTCCCAATCGGTTTTGCGTGCTTTGCCTCTGCACCCACCATCGCTGCCAGCAGCCAAAGAGGAGATTGTAATCTCTTTCATAATGAACTCGAAAACAATTCTGTTGTAATATCTTTTATCACGAACTTGAAAAAAATTATTTTGATCCCACGGCAATGCAGTATAGCCACTCCTCGTAATTTGTGTACTTGAGAATGTTTGTGTTTCTTAGGGAATTGTGGGATATACTTGCAGTTTTGGAAGAAATCCAAATTAACTACTCGGATATATTTCGGTAGAGCAGACGCGGCTCGCAATACTCGGGGGGGGGGGGAGTCGGGTGGGGGTCGCGCGGGGGAGTTTAAAATTGAAAACAAAACTTACCTGGTCCGCGCCGCCTCTGTTCCTGGGCCAGGGTCCCGCGTTGGGGGCTGCTTGGCGCCTTCTGTTCTGCTCTGTCCTGGGCCGGTCCCGCGCCTTCTGCACAACAGCCCTCAGGCTGCGCGGTGTCTCAGGCAGCCAATCCAGATGCTGCATTAGCAGCGCCAGGATTGGCTAGGGCATGGAGACGGCCCACCCATTAGGAGACCGGGGGCTGCTGCATGAAGCAACCCTCGGCCTCTCGGGTCCCCCCTCGCTCTCCCATGATAGTAGGTGGCTGGCCTGTAGTGCGCATGTTCGGGCTGGTCATAAAAATGACCAGCCCAAAATCGAGCATGCGCACACTATTGCAAGCGCTGCTCTGCTGTCATGTCACTCAACCCTTAGTAACCCTTAGTTGCTGCCGCAGCCAGCCCCGCCCCCACTCCCTTCAGCGACTGATTGCCTGAGACTGGCATGCCGACTGCGAGCGGAGCGACGAGCGACTAAGTTGCTTGCGTGAATGGGGCCATGTGGCTAGTGGGGCAACGCCCCAGTGCCCCAATGGACGCACCGCCACTGGTCAAGACTGACATGCATATGGCTGGGTCTAAACTGGGGTGGCATGGTGGGCAAAAGAACAATGGATTTAACCCAGATCTCTTGACTGGGGGTGAATATTTGATTTGCTATGCATTCCGTCCATCATCTTAGTGTCTTTTGAACACAACAAAGCTGGAAGTGAAATGGCGGTTCCTCCTGGCAGCACAGAAGTCCTCTGGCAATGTGCACATGTAGGGCCAGCAGCGCCTGGTTACAAATCCTATGCAGTGTCTGAAAACATGGGGTCAGAGCCTCAGTAGTGACTGGCACAGCTGATGTCATATTTCCGAAAAATAACACCAACAAAACACATTCACAGAGCAACACTAAATCTAAAAACAGAAATTCAAAATCAATTTACAACAGATATCCGTACCCAAAAAGACAAAACAAAATATTATCTATAAAAAATACTTCCAGGCTCTGAATACGCAAATAGCAGAGACCTTAATACACATGGGTCCCATTATGAATGCATGGCCACGGGTTGGCAGGGCTGCCTGAGGAGGGCCAGCTCCGAGAGATTTGCTGAAAAAAAGCAACCAGTAATTTTTAATAGTCGTTAAAAATATAATTTAATGGTGAAGTTCGATTTTTTATAAATATTAAGGAAAAGGTAGGTTTAGAATGTCACCTTTTCCCTTCCTAAAGCCTCTGGGTGCATTAGAATTTGCTCTCCCACTTCTGCCACCCACTAATTAGCATTTGAATAGGTGTGAATGGGTGTGAAATGCCTCCGGGTAGCAAAAAATAGGCTGAACTGAATGGGCTGAGAGGACCCATGTGAACCTGACAGAATATGCAGGGTAGAGCTGTGGGCTTCCTTTTTGTCATTACAGTGTCAAATCCTGCTGGGGTTTATATATAACACTTGAGGAGCACTTCAAATAGGCCTCCCATGTCACAGGCAAATGTTACCTGACAAACACAAGGAGATGATGGACGGAGCGCTGAAACTTTTCAGACACTCACCCCCAGTCACCAGATCTGGGTTGAATCCATCATCGTTCTTTAGCTCACTTCACCACCTCAGTTCAGACCCAGCTATATGCAAATCAGTCTTGACCCTGTGCCTCATGGGAACAGTCCAGCCCAAACTGCCAAGCCAGGTCTTCCCTGAACTGGAAACAAGCATCCTAAGACCGGTTTCGGGCTAACAGCCCTCATCAGCCAGGCTAGCTTGAATCCAGTGGCAAAGTGAGCAAGGGACCCACGTCTGGGCATACCCTGCCAACTTAGGGTGAACAAAGCAAACACAAGGAGATGATGGACGGAGCGCTGAAACTTTTCAGACTCTCACCCCCAGTCACAGATCTGGGTTGAATCCATCATCGTTCTTTAGCTCACTTCACCACCTCAGTTCAGACCCAGCTATATGCAAATCAGTCTTGACCCTGTGCCTCATGGGAACAGTCCAGCCCGAACTGCCACCTGGGCTGGGCCTTTTCTTTGTCCCCACCAGCCAGGCAGGCTCCAATTACAGTGGGCCTCAGTTTGATTTTACACTGTCAAATCATGCTCCACAGGTCTGCTGGGGTTTTACAGATAATATTTTAGACACACTTCCAAAGCCGAAAGCAGGATACCAAAACACTTATTGCGTATCCACTGTCTGGTTGCTGGAAAACCCTGCTTTGTTATACCAGACTTCTGTCTCTGGATCTATTGGGGGTACAATGACTGCTTTAAACTGGATTTTAGTGGTAAATGTGTGAGCACACTAGAATTAACATAATACGCTCCCCACACACAGCACCAGCGCTCAGAGCTAAACTTTAGTGTGGCCAAAGACTTCCACCATCTTGAAAATACCCAAAGTGGATAGGGTTGGCCCTGGAAGCTTTTACCACATTGGTTATGGCGTGCCCAGGAGTCATTCCCACCCACTAGCTTCTGTCAGGCATAAATGAGGCATTTCCATGCACCCACTTCAGAACACATCTGTACTTGAGGAAGAACAGAAGAGGACTGGGCCTGGTGTCTCTGGCCTGAGAGGAGCCCTAAAAGACCAGACCTGCTCCCTCTTGTACCCTGTACAAAGAAGTCGACTCCAATGGTCAGAAAGATGACTGCCTGTTAAAGCTACATGGACACCAAGCTACAAGAGGCCTTTTACTGCAACAAACCAGCTGACCAGTGGCAACTGAACCTGGACTGGACCTTGCTGTTTGGCCCCTGCCTCAAACGGTGTGAGCCTCTAAGTTTCTCCCCTGTGGTCATGGCGGGCTTTAGAAGTGTACTCCTGTGGTAGATTGGGACCTAAAGGACTAAAGTCAGAGGATATAATCTTTCACCAGGATGAACCTGGTTGGTGTATCCAAATCACACTCCATTACGGTTAGCATCAAGCAGCGCCTAGGTCCCGGTATACCACGCCCATTGACTATCATAAGCATTTCATGCTTCTTGGTGCTATTTTTACTTAAAACTTTAAATATTTTATCTCTGGTTTCCCTTATTGGATTTTTTTTTCATTTTGGTGTCATTTTATTTATTACATATTGCTCTACATTTCTAATTTGGTGTGTGATTATTATTGTTTTGCATTGTGACTGTACTTTGGTTCTGGTACTGCATAAATACTTAAAACATTGCCCTAAGTTAAGCCTGTCTGCTTTGTGCCATAGCTACCAGGGTGTTGAGCTCAGGTTAATTTTTTTACTTAGTTAACCCTGACAAGGGTTGTGATTGTTCCTTGAGGTGGATAGTCACGCACCCAAAATAAAATCTGCATAAGTATTACGTATCATTGTATCATATAAAAATACATTTGTGTAAGTGGAGCTCATGTTACAAAATGGGCCTCTGTGGTTTACAGATTTAAAGAGCTTAATTAATGTTCATTTTTCTAAACATTGTTGCCTGCTTACAGGATTCAAACCCAAGGAGGTTAAGAGCCTGATACAGTGAACTATATGTATAGGTCTATGTGGAAAAACAAATAAGCATTTTTAGCCAGTGGTAGTGTTCTATAAAGGGGGCTGATTGAATATTTCTTTTCTTTTTGGTGTTCCTTGTGCTGCTTTTTTGATGACAAATTGGTGCCTTGAACAAACACCTAACATATTTCTAAGGTAGTTATACTCTATCGACTTATGGGGATTTTCACAAACCCTCACAGAAAAGTGTGCTTAGGTACCACCGAGAACCTAGACTATATCTCCCTAGGAGTAAGGATCTGTTATCAGTGCACTATCTTGTATTATATTGTAGCATTTCTATAGTGCTTCACATGCCTATTGATCCCCCAAAGCGCTTTCAAGAGGATAGGGTAAGACACTACCCCATTAGTGTGTGAGTTGATAGTGTGGCCTGTGTGTAAAGTGCTGCATGGCATGCTGGGGTTCAGAGGTGTGCTCACAGTGAGCTTGCTGCCATTAAGTGATGCACAAAGGTGTTAGACAGAGAGAGTCGCACCATCCAGGTATGGACTATATACTTGGCAGGGCTTTACGAGGGCAGAGCTCATGGGTTTGTGAACAGCCACGTCTTTACCATTCTTTTCCGTTCAATATGGCTGTGCAGTAGTCTTATTTTCTGGAATAAGTTCCAGACGTTGGCTGTCTGTGCAAAGGATGAGCGCCGGCCAATTCAAGTTTTTCTGAAGAAGTGATGTTCAAGAACGTCGCCAATAGGGATTAAAGAGTCCTTCTGTGGCAGCAGGAGTGAAGTTTGAGGTATAGGAAAGTTGATCCTGTGCCATGGGCCGGCCACTGTGTGATACAGAGAGCTTTAGAAATTTTCCAGTGCCATGGATGCGTCACTGTGTGATACAGAGAGCTTTAGAAATGATCCTGTGCCATGGATGGGTCGCTGTGTGATACAGAGAGCTTTGGAAATGATCCCGTGCCATGAACGGGCCACTGTGTGATACAGAGACCTTTAGAAATTATCCAGTGCCATTGATGGGTCACTGTGTGATACAGAGAACTTTAGAAATGATGCTCTGTGATGGATAGGCCACTGTACGATACAGAGAGCTTTAGAAATTATCCCGTGCCATGGGCGGGCCACTGTGTGATACAGAGAGCTTTGGAAATGATCCTGTGCCATGAACGGGCCACTGTGTGATACAGAGACCTTTAGAAATTATCCAGTGCCATGGATGGGCCACTGTGCGATACAGAGAGCTTTAGAAATTATCCCGTGCCATGGGCGGGCCACTGTGTGATACAGAGAGCTTTAGAAATTATCCTGTGCCATGGGCAGGCCACTGTGTGATACAGAGAGCTTTAGAAATGATCCAGTGTGATGGATAGGCCACTGTGTGATACAGAGAGCTTTAGAAATTATCCCGTGCCATGGATGGGTCACTGTGTGATACAGAGAGCTTTAGAAATTATCCAATGCCATGGATGGGTCACTGTGTGATACACAGAGCTTTAGAAATGATCCCGTGTGATGGATAGGCCACTGTGTGTTACAGAGAGCTTTAGAAATTATCCCGTGTGATGGATAGGCCACTGTGTGATACAGAGAGCTTTAGAAATTATCCCGTGCCATGGATGGGTTACTGTGTGATACAGAGAGCTTTAGGAATTATCCAGTGCCCTGGATGGGTCAATATGTGATACAGAGAGCTTTAGAAATGATCCTGTGCCATGGATGGGTCACTGTGTGATACAGAGAGCTTTAGAAATTATCCAGTGCCATTGATGGGTCAGTATGTGATACAGAGAGCTTTAGAAATGATCCTGTGCCATGGATGGGTCACTGTGTCATACAGAGAGCTTTAGAAATGATCCCATGTGATAGATAGGCCACTGTGTGATACAGAGAGCTTAAGAAATGATCCAGTGCCATGGGTGGGGCATTGTATCATATAGAGAGCTTTAGAAATGATCCCTTGCCATGGATGGGTCACTGTGTGATACAGAGAGCTTTAGAAATGATCCAGTGTCATGGATGGGTCACTGTGTGATACAGAGAGCTTTGGAAATGACCCCGTGCCATGAACGGGCCAGTGTGTGATACAGAGACCGTTCGAAATTATCCAGTGCCATTGATGGGTCAATATGTGATACAGAGAGCTTTAGAAATGATCCTGTGCCATGGATGGGTCACTGTGTGATACAGAGAGCTTTAGAAATGATCCCTTGCCATGGATGGGTCACTGTGTGATACAGAGAGCTTTAGAAATGATCCAGTGTCATGGATAGGCCCAGGGCACAAGTTGATGGTACACTTGGGTAGATGTCCCAGTGTAATTTTCAGACACCAGGACACTTTCAGCAGCACCTGCATGTTGTCTGCTTTCATTCGGACCAGCAAAGTGCAGGCAAGGGGGCTTTGGTATTTTAAATTCCAGCAGAGCCCAAAACAAAGGATGACGTTAAGGGGCCATCAGGCCTCCTTTTAATTGAGTATCCTAGCTGGGAGCTTTCTTAAACCTCAAACATAGCTGCAAATGCTATGAAGGTGAAACAAAGATTCACAGCTTGATATTACTTCACAGGTATTAAGAGCGGCATGCTTTTGACACATGTATGCACTATAAGAATGTCAGATGTGTTGGTCTGTCCCAGTATTTACGCAAATAACAATTTAAATACTGCTATTTTGTTTTATTTCTTTTATAGCGCTTCTCATCTTATTCCAGTGTGTCAGAGTGCTTTACATCACACGTACACATTATACATTGACAATAAATCATATGTGTGTAAATCAATGTACAGGATGTGTTATAAAAGACTGTGAGGCTTTCAAAGTGAAGGAGTCACATGTTCTTCATAGCTCACTGTGCTATATTAGAAGGATTACAATTTATAAACTGCAAGTAACAAAATGATCCCTGTGTTAAAAGCAGTAACCCACTTACCCATCTATATAAAATAAAAATCTCTCATCTGTGTATCACATGATGTGCTTCGCAGGAGACATTTTAACCCTCTATGCTACTTTGATTCAAAACTGGAACTAGTCAAAACACAGATCTCTCCAGGAAGTACTTTTACCTCTAAAGTTATCTTACCATTATTATTATTCCGAGATTTACTGGGAACCCAAAGATATATGCAGCAGGTGCCTTAACCCTATAAGATATTTTAAAATGCAGACTTTGCAAAAAATTACCCAGAACAGATTTCATGCCACGTTTCTCTTTGTTGCCGATTTCTTTGTGGCAGAGTTTTAAAAAATAAATTTGTAAGTTGAAGCCCAGATTTTGGGTCGGGGTTGCGTCACCTTTTTGGCACAAATCCGACACAAAAATTCATTTGTTAAATATTATAATGCACTCAAATGTACTCACGATAGACCTGCTAAACATATGTGTGAGGTCTTAGGATTTGATGTCACTTCTTGTTATGTCTCTTCCTGTGAAGTCATGAGTTGTGCTGCCACTTCCTGTGATGCCGCATGCAGGAGCGGATTCTCAATTAGGGCTCTGGGGCTGCACCCCCCCTGGAATAATGTCCTTCACATTCCTGTAAAAATATTAAATAGATCGATTTATTTAGAGATACAATCGTATCTCTAAACAAATCGCAGTATTTAAGTCTGGGCTGTGTGTCCCAGGCTGCCTGCCCCGCCTCGCTCTGAATCAGGAGACGGAAGCCAGGCAGTAAATCAACTTTCTGAACTGGTGCGCTTGACGCATGTCTTACTGTTCTAAAGCCCTTCATAATGAATTATTGCCATTGTCGTCTATGGCAGTATTTTCTATAGGCCAGTGATGCTGTCAGCCTCATGGTTTGGGGCGTTGGAGTCTCCCTCCCTGCGTGAGAGCAGCAGTCCATCATTCACAGGCGTAGAACCCACACTTTCCCATTCGTCACACGTAGGAGTGGATGCAAGCACCGGTACACATGTGTTTTTGTGCCTTGTCCTCGGTAATGGTAAGTTTTTGAATGCTAACCTTCTATTATGTATTTTGTTCTGATACCCCTCGTCATGATAACCTCCCCCACTGTGACACCCCAGGCCCTGGCTGCATGTCGCTTGCTCCGTTAGAAGTAGAGCTGCAGCATTTGTTGCCCCGTTAAATGGATGCAAAAGATGAGCAGGCCAGTGTTTTTGTTCCCTTGGGAAGTTGATACAAATATCCAAGTAAAGGGCAAAGACGAGATATGTGCTTACAATAGACCGTTATCTGCTGTCTGACATTAAAACTGGCCCAATCTTCATGCCCTTAGCAACATTAATGCCAAAAATATGGATTGATTAATGAACAATGAGTGTTAAGATTATTAAGGCAATGCATGTCAGCGATTTAGTTCCTCTCTTATTTCAAGTTTTACTTAATCTTGCCTCCCTCAAGAGTTAACTATTTAATCATGTTGAGTTTCTTTCTGTATTTTTTCCATGCATACTTTGAAATGTGCAGGTGTTTATGAGGGACTTTGATTGAGAGCTCTGATGCTGACCCTGAAGCCAAAGTGGGTTGGCCTCTCTGCAGAGCACACAGAACAATGGTCATGTATTCCAGTTGTAATTGCAATTTTGTGAAAATGTATGTGAAGAGGGTGCACAGATGGCAAAATATTTACAGGCAAAAGTAAAATAGGAGTAAAACACTCCATGATGTCATATGCTCTGATGTCACACGCCATGATGACACTTGCATACTGCCTAACTTGGTTAGTCCCCCCACTTTTCTTTTAGGACTTGTGCCCTGGATAAGCCTTTGTGTGATACAGAGAGCTTTAGAAATGGTCCTGTGCCATGGACGGGCCATTGTGTGAAACAGAGAGCTTTAGAAATGTCCTGCCACCAGCTCCCAGTGAAGACCTTTAAGTAAGTGAGCCTCCATTCACCTCCATTCATAGCTGCCATGGTTTCAGATTGCTTATGTGTGACATTTTCATAATTTCAGTGTTATTATGAGTGGCATTCAAAGACTATGAGTTACACTTTCTCTCGAACAGTAGAATGTCACCCACACTTAGTAGTAGCACGGCACAACCCACAGCCTAAGTCAGACACCTGTTGCCGTGTGGGGTGGCAGAGAAACAATAAATTAAACAGAGATTCCCTGCCTTAGGCATGATCAGATCAAGATCAATTGACAGTCTGTTCAGGCTCTCTGCCATGTGGGACCCGAGGCCGACTACAGGATGTGAGCGGGACCCAGCAGGGATCTTCCCTCTGTAAAGTTCTCCAATTAGGCCCCTCTTTTACTGCAGTTTAGACTGACCCAGGTTTTGGCATGTATTAAGAATCTTCGTTTTGTGGCTAGGCTTCCACATCTGTTGATACTATAGTTTGAGCAAGAGGTGCTTTTTTACATTAATTAGGCGGATGTGTGGTTTTGTGTTTTGGTCTTCAAATCTCTGGAATTTGTTTGGCTTCCATATGAGTTTCTGTGATAGCAGGATATTTCCATGTCATACTATATTGAGATTCCTATACCTCCCGTTGTTCACTAGTGCCATATTGTGGCATTTGAAAAACAAGTTAATCAAAAGAGAGGAACCAGGAGCTTCTATGTAGGTCCTGCACAATGCTCCTAATTAAGGTATGTAAGAAACGTAGGTGTGCAGTTCCTGAGGGGGGATGAGGGGGAGTGCTCAGGTCTCTTATGGATTGCCCTCACACACCCCGAAGGATGTCATGCTTCCACATTGGGCTGTGCTCCTCGTCGGGCCGGCGCTGCAATGCCCGACGGGCACCCGCGAAGGGGCTCTTTGCCGGAGATCCTTTAAGAGGCAGCCGTTAGGTGTGTGAGGGTATGTGTTCAGGGTAGTGAATTGAGTGTGCGTTGTGGTTTAAAATAGGTTTAGTACTGCCCTATTTGGGACAAATTTTTTATTCTGGGGGTGTACTAACCTAACTAAAAATGTATGAGCCCTGTCTGGAGCCAATGATCCTACAGGGTCTAGTGGGTGTAAATGGACGACATGTTTCTCGCCTTCAGCCCCTAACGGGTCAAGCGGCAATTCATCAGGACCGGTGTCTAAAAAGGAGTTATGATAGTCCTAACTCTAACACTACCGCAAAGCTGGTGCAGAGTACCGTATTGTCACCAGCATTGCTTAAGGTGTTCCAGGACAAAGGGGCCTGGATTCGTTGAAACCTGGAACAAAACAAAGTGAGATAAAAACTATTACAGTTACCATAGTGCCAGAACTGGGTCTGAGTAACAACCTAGCCTACCGCTAGTGCAATTATTTCATGCGGTTACTCATTGCTGCCTGAGGAGGCTGGTGGTAGGAAAATTAAGCTCATGGTGTGGTAAAAACATTTGTTACTTCGTGCACATTACATAGTACTTTAAAGCAGGTAGCTTGGTTAGCACACGCCCATAATGGACGAAGGTGTTTTGTTTTGGAGGGATACATATGTTCAGTATTGTGGCCATATCATAAAATGTGACATTGTCATGAGGTAATAACAATCGCAGTGGGGTCCATGACCAAAGGACCGGTTACCTATGGCTCCTGGTGTCGTTAGTATCGGTAAAAACGTAAAGGCATAACTAAGCGCGGTGCTCGTATTACCCTGATATTCTGGTTATTACTTGTGGTAGATGTGAAGTGCAGTTTCACCAAATGCTGATCACTTTTTGCCGGTAAGTGTCAGCGCAGTTATGAGGTGCACCATGGTGAGTAGTAAACACCAGTGTCGCGTTAGCAGCTTACTACAGATTTAGACATAAAATAACGTTTGGGACATAATATCACACAGCCACTCACCCCTAGTAATGAGGTCAAGTTCGGACGGCATTGTCAACAGAGCACGTCGTTGCTCGATTCTGAAAAATAAATTAACAACAGGCGGGCAGACGCAAGCGTCCCAGCGTAAGCGCAGATACACATTGTCTTACCGGCTTCTGGTTCATTCATTCTCCTTCAAAGTTACTGTGGTCGGAGTTGATCAGTACTCACGTTAGGGTGGCGCGCAACTAGCGGTCATCCTACCCCTACTTTGGATCCCGTGGCAATGCCTTCTGAGCGTAGGGTCTAAGTAAGCTTCGTCATCAAGTTACAGCGGGGGAACACTAGAACGTGACGGAAGGCGGCCATCTTGGGGGTTTCAATTGACCACAGTAACTTTGAAGGAGAATGAATGAACCAGAGGCCGGTAAGACAATGTGTATCTGCGCTTACGCTGGGACGCTTGCGTCTGCCCGCCTGTTGTTAATTTATTTTTCAGAATCGAGCAATGACGTGCTCTGTTGACAATCCCGTCCGAACTTGACCTCATTACTAGGGGTGAGTGGCTGTGTGTTATTATGTCCCAAACGTTATTCTATGTCTAAATCTTTAGTAAGCTGCTAACGCGACACCGGTGTTTACTACTCACCATGGTGCACCTCATAACTGCGCTGACACTTACAGGCCAAAAGTGATCGGCATTTGGTGAAACTGCACTTCACATCTACCACAAGTAATAACCAGAATATCAGGGGAATAAGAGCACCGCGCTTAGTTATGCCTTTACGTTTTTACCGATATTAACGACACCAGGAGCCATAGGTAACCGGTCCTTTGGTCATGGACCCCACTGCGATTGTTATTACCTCATGACAATGTCACATTTTATGATATGGCCACAATACTGAACATATGTATCCCTCCAAAACAAAACACCTTTCGTCCATTATGTGCGTGTGCTAATCAAGCTACCTGCTTTAAAGTACTATGTAATGTGCACGAAGTAACAAATGTTTTTACCACAACATGAGCTTAATTTTCCTACCACCAGCCTCCTCGGGCAGCAATGAGTAACCGCATGAAATAATTGCACTAGCGGTAGGCTAGGTTGTTACCCAGACCCATTTCTGGCACTATGGTAACTGTAATAGTTTTTATCTCACTTTTGTTCCAGGTCTCAACGAATCCAGGCCCCTTTGTCCTGGAACACCTTAAGCAATGCTGGTGACAATACGGTACTCTGCACCAGCTTTGCGGTACTGTTAGAGTTAGGACTATCATAACTCCTTTTTAGACACCGGTCCTGATGAATTGCCGCTTGACCCCTTAGGGGCTGAAGGCGAGAAACATTTCGACCATTTACACCCACTAGACCCTGTAGGATCATTGGCTCCAGACAGGGCTCATGCATTTTCAGTTAGGTTAGAACACCGCCAGAATAAAAATGTGTTCCAAATAGGGCAGTACTAAACCTATTTTAAACCACAACGCACACTCAATTCACTACCCTGACCACATACCCTCAAGCACCTAACGGCTGCCTCTTAAAAGATCTCCGGCAAAGAGCCCCTTCGCGGGTGCCCGTCGGGCATTGCAGCGCCGACCCGACGAGGAGCACAGCCCAATGATGAAGCATGACATCCTTCGGGGTGTGTGAGGGCAATCCATAAGAGACCTGAGCACTCCCCCTCATCCCCCCTCAGGAACTGCACACCTACTTTTCTTACATTTGAAAAACAAGCTCAGCTTTGATGGCCTGTCCCAGCAAAGTGAGAAACTGAACTACATGGTTTTATCGCAGTTCAGGACACAGTTCTTATGTGTGACAATCGCAGACATTGCAGTAATGCACGAAAATTACCGGATATGTGTTATTCTAACGCGAGACGAGTGGCACTTGACAGGGCTGCAGCAGTTCCACCTCTGACTCTGCTGCCTTTGACATTCTAATCCCTCTCAAGACTGCCCCCCTGCCCACCAAAACGACAGAGACAACGCTGACTCAATTATATCCGGGCAAAATTTCGATTATTCTGGCGTAATCATTGGAGGCTCCTCCGCTATGGCGGAGGAGCGTCACCCCACTGCTTTTGAGCAGTGTAAATTAAAGGAAATATAAAATGATAATAACTTTCAGTTATTATCATTTTATGTTTCCTTTGCGGGTGGGGCTGCTCTGCTCCGAAGCAGGGCAGGGAAGGAGTGGTTTGCCCGCTCCTAAGTGCGCAATGACTGTTTTGCCGGCCCTCTCGGGCCGCCAAAACCAGTCATGCGCACTCTCCCCTTCTCTATGCAGGCTGCATTAGAGCCTGCAAGGAGAACATGCCCAGGCCCCCATTCCCTGGTTGAGCGTCAAACCAGGATGCTCAAAACCAATCACAAGGCTGCATTGCAGCGTTGTGATTGGTCAGGGGAGACTGGCTGTTCTTCTTCATAGCTGCTGGCTTCCTGTCCCACGAGAAGAGCATGAGCAGACGCGGGACCCAGCAGCGAGGTAAGTGTATTTTTTATTTTTTGCGCAACCCTGCGCCCCCCCTCCCACCCCGCCACCTGCGATTCATGCCGGCCGCTACTGGCCATAATCTCACATAATTTCGGAAATTTCATGTTACGTAAAATTCCCAAGATTACACCATTACAACACATCAAGAAATTGAGTTTGAATTCTGGTAAAAATGCTATCGCTGCAGCACGAAAACAACATAAATGAACAAAACCCGACTGACTGATTTTGCCCTATTTTTAGGTCTCGCGCCTAGCGTTGCAGTGCGCAACACTGCTCGCGCAGCGCGAGACCTCTAGAAAGGGCTTTAGAAAGCTAACCACACGCTCGTGCGTGTGGTTTTGCTTTCGCCTGCTGGTATTGGCTTTCGCGTGCTTTTTTTTAATAAATACAGCACGCGGTTGGGCAAAGGCGGGCGCATGTCCCGCCTTTACTCCTCCCATTCCCACTGGTGGCTAGCACGCGCAGCAGCACGCGTTCGCCTTGCTGCCGCTGCCGCGCTCCCTGCCCCTGCTCCTCTGTGGTGCGAGCGCACCACTGGTTTCTCCTGCAGTTTTATATAGAGCGAGCTTGACCCGAATGTATTGGAGCGCTTAACATGAGCACCAGTTCCATAACAAAACGACACATCCATTCTTGTTTTGTTTTTGTTGTCCCTCTGCTTGTATATTAGCACGGCGTCTGCTTCACGGACGCCGTGCTTCATGTTCTGGACAGCATTTATATTTCGGCCGCCTTATCTTTCCTTTCTGTTGCTGCCTCTATTACTGGCTTTCCCCTCCCTCCTCGCAATCGGAGTCCCCCACCCTCCGAGCACAAACGCAGCAGTGGGTTTCTTAGTACATGTGGGAGAGCTGACGCCCAGACTTTGGATGGGAAATATGCCATCAGAACAAATTAAACAATGAAAATAAAATTACAAATGCCGATCATACTAAGACAAATTCGCAGTATGATCGGCATTTGTAATTTTGTTTCCATTGTTTAATTTGATGGCATATTTTACGTAGGCATGGGGTAGAGCCGCCAGAGACTCGAACTGGTTTCCCGCTCATGAAGTCGGCAGCTCTGTAGCTTACATTACACCCTCTGAAAAGTATAGCTGACACGAACCACCACCGATATGGCTGCACCAAAATGCTGGTAGGAAGTGACTCAAGAAAACAGCAACGCAACGGAAGATGAAAGTGTAGTCCGGGCCATTGGTACGCTACCGCTAGCCCATGCCAGCAAGCATATTTGTTCGTGGAGGGAGAAAGCAGTGCGGGCGGGGGACTAAACATGTATAGCAGCCCAGGAGAGGTGAGCGCAGGCTGCTCCTGGTTCTCATTCACTGCTTCCAAGTGTTACTATTTGTCCCTATGTTTTGTGCATTTCTGTTCCCCTGCATAGTGTTGCTCTCTGTACCCCATGTGCTTTTACCCACCCCCTATTTCGTTCCTCTTTACCCGTGCACTCCTCTTCTATGCCTGGTGCTCCCCCCTTGCGCCCTCTGTGTTGATTCCCCGTTCCCCCATGTTGCTTCTGCCTTTTCACCCTCCACGTGTTGCTTCCATGTACCCCCTCCCCTGTGTTTCTTCAGTGTTCCCCTGCCATCTCCCATGGAGCTTCTGTATCCTATGACGCATGCGCCCTCCCTGTTGCTTCTGCCCCGAGTAGTTTCCGTTGCCCCGTCCTCCTACTTTTAATAAAACAAATAACACTTATTTTTAAATGCCGCTGCTTCTTCCTTACTGTTGTGAGTCTGTTGCCCACATCTACTTGTAGATCTGCCCTTTTGGCACTGATTGTGATGCGTAAAGTCCTCTGAGCTCGGCAAATTATCATATCTGATCTTTGGGTAATGGCCAAGACTTCTATTTAATAGCTAAGGCTGCTGCTTGCATGGCTTTCTTGATGGAATTTGCACTCTGGCTGTTTCCATTCATAAAATCAGGCCTACAAATCCCATAATGCATCATTAAAAAAGAACGATGATGCTTCCGCTGGGCTGTGTTGTTCTATATGTGCACATACGCATTAAAAGCATGCACATGCCTACAAAATGGCCCAGCCCGTCTGCCGAGCAGAAAGGCAGGGAGTGTTTTATCGCGTTAAACTGCCCTTGGTGCGCCTTGGGCTTGCAGCGCGCATGGGTTGGTTGATGTCATGGCTATGGATCTCTTGAAGAGGAAATCTGGACGGTATGACGAGTGTGCCTTGGCCTTTGAAGGTTGTGCTGACTCATACGGCCAGTTATGCCCCCCATTGTTTGTTAGCTTGCTGGCTGAGGTGATGAGATTGATCTGAGCGCGTGAGGGCCCCTTACTCCCGCCCCCCAATGAAGCTTGGTCGCACTACTCTTTACGAAGGCAAGTAGATCAGGTGTGTGTTTGTATGTACTGGTGTGTGCGCAGGTGTGAGTGTATTTGAGAGGCTGTGTGTATTTTGTGTGTGTTTGTATGTACTGGTGTGCGTCTGTGCAGGTGTGAATGAAGGTGAAAGGCTGAGTGTGTGTTTACAGGTGTGTGTATGTACTAGTGTCCGTCTGTGTGAATGTATGTGAGATGCTGGGTGCGAGCAGGTGTGTGTTTGTATGTACTGGTGTGTGCGCAGGTGTGAGTGTACTTGAGAGGCTGTGTGTATTTTGTGTGTGTTTGTATGTACTGGTATGCGTCTGTATGCAGGTGTGAATGAATGTGAAAGGCTGAGTGTGTTTTTACAGGTGTGTGTATGTACTAGTGTCCGTCTGTGTGAATGTATGTGAGATGCTGGGCGCGAGCAGGTGTGTGTTTCTATTTACTGGTGTGTGCGCAGGTGTGAGTGTATTTGAGAGGCTGTGTGTGTACAGGTGTGTATTTGGTGTGTGTTTGTATGTACTGGTGTGCGTCTGTGTGAAGGTATGAATGAATGTGAAAGGCTGAGTGTGTGTTTACAGGTGTGTGTGTGCATTGTGAATGTATGTGAGAGACTGTGTGTACACTAACACTAATCCTTTTATGGGTTCCGGAGTAGCGTGCTACTCACCAGAAAAGCGCTTCAACACCCATCAGGGGTAACAAGTGCTATATGAATGCAAACCTTTCTTCCCCTTCTATCCCTCCGCTATCCTTCTCACTCCAAATAACTGACTAATATCCACCACTCAAATTACTTTCATATTTCACTATACTAATTCACCACAAATCCTTTATGGGTTTCTGGAGTAGCGTGCTTCAACACCCCATCAGGGGTAACAAGCGCTATATAAATACAAACCTTTTTTTCCTCTTCTATCTTTCTGCTATCCTTCCGAATCCAAATAACTGTGTAACCTATCCACCACTTAAAATTTACTTGCATGTTTCACTATACTAATTCAACACTAATCCTCTTTGTGTCCCGGAGTAGCGTGCTACTCGCCGAAAAAGTGCTTTGACGCCTCGTCAGGGGTAGTAAGCGCTATATAAATGCAATTACAATACAATGCAAGTTTGTTCCTGTGTACATTGCTCATACTTTTTATTTCTTCTTAATGGAAAACTAACATGTGGGGATGTGTGTGCGTGTGTATATACAATGTACCTTTCTAATTAATTTTAATGAAGTTATGGATACAGTGCATTTGGTTCAACCTTTAAATAAATAAAAATAATATAAATATATTTTTTTATTATACGGATTTTCTTGTAACATTTGTATTGTGCTGTTTTGTGAAAACCTTAACCACGCAAAAAACTTTACTTTCTAAATGTATCTAATACTTCTTTCTGCAATGTTTCGAAGTCTAATGAACGCTGTAGGCCTTACAAAGAGTATGTTAAGTGCTAAATAACTAAATAAGTACTAATGCAATAAAATACAATGTACCTTTCTAATTAATTTTAATGAAGTTATGGATACAGTGCATTTGGTTCAACCTACAAATAAATGTAAAAAAAAAAATATATATATATATATATATATAGTTACGTGATTAATGTTTTAACAAAACAGCACAATACAAATGTTACATGAAGATACATCTAAAAAAAACAAATTCCCCACACATAAATTTACATGTAAAAATTAAATGTCATAGCGAAATTGTTAAACTTGACATTACCTATTCATCACTAGACATTATTCGCTCTCAGAATCCCAAGTTTATTTGCACAGTTTATACCTAAAGGCGTCTGAACCTACCTAATATCAATAGTCAGGGCTTTAAGTGGGCTGGGTCCTTCTGGGTCTCAGACCCGGAAGAATTTAAAACGGGCATTGAAGCGGGTCCCTGTTGGAGACTATAGTCATGTCCTAAACTTTACAGGCAAAAACACTGAGTGATTTTTATTTTTTTTTGTATATTTTTATTGAAAATATTGATAGCAAGAACATAGATCAGGTCACATCCTTGGTTACAAAATTTCAAGTGAGAGGGAGCTATGGTAAGCCAAGGAAAAATATATAGTAAGGACACTGCAGTACAATAGTTGGGGGTGGGGGAGTTTCTTCCTTTACAAAAAAAACACTGTTACAAATGGAAAGCAGTGTCTGCTGGGGGAGAGGATAAACCGGGACACGCGCTCGCCTTTTGCCCAACTTAGACTTTACAAGTCCAGAACACACTGTCTGAGAGGCAACCACTGCACAACCATTTGGTCATATACTTGAAGGGCCCGTCTTCCGGGCTTTTTCATGATACCATTGTGGGTAGAAAAACCTGTTTTCACCGGAATTGCAGTAGTGTGTTTGAATTGTGCTGCCATCCTTCTTTCCTATTCACATTTCCCAAGGAGGAATCATTTAATGGGAAAACCACCTGGTTAGGATGGAAAACGTGCATGAGTTGGTACCCAAGCACCAATACCTACGATTATTTCCACAATTAGAGTGCAAAACCCAGGGCTTTAAGTGGGCCGTGTCTCACGGTGCTGAGCACCGGCAGTTTTTAAAGGGGGCCTTGAAACGGGTCTCTATCGGGCTCTGTTTTGTTCCCTGGCACAAAGTAATATCCAAGTATTCCCCAAGCTTAGTTGTTAAAAATATGCTTCATGGCTACACACTTACACGGTCCACACATGCTTTCTTTTTTTAAAGTCGCTGCTTGTTTGGTTTACTTTTGGCCAGTCACTCTCCAACAGAGCATTTTGGCACTCCGACACCAACTGCTCCCTCCATCCTCCCTTAGTAGGTAACAGACATTGCCATTTACAATGCCAATAGCTCTAACTTAAAAAAATGCGAGACCTATTGCATTTCCAATGCTTGTTTAACATGAAATCCATCCTCACACCCAAAATGGCCGCAAGGATGCATGTTGCACTAAAAAAATAATGCATAATAACGAATCGGCATTTCATGTAATTTTTCTGGAATTGTTGTTAATTTCTGCAGAGGAAATTATGCAAATTTTCCCCAAGCCTAAAGTCAACACTGAAGTAAAGTCAATCCAAATTGCATCTCTCATAACTTCCCTGCCTCCTCGCTTTAGAGCCCGGCAGATCATTTGACCCGGCGGGGCAGAAAAGCAAAAGCCTAGTAACGAAGCGACGTGTCAATTTAAGCCCTGCGTCATTATTATATATGGCCCCTAGTTGCGCGAGGCCTCATAATCATGGCAATGTCTTCCAGCAAGTAAAGGGGTCCGGGCAAGTGACCACCCCGAAGAGATGCAGAATATTCTGGCAGTAACGTTGGTACCACCAATCTACCTTCGAGCGGGAAGTATTTATATCACTGTTAAAAACAAAAGGGCAGATTTACAAGCCCCTTTCGCCACTTTTGCGTCATTTTTAACATGGGAAAAGTGACGCCAAAGTGGCGCAAGGGGCTTGTAAATCTGCCCCAAAGATTGCACCAGGGCTGTGAGGGTTACTGCAGAAAGACTCAACTTTACCATACCAACTGCGCCATTGCTGTGTTTTCGAGCATAGATTGTTCTTTCAAGTTAAGAGTTTTTGTATGTGCTGACCAGCCCGGGCACTTCTAGTACTGCGAATAGAGCGTAGAGTACACCCTTCGTCTTGCAATTCATTCAAATTCCAGAGCAATAGCTTCCACTTAGCTGTTGAATTGTATCTGCCGAAAGTGCAGCCTGTGTAATTTATGAGTTGGGGGCTCCCTCTAGTGGCTGCATGGTGTAATATCCTGTCCTTATACCTTTTCAAGATCTGTAAAAAAAAATGATATCGATCAAAGCGCGCTGCTGCAGTGGGCGTCAGCGGCGCTGAAATTTATTTATTTATTTATGCGTTTTTATATAGCGCGGACTTTACCCGAGGGTGTCAGAGCGCTTCACAACAGGAACAGCAACATTACATAAGGAGGAGGATACAAATGAGCATAATACAAAGGCAAGCGTTACATTGCATGAGGAAAAGTGACAATTGTGCAAAAACAAACAAACCAAATACAAAAAGAGGAATAAGTTCCAAGAGGACAAAGTGACAGGTGTGCATGAAACATGGGGTACAAAATACAAATAGAGGTATAATACTGCAATAAGTGGCAGTCACTCATAACACACTGGGAAGGCACTTCTATGTGCTGGAGTGCTGCAGCACCCCCGAGTAGCGCTTGTAAATTTAAGCAGGAGAATCAGTTATGAAAACGCTTTTGGTCAGGTGAAGGACAGCTTTCTAGAATTAACTGCAGCTAATTCTTCTTACATGAAAATCTTTGCTTACCTTTCACTTCATTGACTGAAAAGTGAGTGCATTTTAAAACTGTAACCCAACTCTTGTATGGGTACCAGAGAGCGTAAAATGAGAAGGTTAGTATGTAAACTTTGACTCCATAGTGTAAAAAAACATTTGCTTAGTTTGCTTATTTCAAAATATTCCAACAGCATGGGCAGTACAAATGTGGAACCTTATCTCGTAAACCTCTACGCAAACAATTACAGATTCATTTCACTCGGTGTGACTGATATTTTATAAGATTGAATTATATCTTATTTTCATTTAAAATTGGCAATAGCAAACTCCCCAAAATCACTGCATAATGTATTTTTGGCTTGCATGCCCTTTACCGTACATATTAGCACGCTCTTAGAACAGTGCAAACATGAATGAGTGCGAAAACCCAATTTCAGTAGGTACTCTGTCGGCATGCGCTATAAGTTTAGAGGCAAGCTAGATTTTGTGATGCATTTTTACTGTACATGGTAATACTGCATCACAGCAAGCAAAAACTATATAATATTTCCACCAATAAAATGCAGAGGCTCAAGGCATAGCTATAAATGTTTACAAAACTCAGTAACATTGCTACAGCAAGCTGTGCCTTATTCTCATCTAATAAAACTCAGAGGCTTATTTATGACCCGGTTTGCATCGCGTTTGCACCACGCTATGTGGTACATGCGCGACGCAAACCTTAAGTAAGATTTATGAAGCCACGCAAGGCCACTTTGCGTGGCCCTGAGTGACTTCATAAATCTAGAGCAAGTCAATGCAGCACAAATCGCTGTGTTGCCTTACTCTGCCCTGGGCGTTGCGTGGGTGGTTGTTCCAATGCAACGCCCATGGTTTTTGACGCAGTCCCAGATTTACCAGGGAATACGCCAAAAAGATACACCTTTCCAGGAGAGGCTTAACGAGGAGAAATATCTTTATTTCTCCTCGTTGTTTCCTCTTTCTACATGTGCTGCATTCTGCAGCGCACATAGAAAGAGGAATATGCCTCTCAGGGTCGTTTTTGTGCACGTAGGTGCCCGTTCCTGCATAAAAACAATCCTGCATGCAACGCAGGCGCCCTTGCACCATGGCGCAAGAGTGCCTGTGTTGGCGATAGAATGCCAAAAGGGTGCCAGTACAGGGGAAAAGGCAGGAATGCGCCATATTGACTTAAATATGGCACATTTTTGCCCTTTTCCTGTCACGCAGCGCAGCCGCTGCACTGAGTGACTTTTTCGTAAATGGACCCCTGAATCTGCAAGCTAATTTCCAGAAGAACAATTTTGGCAATCAGGTTTAACTATATTTTTGGCACAGAATATAAATGCATCTTTTAACTTTGGGATTCTGGAAATTCCATATATATAGTTTCCCTCTATTGTTTGTCTTATTATTTCTCACCTTAGACATTTATTTACATTTCCTTCTGTTTGCGATGTTGTTTACTGTTCGCAGCAGGCACATTAGATAGCAGAACTACTGTTCCTTAATTTGTCTTCAACTGCTGGTTAAGAGTCATCTTCTGGTCATTGAATCTTTAGAGAGCTTGAGTTCATCTTTTATACGGAGGGTGTCATGGATAAAGTGCTTACTAAACTCAGTGCTTAATAATTGTTTTAAAAAATAAAGCAAAATAGCAAATCACACAACGAGCCCAGAGCATCTCACTTATATTACAAATCAATATAAATAGATAGTACAACTTCATCTATGGGTTCTAGTAAACAAAGTTACACTAACAAATTAATAAATATGTCTCTCAACTTACTTGAGTGGGGCAGCTCACTTGTTAGTAAGTGGCAGACAGGGTTAAGCTTACCTTCCAGCCGCAAAGGTCTGCTTCAGCTTTTCCACTAACACTGGCATGTGCAAGTATTAACCCTAACTAGGGTAGTTAAGGCTGTTTGGTGAGCCACGTGCTTTGTGCTGCTCAGCAGCACCTTTGCCGGCATTTAGGGATAGGGTGTCAGATCACGTCATGTAAACGTCACACTATTGTTTCAATCCTGTGCTAACAAATCACAGCATTCTGTTCGTGGTATTCCTCATTCGCTTACAAGGTAACTAATGATTTCTAAAAGAAAGGAATTAATACATAATAGTATCCTGCCAATATGGAGAATTTGTGCAACCCACGTTGGAGGGCATGACATAGGCAAGTCATAGGCCACACAATTGCTTATTTCTCACTGGCCTCTCTGGTGTAGTATTTTATATGCTTGTTCTTTCCCCACTATTTCAAGAATCACAGTTTAGTTTTTAGTTTTCATTTCAGAGCAGCAGTGTGCCACATTGATTTTCCAGGGCACAAAGTAATTCAGAAGGACCAACTTATCTGCCTCAATATGCCTTCTTGAGGATTATTATTTTGCAAGGGCATTCAGTATTTGATGACCCAATACTTCTCGCACTTTACTTAGAATGCTCATTAGGTTTAATGTGACTCAGAAGTTCAAAATAAGGCAATCTGTAAAATTACACCACCCAGATACAAAATGTTTCTCTTGCAAAGGCACGTTTGGGAAAGGTGTGGAAAGTACTGCATTCCTCCTTGAGTCTCTAACGATCTATCTATCTTTCTTCTAGTTTTCATAGGATTTTGTTTGTATACTGGAGAGAAACCAGATAGCATGACTGAGAACTACTACAACACCAGCAGCACGATTATATATATTTTTTTACACTCCCAGTGGCTAGTGCTTAATTTGAGCTGGTGGTTTCCTGTGCCCGGCACCCGCACTTAATGGGTTTCCGGTGATTGGCACCGCCACTTAATTGTCATCACCACACTTATGACACTCTGCCACATGGTGGCGCTGCTCATCTAATTTAGAGATGAGCAGAACAAAGGTTGTTTATGAATACAATATATATTAAAAATACTAATACCTGCCTCCCCTGCCATTCCTTTAGCTTTGAGGACCTGGAATAATCTGACCTGTCGCATTTGCAGGCGAGAGAAGGTTAGTAGTTGTTTTGGCACTGTCATTGTGAGCGATGGTAGGGCAATGGGTGGTGCAAGCTGCAGTGGCCTCCGGGCCTGGGCCCTGGCACTTATTATTTTACAAATTAAGCATTGCCAGTGGTAATAGAGAGCGAGAGAAAGGACAAGAGGGAGAGCCTCTCATGTTGGGACACAATCAATTTTCTGTTTGTTCCAAAGTAATGAGGAAGTTTTTATGATGAGCCACTTAACGGCAACGAACAGCAACTCGAAGCCCAGCTGAAACATTTTCTCATTTAACATATTTGCATGTGCCAATGACTGATGGAGGTCAGGTCAGTATCTGGTAATACGGAGGTGGAAGGCTCACAGCACAGTGCCGATTTATGTCCAGACACCACAATTCCTCAGTTCTGTTATAAATGCACACCATCGGAGGTTGTGAAAGTGAACAGGATCCGGGGCGACTCCTCCATTTGAGTGGAGGAGCGTCGCCCCACTAGCCCCAGAGCTGAAAAATAAAGTGCTAATATTATTACTGTTTTATTTTTTAGCAACCTGCCCTGAACTAAGTGCCAGGACGGGGCGGGGCCAGCGCTGCCGAGTGGCAGCAGGGAGTTGTGCACTTTAAAATGCGCAAGTCGCTTTGGCCGGCCGTCTTGAGACGGCCAGCCCGAAATTCGCATTTTAAAGTTCTCTAACATAGCTGTCTTAGACAGCTGGGTTAGAGAAAGCGCAGGCCTCCAGTCCTCTCAGGAGCGCTGGGAGAGCCTACTCTATCCAATCCTGGCGCGGCTTTCATGCTGTGAAAGCATGCCAGAAGTGGGTAGTGCAGTTTCCTGCATCGGGAGCTTCCTGGAAGAGAGAAGACACCCGAGGGAGGAGGACGTCGGGCTGCAAAGGTAAGTGGATTTTTTTTTTTTTTACAATCAAATAAGGGGATGGGGCACACTTTCCTTGGTTTAATTAATGCCCATTGCACCCTTGCAATGCCATACTTTCCAATATTTCTGTGGTCAAAAACAAGTAGGATTTTTCAGATTTCACAAATGCTAATTAGTAGACTACTTCACAGGGAATGACATCTTAATGCATGTGACCCAGGGCCTGTATGCATCCCCAGAAAGGTAAAGAGGGGCCAGAATGGCCCTTGAACAGTGTTAAGCGGTCACAGTGTCTGACTGATTCACTGCAACCCAGCTGAGGATCAATCCTCCTTTCTGAATCTGGTTCTGCTAAAGAGGGATTGAGGTTTTTATGGAGTGGTCTCCAGAGCATGGAAAGTCAATGTAAGGCAAGGGTCACTCACTTCCCCTTTTCTAAACTGAGCCACCCCATGCTTTCTTTCCAGTTTTGTTGCTTTTGCACAGACAGGGTGACCCCTTTCCTTCCTGCTTCAACGCCTTGCTGGAATTTGAGCATGCCATGCTACTCTCAGCGCAGACCCATTGAGGCCTGCCTGCGTTGCCCTACCTGAGTCAGAGGAGTGGGTAGTGGAATCGAGCACAGTAGGAGATTTGGGCCATCACATTCTCAGTAGCATAACAAAACTTGAGGGGGCCCCCTGCAAAGTACATGGAGGAGCCCCTCCGGACTCACTCAGGAGCTCTCAGGCCAGGGTACTGTGCTAAGGGGGGCCCCTGGAGCTCGCCGCCCCCGCACTGCAGGGCTACGGGGGCCTCTGTTACGCCACTGCACATTCTTCCATCCATGTGCCGGTCGGAGTGAGGCTGAGGATGTCAGTGCTCCACCCCTGATTAATAAAGAAGGTTTGGTGGACAGGAAAGGGAGACTCCTGAACTTTAACTCTCGGCCAAGACCATTAAGAAAACCTGCACATCAAGGCCTTTCCTGTTTTCACTATTTGTAAATTTATTCAAATAATAGTGTCATTACAGAAAGCAAAAATCTTTAGAGTCAAGGGAATTAGTATAAAACCAACATCAGAACAATTCAAAATGCCAAGTGCGTTTAAGTAATTAAGTATACACAAAACATTTGGTAAACAACCAAATTAATAGTAAATAGGCCTAAATACAGAGAGGACCATTATACTCTAGCCCTCTCTAAGCAACAAGAAGAAAGGTCTGCTCTTTCCTAAAGAACACATCTTTTATAATGTTCTGGACAAAGAAACCACACAAATTCGTAGCATGTTTTTACCAACAGGCAGCACTGAAAATATTACTTTTGCAGCAAACAAATCATCTATCAAATTCAAAATAACATGGGCTTGCACATTATGTTCACTGACTGTAAATCACATTATTTGTTGCACATGAGAAATCATATGTTTTATTAATGCAAAAACACAACATAACAACTGCTACTACACATTCATAATAACGGAGGTTTAGCTCATAGCCTTGCATTGTTGCAACATAAGTACATCCCTTCCAGAGGAAGCTAGAGATAATTTACATTTGCTAATGGACAGAGTCTCGACGTTGGCTCAACATCCTGTGATTCTGGGCAAATCACTTAATCTCCCCGCGCCTAACAAAAATGAATGTGTCCTTGTGTGACGTAGCTGGCGCTCATGTAAGGCGCTCCGAGCTCGTGCTATATAAAACTGCAAAGAAAAGGACAGAGAACATAATTTGCAGCTTAAATTAGATGATTTTCTGAAGATAAATAGGGGGGTGTTACACCCCAAACACCCCCCTGAAGCTACGCCCCTGCTCACAAGTTACAAAGCAGGCTGTTGCAATCAAAATGGGATGTCATTATTTTCATCTGAGTCAGAAACTCATAATGATAAAAGATTATAAGCAGCTGATAATTCTTTCTAAGGGCTCTGCCTTCTAAACAATCATCACTAATGGATAAATGAGCACCAGTGTTGCAAGAATATGATTTTAGCAACTGCTGCTGGAAGGTTTTTCGATTGGGTTTGCTGGCCAATAACATCACCCCCACAAAGTATAAGGGGTATTTGTCAGTGTTTCTTTGAAAACACAAAAATGCTACCAGAAGAAAAATATTTGAAGTAACACTTTATTGTTCATTGCCCATCAAAACTCTTTCAAGTTTTATGGGGATACTGCAGCACCCTCCACACCCCTTGTTCCAGGGCCATTGATCTTGAGGTGCAATAAAGGGCCTTCCTTACTAACTATCCAGACATCTTGGACCTCGCAGGCATGTGGTGTAGTTTTTAGTGGCAGCTGGCATGTACGGAGGGTGGTGAGGCGGGTGGGTATGACAAAAAATAAGCTAGAAAGATAACACTTACTATCCTGGCGCGGCGTCCTCCTCACTCGGGTCTTCTCCAGGCAGGCTGGCTCACACGCGGGCCCAGGAAACTGCAGTAGCCAATCCTGGCGCTGCTCTCATGTAGCATTAAAAAGTGCTCGGATTGGAGGGTGCCGCCTCCTTCAGCGCTCCCGAGGACATAGGAGCCCTATGCTGTCTCTAACCCAGATGTCTTAGACAGCTGGGTTAGAGAGGTTTAAAATGCACATGTCTGGCTGGCTGTCGCAAAACGGCCGGCTAGAGATACATGCGCACTTTAAACTTAAAGTGCCTTGCCCATCACTGCTTTCTACTGCTGCCTGGCTGGCAGCAGCAGAAATCAGAAAGCCCCACACCCCATCTTGACGCTCAGCCCAGAACGGGGTTTGAAAATAAAATGGTAACAAATGAATTTTATTACCGTTTTATTTTTCCATCTCTGGGGGCAATTTAGTTAGTGGGGAGTAGCTCCTCCTCCTTAACGGAGGAGCCACCCCTGGTAGTTTTAAGCCCAGCACACTGACGAGCATGTAGCTGGTCACAACGCTCTTTTAATGGAAGAGGTAAAGGAGGCCACGCCTACAGATGAAGCTTACAAGATATCATCACAGCCAGGCATGTCAGAATTTCCTTCATGGCCTGGGTCGACAAAATCAAGCAGGGCCTCGACAGGGCAAGGACAGGACTGCCCTCTGAACAGTATTTTATTAATCTAGCCAGAAATTTCATGCCAAGGCGAGTAGAAAAACAGGAAATGATCCTGTGTTTTTCCCCAGTAAATTTTACACTTATAGCAACAAACACAGTATGAAAATAGATCAGGTGTATTGTAAGCTGCATAAAATTTATCTAAGTGATTGTTGAAGCAAATAGAGCCAGAATATCAGTGACAAAAACACATTCAAGGGTATTTCAAAACTGCAATTCAAGACCTATCTCCTGGAACTTCCAGAACTTTAAAACACATATAGATGGCCAATATATTTCTCTGAGAGCTGCCGGATCCCCTTAAAGTGGACCTGTTTCAAATTCAAATGCTCTGCAAAGAAAGAGCAAACACGACAGATCCAGCATCTGCCACTGCCTGGTGATATCAGCTTCTTGGGTGAGGATGCAGAGGCTCTGGAATGACACATGGGGGCCTTTATTGTGGCACTTGTGAGACCACAACACGCTTCACTGGATGGAGGCCTCCTGCACTGCGGTTCACCTTATGGTGCTGCGGTGGCCAACTTGCTCCAATGTCTGTAGACGGAACTCCTTGTGATTTTTTGGGGGGATTTTTTTTGCAGTTTTGAGATAGCTCGAACTCGTCCCGAAGGTATTGGGGAACTTTACATGAGCACCAGTTACATGTGCATTAATTTTTCTGGAGACGCAGGGAGATTACTGATTTGCCCAGAATCACAGGATGTTGAGCCTGCACTGAGACTCAAACCTGGTTCCCCAGCTCCACAGTCGGCAGCTCTGGCCGGATGCCAGGGTTACTTCCGGGGCAGGTCTCCTTTCTTCTTCATCAGGGGAAATGGAGGTCTTCTTTCCCTCCACCATGCCCAGGAAGGCCACTGAAGTGATGGAGGGACCGAAGTGGTGGGCGGGTAGAGCTCTCTCGCGTGGGCTCACATGGGAGTAGAGGCCGGAAGATGAACCTCATGGAACCCATTTAGGATAAACTAAACAAACTAAACAATATCTTCCGATTAAAGGTAAAAATATGCAGAATGAAATAAGACTAATCACTCAGTACAACACTGAGCACTGGCAAATTAGGAAGACTTCCATGAAATACTGGTCCCTTTTAACAAAAAACCATGATCTAGATGTTCCGAAGTCGCCATAAATAATTAGGTCGAGCCTGAGCCCGCGCGCATGCGCTGCTCTGGCGATCTGCTGTAGTAGAGTATAGAAGAGAAGACCCGCCCACTCTCCGCCCATGTTTGTCATTGGCTTGTGTCATTGTCCTTCATAAGTGCTGGCTTCTGATTCATAAATAGGCTTGTTAGTCCCTCCTTAGTATGGCCTTGTCTTCATTTGTAACCTCCCATGGCTACTGGCCCCTTTACTTTAGTTGGTAAACGGTACGTGTTATTTAGTCTTGTAAGCACTATGGGGCATATTATCAAGAGAATTATCACCGCTTTAGCGGCCGTTTTCGGCCGAAAAGCGGCGATAATTCTAACGCATTATTAACAAGGACACGCTAGCGAGTGTATCCTTGATTTAACTCCCGTTTCTGTCACCACTCACTACGCATCGATAATGAGATGCAAAGTAGGCGTGGCTGACAGAAACAACATGGGAAAATATCGCGAAGGCAGCTTCGCGATATTAGCAAGGAGGGGTAGAGATGATAATAATCGCGCTACCTCTGGCCTAACGCAGGAATTTAACGTCTGCTAAATTCCTGTGTTAGGCATACCTAACATGGGAGGTGGATTATGGGGTTAAGGCCACAGGGCCTTATCACCAAGATCATCGCCGTTTTGGGAGGGACATCGCTGTTTTTAGGCGATGTTTGGCCATTGCCCGCTATCGCTGGAATATTTATCGCCATAGCGCTGAGCGTTGGTAATACAGCGCTAGCTTGGCGAGATATTCCAGCGATAGCCGGCGATAAAGAAAAGCGCGCTAAGCGCGCTCGGCGATAATTATCACCAACCCTAGATAATATGCCCCTATTTTCTTTACTGAGTTTCTCCTACTTTAGGCATGACAACTTGCTTTGCTTACATTCAGTGCGCCATGCGCACTTTCACTTTCAAAGCAGCCGGGACAATGCAGCAGTTTGTTTGTAATGCCATAGGTCTTGCATTTAAATGCAAGACCTATGGCATTGAAAATATTTTATTCTTATCTGTCTCTTGCCAAACCCGGAGCTTTGACGTGCCCTCTGCAGGCTAGAGCCGCTCTTCCCATGGCCTCTGGCAGCAGGCCAGGGATCGGGGGTGAGGGGGTACGGGGGCGGGGGTTGCTGAGAGGAATCAGTGTTTGTCAGCCTAATAGAAGTTAAGCACCGGTACTGAGGTGCGCACTGTGTGAAAGAAAATCAATAAACCTGAGAGCCGAGGAGGGGGGATGGGAACGGGTGGACCGCCCCCGCCATCACAATCCACTCAGCGGCCTGTCATGGCAGGAAGAGTCCTGGGACGGGGTGCACTTAAGATCAGGCAGCCTGGTTAATATATAAGCGTCGCCCAAACCTAGGCTTGATAATGGTTGAAAAGGTTGTTTGTGACGTATTGGGTTTTAGGTTTACTGGAGCAAGAAAACAAAATTCAATGATTCCATTGTACGTTTGCTTTCCGGACCACACATGTCTGTCAAAGGAGCACATCTGTCGAAGCTACTACCTGTGTGGTCCTGAAAGCTACCATACAGCCCCCCTTCTGTTTTAGTCCATTAAATGCTTTTCTAACCTACAATCTAATGGATTTATAAAAAGCGGGCTCATATCTTAGCAAATAGAGGCCTTGCAGCCTGAAATTCATGTCTTACCATGCTGGCGGGAATGCTCAGCCTTTCATTCTTCCAAGCTGGATAAATTGCATATTGGATGACAGCACTGGATGACTTTATGTAAATGACAAAAACGATGTTGTTGCTTTAGAAAAGATCTTTAGATATTCAAGACTAACCTTCCTGCACATTAGGTGAATGCTTTAAAATGTCACGTCCCAGTGCTGCATACACGTCGAGACCAAATGGATTTTTTGACTACCAACAAGTGTATCAAGCACTGGCAAAGCTAATGGGTTTCACATTTGTAACCCATTGACTTTTCCAATGCGTTTTTTGTGATCCTCTACAGCATCTGTAAAAAGCAATGCGCTGATGCTGTGTAGCTCTTGCAAAAAATAGAAAACACATGACCCGACACGTATGCGTTATGACACTACTGGTGCTGCATCATTCAGTAGGCACATGCATGTATGTGACGTGCATGGGTCATCATCTATACATGCGCCTATTGATTAGCGTAGACGCCATTTTTTCATTTTAATTTTTTTTATTTCCCGATCCAAGATGGCACAAGCCCCATCTTGTATGCAAGGCCTTAAAAGGCTGTGATTTGAACTGCAAATTCCACCAGCATACAGGGTAATTTAGTAATTCGACCGTACTAAGTACCCCCGGGTTTTAGGGAACCTTGTTACATGGTTTTTGTAAAATGTAGTTTCTGCCAGTTCCTTGGCCTCTTGGTATTTAGGGTTGTACGGGTTATATTAGTCTTTTTGTGATATGTCTCTGTTCCCAGTTTCTCCCTCTGCCACTGTTCATGTTTCCCATCTCTGTTGTCCGTGTCCAAGTGTCTTGTTTTTCCTCCTTCCGTCCTCTCCCTTTCCCATAGTCTTCTTTATCTCTGTTTCAGTGCACTCCATCTCTATCCCTGACCCCATATCTTGTGTTTCACTGTTCAGTTTCTTGGGTTTTCCGGTTTTAGTGTCTCTCTGTCCCCCTCTTTTGTGTTTTCTTGTTCTGGTGTTTCCTTGTGCCTGTGTCAGTGTTTGCTTCTAGCAGAGTCTCTCTGTCAGACTCTGTCTTTCTGTGTCCTAGTTCAGTGGTTCTTAACCTGTGGTGTGGGGACCCCTGGGAGTCCCCAAAACCTACTCCGGGAGTCTGCAGCTGATAAGAAAATTAAATATTATTAGCAGATGAATAAAGTGTATATAAATAAAGAAGCAAAATGTAAAATTGAACATTTCAAAATATCCTCTGAGTGATTTGTGGGAGCAGTGCAAGTGCAACAAATATAATGTATTAATACAGTATGGACGATGAGTGGTCTCAATTGAATTTAGACAAGCTTCAAGCTTAACATAAAAATTGTATTTTTTTAGGTCGAGCATAGCGGCAGCGCGCATGCACTGTTCGCTCTGCGAGGCATGCTGTAATAGAGTATGCAGTGGAAGCCCCGCCCACTCTCTGCCCATATTTGTCATTGGCTTGTGTCATTGTCCTTCTTAAATGTTGGCTTCTGATTCGTAACTAGGCTTGTTAGTCCCTCCTTGGTACTGCCTTGTCTGCATTTGTTACCACCCATAACAACTGGACCTTTTACTTGGCTCGTTACACGGTCTGCTTTATCTAGTTGGTGCGCACTATTTTGTTTATTGACACTAACGGGGACAATGGCGGATGCTTTTTTTTGTATTTGCATGCTGAACGCGGCGCCCGCTTTAGGGACACCGTGCTCAGTTTAAATTTTATTTTTAAAACTTTAATGTTGAGTGCGGCTCCCGCTTCAGGGACACCGCGCTCTGTTTATTTATTTATTTTAAACTTTAATACTGAGCGCGGCGCCCGCTTCAGGGACAGCGCACTCGGTTTCATTTTTTTTTTTACACTTTAATAATGAGCGCGCCACCCGTTTCACGGACACCGCGCTCTGCAATGCAACGGGTATTGCTTTTGGGGGACTTTGGACTGTTGGTATTGTAAATGACAATGCCTTTTAATTTTTTTTATAAAAGGCATTGCTATTTACAGTGCCAATGGCTCAAAGGCTCGCGATTGCGAGACCTATTGCATTGTAAATGCTTGTTTTTAGTAAGCTATCAAATTGTATCATATTCTAGTTACATTTTTCGTCTTATAAAAACACACCCTCAGAATTATCTTGTTTACTACCACTTCCCCAGATTTTGTGCATATGGCCTTTGGAAATTTGGCATCAAATATGTGAAATATTTTGATAACGAAGGGTGTTTGAGTAAGAGGCTTATGATAATTCAGATATTAAAGGCATTCTGTGTTTTTAGGAATCGAACGTGCACAAATGACTATTAGTCAAGTATAAGTACTTAAACAAAATTAAGCTAAATGCACTGCTTTATTTAAAAGTTTGCATCCTTTACTGTTAAATAAAGATTTAGGGCTGCATGCATTTCTATAGAATGTGAATAATGCTGTACATGGTAGTAAATATGCTAAGATATATTGTCTATAAAATGCCAGTAGATGGTGCCATTGAGTTACAAATGAATTGAGAGATTTTGCTTTTTGCTTCAAGCTACCTTTGTTATTAATGATTTGAAGGTTTTGATTGTCAATCAAATTTGAATGACTGACTCCAGGGCATCAATAGGCCAAATAAGGAACTTAAAACGAAATTATTGGTTATTGAAATGGTAATTGTTTAGTATGTGGTTGATGACCATTAACATAACAGTTATAAATGTGTTATTTATTTATTTCATTTATTTATTTAGAGTTATATATAGCGCGAACAAGACACTTTCAGGTGGCAGAACACTTTATAAGAATAACGAAGGAAGGTATGATACAAAACAAAATGGTGGGCAATATACAAAAGCATAGCATAAGTCATGAGAACAAAATTTATTTAAGCAAATGATGATAAGAGAGATAGGAACATATAATCAATCATAAGTTTGGGCATGAGCAAAGTCCGAACGTGTGGCAAGAGGCAACAATAAACAAGCAAGAAAGGGTTGCTCATGAGGAGCGGGAAGTATGCCTTCAGTGTGAGAGTAATTTGTTAGATAGTAGAGTTCAATTTCTTTCTTGAAAATGGATGTGGATGGGTTGCATCTGATCTTGGGAGGGAGAGAGAGAGTTGCAGATTTTGGGGGCAATTCCGGAGAAGGATCGGTTGTAGGATTTCTTTTTGTTAAATTTTTGTGGCTTTACTAGTAGGGAGATTGTGCTTCTGGAGGGTCTGTTTCCACCCGATAGGGTCAGTTTCTGGATCAGGTAAGAGGGTGTATTGTAGTGCAGCACTTTATGGGTCATACATGCAGTTTGAGATGGATCCTAGTCAAGTAGAGTAGCCATTTCAGTGATTGGAGGTAGGGGTGATGTGATCACATTTTTGTGATCTGGTGATGAGCCTGGCTGCCGCATTCGAATTAGCCTTCAGCTGAGCAAGTGTAATTTTCGGGAGGCCCACAAGGGTAGCACTACCATAATCTAATTTCGATAACAGAAGAGCTTGAACCGCAGTGAGGTCAGCCAGGGGGAGGAAAGGTTTTAGTTTCCTTAAAGCGTGCAGTTGAAGGTTAGCTCCTCTGGTGTTGGCACGGATGTGCTTCTGCATGGAGCGGGCATTGTCCAAGATAATACTTAAGGATTTTGGGGAGTCAATGATGTGAGGGGTACAGTTCAAGTCAGTGAGATGTTATGTTATGTTATGTTATGTTATGTTATGTTATGTTATATAGGTTTATAAAGCGCACTGTTACCCAAGGGTGTCCTGGCGCTGAGCACTGTCTACCTGGTACCCTCCACCCCTGAGCCCAGACTGAGACTAAGCTGAAAACAACCAGGTCTTCAGACCTTTCCTGAACGAGAGGAATTCCGTAACAGTCCTTAGGTTTAACAGAAGGTCATTCCAGGCATTGGTGGCTCTAAGGACAAAGCTCTTCCCACCCCAGTTAGCCTTTTTCGCTCTAGGAACGACCACCCGCTTTGCTTCCATTGAGCGCAACGTTCTCCCGGGGACATACCATTGAATGCGCTTTTTTAGGTCTTCAGGGCCAGTCCCCATCAGGGACTTAAAGACCGTACAGAGAGCCTTGAATTGAGCTCTTTGTTTGATTGGGAGCCAGTGAAGGTAACGAAGGCCATTTCTGACCGACCTAAACCTCGGAGTGCCCGTAAGCAGCCTGCCTGCCGAATTCTGCACCATCTGTAATCTGTTAAGATGTTTCTTATTAATAGTCAGATACAGGCTGTTACAGTAGTCCAGACGGACAGAATGAGGGCTGAGACGACTGTTCTGAAGCTTTCTTCCGTGAGGAAGAGTTTTATTTTCCTCAGGGTTCTCAGGATAAAAAAGCTTGTTGACACCACCCCGCTGACCTGGTCCCCAAATGTGAGAGTGTTATCCACGATCACCCCCAAGTTCTTAACTTTCCGCGAAGGGAGTGGGGGGAGGCCCATATCACTGGGCCACCATGCTGGAGTCCAGAGGTTGGGGTTGTTCCCAAAAATAATCACCTCTGTTTTGCCTGCATTCAGTTTCAGGCAGTTAGCAGACATCCAGCCAGTTATTGCTGACATGCAGTCATGGCAGCTGGGGGCCTTTTCCGCTTCTTTACCTCTCTGCAGGGATAGCACGATTTGAGTATTATCTGCGTAAGAGGTTAAGAGTAGCCCAAAAGATCTTATAAGGGCAGCCAGCGGTCTCACATATATATTGAAAAGCGTCGGACTAAGGGAGGACCCCTGTGGGACTCCACAGGGGAGGGAAAACGGTTTCGATCTGTCCCCTCCTAGATCTACCGTTTGTACTCTGTCGGCCAGGAATGATTTCAGTAGGTTCCAGGCCACACCCTGGACCCCAGCCTTCGATAGACGGCCCATCAACATGTCGTGATGGACCGTATCGAAGGCTGCCGACAGATCCAGCATGATCAAAATGGCTGAGCCTCCCTGGTCCACTGCCTCACGAACCTCCTCCGTGGCTTTGATCAACGCTGACTCCGTACTGTGTCCCGCGCGGAACCCATACTGAGAAGGGTCCAACGTGTTGTTTTTCTCAATGAACAGACTTAATTGCATGTTCATAGCCTTCTCCAGTATTTTAGCTGGTAAGGGAGTCGGGAGATGGGTCGGTAGCTATTAGGATCGCTAGGTTCTAGATTGGGTTTTTTAATCAGTGGCAGAATTGAGGTAGTTTTCCATGCTATAGGGTAGTGACCTGCCCCCATTATGAGGTTCAGTAAGGACGTTAGGGTGTTAGAGATGACTTCCGGGGAGATTTTGATTACCGCAGCCGGACAAGGGTCCATAGGGGAACCGGATCTGCAACCCATAAGCAGATTGGTAACCTCCTTGTTCACCAAAGGGGTAAAACTGTTAAACGTGGGAGAGTTGTTGGTTACCATTGTCCCGGCTGCCAGATCACTGGGCTCACCCTGTTGATTGCTGAAGGAGGAGAAAATGACCTCAACTTTGTTCAGAAAAAAAGAGGCTAGGGCATCACAGAAATCTGGACTGCTATGAATAATAGGTTTGGGGGGGTTCATGAGATTGGTCACTGTTCTGAAGAGTTCCTTCGCAGAGGATTTAGCTCCAGTAATCTGTTCGGAAAAATAGGCCTTTTTCGCTTCCTGAAGTGATTTTTTATAGATTGTAAGACTGGCTTTATATACTTCCTTATTGGCCAAACTGTACCCCTTTGATGTGGTAGCCAGTCTTTGATACTAGGGGCGATGGTGGCCGGTTCCACAGGAGAAGCAGCCAGAAGGATTAGGTAGACAGACACTAAAAATATTAAAGGTACAGTTATAACAATAGATGGAGACATTAGAATGCTGTAAGAAAATATATATTCAGTTTCAGTCTTTATGTCATTTACTTTTAAAGTTGTAAAAGAAACATTTGAAACTATAAGCAAGAAACAATACATATGTTTATATTTGCATTGTAATGTTCTTTACAGATGCCTAAATCACAGAGAGCCATGGAATCTTATAATTGACTTCATCATATTTGTACCTTATGTTACAAATGACCATCGAAAAACACGGAGTCAATGAGACTCAACCTATAGTTTGGTCCCAGTACAGGAATTTGAGTGATGCACCCCAAAGAAATGGGGTTGTTTAATCAGGTTGGGATTGGTCTTGTTTATTATTCCTGTAAAAATCCCATAACCATCCCATTGGTTGCTGGAAGAACAACCTCTATTAAGTACAGCAGATTAAGTTGGTCCTTTGGGTACTTTACTCCCATGCAAACAGATCACTTTCCACAGTAAATACAATAAATGACATACACACTGTTAGACCTGGCATTTCTTGGCGTGGTTACCCATGACTTTTTGCCTCCACCTCCTCTATTTTTGATGCTGTGAAGGATTTCGTTTTGCTGGCTTAGATGCTTTGGGCACTTTGCCACTGCTGATCAGTGTCAAAGTGCAAGTGCTCCCTGTATAAAGTGTAATGGTAATTGGTTGTCCATAATTGGTATGTTTGCCTTACTAGTAAAGTCCCTAGTAAAGTGCACTATGTGTGCCAGGGCTGGTAATGCAAATTCTACTAGTGGGCCTGCAGCACTAATTGTGCCACCCACACAAGTAGCCCTAAGAAGAGATCTCAGGCCTGCCACTGCAGTGCCTGCGCGCAGTTTGTTAACTGCCTTGTTGTCCTGGCAAGTGCACCCACTTGCCAGGCCTTACCTTCCCTTTTATGCACATCAGACACCCCTATAGTAGGCCCAAGGTACCCCCTGGGCAGGAGTGCAGTGTATGTGAAAAATAGGACATGTACTGAGGTGTGTACCATGTCCTGACAGTGAAATACTGCCAAATTCGTTTTTCACTGTTGCAAGGCCATCTTGCCCATAGGACAGAATGGGGAATGCTGAGTCCCATGTTTCCAGCATATCTTCCCATAGGCATAAGATGGAGAGATGGAGTTTAGTGTGCCTGAACTCAGAATTTATTAACACATCTTTTTGTAAAGATGGTTTTTGAATTGTGTGTTTAGAAACCACGCTTTTAGAAGTGGCTGGTTTCTTGTCTTAAACCATCCTGTGTGCCTCTGCCTAGTTGTGTATTGCCTGTCTGGGTTTGGATGTGACAGGGTCTGGGAAGTGTCCTGACCCCAGGGAGGAGTAGGTGAGACAGCAACAGGCTGGCCTGCTTTTGATGTGGGGGGGAGGAGTAGCCACCTGGATGTGAAGAGGGCTGTGTTGCTGCCCCCAGAGGATGGCTCCACCTCCTGCTGAGCGTTTGGGCCCCAGACCCTGTCTATCAAAGGAAGAGGGTGTGCACTGGCAGGAAGACACCCAGGTCTGGTTTGGTCCGGGGTCAGAGCACCCTGAACACAAAGACTTCAAAGGCATTTAGGGGTATAAATGTAAGAGCTGAAACCCCTGAACTCAAGACTGAAATCCATACTGAAAAAGGATTGAAACTACTTTGTGATCAAGAGGAACCTCTGCCAAAGAAGAACAGCTGAAGAGACTGAAGAGAAGGACTGCCCTTGCTGTGTGTTCTGGGGCTGGCCTGCAGTTTTCTGATTTGACTGAGGAGAGGACAAGGGACTTTGCTGTGTGCTGTGTCCCCCCGCTTGAGAGGACTTTGCTGTGTGCTGTGTCCTGAAGTAACTTGTCTCCAAGGGCCCGAGGAGAGCTGGTCCCCTATTGTGGAAACTCAGGAATATAAAAGTTTCCAAGTGTGTCTCAACGACGCTGTGTGCGTGTGCTTTTTGCACGCCTGAGACTGCGTGTGGTCCGTGGTGCTGTTTACGAGGTGCCCCGTGACCGCATTGCCCCCGCAGCGTGAAACATCATCCACGCTGCTGCATTGCTGTTTGTGGCCCGAGCCGTCATCGTAACTGAGGCTGTGAGTAAAGATTGCAGACGCCGGCCCGAGCCGCAACGTGCTAAAAGATTTCTTGAAGCTAAGGAAGCTACAAGGTGAAAGGGATCGTGATCGTTGTTCGTCGAAAGGAATCTGCCCAAGATCGTCAACGAAGGAGAAGGCAGCGCTGTACAGCTGTAGCGTCCGGCTACAGCGTCGCCTAGCAACAGAGCTGCAACGTGATCGGGCTTGCCCAGCAGGACGTCCGACGAGCGGAGAGAGAGAGCGAGGCAGCGCACCCCCCCAGGTAAGGATTGGACTCCGGTCGGGAGCCGCAAGCGTGTGTGGCCTGGGGAGGCGTGCAGGAGGAGTACAGGAGTGCTCCGAGCTCTCTCCCACTGCACCACGTTAGACGCGCTGAGTCCCCGAGCAGCCCGTACCTGCCCAGCAGTACCTGGGCCGCCCCTTTAAGCTTGCAACCGTTGTCTCTGTTGTTGGGGCCTAGTGGTGCCCGAGTTGACCGCGCAGATTGGCTAACCGCATTATTCTTGCATTACGAACTGCCTGATTCTTGCATTACGAACCGCATTATTCTTGCATTACTAACTGCCTGATTCTTGCATTACGAACCGCATTATTCTTGCATTACGAACTGCCTGATTCTTGCATTAAGGACTGTCTTATTACTACATTACGAACTGCATTGCATTGCATTAGGACTGCATTAGAGATCGTGAATTGCTCATTAATACCGCAAGAACCTACAAGTGATTGCTGGCCTAATAACCGGCAAAGCGAAATATTACGAATACGCATATGTTGGATTTCTATAGTTTGGTCTCATCGTATTCCTTTTTATAAAGATACCGCTATTTTTATGAAACCAGTGTGGTGTCCATTTGTGGTGCTATCACTGTGTTACTGAGAGTGTGGTTGCAAATACTTTACACATTGCCTTGGAGATAAGCCTGGCTGCTCGTGCCAAGCTACCAGGGGGTGAGCAGGGGTTATCTAAGCGTGTGTCCCTCCTTACCCTGACTAGATGCAAGGGTCCCTATTTGGACTAAGGTACCTACCTCAGCCAACTAGAGACCCCCAGTTCTAACACACACTGTTAGTGTCCCCGAAGCAAACAACTCATGAAGAATTTACAATTACAAAAATGGTGAACATCTAGATAGATATGTCCATACTTTCCTTTAGCGGCTTAGTAAATCTACAGCCTGTTACCCCAATGATTTGATGAAAATGTCACATAACTGTCAAATATGAAAGATAGTTGTGATGTATGTGCAAAATTAAAACAGAAGAAAAAACCTGTTGAAAATTGTCTCCAAACAGTCATTCAAGCTTTTCTGACTTACATCCAGGATACAGAAAAGCTTTCTGAAAGAAGTTAATGGTATAGAGTTACCAGAAGATGATCTGATACTCTTTACATCAGATGTTAACCAGTTTTACACTTCTACACCTCATAGTGATGGTATAGACAGTGCTGAATGGATTAATCTACAGCAGGAATCACTAACTACTAATTACATTTTTATTTTTCAGTTATGTCAGTGTGTTATAACCTCCATATTTCACTTAAGATCTTTTTGTTATATACTGTATTCTGGCAACATAAAAAGATGATGGAAGGAATGCTGAACATTGTCAACTATCTACCCCCAGTACAGAGATCTGGGACTAAATCCATTTTTTTTGCTCACCATGCCATTCTAGTTTGGACCCAGCCATATGCAAATCAGTCTTGACCCTGCTCCCCATGGGAACTGTCCAGCCCGAACTGCCAGGCCAGGTCCTCCCTGAGCTGGAAAACAAGAATCCTGGGACCACTTTCGTGGTATCACCCTTCATCCTCCAGGCTAGCTTGAATCCAATGGCATGGTGACTCTAAAACCGGTCCCAGGATTCTTGTTTTCCGGTCCAGGGAGGACCTGGCCTGGCAGTTTGGGCTGGATTGTTCCAATGGGGAGCAGGGTCGACTAATTTGCACATGGCTGGGTCCAAACTGGGGTGGTATGGTGAGCAAAAAAACAATGGATTTAACCCAGATCTGTGACTGGGGGTGAATGTTTGACAATGTTCAGCATTCCGTCCATCATCTTTTTGTGTTTCTATAGTCGCCGTAAGTTGGAAAGGTATGCCCAGACACATCTGCTCGCTAAGCCACTGGATTCAAGCTAGCATGGCTGATGAGGAATGATAACCCGAAAAAGGTCCCAGGAGGCTTGTTTGTCGGACCAGGAAGGACCTTGTCTGGCAGTTAGGGCTGGACTGTTCCCTTGGGGAACAGGGTCAAGACTGATTTGCATATGGCTGGGTCAAGCTGGAGTGCCATAGTGAGCAAAGAAACAATGGATTTAATCCAGATCTGTGATAGGGGGTGAATGTTTGACAATGTTCAGCATTCCATCCATCCTCTTTTTGAGTTGCTCTATACTGCATTCTGCCAACTTTTCCCCACTGTTACACTAGAATGTCTAGATTTCCCAACAAGCGTTTACACAAATTCACTTTTACTAATGATTTTCTAGATTATTGCCTTGCATTTTTCATTGTAAAGAATGACCTATGCGAATGGTAAGCATGTTCTAATGTTTACAGTGGCACATTTGATGTGCTGATTAGAACAATTAGAGCATAATGTTACTCGTATTATTTTACCCTTGAAAATACTCCAGATTCCACTACCTAAGTGTTGAAAAACATACAAGCTATAACTTTCTAATCTTGCAGTGATGGAATAACTGTCTAACTCTAAACAATTCATTCACTGCACCCTTAGTCCACCAAAGTACTGAACGTTTCTTTCATTGCCATGGTACGTTTGTATGGGGTATTCTCTTGTGAAAACTACTAGAATACTCAGCTACATATTCCCTTCAATACATTTATTTCACTGGCTACTAAAGCTATTCCTAGTTTTGGAATATAAGTTTCACACAACCCTGTTACATATACATCAGATTTTGCAGTATGTGGAGACACATGTCCTCTGTCTGCCTTCTCTAGATATGTATAATTATTTTCTATTTTTGCACAATCATTATTTTCAGATTTCTGACACTGTGAAAAGCTGCATAACTTTCTCTTTATTGGCAAACATTTGTAGGCATTTTTTTATTTCAACATATCTTGAATGGTATAAATGTACAACATACATTAATATATTAAAGGTGATTTACAGATGATGTTTTGGTATTTGGCAGAAGTTCTGATGACTCCTACTGAGAAACACTTGAGAATCTGCCAGAAAGGGAGCAGTCGGCGAGGGGGGGCTGGGAGGCTGACATGGGGATGGAAATCACCCCTAAAGACTGGACATTTTTGCTGTACACAAACAAACATGACATCTTCCAGCAGTAGACTGCAGATTAACTATTTTAAGATTTTTGCACAAGGCATATTATACCCCAAAAACCCTGCACCGATTCGGACTTCGAGCAGACTTCAAGTTTCTAATGTGTGGAGCCCCAGAGACAAACTTCCTACACCTGGCGTGGTCTTGCCCAGGGGTGCAGGCATATTGGAATGAGATAATTACCACACTGAAGCAAATGCTTACTTGTGATATCCCATTAGACCCCAGAGTGGCCCTGCTAGGCTGGATTGACAGAATCACTACGATCCATAAAAAAAACTCCTTACACTGGCACTGCTGCTGGCCAAGTGTTTGGTAGCTTGCTACTGAGGAAGGGGCTGAAACCCAAAACTTAAACAATGGTTACAAGCAATGACATACTGCAACAAACAACTTGAAGCGTACGCTGAAGTGTCCCTCCCCCCCCCCACCACTTCCCGATCTAAAGATACATGGGATCCATTTAGACTGCATCTAATACAATCTCAGATGGAGGATGAGGATGTAGCTGAAACACTGGCCTGAATGCTACACATTTAGTGGACAGTTGAGAGGCATGTCGGGAGAATGACAAGTGGGAGTCAATGGATCATGGGGCGGGGAGGCTGGTGGGAAACACATGCGAATGCCCCAACGCAGCCAGTTTTGCTACACGCGATATTTAAAACTGGTTAACCTGATGGGCAGTGTCATGAGTAGTGGGGACATGGTGCCTAAGGGGGATACTAATACATATCTGGGAGTTAATTGTTCTCTTTGACTACCTTCCCATGATTATCACAAAATTGGTACAATGCTGTCAGAGTGAAATGATGACTAATTGAGCCTCTGTATGTTGCAGTTACTTAAGATGCAGTTTATCATTGTATGAAACTAAACATAAATAATAATAATAAAAAGACCTGATGACTCCATTTAAAACTTAATATGCTACATCCACACATACAGCGTGGCATTATTGTGAAAAGCCCATTGGTAAATGTATTGAATGTGTGATTTACCATCAAAAAAGAAAGATTTGAACCAGCACAGACCGGAATAATTTATTGAACCTTACTAGTTGCCTATCAATGGGAATACAACTATCTTCCATACTCGTACCCGGTCAGAACCAGGATGATGATATGAATTGAGACACACTTTGGTATTGAAACCATTCCAAAAGTGTAAACAAAAGTAATATTCAGAAGTACTCTCAGAATTAAGAAGATCTAAAACGTTCAATGATTACAGCTGCAGTAAAGGATTAAAACTGATAATATCCCCTTCATTAGTAACTTCTCAACAACAAAGGAATTGTCTTGAACCATTGACAAATAGTATCTTTAAATAGAGAGTGGAATATTTTATGGTTTAAATATTTTTATTCTTTAACACCAGGAAATACAGCTCTGATCACAGTTATATAATATAGGAAGTACAAGCATGAGCTATCATAAATCTTGGTGTACAGGAGTAACAAACATCAAACAAAACCTTCCGCGAACCCTCCCTCCTCCCCCCAATTCACTCAAGCTGATCCGTGGCTAAGTATTGATGTGTAAATCTATCGTTTGTTCATGGGCCATTATTGTTGTCCGTGGGTGGGGCTGGTTCAAACAGACGCAGGATCCGGAGATATTTGGGGCAAGTCAGTTCACGAAATTTTTGCGTGAGGAGAGATATAAATGGTCTCCAAAGCTCTCCAAAGGATGTCCCTTGATGAGTGAGGGAAAGAGAAATCTTCTCCATTCCTAAAATGAACCAAAGGTGATGAAGCCAGCCTGTGTGGGTGAGCTTGTGTGTTGTCCCCCAGTGCGATAGGATATTTTGGATGGCTGCATCTGTCTGCCCCGGGTATGTGAGGATTGGGCAGCCACAAGAGTGTGTACTACGGGAATCTGAGGAGCTGTGTGTTTAGGTGTCGGTCAATATCGTCAAGTACCTGAGACCAGTAGGCTTGGATCTGCAGGCAGTCCCAGAGTAAGTGCACTAATGTGCCCCCGGCGTCGCACCCCTTCCATCAGGTCGTGCTTCTATGTGGGTCGATCTTATGTAGGCATTAGGGAGTGAGATACCAGTATGATGTTACCTTGGTAAAAGTTTCAGTAAGAGCCATGTTGCAAGTAGTGTGGTGGGCCCTGTAGTAAATGTCCTCCCACTCCTTGCTGGTCAGAGATCTCCCCTGTTCCATCTCCCAGTTAGATTTGCTAGGTTTGTGGGTGTGTTTAGTAGGTTGGAGAAGAAAGGCATAGAGGACTGAGACCAGTCTCTTGTCGGAGGTCGTAGAGACTAGCCATTTTTCATATGGGGAAAGAGGTCTTTGCATTTTACTCTTATTGTCTGGCTGTAGAAGCCAGTGGCTTAGTTGCCAATAGTGCAGCCATTCCGTCTCAGCAATAGCATAATTCTCACGTAGTTGGGTAAAGGGGATTACTCCCTCCTCGTCAAACAAGTGTCCTGCTGAATGGCAAAAGGATTGGCGCTACTTGGGAAAAGCTCCTGGGTTATTACCTGGTAGGAAGTCTGGGTTATCCAGCAAAGGTGTCAAGGGGGAGGGGAAGGAGGATAGGCCATATCTAATGCTACAGCAGTTCCAAGCCTCCATCGTCACCTTTGTAATCGGTGAGAGGTACAGACTCTGTGGTCTGTGTGCTTTTTTTAGAAAAGGTATCTTCCATAGGGAAGTGCCCGCGACCGCCAGTGGTGTTCTGACTCAGCCCTGTTCCAATTCGGCTAGGTACCGAAGCTGGGTTGTCTGATAGTAGAGTTGCAAATTTGGCATCCCTAGGCCCCCGGCGTTCGGAGGGAGGTAGCTAACTTCTCTCCCCAGGCGGGGGCCCTTCCCTGTTGTTGTAATTCCGATTGTAGTTTGGGGATCATCCCCTTCGGGGGGCTAAGGGAAGCGTACGAAAGAGGTATAAACCCGTGGGAGAATAGTCATTTTGAGAACTGCGACTCTTCCCAGCCAAGAGACCTTATATGACTTCCAACGCGCTAACTCTGCTTTGATATGGCTGTGCAGTGATTCATAGTTTATGAGCGAGGTTGTTCGGAGGGTGGAGGCCAGTCTGATCCCCAGGTAAGGGACTGACGAGGTTGCCCCCTGGATGGAGGGTTGCGCGGCAAGGCGGGTTTCAAGGGCCGGGGCCATCGATAGGTTCAGAGCCTGTGACTTGGTTACGTTCACTCTAAATCCCCAGGTGAGGCCGAAAGATTATAATTCGGTCAAGAAGGCAGGAAGGGGGACCGCCGGGTGATCTACTGTTGCCAGTACGTCATCCACGCAGAGACTAATCTTATGCGACTCCCCCACGAATGTGATCTCGGCTATGCTGGGGTTGTCCCGTACTCTCTGGGCAAGAGGCTCAATGTACAGGGCAAACAGCAAGGAGACAGAGGGCATCCCTGCCATGTCCCCCTGCTGATAGCGAAGGGCGTGGAGGTGCAGCATGCGTTTTATGTGCGTGCGAGAAATAAGAGTAGGTGCGAGTGTGCGGGTGCAACGTCCTCCAGATGTCTGTAAATCCCAGGTCTCTGAGCCACTCGTGTCCCTCCCCAGTCAGTGCCCTGGCCTGGCTGTGCCTCTGCACGGATCTGTCTAGGGTGTTGTCTAGGACTAGATTGAGGTCTCCCCCCACTAGGATATTCCGTACTGGTAAGTGAAGGATCTTTGGTAGTGATTTGCATAGGAAGGCTTCCTGGCTCTCATTAGGGGCGTAAATGGACGCTACCACAAAAGACCAGTCATTAAGTGTAAGTTGGTAGGCCAAGAGAAGGCCTTTCACCTCTGCCACTTTTGAACCAACATCCTCCCTGAATGTACAGGCCACCAACAGAGCGACCCCTGCCGTTTTGGTATGTCCCAATGAGAAAAACTGGTGAGGGAAGGCTTGGGAACGAAGTCTGAAGCAATCTTGTGCAAGAAGATGAGTCTCCTGAAGTAGACAGAGGTCAGCCCGAGAGGCCTCCTGGTAGGACAGCACTGCTCTGCATTTGACTGGGTTGTTGAGGCTCTTTACATTAAGGGAAAGGATCCTAATTGGAGTGTCCCCTATGTTCTAACAAGATGAAGTGTGCTATAGCTTCCACTGCCTCCGCTGCATGGCATGATAAGCAGAATTGTGCCCCAATGAATCCTGACATGTGTTGTTAACCACATCATGTTAGCTAAGAATTTGAGTGTATCCCATAAATGAACTAAAAACCCATAAAGAACAGCAAACGAACAAGCATAGGTATCTGTATGTGTTCCAAAGAAAGGGAACTGTTCAGTAAGTCCAGGTAACATAAAGAGGGTCAGTTTGTGGCCCCATCCCCCTGTCCCCTCACCCCCACCGCCGCTATGCACAGTGCGACTGTACTTGCTCCACTGGATCAAGAGGAGTCCATTTTAGCTAGGGCCTCAGGGATCGAGATCAGAGCAGGCTGCTGGCCTCTAGCGATCGTGGCTGGATCTGGGAGGGTGGATCTCTTCCTGGACGCCCGGGTGCGCCATCTGGGGTGACCGCCAGCTGCCCGGGTCGGGGATGTGTGTGTTGACGCACCCTCTGATGGCAATTTGATGCCCAGCATTTTGCACGTCTCCTCCACTGATCGCAGCTAATAGAGTCTTCCTTCTAAGCGGAAGATAATGCGGAATGGGTGTCCCCAGAGTATGCCACTCCTAGGTTCCTGAGGTGAGAGGTCACCAGTCTGAAGGCTCGTCGCTTCTGTACAGTGGAGGCTGTCAGGTCCTGGAAGAAAGTGGCGTTCTGATCAAGGAAAGTGATGGGATGTTTCTCCCGGGCCTTGCAAAGGATTTCCTCTTTCAGTTGGTAGTCGTGGATGCATACCAGGATGTCTGTTGGGGGAGCGGACCCCACCCCCGGAGGGCTGACCTGGTGAGCCCAGTCTATCTTTATCTCAGTGGCCGGTGGTGCATCCAGCACGGTACGGAAGAAGTCTGTTATGTAGCTGACGAGGTCTTTGCCCTCCGCTCTCGAAGCAATGCCCCTGACTCGGATGTTGTTCTGGTGCAATCTGTTCTCGAGATCTTCTGTGTGCGCCTGGAGGTCCGGTTGTTGGTCTCAGAGGTGGAGTATTTCCTGCTGCAGTTGTTCGACGTCTTCCGTGTGGCCATTTTTGTGGTCCTCCAGGGCAGCCACGCGATCCCCCAGGGAGTCCATATCTCTCCAGAGCTCCCTGATGTCACTAGAGAGCTCCTTCTTGGCTTTCTGAAGGTCCTACCGGAGCGAAGTGGACAGCAACTCAAGGAATGAGCGAGTTACCGGTTCCTCCTGATCTTCCGCCTGCATCAGGGGAAGTGTAAGGGCTGTGGAGGTGCGGTCCCTGGAGTCAACCCGGACAGTCTGGAGAGCATCTCTTTTACACCACGTTCCTTTTTGGTTTGTGCTGTAGACATTCCCAGTCAGGCCAACAAAGGCAGCCAAGTGTATCGCTTGGATGGTGGGGGCACGAGAACCCCTAGTGCTCTGGGTATGTCTGGTAGAGGAAATCTCCTGGGCAGTGCCCCCGCACTCTGGTGCAATCTGTGCCAACCCCTGTGGGCCAAGCGCCAACGTGGATCACTCTTGCTTCCTCCTTCAGGGCGCACTACTCACAGCTGTGCAGTGTCACCAAAGAAAGTCAGGGTGGGTGCTAGGTCAGACAAGAGATTTTCAGGGATGTTCCTCCGGGTCCACCGGGCAGGACTATACCAAGGGTACGCCGTCACTTGGCAAGTGTGTGCTGCTCAAGTCGCTGGCCCGGGGCTTCCCCTCACTGTCCCCTGTTCAGATGGGTTAGATTGCTTGCTAGGACCGGTGCCTCAGAGCGAGTGTTCCACGTGTGTTAGGTATAAAGCTGCACCCTTGTGACTGGTCCCGTTTCAACTACGAGCGCCTCTCTATTTGGCGTTGTGGGCCTAGGAGCTCTTGGTGGCTATACTGCTGCCACAGGGAAGTCAAGTGATTCTGTGGCCCACCCCACCCCAGCAAGCAGGCTAGGCAGGCAGGCGCTGGGCCCCAGTTGACTTGGGCCGTCTCTCCTCGCAGACGCGGGCTGCTGCTCACCGTCTGAATCGCTGGTTATCGGCCGTCCACAGCCGTCCCCCTGATCAGCTCCAGCGGTGCGGCAGCGCGGTTACGTGATGCAAGCCCTCGCTGGGTCGTCCAGCCGACTCGTCTGGTCCGTGGCTTGCCCGGTGATGCACTGGGGCCCAGGGAAGAGCCCCGTATCCTCGGCCTCACTGCTGATCGGTAGCAGCTGCTGCAGGGCAAGGATGCGGGCGTACGGCGGTGACTATGAGCGTCTGGGCCGGAGATACGGAAAGAAGCGTCTCACACGGCCGCCAGCTTAGTCATGCCCTCCGAGTGGAATATTTTATAACAGAGGTTGTAATGTGCAGAACATTTCAATTACTTTGATACACAAGCAACATTATTGCCATCCAAAAAGGAAATCTATCCATGTTTAGCATGTTCACATTGCAACAATATTGTTAAAGCAGATGCTTTTTTCATTCTTGTACTGATAAAAGAATTTTAATACAACATTCTGTTACTTTTTTGAGTTAATTCATATTTATACAATAAAATCTCCATGCAGCATTTATTATGCCGCGGCAATGGAAGGAACACGAATCTCCTAACTAGATCGCCCATAAAACCTTACCAGTAGCCATATTGTTTTCTCAAAAATGGCACCCGCTTGAATAAATTCAACTTCAAAATGTGAATACTGTGTTAAAATTACACAGAGGTGTAAACAGAAAGACGTCTACATCACATTGAAATGTGTTGCATAGAGAAATTGAGTAATTTGTTACCCAAAAGTTTGAAATAAATATTAGAACCAACCTGGTTTTTTTGCACTTTAGTTGAAGGATTTTCCTAAAGTATGTGGGTTTTCAAAAAGTAGGGTATTTTGCTCCTTTATTCCTTTAATTGAATTCCTAGACATTAATGATTGGTTAAAATTGCAATAATAATGGCACTTCGTCTCCTCCTAGCTAAAACATAAAGTATTGCAATCCTCTGGAAGGAAAACATAGGCTCCATTTTTAATTAATGTTATGGGAACATTAAAACAATGGTAGAGGTCAGGAGAAATGTGCATAATTGCAGTACAAAGTGTGATCTAGAAAACTGGAGAAAGTGTATAGTTCTGTAAGGGCACAAGCTAACACTGATGTTCCTGGCTGAGGAAATAATGTGCCACTATTAGAAAAAAATATTTTCCAAGTAAAAGTTGATCTTTAGAACCTACTATGCCTCCATCTAACAGACCCCAATTACATTAACTGATCACTAATTATTTAAATGTATTTCTGACTGCAACTGTTCTTCTGCCTTACAGTTGTATTTTGTCATTTTTTCTTTTGATTAAATATGAATAAACAAACTGGAAAAATTATGCAGCAATTGGTATTCCCTGAGCTTCCAGACAAGGGTGATGAATCATGCACAGCTCAATGAAATGATGTTGCTTTATAAGTATAGACATAACTGTGACGTTAAGCAGCCTCAACATTGTCCAAAGTGTTACACGCTAACAGGAGCAACACCACAAACAATATTACAATACCATGTTGACCACACCCATCAGGGGGAACTACACACTCAATGCTTCAAAATGATGCAGTGGAACAAGATGAACAGGATATGATGTGATAAAGTAAATCACACCTAGGCTGATGAGTATTATAAGTGGCATGTCACATGATAAAATGGTGCATTAAATATATGAACACCTAGGTATTTTGAATAGTATTACTGAAAACAGAACATCATATCACACCAAGAGCTTCCATGGGTGTAAGCATAACACAAAATACAAATCATGCCTGTGTATGTTCCAGAATACGACCTCTGTTATGAGATATATGAAATGTGAAAACACAGCGCAACAACAAACATCAGTAGAAAGTGTCACGTATCCCTGGCCAAAGGAAGGGATATTTAATGATAAAATATTAGAGCATATTATTATACATTATAGAAGTAAATATGTAGGAGTCAAACTACAGAAGCGAGAAGCCACCATAGCCTCATGGCGAGTCTTTTGTGAGAAGCCTAAGGACTACTCAAAAGTTGATACCATGGTACCCAATCTGTTTCCCCACCCTCATATGATCCTGTGAGTATTTCTGCCAAGGCACCTGGTATTTATCCACTGATGCAGCTACAGAAAGCCGCAGTGGGATTTGAGAACCCCAAAGTTGAGACCCCTTCACAATCCCGAAAAGTTATTCCTAATGTCGCCCCACAGATGTCTAAACGTAAGTATACGAGTACTAATAGACAGCAAGTAAGGGTGGGTGACTTACAGTTTTCAGGGCAACTAGAAACACAGTTTACTCTGCATTTAGATGCAGCCTCCCCCCAGGAGGATAGAGATGAAGAGCATATCCCACAAGATAGTGATGGCCAGTCGCATGTTTCCTCAGCAACATCACACTTGTTGCAGAGAAGAGACATAACAGGAAGAGTAGTTAGGGAGCGAATGTCTACCCACATCGAAGAGATGCTGATGATAGTAGATGGAGTGACTATGTGTGTAGGGCTGATAAAATGGCGTGATGGGCAGTATCCCAAGTAAGAGATAGGACTTAAGGTAGTTTACCACCCTGGCTGTAGGAGAAGGGGAACATTATAGTTTCACCAGAAAGTTTTCAAGAATGGCTATCATAAAGTGAGGGTAGAAGAGATGCAGGAGAAGTAGGGAAAGAAGGGTATTAGGATAACCTTTCAGGACAGATTCAGTGAAATTTTGGAAGGATGACAAGTCGAATAGAATCTATACGTAGGCGTGTAGAATGGGTGAAATACTTCAACCCTCAAAAGCTAGGCACTCTACTTATGATGGTAACATTCAAGAAAGACCCCTTATTGATTTGATCACACAAAGGGTGTAAGGGGATTGCTTAGTAGCTTTGATACTAGAGAAGGAGAGCAGGATATGTTTTCTAGGGCTAGGAAACTTCGAGCGACAGCTCTTGAGCGGTTGCGGTTTCAGGGAACACATGGCCAGCCAGACCCCAGGATGGATCTTGTAAAGCTATGTGAGGATTAACACTACATGATAGACCACTGCAGCAGATGAGTGTTCAGTTAGTTTTGTGCAGTGCAGATCTCACCCCTAGCGAGATAGTTGCTAAAGGAGAGAATAGTTGGCAGAGTTGTGCCATATGTGGGTAATTTGACAGATTGGACTGAAAGGTTAGCTCCACAGATGAATGAGTCCATGGCCACAAGAAGGGTCCTTTGATCCATGCGATATGGTGAATGCTGAGGATTGCATTCTATATGGTCAGGGAGATCCAGACTGGGATTATCCCTACATGCAGAAATGCTTGTGCATGTAGCAGAAATATGCCAGGCAGCACAAGCTCCAGCATTCTGCCATTCCCACACATCAGATGCCCCTGATACGCAAGTATCTTGGGGCACCTCATTATGTTCCTTGGCCACAAATGGACAAGGAGAATCTCAAGAAATTGTTACCGCCGCTTACAGAGGGAGCAGGAAAATGGATTAGAGCTTTAAGACTGGCTTTCAGAAAGCTGAAGTGAGAAATGTTACCCTCACTGAGACTAGAAATGACGGATCCCCCTATAACTTGGTTATAACAGTAGTTTGAGATCAGCTGAGAAAAATGTATCCTACAGGCCAGACAAATGAGGACCCCACTCAGTGTCTTAGTAGAATGAAGAAAAATGGACCTAAGAAGTAGGTCAGGGTTGGGACTTAACAGGAGGAAATGCCATGTTATTTTACAACATAGTGAAAAAAGGGTTAACCTCTGATGTACATGATAACCTAGATATCATAGTGGCATTAGAAGCCAAACCTTGGACAGAAATACAAGTACATATAATCCATTTTTGTAAGAAAAAGCAGGAGAAAGACAGAAACAAGCAGCAGGTAACAAAGAAAGAAGCAGCAAAGTTAGTACAGCAAAAGTTGGCAAAGAGAGGGGCAGTGGAAGGAGCTGTAGTAGCAACCACCACTCAAATGGCTGCAATGTCTGTGGGATCTGTCCCAAGGACCATTCAGCAACCACAGCAACAGGATAATGTAAGGGCACAAGGAAGTAGTAGAGAAGGGCGAGAAGGAAGAGGTAGGATAGGTCCCCGGAGGATGGATCAAGTATGTCATTATTATCAGAGACATGGACATTTTATTAGAGACTACAAAACTAATAGATGGGATGAGTAAAATGGAAGGATAGGAGTTTATAATCAGCCAGAAAACACAGCAGTACAGCCACAGTCAAACCCGCAAATCATATATGTGCCTCAAACGCCACTCCAAAATGCGCAGCAACCAGTAATGCCTCAAGCACAACAAGTGCTGCGACAGCCAAATGACTAAACACCCCTACCGGTGACTCCACCTCAAAGCGAAAAGGAAGGTGTAATTGTGAGGGGAGGAAATCCTTTCCAGATTAATTCTGTGGGAGGATATACACAATGAGGGTGCCCACAGAGTAATTCTATGTGTCCAGTATTGTCAGTGATGCACAGGCCAAATGAGGAACCCACTGTGACGGTAGCTATCAATAACAAGAGGTATGCATTCCTCATAGATTCAGGAGCAACTCAATCCTGTAATATAGATGAAGACTTTCCAATTTCTAACAGATCAATGGACACACAGGGATTCTCTGGAGAAGAAATAAGGGTCCCATTTACTAAACCAGGGGAGATCTAAGTAGGAGGGAGGTACATTGATGGCTGTTAACGTGTTCTCCAGCTGCCCCAGCAAATTTACTAGGGAGAGATCTTATGGCCAAGTTAAAATTTGAGAGTCACTGAAAATGTCTCAAAGCACACCCATATTTATGTGATCATGTCTTTTTTTCTCCATTGTTTTTCAAGTTTGGCGTGCATACCCTCTTAGTGCCCCGTCCCGGGTGCACATATGTAAATACTCACAAAAGGTGTGACGCGCGCTGTGCGAGTCACCTAGGGTTGCACAGCCTTATGTACATTTGTGATCAACATTATTCACGTACTCAAAAGTATTCAAAAAAGTTCAGTCTGTTTATTTCTATTCATTTTTCAACATTTGTCCATCACATCAATGGTACGAAATTCCACGGTTTTCTTCCATTTTATTTGCACAGGACTTGCCCATCCGGGCCTAATCACAGGCATGTTATGAAACTCGAATCCTCCGTTAAAACTTAACATCACCCAATGCATTTCGGTCCTTATGACCTTCCTCAGGGGTATCTACAATAGTAAATAAATATCTGTCAGACAAACGAAATAATTCTTGTGCAGCAACTGTAAATTAACCAACTTTTTCAACCCCTACCCCTTCAATGAAAATTTCAATGTTGTTAAAAATAATACTCGATTCCATCTCCTACTTGCGTGTTCAATACCATTCGCCCCCTATCCTCCATTGATTACCAGCCCCCACCCACCAAACAGTGCTCTATAATCCTCCATACAAACATAACATATATAACATAAAAACATAACTCACAATGATTCCACTAATGCAACTAATAATTAACCTGTGATATCTCCTACAAGAATCCTCCCCGGTTTACAACTTTCCAACTCTGCTATTTTAAATGGTTCAATCCCCTGTTCCTACCTACGGTGATCCTGCCACGTCCGAACAGCGTGCCTCTACTCTCTTACATTCGAAACATAATCAAATTTAAATCACCCCGCGCAACTGCTTAAAAAACCGTACGTGGCTTCCCCAGCTGTAAACAATTCGTATCACCTGACCATACTCTCCGCCCTCCAGGATTCTCCTACAACCCAACTACCATACCCACAATCCATCTAACGTGAACTCCGCATAATCATACACCCTGCATTTTTAACTTATGCCAAACGACCCCATGACCTCCCCATTAATAAACCAAAATTCATAGTGCTCTCCCCTGCTGCTGTCCATAAATTCCTTAAAAGAAACGTTTTAAGTGCCAAATTAAAAGTTGCCCCGTTACCAGTATCCACCTCCCCCACCTGTAAAACAAACATTAGTTCGGTCGCCCTCTGACATTTAAAGAGCATTCCTTAATAAGTGAAATATCTTTTCCACTATCTCTGTGATTATCAATCCATGAATCAACCAAAAATTAACCCAAGAATAAACAGTGTCCATAATAATCCAACAATTAAATGCTGCAAATGATGCTTTGCTGACATATAAATACTCCATGTTCTTAATGTTCTTCCAGCCAGTGACTCGTTTCAGCGGCCTTTGACGTGAAAAATATTGCTTTTTAAAGCTCCGTACTTCAATTTTCCAGTCGGGGTGCTTAACAAGGTTGGGACGGAAGGTTATGAGAGTCACTGAAAATGTCTCAAAGCACACCCATATTTATGTGATCATGTCTTTTTTTCTCCATTGTTTTTCAAGTTTGGCGTGCATACCCTCTTAGTGCCCCGTCCCGGGTGCACATATGTAAATACTCACAAAAGGTGTGACGCGCGCTGTGCGAGTCACCAAGGGTTGCACAGCCTTATGCACATTTGTGATCAACATTATTCACGTACTCAAAAGTATTCAAAAAAGTTCAGTCTGTTTATTTCTATTCATTTTTCAACATTTGTCCATCACATCAAAGGTACGAAATTCCACGGTTTTCTTCCATTTTATTTGCACAGGACTTGCCCATCCGGGCCTAATCACAGGCATGTTATGAAACTCGAATCCTCCGTTAAAACTTAACATCACCCAATGCATTTCGGTCCTTATGACCTTCCTCAGGGGTATCTACAATAGTAAATAAATATCTGTCAGACAAACGAAATAATTCTTGTGCAGCAACTGTAAATTAACCAACTTTTTCAACCCCTACCCCTTCAATGAAAATTTCAATGTTGTTAAAAATAATACTCGATTCCATCTCCTACTTGCGTGTTCAATACCATTCGCCCCCTATCCTCCATTGATTACCAGCCCCCACCCACCAAACAGTGCTCTATAATCCTCCATACAAACATAACATATATAACATAAAAACATAACTCACAATGATTCCACTAATGCAACTAATAATTAACTCGTGATATCTCCTACAAGAATCCTCCCCGGTTTACAACTTTCCAACTCTGCTATTTTAAATGGTTCAATCCCCGGTTCCTACCTACGGTGATCCTGCCACGTCCGAACAGCGTGCCTCTACTCTCTTGCATTCGAAACATAATCAAATTTAAATCACCCCGCGCAACTGCTTAAAAAACTGTACGTGGCTTCCCCAGCTGTAAACAATTCGTATCACCTGACCATACTCTCCGCCCTCGAGGATTCACCTACAACCCAACTACCATACCCACAATCCATCTATCGTGAACTCCGCATAATCATACACCCTGCATTTTTAACTTATGCCAAACGACCCCATGACCTCCCCATTAATAAACCAAAATTCATAGTGCTCTCCCCTGCTGCTGTCCATAAATTTCTTAAAAGAAACGTTTTAAGTGCCAAATTAAAAGTTGCCCCGTTACCAGTATCCACCTCCCCCACCTGTAAAACAAACATTAGTTTGTTCGCACTCTGACATTTAAAGAGCATTCCTTAATAAGTGAAATATCTTTTCCACTATCTCTGTGATTATCAATCCATGAATCAACCAAAAATTAACTCAAGAATAAACAGTGTCCATAATAATCCAACAATTAAATGCTGCAAATGATGCTTTGCTGACATATGAATACTCCATGTTCTTAATGTTCTTCCAGCCAGTGACTCGTTTCAGCGGCCTTTGACGTGAAAAATATTGCTTTTTAAAGCCCCGTACTTCAATTTTCCAGTCGGGGTGCTTAACAAGGTTGGGACGGAAGGTTATGAGAGTCACTCATGTTCTGGTATGCCAAAATGGCATTTTAACCTATTCTGACAATGAAGAAGAGCATTTACTCACTCTTGGTAAAGGTTTAGGTACTTTAAGAGGTTATGGGATCATGTTTAAAAAACAAAAGTGTCAGTTTTTGTTGAGAGAGGTATAATATTTGGACCATCATATCTCTTCTGAAGTCATTGGTCCTAAGTCTGATTAATTGGTAGCTATTAAAAATGCTCCAGGACCTACTGATAAGGATCAATGGAGATCATTTACGGGACTACACGAATATTATTCATGTTTTGTCGCAAACTTTGCATACCAAACTAAACCCTTTAGGAAACTTTAGAGAGGTGGTGTTAAGTATTATTTGGGGGAAGAGAGTTTGACCTTTATTTGTTGAAAGATCTAATTATAACTGCCCCAGGTTTGCAAGTCCTCAGTGATACTGCCAAATCTATTGTCACAGTTGATGGGAATAGTGTGGGTCTGGGTGCTGTGCTCAGCCAAATAGTTGATGGGAAGGAGAATACAGTGGCGTTTGCCTCAAGATGCCTCTCTTCCGCTGACAAGAATTATGCTGTTATCAAAAGGGAGGCATTAGTGCGTGTGGGAAACTAATCATTTTCCTCTTATTTGTGGGGAAGAGAGTTGTACGAGATGAGGTAAAAGCAAGTTAAAGATTAGTTGATTATTGAAGTCAATTTGATATTATGCTAAAAGCAGTCGCTTCCGCCAATAGAATTAAGGAGTAGGCTAGTTAAGGTTGCTCACCAGGGTCATGAAGGTATACCTGGTTCAAAGAAGAAGCTGAGCTAATCTTATTGGTTGCCAGGAATAGATGTAGAGGTAGATTGTTTGTCTTGAGTTGAGGGGTTATAACAATGCTAACAAGTCTTTGTGCACATTTAATACCCCTTTATCTCCATTGGAATTCCCTGCCAAGCCTTGAGAATGCAGGGGTTGGACTTTATTGGTCCTATGCATTCTCTTAATGAGAACATGGAGTATGCCCTAGCTTGGTGGACTATCATTATAAATGGGTATTTCACAATTTTCTGACGGAGGTCAACACAATAGCTCTGATTGCAGTCTTGCGATCCCTGTAGCATATGGACGGGATTCCTAATTTTTTTGGTTACTGGTAATGGGGTACAATTTAAATCTCAGTTGATGAAAAGTGTTCTTTCTTCACTGTATATTAAACATTAACCCTGGGTGGGGAACTCCACTTCAACGGCGGAGTTTGCAGAGTTTTGCCAACTTCGCACTCCGCTGGAAGTGCGAAGTTAGCAATAAAACTCCGACTCCGCCACATGGTGGAGTTTCCCCCCTGCCACCCTCCCCTAGCCCCTGCCCGAGTCCCCTCTTTACCTGGATCTCGGCGCGAGGCTTTGTCCGTGCCTGGGCTTCCTCCTCGGTGCAGGAGGATTCTTCTTCTCCTCCAGTGGGATGTAAATTGGAAACCCCTTACTGCAGGACTCGCGAGGACTGCGCATGCGCGCATATGCTCTATGCGCGTGCATGCGCAGTCCTCGCTAGTCCTGCAGCAAGTGGTTTCCATTTTACAGCCCACTGGAGGAGAAGAAGAATCCTCCTGTGCCGAGGAGGCAGGCAGGCAGCCAGGAGTCAGGAAGGACCGCCGGCAGAGGTAAGTTCGGTGTGGCGGCAGGGCGGAGCGGAGCGGAATTCCACGGGGTTTTTAGGCAACTCCGCGGAATTCCGTGTAGTGCCACTCCGCCAACTCCGCCCACCCTTATTAAACATCTGACAATTGCATTGTGTAGTCCTCAAGGTAATGGGATGGTAGAGAGGGTGAACAAAACTTATAAAGGAGACCATTCAGTTGGCTAAATGTTCGGGGCAGGAGGTTCAAGCTGCGGTTCAAAATAGATTCTGGAGTTATTACAAAATACCACATTCTACTACAGGGGTCGCTGCCTTTGTGTTGTTGCGTGGCCGTCTACGTCTCCTGCTTGGGTATGAGAGAGCACAGGTAATCTTGATAATATTCCTGGTGTGAGGGAGGTTAGTCAGTGGACCAAAAGGGTGCAGATCAGAACTAAACTCACTACAGTGAGATGAAGAAGGCCAAAGATGTTGATTTCCATTTTGGAAATTTGATCAGAGTTAGGCGACCTTTGGGTGCAAAGTTAGGAGGTTAAAAAGTTTACCCAAAATGCACAGTAATTCAAGTCTCTAAACAGGCTGGAAAATGGAAATGGCGGAGCTAGAGGAATGTTGCTAAGGTGTCACCTGTTCTAGGTGTTGACGCATGTGTTGACGGTAGTGTTCATGGGGTAAATGGCATGGGAGGAGATTGTGTGGATGGTTGTTTGTTTGACAACGAGATCTGTACTCAAGTGGAGAGTGGTTCTGCTCCTATGAGTAATCCCGATGAGGACAGTGTTGTGAGCACTAACATGAATTACCTTGAGTCAGATGAAGGTTTACAAATTTCGGCTTCCTGGCTTCAGGAAGGTGGGGTAGACAGAGTGATGGTGTTCATGTAAACATGAGGAGTAGAAGTATAACGAATGTGGTTAGACCAAGGTATATAAACAATAATATCCTGGATTAAGGCTGTGTTGTTTGTGTGGTTTTCTGAGTTTGAGTTGTTTGTGTTGTCAGTTTTTGAGTTGTTTTGGTTGTGTGTTTTGTGATATGCTTCTTTGTAGTAACATCTTTTCTGTTTCCTGTAAGACGGGGATGTGTGTTTCTCTTCACTAATACTGTTTTCTGTGTCTTTAATTATTTTAATGTTTCTATGCAGTCACATCTCCTGAGGTGTGTTCAAGATTCAATCTGATTGGTTGGTGAGGGACTGGAACGGCTTCTGCAGTTCCGTCGTATGTTGCCTTGCTGTTAATAACAAAATTAATTTGGATTGAAGCTACCACGATTGTGTCTCTCCTTCTTCGACTTCACATACTTCGCCTCATTTTTTTTAATCATCTACTGTAGCTACCATAAACCCCACTTGTCAGTGAGACATGCAAGGATCTTACTGACCAAGTCAACAAGGGTTTGTTTGTCCACCTTGGGTGCATCAGTAGTTTTTATGAGGCAAACGATTCTTACATATTGGGACTCTGTCATATGTGTTTCATCTATTATGATCTGATCTGATGTTGGACTTGGTGACCAATTTGAGTGAGATGAAAACAAATGGCCTTTATGTTTGGTTTCTGCTTATCTCCCCACCAGCTAGATACCCCACTAGATGGACGTTTCTCGGTGGGCATGGTGTGTGATTATAAATAACCTCAAGAGGAGTGTAAGGTTTTAGTTGAACCACGGTGTTTAAACTGTGCTTAAATTTGAATCATGGTTGGGGTAGGTAGTCTAACTTCTATTGCTCGTGGAAATTGGTGCTGAGGCTGGAATGATGGCTTGCATGGGGACGTTTTGTAATACAGGCACTGTGTGCTTGCAATTTGTACATGAATTTGTACATGATCTGGAAAGTATCAGGGTAGTTTGGGTAGTGCCACTCATTTGTTTAATGTGGGGATTCTGATGGTGGGCCTCTTTCTCAGCACCGCTGCTGTTTCTAGAATAAATTCTGCTGTCACTGGATAAACATCCAGTGACAGCAACGACTGGAGGGACCAGACTGAAGCGGACGTGCCACACCGTCTCCCCCACAAACTTATGGGGCCCTTTTTAACAATAACAAGTTTAGAACAGTGCTTTCTCTCTATCCGGAATGAATTAAACCAGATCATAACAAAACTCATGGGATAGTGTTCTGCCTGTCGGGGGAAATAAATGGGATCCTTATACTATTGGTCCTGATGAAAGCCATTGACCCAGTGAGGGTGCAGGTGGGCTGAAACAGGTGGACCATTTTTACTACATAAATGTGAGGGACAAATTGCATATCCCAATTGCACACCACTTTTTATTTTAACCTTACCCTTCTCTAGATCTTTTATTACATCATTTCCCTCTAGATAAGAGGTAATTTTAAATCACCTTTTCGTATGTGGATCCCAACTAATCTCTCAAATCAGAGGGATTACCTCCTGGTGGAGGAAATAAGACCCAGTGATGATGCTACCAACTATTAGTACGTCAATGGCAAAGCATATACCATCAACCGAAAATAGCTGTTGACGGTCCTACCGATTTTTCTTATCGAGATCCCTTCAGAACACACGGTCCCATTCTCTTTTGATTTTTGTTGCAATACACCTGGAAGCTGAGTGGGGTCACTTAATGCTTCTTTTTCCCTCTTTTGATATCTACTGACTGGATAAATACTGTCAGCTCCTCATGTGACTGTAGGTAGAGAAAGGGTTAGTCCTTAAGCTGGGAAGCACTCTGAATGACCCACTGAATGTCCTGGCAATAAAATGCCCAATCTGATCGCTCCTACATGGTTTTCTCTGTGTGTGGCATTCATTTGGACAGAATTGTCCAACATGAAGGTGTTTGCCATGCATCATCTTAAGACCTTTCAAACCTCTAACCTTTACCGCCTATACGCTTTGCTTAAGAAGAGCATTGCTTGTATTCTCTGCTTAGTAATTCCAAAACGTGATTGAAATAACTCAGGGGCTTTTCCTGTCTCAGGGTCCCTACAGGCCCCATCATTGCCAGATTTTGGTGCTCGTTGTGGCTCTGTCGTGTGTGGTATTGCTTTAGAGTTGACTGGTGTTTTTGTGGTTTCTATCAGCACTACTTTAGCTTATCTCCGCTCCTCCCTTTTGGAACAGGTCCTCATTTCATTCCACAGTGGTTGTTGTCAACATCTGAATTGATTGATGGGTCTTGCATCAGGTAAAGCTTAAGGGTGGCATTACTGCTAGCATGTGTTCTACTATAAAGTGGGTTCCACAAGGGTGGTCCACAACTGGTTGGGTGCCGTTGGAGACATACTTGCAGGGGGGTAGCTTGGTCAGTAATATTGAAGGGGGTGTGAGCTTCAGATTTCCCAACAATCACGCTGGCATACAATGTTAAAATAAATTATACGACAAGCAGGCTGCATGCAAGGGAGAGGAATGCAGATTGATAGGAGTACTAAGTGAGAGAAACACAATATTTTGTAAAACAACCAACATTTTGTGGACTTTAAAACCAGATATGAGGGATAGTGTGTGTGTGTTTTTTTGTCAGTGTGTGCATGCAAAAATCCCAGGTCAAATCTGACAGGCACATCACCATTCCCAACAGAAAGCACCTACACCCAACTATTCAGCAGAAAATACATTTATTAGGGTATGTAGCACCCCAACCCGCCCCCCCTGAAGCTACACCCCTGCATATTTGTCCTCCCCATTTCTGAGATGTTTTTTCAGGCATGGCTCAGAAGGAAATGAAGACTAGAGGCTAGTGCTACAGTCCAAGATGTGACCAGGGGAATTTCAGAAGCACTTTCAGCCTCTACTTATCACTTGCTCCCACTGCCTAATTTTTTTCAACAATAGGGCATTAGCTGGAGTAAGCTTATACACTCTGGTATATGTCCAGGCAAGTCCTTCTCTAGCTCCCCACCCATGAAATGAATATACAGTGTGGCACTGAGGTACACTTTGCCCAGAGTATTTTTGCACTTCCACATGGCAGTGTGCCTATACTACTGCCAAGCCCAACAGCTCAGACACTGCTCTCTCCACCATGGTATCGCAGTTGGTCTTGCCCTTGAAGTAGAAGTAGCTAGAGTTTGGCTATTTAGCAGCTACACAGAAGCATGGGTGCAGATTGACAGAACTCCGGGCTTACCAAAGAGCAGGCCAAATATTGCAAAAGAATTTTCAAAAGTGGCATAGCGATTTCTTAACTTATGTCCATTTACTAGTGCTTGTGCCAAAATGTCTGACAGTGCCGGCATACCCATATGGGAATTGAGGAGCAGTGGCATAGTTAAGGAGGGGTTGATGGGATACATACGTCTACCTCCTGATCACGAAGAGACCAACAACATCTCCTCGCTCTTGTCAGACATAAAATGAGGCATTGAACAGGTGGCTATCAGTGGTGTCAAGGCTGACAAGCTGTTGCAGAGGCTATGGCTGAGGACTGGGCAGGGAACGGAGATCAGGAAAAGAAGACCCATTTGCTCAGACATCATCACCCTACCTGCCCTCTCTTCCCTTCGCCCACCACTCTGATTTCATTGTTTAGTAAGCAAGACATGCAGGTCTCCAAACCATCGTGAAGATGAGAATCCATTGTCTCCATAGAACCAGATAAAATGGAGACACAAAACAGCAAGCCCCATCTCTAGAGGTATTGTAATGTATTGTAATTGTGTCTATGTAGCGCTTACTACCCCTGATGAGGCATCAAAGCGCTTTTCGGCAAGTAGCACGCTACTCCGGATCCAAAAAGGATTAGTGGTGGATTAGTATAGGGAAATATGAGTTCATTTGTGCGGTGGACATGCAAGTCTGTTAATTGAATAGGATAGTGGAGGGATGGAAGAGGGAAGAGTCTAGAAAGTGTTATTTGGGAGATCATAGTAGTAAGGTAAAGTTTGGGAAAGGTAAAAGGAGAGATGGAGGAGGGAAGAGTCTCTAGAAATGGATTCGGGAGATCATAGAAGTAAAATGAGGTTTGGGATGAGTCAAAGGAGGAATACATGAGGGAAGAATTTAGAAAGGGTTGTTTGGGAGATCATAGTAGTAGAATGAGGTTTGGGATGATTCAGAGATTGGAGGTAGAGGATATATTGAGATAGGTATAGGATGAGACATAAAGTAGTGCATTGGAGAGAGTGAAAGTTTTTTTGTTTGTTTTCTTTTTCTTCTACAGTAGGAGTAAAGTAATAAATATATAGATACATAAGTACATTGAGAGTGTATACATGCACAAGGAAGATAATATATCGAGATTTAAAGTTGTATTTTATAAACTCAGAGTTTCAGGTTTTGCTGTACTTTAAGCTAAATTATTTGTGCATTTTATGTTTTCCATAATATTCCAATAGTGAAGCATTAGTAGACAAAAAACTATGATAATATTTACATATTGTGATAGATAAATAAAACAGAGGACCATAAGGATCTATTTAAATAACTTATATAAAAACTATGCAGTGACCTACATACATTTTAAGCATAGAATATTATATATATATATATATATATTATCTACTGGCGGTCGCCAGTAGATAGTTATAGTTAGGACCTATTATCCATAGGAAATTCGTAACATTCTTTTCCCAATAACTTTGGTGCCGGTTGACGAATCTTCGCGAAATTTTCAAAACTTATGGCCCGCTCCGGTCCGCTCCTATCTTGAAAGTTTCAGGGTGATTCAGCAAGCGGGGGCTGAGAAAAAAGGGGGGTCCCAAAACGTGTTTTCTCCATGTTAATTCCCATCGGAAACTTTAGACAAAGCTACAGCCCGAACTGCTGAACGGAATTACACCAAACTTGGCAAAAAGGTAGCCCTTGGTTCAGAAAGAGAGCTTTTTTTAAATGGTATAAATCCGTTCAGTAGTTCCTGAGAAATTCAAAAAATAGAGGTCGAAAAATGCATTTCCCATAGGAAACTTTAGACACGGTTACAGCCGAAACTGCTGAACGGAATTACACCAAATTTGGCAAAAGGTAGCCCTTGGTTCAGAAAGAGACCTTTTTTTTAAATGGTTTAAATCCGTTCAGTAGTTGCTGAGAAAATCAAAAAATAAAAGTTTCGATATCTATGGCCGCGGTGGATCCGCGCACCCTCCCGATCACAAGCTTTATTCTAATTGGCTGTCAACACTCCAAACCAGGAAGTGTTGGCAGCCATTTTGTGGCTCGGTAGAACTGAGTCAGAAGTAAACAGGGAAACAAAGGTGTCAAAGAAGAAAAGGGGGCAGGGTAGAAACACCCTGACCCCCTAAGCCTGCTCAGGGCCAAAAAAAGCTTCTTCTTTTTTTTTAAAAACACCGGAATGCGCGCTGGGTGCGCGGATCCCGGCGAAAAATTTAAAAAAAACGAAGCGAGGGTTTTCACGCTTCGTTATTTTTAACCCCCCAGGTGGGCCAGGTCCCGGGGGATTTGTATAATGTAAAGCGAGGGCCCGCGGAGGCCCCCACAGCCCTGGGGACCGCCACCTCCCCAGGGCTCTAAATTTAAATAAAATTAAAAATAAAAAAGGTGTGAGGGGGCTCCAGCCACCCCACATGTCCCGGGGTCCACCACCTCCCCGGGGCACTAACTGTTAAAACGTGGGGTCCATTTTGGACCCCCAAGCCCGGGGACCACCACCTCCCGGGGCTTTGCAAAATGTGTGGGGGCCGTGGGGCCCCCTCCTGGAGCCTTCGATGTCCCTGGGGACCGCCACCCCCAGGGCCGGCTCCTGCAGTGTCCCGGGTGCCCACCCTGGGACTCTGCTGTTTGCTATGGTAGGGTGGGAGCACGTCTCCCGCCCTACCATAGCAAACTCTGGTTTGGATTTTGGAAGAGAGAGCAGGAAACCTGCTCTCTCTTCCAAAATCCAAAGCAAGTACTTTTCCACACGGGGAGCTGCATGTCAGCAGCTCCCCATGTGGAAAAGCAATGCCGGCTCTCGCAGGACGCGGGGAGCCGGCGGGACCATGGGGGCATTGGGGCTCCCCCCACGGTCCCCAACGAGGTGTGTAGGCCCCGGGGGATGGGGTCCCCGAGGCGAATAAAAATTAGTGGTAGGAGCCCGTTTAAAAAAAAAAAAAAGTGGAGTCGCGTCCTTAGCACGGCGATCAGTGCGGCCCGCTGGTGTGAATGTGAGGGGTGTGCGACTCCCAACGCAGCCCCCTGGTGTGAACGCGAGGGGTGCGCGACACCCAGCGCGGCCCCTTGGTGTGAACGCGAGGGGTGCGCGACTCCCAGCGTGGCCCCCTGGTGTGAACGCGAGGGGTGCGTGACTCCCAGTGCAGCCCCCTGGTGTGAACGCGAGGGGTGCGCGACTCCTGGCCGTATTCACTGAAAAAACCATAGGTTTCAGACACGTTATAGTTAGAAATTAGCATTTAAAAAACCTTTGAAATTCACTGAAAAAACCATAGGTTTCAGGCACGTTATAGTTAGAAATTAGCATTTAAAAAACCTTAGAAATTCACTGAAAAAAACATAGGTTTTAGGGACAGTTATAGTTAGTTGGACATTTCACTCGTACAAAACCCGTGAAATTCCCCCGTTATAGTTAGTTCAGCTAACTATAACTCGCGCCCCCGCAATGCACTCCTGATGACGTCACATATTACATCACTCATGACATGGTCAGTGACATCACTGATGACATCTCAAATAACATCACTGATGACATCATCCAGTGACTGTGTGTTTCTGTAAAGTTTAAATATGTTTAATATATATAGGGAAAGGCGTATTGAAGAATGAGTGGGTGTATAAGTGTCTGAATGGATGTTTTAGTAGGTGCGTGACTGACTATAAGTGAGTGATTAAACTTATCTTACTGAATGCATGGGTTAGTGAGTAAACTGTGTGAATGTCTGTATCCGTCTGTCTGTTGGTGTGTAAGCGGCTGCATGAGTTTGCGAATAGCTACATGAGTGTCTATATGGGTTATTGGTTTGTTGTCTGAGTATCTGTATGGGTGCCTGAGTGTTTGTGTGGGTGGGGTGTGTGTGACTCTGTACATAGATGTGTGAGTGGGTGATTCACTGGGTGCATGGTTTCAAGAGTGCATCTGTGATGGACTGTATGGGTGGGTGAGTGTGTGTATGGGTGTGTTAGTGAGTGAATGTATATCTCAGTTGTATATGTGTGAGTAACTACATATGTGAAAGGCAGTATATATGTGTGTTGGAGTATATAAATGGCTATAACTGAGAGTGTGTGATTGTGAGAGTAGCTGTATGGATGAGTCTGTGCTTGTATCAGTGATTGTATAAGAGCGTAAGTATGTGCTAGTATTTGTATGAGTAAGTGAGCTGGTGTGTGTATAACTGTATAGGTGAGTAAATGGGAGTGTGATTAATTATTTACATCACTGACTAGGTGTGTGAGTACCTCTATGGATGAGTGGCGGTGTGTGAGTGTCTATATAGGTGTATGAGTGCATATGATAGTCCTGTACTGAGTGACCGTAAGTATGAGTGACTGTACAGGTGAGTGAGTGGATGTGTGTGTAGACCTAAAAATCAGTGAGTGTGTATCTAGTTATTGGTCTTGGAGTGTCTATGGTTTTGAGAATGGCAGTCTGTAATTTAGAGTGGGTGTATCAAAAGTTATATTAGGGTGTGAGAAGATGCATGAAATTATCACATGGATGATGTCATCAGTGATGTCATTTGAAATGTCATCAGTGATGTCATCAGTGATGTCACTGACCATGTCATGAGTGATGTAATATGTGATGTCATCAGCAGTGCATTGCGGGGGCGCGAGTTATAGTTAGCTGAACTAACTATAACAGGGGAATTTCACGGGTTTTGTACGAGTGAAATGTCCAACTAACTATAACTGTCCCTAAAACCTATGGTTTTTTCAGTGAATTTCTAAGGTTTTTTAAATGCTAATTTCTAACTATAACGTGCCTGAAACCTATGGTTTTTTCAGTGAATATATATATATATATATATATTATCTACTGGCGGTCGCCAGTAGATAGTTATAGTTAGGACCTATTATCCATAGGAAATTCGTAACATTCTTTTCCCAATAACTTTGGCGACGGTTAACGAATGTTCGCGAAATTTTCAAAACTTATGGCCCGCTCCGGTCCACTCCTATCTTGAAAGTTTCGGGGTGATTCGGCAACCGGGGGCCAAGAAAAAAGGGGGGTCCCAAAACATGTTTTCTCCATGTTAATTCCCATAGGAAACTTTAGACAAAGCTACAGCCCGAACTGCTGAACGGAATTTCACCAAACTTGGCAAAAAGGTAGCCCTTGGTTCAGAAAGAGACCGTTTTTTAAATGGTGTAAATCCGTTCAGTAGTTCCTGAGAAATTCAAAAAATAGAGGTCGAAAAATGCATTTCCCATAGGAAACTTTAGACACGGTTACAGCCGAAACTGCTGAACGGAATTACACCAAATTTGGCAAAAGGTAGCCCTTGGTTCAGAAAGAGACCTTTTTTTAAATGGTTTAAATCCGTTCAGTAGTTGCTGAGAAAATCAAAAAATAAAAGTTTCGATATCTATGGCCGCGGTGGATCCGCGCACCCTCCCGATCACGAGCTTTATTCTAATTGGCTGTCAACACTCCAAACCAGGAAGTGTTGGCAGCCATTTTGTGGCTCGGTAGAACTGAGTCAGAAGTAAACAGGGAAACAAAGGTGTCAAAGAAGAAAAGGGGGCAGGGTAGAAACACCCTGACCCCCTAGGCCTGCTCAGGGGGTCCCACAAGGACCCCCAGGGCCAAAAAAAGCTTCTTCTTTTTTTAAAAAAACACCGGAATGCACGCTGGGTGCGCGGATCCCGGTGAAAAATTTTATAAAAACGAAGCGAGGGTTTTCACGCTTCGTTATTTTTAACCCCCCGGGTGGGCCAGGTCCCAGGGGGATTTGTATAATGTAAAGCGAGGGCCCGCGGAGGCCCCCACAGCCCCGGGGACCGCCACCTCCCCAGGGCTCTAAATTTAAATAAAATAAAAAATAAAAAATGTGTGAGGGGCCCCAGCCACCCACATGCCCGAGGTCCACCACCTCCCGGGGCACTAACTGTTAAAACGCGGGGTCCATTTTGGACCCCCAAGCCCGAGGACCACCACCTCCCGGGGCTTTGCAAAGATGTGTGGGGGCCGTGGGGCCCCCTCCTGGAGCCTTCGATGTCCCTGGGGACCGCCACCCCCAGGGCCGGCTCCTGCAGTGTCCCGGTGCCCACCCCGGGACACTGCTGTTTGCTATGGTAGGGTGGGAGCACGTCTCCGCCCTACCATAGCAAACTCTGGTTTGGATTTTGGAAGAGAGAGCAGGGAAACCTGCTCTCTCTTCCAAAATCCAAAGCAGAATTACTTTTCCACACGGGGAGCTGCATGTCAGCAGCTCCCCATGTGGAAAAGCAATGCTGGCTCTTGCAGGACGCGGGGAGCCGGCGGGACCATGGGGGCATTGGGGCTCCCCCAACGGTCCCCAACAAAGTGTGTAGGCCCCGGGGGATGGGGTCCCCGAGGCGAATAAAAATTAGTGGTAGGAGCCCGTTTAAAAAAAAAAAAAAGTGGAGTCGCGTCCCCAGCACGGCGATCAGTGCGGCCCGCTGGTGTGAACGTGAGGGGTGCGTGACTCCCAACGCAGCCCCCTGGTGTGAACGCGAGGGGTGCACGACACCCAGCGCGGCCCCTTGGTGTGAACGCGAGGGGTGCGCGACTCCCAGCGCGGCCCCCTGGTGTGAACGCGAGGGGTGCGTGACTCCCAGTGCAGCCCCCTGGTGTGAACGCGAGGGGTGCGCGACTCCTGGCCGTATTCACTGAAAAAACCATAGGTTTCAGACACGTTATAGTTAGAAATTAGCATTTAAAAAACCTTTGAAATTCACTGAAAAAACCATAGGTTTCAGGCACGTTATAGTTAGAAATTAGCATTTAAAAAACCTTAGAAATTCACTGAAAAAACATAGGTTTTAGGGACAGTTATAGTTAGTTGGACATTTCACTCGTACAAAACCCGTGAAATTCCCCTGTTATAGTTAGTTCAGCTAACTATAACTTGCGCCCCCGCAATGCACTCCTGATGACGTCACATATTACATCACTCATGACATGGTCAGTGACATCACTGAGGACATCACTGATGACATCTCAAATAACATCACTGATGACATCATCCAGTGACTGTGTGTTTCTGTAAAGTTTAAATATGTTTAATATATATAGGGAAAGGCGTATTGAAGAATGAGTGGGTGTATAAGTGTCTGAATGGATGTTTTAGTAGGTGCGTGACTGACTCTATAAGTGAGTGATTAAACTTATCTTACTGAATGCATGGGTTAGTGAGTAAACTGTGTGAATGTCTGTATCCGTCTGTCTGTTGGTGTGTAAGCGGCTGCATGAGTTTGCGAATAGCTACATGAGTGTCTATATGGGTTATTGATTTGTTGTCTGAGTATCTGTATGGGTGCCTGAGTGTTTGTGTGGGTGGGGTGTGTGTGACTCTGTACATAGATGTGTGAGTGGGTGATTCACTGGGTGCATGGTTTTAAGAGTGCATCTGTGATGGACTGTATGGGTGGGTGAGTGTGTGTATGGGTGTGTTAGTGAGTGAATGTATATCTCAGTTGTATATGTGTGAGTAACTACATATGTGAAAGGCAGTATATATGTGTGTTGGAGTATATAAATGGCTATAACTGAGAGTGTGTGATTGTGAGAGTAGCTGTATGGATGAGTCTGTGCTTGTATCAGTGATTGTATAAGAGCGTAAGTATGTGCTAGTATTTGTATGAGTAAGTGAGCTGGTGTGTGTATAACTGTATAGGTGAGTAAATGGGAGTGTGATTAATTATTTACATCACTGACTAGGTGTGTGAGTACCTCTATGGATGAGTGGCGGTGTGTAAGTGTCTATATAGGTGTATGAGTGCATATGATAGTCCTGTACTGAGTGACCGTAAGTATGAGTGACTGTACAGGTGAGTGAGTGGATGTGTGTGTAGACCTAAAAATTAGTGAGTGTGTATCTAGTTATTGGTCTTGGAGTGTCTATGGTTTTGAGAATGGCAGTCTGTAATTTAGAGTGGGTGTATCAAAAGTTATATTAGGGTGTGAGAAGATGCATGAAATTATCACATGGATGATGTCATCAGTGATGTCATCAGTGATGTCATTTGAAATGTCATCAGTGATGTCATCAGTGATGTCACTGACCATGTCATGAGTGATGTAATATGTGAAGTCATCAGCAGTGCATTGCGGGGCGCGAGTTATAGTTAGCTGAACTAACTATAACAGGGGAATTTCACGGGTTTTGAGCGAGTGAAATGTCCAACTAACTATAACTGTCCCTAAAACCTATGGTTTTTTCAGTGAATTTCTAAGGTTTTTTAAATGCTAATTTCTAACTATAACGTGCCTGAAACCTATGGTTTTTTCAGTGAATATATATATATATATATATATATATTATCTACTGGCGGTCGCAAGTAGATAGTTATAGGTAGGACCTATTATCCATAGGAAATTCGTAACATTCTTTTCCCAATAACTTTGGCGCCGATTAACGAATGTTCGCGAAATTTTCAAAACTTATGGCCCGCTCCGGTCCACTCCTATCTTGAAAGATTCGGGGTGATTCGGCAACCGGGGGCCAAGAAAAAAGGGGGGTCCCAAAACATGTTTTCTCCATGTTAGTTCCCATAGGAAACTTTAGACAAAGCTACAGCCCGAACTGCTGAACGGAATTTCACCAAACTTGGCAAAAAGGTAGCCCTTGGTTCAGAAAGAGACTGTTTTTTTTAAATGGTGTAAATCCGTTCAGTAGTTCCTGAGAAATTCAAAAAATAGAGGTCAAAAAATGCAGTTCCCATAGGAAACTTTAGACACGGTTACAGCCGAAACTGCTGATCGGAATTACACCAAATTTGGCAAAAAGGTAACCCTTGGTTCAGAAAGAGACCTTTTTTTAAATGGTGTAAATCCGTTCAGTAGTTGCTGAGAAAATCAAAAAATAAAAGTTTCGATATCTATGGCAGCGGTGGATCCGCGCACCCTCCCGATCACGAGCTTTATTCTAATTGGCTGTCAACACTCCAAACCAGGAAGTGTTGACAGCCATTTTGAGACTCGGTAGAACTGAGTCAGAAGTAAACAGGGAAACAAAGGTGTCAAAGAAGAAAAGGGGGCAGGGTAGAAACACCCTGACCCCCTAGGCCTGCTCAGGGGGTCCCACAAGGACCCCCAGGGCCCAAAAAAGCTTCTTTTTTTTTTTAAAACACCGGAATGCGCGCTGGGTGCGCGGATCCCGGCGAAAAATAAAAAAAAAACGAAGCAAGGGTTTTCACGCTTCGTTATTTTTAACCCCTCGGGTGGGCCAGGTCCCGGGGGGATTTGTATAATGTAAAGCGGGGGCCCGTGGAGGCCCCCACAGCCCCGGGGACTGCCACCTCCCCGGGGCTCTAAATTTAAATAAAATTAAAAATTAAAAATGTGTGAGGGGGCTCCAGCCACCCACATGCCCCGGGGTCCACCACCTCCCGGGGCACTAACTGTTAAAATGCGGTGGTCCATTTTGGACCCCGAGCCCCGGGGACCACCACCTCCCGGGGCTTTGCAAAGATGTGTGGGGGCCGTGGGGCCCCACTCCTGAAGCCTTCGATGGCCCTGGGGACCGCCACCCCCCAGGGCCGGCTCCTGCAGTGTCCCGGGGTGCCCACCCCGGGACACTGCTGTTTGCTATGGTAGGGCGGGAGCACGTCTCCCGCTCTACCGTAGCAAACTCTGGTTTGGATTTTGGAAGAGAGAGCAGGGAAACCTGCTCTCTCTTCCAAAATCCAAAGCAGAATTGCTTTTCCACACGGGGAGCTGCATGTCAGCAGCTCCCCATGTGGAAAAGCAATGCCGGCTCTCGCAGGATTCGGGGAGCCGGCGGGACCATGGGGGCATTGGGGCTCCCCCCACGGTCCCCAATGAAGTGAGTAGGCCCCGGGGGATGGGGTCCCAGGGGCGAATAAAAATTAGTCGTAGGAGCCCGTTTATAAAAAGAATTGGAGTCGCGTCCCCAGCACGGTGCTTAGCGCGGCCGGCTGGTATGAATGCGAGGGGTGCGCGACTCCCAGCACGGCCCCCTGGTGTGAACGCGAGGGGTGCGCGACTCCCAGCGCAGCCCCCTGGTGTGAACGCGAGGGGTGTGCGACTCCCAGTGCGGCCCCCTGGTGTGAACGCGAGGGGTGCGCGACTCCCAGCGCGGCCCCCTGGTGTGAACGCGAGGGGTACGCGACTCCTGGCCGCGCCGGGTGCGCGACTCCTAGGGAGAAAAAAAAGGGAGATTTTTTTATAATAAATCTAGGTTGCATGTTTGGATCTTGGGTGGCTATAAAAAGAGCCCTTGTGTTTATTGTTAGAAGATGGTAGCTACATGTAAGTGCCAATGCAGAGTCTGAAGTTGTTGAGAAAGACTCTGTTTCCCTCATCTGTGAAATGTACACCATCTCTCCTGTATATGCCATCCATATTAAAACGCAGATTGTTGTTGTATATGGATTTTTCATTCAACAGATTTATTTAAAAGGTGAGTTATATT